>CM077672.1:513129218-513729218 GCA_039707655.1 Elymus sibiricus | reverse complement strand
ATCGGCCTAGCCCAACTCCACGATCTCCATTGACATCTTTTTAGCCATGGTTGCTGCCTGCAGGGAGCTATTCGAGCTCGCCGCTCTCGCCGGAGGCTGAAGCTCCGCCGCCTCACTCCGACGCCCTCCGTCACCGCCGACCTCCATCTTCGCCACCAAACGACTCGTCGCCCTCGACTACGTCGCCCGACTCGCTCGCCGTCGCCGGAGACCCCCTGGAGCGCTGTCCTCGTTGAAGCCCGACCACCGCCGCCGTCGCTGTCGCTGTTTTCAATAACGACCGGCCGCCCGTTCTGTTTTTTTCGCATCGGCAACCCTCTGCACCGTTAGATCTAAATCCTACGCATTAGATTAGATCGTGTTTTATTTGTTTTAGCCGCGAACCGTTTTGTGCTAAGGTTCGGACACCCGCCGCTTTACTCGTTTCGGTCGCCCTCCTAGCCACTCGTAGCCTGCCACGTAGCACATCGCCCTATCTGTAGCGTTTTCATTTATTTTCGTTTCTGGTTTTAAAAACAGAATAGTTGTAATCTTAGAAAATTCATATCTATTAGGATTTTTAGTGTTTAGATTTGATTCCTTTTGCATTCGATTAGAAATTTTATGAACTTTCTGTAGATATCAAGTTAGACTAGATTTGAAGGTTTGAATTTGAATTTGCATGAAATTTGCTTGAATCACTAGATTGGCTATAACTTGAGCTAGGAATATTATTTTTGAGTGATTCTTTTTGCTACTGGTTCTTTGTGATGTGTTTTATCCGTATAAATTAATTGGTGAATTTTATGATTATTTAAAATTAGATTTTTACGAAAACTGTACTGTTTTAGTGTTCTATAGGTTTTGTGTTATTTCTTTTAATTTTAATTGCTTTAAATTGTTTTCTTTAGTTATTTCTGGTGTATTCCTTTTTAGTTTCTGTTAAGTTATCAGTAGCTATTTTATTTGTAGTAAAGGAATATTTTTATGCATCTTATTTCTTTGATCTTACTAGAAAACTTGTTTTGATCATTATAGGAGTTTTACAAATGATTTTAATATGATTCTTTTTGCATAAAAAATTTCTATGCATTTTTCTTTCTGTTATTTACTAAAATTTTTATTTTTGTTTTTGTTAAAATTTATTTAGTGGCAGAAAACTTTTGCAACTTGTTTTACTTGTAGTAATCCTTTGCATTGGGTTTTATTGCTTTCTTTGGTTTTGTTTTTGGTTTTCTTTGCGAGTTTCAATGTTTGTTTATTACTAGTTTTACTTGCTGTTATGTTATTATTTTTGTGTGATGGTATGCTTATGTATGTCTTGTTTGTTTCGAGAGAGTATCTGGAGTGCGAGGCTTGTTACTACGTGTCTTTAGAGTTTGAAGATCGTCACCAAGGCAAGTCATTTGATCATGTATTTTATTACCTATGATTTTATTGCATTAGTTGTTATCCTCCCCACCATGCATGCAAGTAGGTGAATTTGAGTTATGTTCTTGAGTAGTATCATGTGGTAGGTTGAACCCAAATCCCCTTGTTACCAATGCCCGGGAACGTTGTAGTTATTTTGCTATGCTTCGTAGACGGGGTTGGTTGAGTGAATTACATGGGAGTTGTGAGAGTTAAATTGATGACTACAACCCCAAGACTTCAATATTCTCAAGACGAACTTCAATTCACTACTAGGTGGAGGACGGTTTGATGGGCACCCTGGAGCAACCAGTGGATGGCCGGGATGCATGGAGAAGCGCCATGATATCTTGCGAAAAGCTTCACCCAGCCACGAAGAGACGGATGGATATACCTTGACCGGAAGCTTACCTCTGCAGCCGCAAGTCACTATGGGCTCTGGCTTGGTCGACCCTAGGCGTGACTCTGGACGGACGGTGCCAGCAGATGTAGAAGAATGGTAGGAAATGGATGGGCACCGGCAGTGTCCCAGAGGAACTCTACGGAAGACCATGTTTCGCTCGTCCCGTCTTCAAACACCATGCAGTGCGAGGACATAAAGGAGGGAACGATTCTTGCGGGTAAAGTGCACAAGACTCTGCAGAGTGAAACCTAATCGATTAGCCGTGTCCCCGGTTACGGACATCTGAGCCTCTGGAATTGGATTTATTCGGAACTCTCAACACCAATCATAATTAATTAATTGTTGGGTTAATAATGATTTCGGGTATGAGACACTGGTTGGCGGAACCATCTCATTAACAACAAATATTTTGTAGTAATTGCAAGCAAGTCCTTTTGTTGGAGGGAAAAATTTGCTTTTTCGCAAAAACTTAAACTTAGAGCCCAACAGCCAAAATTGCATATAGTGATAGCATTTTATTATTATTTTCTCTCTGTGACTTGCCGGCATATTCAAAATGCTGACCTACATGGCTGCAACGTCTCATGTTGTAGAGGTTTATTCCGACCAGGAGTGAGGCTATGATCTACGCTCGGTGATTGCCCTTTGGAGTCGGATGGACTCGCTTTTCGTCTACGCTTCCGCAGTAGTTTATATCATGAGTTGGCCTTCAGCCGAATTTATTCTGATGTAATAAAGACTCGATATGAGATTCGATGTAATAAATCAGGTGTGATTGAACTTTGATATTTTCATCAATGTACTGTGTGTGCCAGCATGATCTTGGGATGGTACAGTTACACAGATACTTGACCGTTTTCGGGTCGGGTCGCTACAGAGATGGTATTCAGAGCACACGCTGACCGTAGGACGTAACCCCTAGGATCGGAAAGCCATAGGAAGAAATTACTTTATTTTATGTTTTTATTTTTTCCGTAAGTCTTCCCTGTTCATTTCTGACTTCTCCCCGATTTCAACATTTTAGATGGCCGCCGAGTTCACCCCAGTCCTGCTGCCGGAGTTTTGCCAGCCGGATGAGACGATGCCTTTCGGCAAGCAGCTGGTTCAGATCATCAGGGAGTTGAAGATTGCTCTGCCTTCCATCACCGGGACTCCCACCATGGCTCTTCCGTCGGACACCCTCTATAGGATTGTGGTGCACATACCCGGGAGCACCTTCAGAAGACTCTCGGCGCCCATTGACTTCCAGTTTACTTTCCCCACTTGGATCCTCGGGAGGAAGACAGCTATTCATCGTGCACTTGGACACATCCGGGAGGAGTACAGGGCCGAGCTCATCGGATCAGACTTCACCATGATCTCCCGCAGAACTACAGACAGAGAGATCGTGCGACCGTGAATGACGACTCCATCCTCTCATTTTCCAAGACCTGGAGGCTCACATCAGGACTCTGGAGGTTCAGATGCGCAGAAGCACGAAGATGTTCAGGAAGCAGCTGTTCCGTGAACTGGATTTGGAGGGCAAACTGCGCGAAGACCACGAGGAGCATGATGAGGAAGTAAAGGACTTTCTGGAGAGGATCCAGAACTTGAAGACTTATATTGCCACGGTGGAAGAGAAGATGGACCTGGGAGAAGACCTTTATCCAAATGGTGCTGATGGACCCTTAGTGAGCAATGATGAGGATTACGAGGAGAGGACCACTGAAGGACACCCCAAGAGAAGACGCACCAATGGAAGACGCACCATCGGAGGACGCACCACCATGGAGTTCTGAGGAGACACTTAGTCATGACCGCCATGTTATTTTTATTTTCTCGTTGATTGATTAGGCCGATGTTTTCGATTTGTCGTAAGACTTGTATCCCGAGTTTGAACTATGATTGAGTTGAATAAATGGATGATTGGTGTGTTAATTGATTGTTGCATGCATATGGGTAGTGTTATTTTCTCTTTAGACCCTTGTTCTATTCTATTTCTCATCCACTCTAAAACATCAGATGCCTCCGAGACGTGACCCCGGATTCAACTTCCCACCGGAGCTCACTCAGCTGATTCAGCAGCAGAATGCACTGATGCAGATGTTGATCCAGAACCAAGGCAACAGCAACAACAACAATCCACTGCCACGACCCCCTGTCGATAACCTCACCCGTTTCCTGAGATTGAATCCACAGGTGTTCTCTAGCAGCACCGAGCCGATTGTTGTTGATGATTGGATCCGCAAGATCGGAAGGGAGCTAGTAACTGCTGGATGTACGGATGCGGAGAAGGTGCGCTTTGCCGCACATCAGCTTGATGGACCCGCAGCCGCTTGGTGGGAGAACTACACCGCCACTTTCCCCATTGCCACAGTTACCTGGGATCAATTTCAGTAGGCCTTCCGCACCTCTCATGTCTCAGCTGGAGCTATGAGTTTGAAGAAGCGTGAGTTCCGCAACTTACGACAGGGAAATCGTACTGTGGCGCAGTACGTGGACGAGTTCAGTCAGTTAGCTCGCTATGCCCCAGATGATGTGGCCGCAGATGCCGCAAAGCAGGAGAAATTTCTGGAAGGACTCAATGATGAACTGGGAATGCAGCTGATGGTGGCTACCTTCAACAACTACCAGGAGCTGGTAGACAAGGCCATCATTCTTGAAGGCAAGCAGCAGCAGATTGATAGCCGTAAGCGGAAGTATGGCCAGGGAAAGTACAACTCTGGAGCTCAGCAGAAGCCCCGCTACACCCCGTACTCGGGAAACACTGGATCAGGAGGACACACTCACCACACCCATGGAGGACATAATCATGGAGGACATAACCATGGAGGAAACGGGAACAATCGTCACAACAACAACAACTTCAAGAATGGAAATGGAGGCAATGGCAGTCAGCACCGTCCCGCTCCGACTCAGAAGGATCTGAGTCATATTACCTATTTCAAGTGCAAGAAGACGGGACACTATGCCACAGAATGCCCGGAGGTCAAGCAGTGAAATGGAAACGGCAACGGCAACGGAAACTCAGCAACGAAGAAGCCCAATCCTTTTCCCCGTGCTCGCGTGAACCACCTTGATGTGGAGGAGGTTTATGATCAGTCCGAGACAGTTGTTATTAAGTTCTTGTTAAATTCACGTCCAGTATTGGTACTTTTTGATTCTGGTGCATCGCATTCATTCATATCAAGGGTAGTTGTGGAAAAGTATGGTTTGCCCACTAGAACCCTTAGGAGCCCTCTTCAGGTCAATTCCCCAGGAGGTGAGATGACGGCAGGCTTAGGTTGTCACTCGACCCTCAGCATTGGAAATCATGAGTTTCCCACAGACCTCATAGTATTGGAGTCCTAGGGATTGGACGTAATCCTAGGTATGGATTGGTTGACGAAGTATGAAGGGAACATTGATTGTGCCCGCAAGACGATTTTGCTCACCACCCCGGAGCAGAAGAGGATCAAGTATGTATCCAGGCACACACCGAAGAATACTCGGGTAAATTTCCTCACGGGAGTTGTCTAGGAGGAAGTGCCGGTTGTACAAGACTTCCCCGATGTATTTCCGGAGGAATTGCCAGGCATGCCACCGGACAGGGAGATTGAGTTCCTGATTGAATTATTGCCAGGGACAGCCCCAATATCCAAGAGACCCTATCGGATGCCCACTAATGATTTGGAAGAAATCTAGAAGCAGATCAAGGAGTTATTGGAGAAAGGATATATTCGCCCAAGCTCGTCACCTCGGGGAGCCCCAGTTCTTTTGGTAGAGAAGAAAGATAAAACCTTGAGAATGGTTGTAGATTATCGTGCGCTAAATGAGGTGACGATCAAGAACAAGTACCCTCTGCCGATGATTAATGATTTGTTTGATCAGCTGGTTGGAGCTAGAGTATTCTCCAAGATCGATCTTCGATCAGGGTATCATCAGTTGAAGATTCGTGAACAGGATATACCCAAAACAGCTTTCACCACAAGGTATGGTCTATATGAGTATACCGTCATGTCGTTTGGATTGACTAATGCCCCTGCATATTTTATGAGTATGATGAACAAGGTATTTATGGAATATATGGACAAGTTTGTCATGGTGTTCATCGATGATATATTGATATTCTCCAAGAGCGAGGAAGAACACAAGGAACACTTGCGTTTAGTTCTGGAGAAGCTCCGAGAACATCAGTTATATGCCAAGTTTAGCAAATGTGAATTTTGGTTGAAGGAAGTCGGATTTCTCGGACATATTATTTCTGTAGAAGGAATAGCAGTGGATTCTTCCAAGGTTGAAGCCGTCACAAAATGGAAAGCACCCACCTCAGTCAAGGAGATCCACAGTTTTCTCGGACTTGCTGGATATTATCGAAGGTTTATCGAGAACTTCTCGAAGATTGCAAAGCCCATGACCGAGCTGTTTAAGAAAGAGACCAAGTATACTTGGACTGAGGAATGTGAAGCCAGTTTCCAGGAGTTGAAGAAACATTTGGTTACAGCCCCAGTGCTGTTTTGCCGAACATCCGTAAGGATTTTCAGGTTTATTGCGACGCTTCCTGTCAAGGACTCGGAGGAGTGCTCATGCAGGAAGGAAAGGTTGTAGCATATACCTCCAGACAGCTATGGCCTCATGAGATGAACTATGCCACTCATGATTTGGAGTTAGCAGCCGTAGTGCACGCACTCAAGACCTGGAGGCATTTCCTTGTCGGAAACAGTTGTGATGTTTACACGGATCATAAGAGCTTGAAGTACATTTTCATGCAGAAGGAGTTGAACCTCAGACATAGGAGATGGCTAGAGTTGATCAAGGACCATGACATGAGATTGCATTATCACCCAGGGAAAGCAAATGTTGTAGCAGATGCCTTGAGCCGTAATAGCTGCGTGAATACTCTCATAGCAGGAGGATTACCCCAGGAGTTAGCCGACGATCTCAGAGATCTCCGATTGGAGATAGTTCCGAGAGGATATGTTGCCACACTGGAGATTCAGTCCACCTTGACCGAAAGAATCAGAGAAGCCCAGAAGTCGGACAAGGAAATTGCAGAGATATAGGAAAGGATGAGTAAAGGAAAAGCTAAAGGTTTTCGTTAGGATGAACACGGGATTATATGGTTTGAGGATCCTATCTATGTGCCGAATGATCCCAAACTCAGGAAGTTGATACTTCAGGAAGCCCACGATTCACCATACTCGACACACCCAGGCAACACCAAGATGTATCTGGACTTGAAGGAAAGTTTCTGGTGGACAGGTATGAAGAAGGATATTGTCGAGCATGTAGCAATATGTGATGTTTGTCAGCGAGTAAAGGCAGAACATCAGAAGCCAGTAGGGTTACTTCAACCTCTGCCGATACCCGAGTGGAAATGGGAAAAACTTGGAATGGACTTCATCACAGGATTACCCAGGACACGATCAGGATATGATTCTATCTGGGTAGTGGTTCATCGCTTGACCAAGGTAGCTCAGTTCATTCCCGTGAAGACCACATATACCAGTGCTAAGTTAGCCAAGATATACATGACCAGGATCGTATGTCTGCATGGAGTTCCGAGGAGTATCGTGTCAGATAGAGGGACACAATTTACCTCAAAGTTTTGGAATCAGTTGCATGAAACTTTGGGTACGAGGCTAGAGTTCAGTACAGCTTTTCATCCGCAGACAGATGGACAGACCGAAAGAGTCAATCAGATTCTGGAGGACATGTTGACAGCTTGTGCGCTAGACTATGGAGCTAGCTGGGATGATAATTTGCCCTATGCAGAGTTCTCATACAATAATAGTTATCAGACCAGTTTGAAGATGGCCCCTTTCGAAGCTCTATACGGAAGGAGGTGCAGAACACCATTGTTGTGGGATGGTCTTGGAGACCGAAAACTTTTTGGTCCTGATCTTATCAGAGACTCCGAAGAGAAGGTCAAGTTGATCCGTGACAGACTCAAGATAGCTCATTCGAGACAGAAGAGTTATGCTGATAGTAAACGCAAGGAGGTAACGTACGAAGTGGGAGACCGAGCATATCTCCGCGTGTCTCCACTTCGAGGAATCAAGAGGTTCGGTGTTAAAGGAAAGTTAGCACCCAGATTCATAGGCCCATACCAAATTCTTGAACGCAGAAGAGAAGTTGCATACAAGCTGGAATTGCCGGAAGGATTGTCAGGAGTTCACGATGTTTTTCACGTTTCCCAGCTGAAGAAATGCCATGCTGAGATGGCTGATATTCCTTTGAGAGACACAGTGCCCCTAGAGGCCATACAGCTTGACAGTGATCTGACTTATGAGGAGAAACCCGTCAGGATTCTCGAGACTGCGAATAGAGTTACCCGCAGCAAGATCATCAAGTTTGGTAAGGTTCTGTGGAGTCATCATACCGAGGAGGAAGCCACCTGGGAACGTGAAGAAGACCTCCGACGAGACCACCCGCACCTATTTTCTAGCCAACCCGAATCTCGAGGGCGAGATTCATCTTAAGGTGGGTAGGTTTGTAACATCCCAAATTCTCAATTTGGAATGTTTTACAATTATAGCTAAGCATCTATTGCATTTTTGTTTGAATTGTGGTGGGATTTGAAAATTCAGAGGCATTTGAGTTTCTGTTTGAATTTGAATTCATTCCAAACTGGCAATTGAATTTCATTCCAAAAATTCTTGACAAAATACTTTGATCAAAAAGTATGAGAGGAGGTAACATGACACCCCAAAAGTCAGAAGAAAATAATGCCAAAAGAAATTGAATTCAAATTTTGTTTCATTTAGGACTTATTTTTCTGATTTTTTTTATAGATAATATGTATATAATATATTTTTATTTATTTTATAGTAATTACTTTCTCTCTCTGTTTAAAAAAAAACCCTAGCCGGCGCCCGCCGGGAGCCAGGCCAGCCGGCCCATTTCACTGTAGCCCGCCTTAGCGCCGCGGCCTGCCCCGACCGAAGGTCCTTCGAGTCGGTCGCCCGACCGCTTCGCCGCTCCCCGCGCCCGCTGACCACCGGGACCCACGCCCGTCTTCCTCCCCACAACAGACGCGCCCGTATCTCGCCACCACCCGACGCCGCCGCCGCGTCCGACTCTCCCGGGATCGCGATCCCGCGTCGACTCCCTCTCCAAGTCGTTGCCCTATAAATACCCTCACCCCTCCTCTCTCGATCCCCTTCAAACACCCTCGCCAAACCGCCCCCCCCCCACGTCCGACGCCATCGCCGAACCGATCTCGCCGACCGCCTCCACTGCCGCCGCCGATTCCCGCACGGGTGAGCACCCCCAACCCCTCTAGTTCCGGCCATCGGCCTAGCACAACTCCACGATCTCCATTGACATCTTTTTGTCCACAGTTGCTGCCTGCAGGGAGATATTCGAGCTCGCCGCCCTCGCCGGAGCCCGAAGCTTCGCCGCCTCACTCTAACGACCTCCGTCACCGCCGACCTCCATCTTCGCCACCAAACGTCTCGTCGCCCTCGACTACGTCGCCCGACTCGCTCGCCGTCGCCGGAGACCCCCTGGAGCGCTGTCCTCGTTGAAGCCCGACCACCGCTGCCGTCGCCGTCGCCATTTTCGGTAACGACCGGCCGCCCGTTCTGTTTTTTTCGCATCGGCAACCCTCTGCACCGTTAGATCTAAATCCTGCATTAGATTAGATCGTGTTTTATTTGTTTTAGCCGCGAACCGTTTTGTGCTAAGGTTCGGCCACCCGCCGCTTTACTCGTTTCGGTCGCCCTCCTAGCCACTCGTAGCCTGCCACGTAGCACATCGCCCTATCTGTAGCGTTTTCATTTATTTTCGTTTCTGGTTTTAAAAATAGAATAGTTGTAATCTTAGAAAATTCATATCTATTAGGATTTTTAGTGTTTAGATTTGATTCCTTTTGCATTAGATTAGAAATTTTATGAAGTTTCTGTAGATATCAAGTTAGACTAGATTTGAAAGTTTGAATTTGAATTGCATGAAATTTGCTTGAATCACTAGATTGGCTATAACTTGAGCTAGGTATATTATTTTTGAGTGATTCTTTTTGCTACTGGTTCTTTGTGACTTTGTTTATCCGCATAAATTAATTGGTGAATTTTATGATTATTTAAAATTAGATTTTTACGAAAACAGTACTGTTTTAGTGTTTTATAGGTTTTGTGTTATTGCTTTTAATTTTAATTGCTTTAAATTGTTTTCTTTAGTTATTTCTGGCATATTCCTTTTTAGTTTCTGTTAAGTTATCAGTAGCTATTTTATTTGTAGTAAAAGAATATTTTTATGCATCTTATTTCTTTTATCTTACTAGAAAACTTGTTTTGATCATTATAGGAGTTTTACAAATGATTTTAATATGATTCTTTTTGCATAAAAATTTTCTATGCATTTTTATTTCTGTTATTTACTAAAAACTTTATTTTTGTTTCTGTTAAAATTTATTTAGTGGCAGAAAACTTTTGCAACTTGTAGTAATCCTTTGCATTGGGTTTTATTGCTTTCTTTGGTTTTGTTTTTGGTTTTCTTTGCGAGTTTCAATGTTTGTTTATTACTAGTTTTACTTGCTGTTATGTTATTATTTTTGTGTGATGGTATGCTTATGTATGTCTTGTTTGTTTCGATAGAGTATCCGGAGTGCGAGGCTTGTTACTACGAGTCTTTAGAGTTTGAAGATCGTCACCAAGGCAAGTCATTTGATCATGTATTTTATTACCTATGATTTTATTGCATTAGTTGTTATCCTCCCCACCATGCATGCAAGTAGGTGAATTTGAGTTATGTTCTTGAGTAGTATCATGTGGTAGGTTGAACCCAAATCCCCTTGTTACCAATGCCCGGGAACGTTGTAGTTATTTTGCTATGCTTCGTAGACGGGGTTGGTTGAGTGAATTACATGGGAGTTGTGAGAGTTAAATTGATGACTACAACCCCAAGACTTCAAGATTCTCAAGACGGACTTCAATTCACTACTGGCTGGAGGACGGTTTGATGGGCACCCTGGAGCAACCAGTGGATGGCCGGGATGCATGGAGAAGCGCCATGACATCTTGCGGAAAGCTTCACCCAGCCACGAAGAGACGGATGGATATACCTTGACCGGAAGCTTACTTGTGCAGCCGCAAGTCACTATGGGCTCTGGCTTGGTCGACCCTAGGCGTGACTCTGGACGAACGGTGCCAGCAGATGTAGAAGAACGGTAGGAAATGGATGGGCACCGGCAGTGTCCCAGAGGAACTCTACGGAAGACCATGTTTCGTTCATCCCGTCTTCAAACACCATGAAGTGCGAGGACATAAAGGAGGGAACGATTCTTGCTGGTAAAGTGCACAAGACTCTGCAGAGTGAAACCTAATCGATTAGCCGTGTCCCCGGTTACGGACATCTGAGCCTCTGGAATTGGATTTATTCGGAACTCTCAACACCAATCATAATTAATTAATTGTTGGGTTAATAATGATTTCGGGTATGAGACACTGGTTGGCGGAACCATCTCATTAACAACAAATATTTTGTAGTAATTGCAAGCAAGTCCTTTTGTTGTATGGAAAAATTTGCTTTTTCGCAAAAACTTAAACTTAGAGCCCCACAGCCAAAATTGCATATAGTGATAGCATTTTATTATTGTTTTCTCTCTGTGACTTGCCGGCATATTCAAAATGCTGACCTACACGGCTGCAACGTCTCATGTTGCAGAGGTTTATTCCGACCAGGAGTGAGGCTACGATCTACGCTCGGTGATTGCCCTTTGGAGTCGGATGGACTCGCTTTTCGTCTACGCTTCCGCAGTAGTTTATCTCATGAGTTGGCCTTCGGCCGAATTTACTCTGATGTAATAAAGACTCGATATGAGATTCGATGTAATAAATCAGGTGTGATTGAACTTTGATATTTTCATCAATGTACTGTGTGTGCCAGCATGATCTTGGGATGGTACAGTTACACAGAGACTTGACCGTTTTCGGGTCGGGTCGCTACACCCACATATTCAACGAAGATCTTTATCGGTTGAACCACGATGTCAACGATTCAGCCAATCCCGTATGCAATTCCCTTTGTCCAATGATATGTTACTTGCCCGAGATTCGATCGTCGGTATCTTCATAGCTAGTTCAATCTCGTTACCGGCAAGTCTCTTTACTCATTCCATAATACAAGATCCCGTGACTAACTCATTAGCCACATGGCTTGCAAGATCTTTTCGATGTTGTATTACCGAGAGGGCCCAGAGATATCTCTCCGTCATACGGAGTGACAAATCCCAGTCTCGATCCATGCAACCCAATAGACAACTTCGGAGATACCTGTTGAGCACCTTTACGATCACCCAGTTACTAAGTGACATTTGATAGCACACAAGGTATTCCTTCGGTATCCGGGAGTGACATGATCTCATGGTCTAAGGAACTGATACTTGACATGAAGAAAGCTGTAGCAAATAACTAAACGATCTGATGCTAAGCTTATGGTTGGGTCTGTCCATCACATCATTCTCCTAATGATGTGATCCCGTTATCAAATGACAACTCATGTCTATGGTTAGGAAACCTTAACCATCTTTGATCAACGAGCTAGTCTAGTAGAGGCTTACTAGGGACACGGTGTAGTTTATGTATTCACACATGTATTTAAGTTTCTGATCAATACAATTCTAGCATGAATAATATACATTTATCATGAACGGGAAATATGATAATAACCATTTTATCATTGCGTCTAGGGCATATTTCCAACAAAACCAGCGTTAACTTCACCATCCTCGGCATCACCGTCGCTTTTGTTGCAGTGTTCGTTTCTTCTGTTATGCCGAGATTTGCCATTCCTGACACGTACTTCGGATGTACCGGCATTTCCATTTCGGCCTTGTTTTCGAGCTAGCCAGTTATCTTCGCCGGCACAGAATCTGGTCATGAGCTGGGTGAGATCTGCCATCGTTCTAGGTTTTGTATGCCCTAGTTCTCTAGCTAGCCACTCATCGCCGATACTGTTTCGGAATGCCGCGATGGCCTCTGTGTCGGAGCAGTCGACTATCTGGTTCTTCTTTGTTAAGAAACGGTTCCAGAATTTGCATACTGACTCGCCATTCTTCTGCACAATATGGGCCAAGTCATCGGAATCCGGAGGCTTCATGTAGGTGCCTTGGAAATTGGCCATGAATTCGTCCTCGAGGTCATCCCATATGCCGATCAAATCTGGCTGGAGGCTGTTTAGCCTGTGCTGGGCTGAACCTTTGAGCTTTAATGGCAAATATTTAATAGTGTGGGTATTATCTCTGCCTACTATATGTACTGTGAGGAGGATATCCTTGATCCAGACCTTGGGGTCCGTAGTCCCGTCGTACTGGTCAATGTTTGTAGGCTTAAACCCTGCCGGGAATTGATGTTCCATGACCTCGCCTATAAAATAGGCGGGGTGAGCAGCTCCCTGGACACCTGCAACGGCGTGTCTTACATCTGACATGGTTACACCGTGATTCCGGGTGTAGTCATGCACGTCGCCGTTTCTAGCCAACCATGCTAATCGTCCCGCCTGTCTAGCAGGTGGGCGTTGCTTGGATTGGTAAATCAACCGAGAAGGGAGCTCTTCGGGCTGTAGGAGATATGCCCTAGAGGCAATAATAAATGTTATTATTTATCCCCATGTTCATAATTATGTTTATATTCCGTGCTATAACTGCTATGGTTCTCGAGTCTACAATATCCACGAGGCTCAGAGGGAAACTCATGTGCACGTGTGGAATAATAAACCGAAAAATGTATTCCTAGTCATGCCTCTAAGACTAGCTCAAGTATTGCATGATGATCCTGTTTTCCTGATCATGGGCATGATTGTGCCAACAATTTTGAGGGCACAATTTTAGAAGAACATTTGTGTTGAATCGACCCGAATTGATGTTATGCTATGAGATACATTCGTCACAAGTTAATGGTTAATAACACAGAGAAAGTTAACGTTTGCATGATTCATTAGACCATGAGGGTATCGAGTTTCTTCATGCTTGCTTCATGAACTTTGGGGTTTGTTAAACGTCATCCGTAAATGGGTGGCTATTACGGCGGCTTACGGGTTCATGGAAAAGTATGACAAGGGACTTGATAGCTCAAGATTGGGATTTGCTCCTCCGACGATGGAGAGATATTCTTTGGGCCCTCTCGGTGTTACGGTATCCATCATCGTCTAGCCAGACACAATGTGATTTGATCACAGGGATGCTGGAACGCGGAAACGAGAAGAGAGAACAAAACCGGTAACGAGGTAACTGGCATAGTGGACAAAGTTGTTGATCCATGGTGATGCTGATAAATCTCACCTCAGGTGTTTGTAACATATCGCGAAGCAACAGGAATAGCACACGGCAACTAGAGGTTCACTCGAATATTTATACGTGTAGGTATAGGGGTCAATATGGGTGTCCACGGCTCCGATGTTGATCATTGATCGGAAAGTGTTCCGGTCATGTCTATACTTCACCGAACCTATAGGGTCACATGCTTAAGGGTCATCTATCTGTTGAATACTAGACAGGGAGTCTGAGAGAAAGTCACTGACGGTGTCCTGGATTAGGGGGTGCTGACCGGGCCGACCCGTCTCCTCGGTTGGGCCGATGTACCCCCGTACGTGACCAAGATGGACTCCGAAGGCTGTACATGGGAGGCGTGATCAACGCTGTCTCTGCCGAAGACTTGCAGTACACTTCAAGATTTGTCCAGCCGCCTTATTCCCAGATACCGCCATTGTAACCCTAGATACCCTCCCTGGCGTGTATATAAGCCATAGGGTTTAACCCGTAGGGGGGACATCAACGCAACATTGCTTACCTAGTCATAGAAGTTAGATTCATATTACGATCTCGAGGTAGATCAACTCTGTACTCGATACATCTTCATCAATATAACAGAAGCAGGACGTAGGGTTTTACCTCCATTAAGAGGGCCCGAACCTGGGTAAAACATCGTCTCCATTGTCTCTATTACCATCGATCCTAGATCCACAACTCGGGACCCCCTACCCCGAGGTTTGCCGGTTTTTACACCGACACTGGAAGGGTCGATGGCTCACCTACGGATCAATCACACCAATGGCTGTGAGGACGTCTACGTCCCCGGTCAGCACTTCGTCTTCGGTAGCATGATGTTCTACGCCGATTCGACGGGAAACTTGACTTCCGTCGAGAACTACACCCCAGGACGGGTCATAACCTTCGGTGGCCTTGAGTACACTGCCGATTCCCGTGGCGAACTCGTCCTATCGGGATGGATGCCCAGCTTGACCGAAAGCTCGGCCGGTTCTGGAGGCTCGACCCCGGAACCCAGCTCTGTCATGACGTCTTTTGAGACTACCGACGCTGCCACTCCGGCGGATCTCCCCTTGACCGTTGGTTCGGAGAGAGATTTGGCTCCCACTCCCGAAGCGGTGCCAGAGGTGATTTCGGATCAAAACCCCGAATTATGTTCGGATTCTCTTCGCTCCGAAGACACGCCTGGTCACACACCGGATGTGCTTCGAATCAGCCCTGCCTACGGCGCATCCATGGATCCCGAAGAATTATCTCACCTTGATGAGATGCTCTGCCGCATCCAGAGCATGTCCATCTCGGATGGCAAGACTTCGGTTTACGATCAGATCGGACTTAAAGCCGACGATAGGGAAATTTACATCCCACCCACCACCCACCTAGTCGCCACGATCGATGACTTAACCGACGTGCTGGACTACGGCGAACCCTCAGATATGGAGGAGGACGCCGACGGCCCCATCGAGAACACCCTGCCCTCGGTCAACACGGGCAGGTGGACCACCACATCCACCTACGGTGTCTATATGGTGGACACCCCCAACTCCCCTCCAAGACGCCGGCGACGGCGCCGAAGGGGCAACAATGGGGAACCTAGTGGCAAGGACGCAATAGCCAATAACGGCAACGAGGAGGACGGCGACGCCGATAACCCTGAGTAGGACATTCAAGCCTCCCCAGTAAGGAACGGCACACCAGACCGCCCTCTTATGGACTCTGATCCCGATGACCTCTTCGAAGGGGCCGACGACAATTACATGCCGGAGTCTGAGGAAGATGACAACCTCGGTACCAACGACTTCATCGTCCCCGAGGACCCCTTCGAACAAGAACGCTTCCGGTGACGCCTCGTCGCGACGGCCTGGAGCTTAAAACACAAGCAGCAGCAGCTGCGGAAAATACTGACGCGCTAAATGAAAAGTGGGTTGAAGTGCTTTCCGCCGAGCAGGATATAGAGAACCGGCGCCATAGTGCACCGAAGTCTTACCCACGTAGGCGCCTTCTACCAGAATTCTACGAAGAGCTTGCTGACGACCTCGATCGGCCTCCTAGAGGCCGGGACAGGCCAAGACGAGAAGACCATGGTGAAAGGCCACCCCCATGCCATCATGGTAAAGACCCCGTGGACCACCTAGACCCTCGCGACGCTAGACGTCGTATTGAAGAAAATAGGGCTCCTCCTCGGTCCATCTATGGATCCAGGGGACGGGCCCCCGCTGGGCCCAATGGCTACGATGCCTGGATGGACAGGAACGACCGTGCCCGAGATCAAGCCTACTCATGGCTCTCTCTTGAGACCCGACGAGATCCTCCTCGGTCCCGAGGTCCAGCTCACCCAATCTGCTTTACAGACAGGGTGATGGAGCATCAGTTCCCGAAAGGGTTTAAACCCATTAACATAGAATCATACGATGGTACCACAAACCCAGCAGTCTGGATCGAGGATTTCCTCCTACACATACATATGGCCAACGGAGATGACCTCCACGCCATCAAATATCTGCCGCTCAAGTTAAAGGGGCCGGCGAGACACTGGCTTAATAGCCTCCCTCCTCACTCTATTGGCAGCTGGGAGGCCCTCGAAGACGCTTTTCGATCAAACTTCCAGGGCACGTATGTCCGACCTCCAGATGCTGATGACCTCAGCCGTGTTACCCAGCAGCCAGGCGAATCAGCCCGGAAATTCTGGAACAGGTTCCTCACCAAGAAGAACCAGATTATAGACTGTTCCGATGCCGAGGCCATCGCCGCTTTCAAAAACAATATTCAGGACGAATGGCTCACCCAACAACTCGGCCAGGATAAACTGAGGACTATGGCGCCCTGACATCTCTAATGACCCGCTTTTGCGCGGGAGAGGATAGCTGGCTCGCCCGAAGTACTCATAACGGCGAAGCAGGCACATCGGAAACCCGCGACGCCAATGGAAAACCGAAGCGCAATAAAAATAAGCGCAGGTATAAAAATGGCGGAAGTGACACTGAAGATGCCGCGGTCAACGCTGGATTCGCCGGACCAAAATTTGGGCAGAAAAGAAAACCCTATAAAGGGAACAAAGACGGACCTAGCCAGCTTGACAGGCTCCTGGACCGCCCATGTGGGATTCACAGTACTCAGGAAAAACCAGCAACACACACTAATAGGAATTGCTAGGTCTTCAAACAAGCCGGCAAGATAGCGGCAGAGGGTCAGAATAAAACCCAACACCGCAGTGACGATGAGGATGAACCTCGGCAGCTCAATAATGGAGGGCAAAAGAAATTTCCCAACGAGGTAACAGAGGTCAACATGATCTATGTCACCCACATCCCTAAACGGGAAAGAAAGCGGGCGCTTCGGGACATATATGTGTTGGAGCCTGTCGCTCCGAAGTATAACCCATGGTCGGCTTACCCGATCAGCTTCGACAAGCACAATCATCCGACCAGCATTAGGCATGGTGGCTCTGTGGTGCTCGTTCTGGACCCTATTGTTGATGGTTATCATCTAACACGCGTCCTGATGGACGGGGGCAGCAGTCTTAACCTCATCTACGAGGACACGGTTCGGAAGATGGGCATTGACTCTTCTCGGATAAAGCCGAGCTCTACCACCTTTAAAGGTGTCATTCCGGGCATCGAAGCCCGTTGTACCGGGACAGTCACCCTCGAGGTAGTCTTCGGTTCACCCGAGAATTTCAGAAGCGAGGAGTTAATCTTTGACATTGTACCCTTCCGGAGTGGATACCATGCGCTCTTAGGATGCACGGCCTTTGCACGCTTCAACGCAGTACCCCATTACGCCTACCTCAAGCTCAAAATGCCGGGACCCAACAGTGTCATCACGGTCAATGGTAACACCGAGCGTTCACTCCAGACAGAGGAACAGACCGTGGCTTTCGCAGCCGAGGTCCAAGCGTCCGAGGAGGCAGCACGCAGCGATAAACGCGCCGCTCGCTCTTTGAAGCGAGCCTGGGCCGCACAAGTCGACCTCGGCCAGCTACCCCCGCACCCGAAATAGGGATGCGGGCTCCTCGCGTGCCCCAGCTGCGGGCACTACGTCCCCAGGGTGCACAACTTCGCACTCAAAATTCCCTGGGACGCCGAGGAGCCAATACAACTACCCACGCGTCACGCGCGGATCAACCACGCGAGGGCAAGTCTTAGCGCCCCTGCATAGACAGGCATCTGTAAAAGAAGTAGCCGAGCGTCACTACGTCTCTGTGGCCTTAACCACAGAACGATGCCGGCAAACACATCCCTTTGAGGAACTCGGTTATCAAACACTTCGAGTGTATAAAGGGCCAGTCAGGCATCAGCTTTCGCAAATCAGCCGTCATCAATCAAGAGCGATCTGTTCAACAGTTCGGAAATGCAGACGTACGGCAGGCTTCGGTCCGGATCCTTTAAATCCGTCAGTAATTATCCGACCTATTTTTTCCTCTTTCTTCCTTACTATTCACATTGTACTCTTTCGATTACTCTCGTCACAACTGGGCTTGTACATGATTGACACTATGATATAAAGAAACCGTGCCCTTTCAAGGCATTTCTCGTATTTCTTTATCAGCATAGCTCCGGGATGATGAAGTATTTTTAAAAAAACAAAAAAAAGATGCACTGGTATAGGAAAGTCCGATGTATTCAGCGTCCCGGATTTTTGGCCTTATATGCATCAGTTTCGAACCTAGATTTCGGTCAATAGTTGGGTTGCCCGGCTCCTATCTATACCCCTTACGTTCCCGATGTATTCGGCTAAGGGTGTAATGGGAGAACCACTGCGATTGCGCCGCCAGGTTAATTGGCATGGCGCCTCAGTGGAGAAAGCCGAAAACAGACTATCTGGGTAAGCGCAAACTGGTCTGCCATCCGGAGACCGCGTCAAGCGATGTGACGATAGAGATCACCGTGTCAAACGAAGGGCTTTTATTTCTAGCTGAAGTGTGCCATGGCCTAGACCTCAGCCACATTGGCCGCACACGCCCTATGCCGGGGGCTGGTCCTCAGCCCCCACAGTCAAACTCCTACGACTAAATGAAAGATGTCAAGCCACTATAGTCCGATTGCCTAGTTCCTTTAAGTCATTGACCGCCTCCGGGTACCGAGACGTCGGCCAAGGGTCAGATATGCCTTAAGGAGCACCCTCTATATAACCTACACTGGGGCTGAAGCCGACGACTGGCCACTCTCATTTTGAACAGTCATCTTGGAGGCATAATTGAATTATAAAATAAAAACACATGGAATTTAAAGCCATCTTCATTTAAACACGAGATAAAGTTTTTACATTATAGAACTCCGGCATTCCGGAGCCTCACTTAAAAATACAGAGTGTCCTTGGGGCACATGGCCTCGGTGGTCCGAGCTCCCGCCTCCACTTCGGTGAAAAACTGCTTGGCGGTCCGTGGCTTGTCGGCAGGAGGGCCAGCGGCACACGTCTCCGCATCAACCTTGCGGAAGTGAGTCTTCATGCAAGCATATGCCCTCCGCGCCCCTTCGAAGCACGCGGATCTCTTCCAGCGCTCAACGCAGGGCACGGCATTCTGGAGACGAGCCGTCAGGCCAAATAGACTCCTCGGCATGGCTTTGGCAGGCCATAACGCGACGCAGAGGTCCTGGAGCACCGGTATTGTCATGCGAAACAGCTCGACCAGCTGCTTCACTCGATGATTCAGCAGCTGCGCAGATGGCGACCCCGGGAATTGACCCCAGAAGGCTTTATCCGCCTCATGGCCCGCCAGCTGGCCGAAATATGCCACCGCATCCTCCGCGCTCCGCGGGAGATCCTCGAAGACCTCTGTGGAACGCCATAATTGGGTGAGCTTGACACACCCTTTGCTGCCAAATGCACACTGCAGCAAGAATTTCTTACCCGAGGCGATCTGCTCCACTTGTCGGAGCACCTCGCGGTCTGCTCGGGCCGAGGTCTTGAGCTCGGAGTAGGCATGCTGTAGCTTCTCGAGCTCCTCTTTCGTCCGCTGCCCCTCCTCCTGAAGTTTGTCGCATGCCTCGAACACGCCCTTCAGGGTCTCCTCGACCTGTAGCACCCTTGCCTGGTGCTTCTCCCCGGCCGCCTTCTCGGCAGCCCGGGCCTTCTCGGCCGCAGCGGCAGCATTCTCCTGCTGCCGCACCTCTTTCCAAGCTTTGTCCAGCTCGGCCTTGAGCATCTCTAGCTCCGTTGTTAACACAGTTCGGCCTTAGTTGTTTTCCTTCACACACGTTACACATATATAGCAAATATGCACGGCAAGATTCAACTTGCTTACCTTGAGACTGCTCAAGTTTCTGGTTCATCTCCGCCATCTCTTCGGAGATGGAGTCCGGGGTCGAGGTCGCAACCTGGAACAAAACGGATCCTTATTGTAAAGGGAATAATTACGATCACTTATCGGCTCCTACTACGTCAAGCGACCTCGATGCCGGTTTCTTGAAACAGACTTCGGGCTCGGGGGCTACTCACTCATTATGCCGTTTAGAAGGCTATACTCTTATGTCTTCGGACAAAACCAACAAAAACAAAAAGCTTAAATAGACAACGTGAAAGCGCAGAAATCGTACCTCGAAACCTGCTGCGAGGTTCTTAAAAACCTCGTGCAGTACGGCCCCTGCGGACCGGTAGCTCTCCAGCGCCGTGCCCATCAAGGCACGGTGCTCCTCCTTGATGGAAGAACCCCTCAGGTTCTCCTCCACTTCCTCGGTCCACCCCACGCCAGCCCGTCCCTGGGTAGTAGGCTGGGTGACGGAATGACATCGGGTGTCTCCACCCGAGTGGCCCCCGCCTGTTGTGGTGGGGCCAAGGTAGACTCCGGCTGGGCTAGCGACTGGCCCAGCGGTTCCTTGATGACCCCGGGGCGCTCCGTCCCCGGATCTTGTCGGGCCGAGGTGTCGTCCTCGGCCGCGGTCACCACCACGTCGGCCCCTGTCAAGTTGACTTCGGGGACAAGGGTGGATGTCGCCTCCTCTAGACCGTCAGGCTTGGGGGGAGAAACAGTGGGCTTCGGAGTCCCGCTGGTTGATGGCAGTCCGTCTGAGGAGCCGCTGGGGATTACCCTCGGCGGACTGCACATGAAAAACTACTTGTGTAAAATTCCCCCTTGCTGGAAAAAGCGACTTAAGGAAAAACGATAGAGACAAGGGCTTACCCTCGAGGTGCCGGTTTCTTCCTCCCCATTGCGAGAGGGTCTTCCTCTGAGTCACCGGAAAGCTCGGCCCTCTCCGATGACTTGTTGGCGGCCTCGGATGAGGCTCGCCTCAGCCTCTTTGAACCCTTCAGGGGCATGACCATGTCGGCGTCTTCTATCGCCAACCTCTTCCCCTTCGGGGGGTGGGGGGAATCCCCTCCTCACCCTCCTCGGCACCATCGTCTCGAGCGGCGGAGGTGTGGGTCTCTTCTGACCAGGTGACCGAGGTCCCCCTGGTCCGAGCACTGGACCTCCCTGTCTGGGGCTTCGTCCCTTTGGAGGTCACCACATGTGGCTCCTCGGTCAGAAGCGCCGAGAGCAGGGGAGTTGGGGGCTGCTCCGGCAGTGGGGCTGGGCATCGTACCCCTTTTACCCAGGCCGACCACTTCTGCAAAATGCCGAAACACAACGATTCGATTGAAACTTTCATCCTCGACAGAATTAATGAAGCACAGAGATTGAAGGGCAAAATTACCTACCGGGGGGGCCTCATAGCCGTGCTCGAGGCCGCGGTCCTCTCCCTCCTGGGGGATCTTATCCTTGGCCAGCTTCATGAGCTTTGTCCACATGGTGGCCAAGGTGGAGCGGAAGAAGGTGTTGATGGTGTCCATGTCTTCGGGCTTTTGTGCCCACATCGGTTTAGCCTGAAACTGGAGGGGAAGTATACGGCGGTTGAGCATGACATTGATGACGTCGGCCAGCTCAGCCTTCCCCGTCGGGGACCACCACAGGATCCTGTCGATCAGGGTCTCCACCTCTTCCGGCTTTCCCCAAGCAACGCCCTTCTCCTTCCAGGACTTAAGTTTCTTGGGTGGCCTGGCCGAGAAGGCCGGGACTTCGGTTTGACCAGGGGCAAGAGGTTCAGTGTTATAAAACCACTCCCTCTGCCATTCCTTCACCGTTTCGATGAAGGTTCCTTTGAACCAGATGGCCCCCTGGTTCTTGCTGACCATGGCTCCCCCACACTCCGCGAGATCCTATCCGCTGGATTTCTGTTTGATCCCGAAGAGCTTCAGCCACAGGCCGAAGTGTGGCTCGCAGCGGAGGAAAGCCTCACAAACTGTGATGAAAGCGGCGAGGAGGAGAATAGAGTTGGGGGCCATGTGGTGGAAGTCTAACCCGTAGTAGAACATTACCCCGCGCATGAAGGCGTGTAGCGGGAACCCCAGGCCTTGGATGAGGTGGGGGACGAAGACTACCCGCTCCCCGGCGTTGGGAGCGGGCACCAGTTGATCAGCCAATGGAGCACGGGCAGCGATGGTGGGGGCTAGGTACCCCGCGTCGCGCAGCTCGGCGAAAGTTGCCACTATCACCGTGCAGCCACCCCAGTGCCCCTTGAGGGTGTCAGCCATGGCTGGTTGAGAAGACTGAGCTCGCGAAAAAGATGGGCGTGCTGGTTGGATCTGGGCCTTGGAGCTAGATGGCGTTGCAGTAGGGAAGGAATGGGAGCGTGCGTCATTGCACTGTTCTCCCTTTGGTTTTTATAGACCAATAAAAGGCCAAGAGTCCCCTGCTGTGCTGATAAATTCGCGGCCGCTATCAAAAATGCCGTTGAAGCATATGGGGGGAAAACAAAATCTTGATGATATCCCTGAGAAAGTGGGCATGATCTCTATTTCGAAGGGACGTGCCAGTAAACAAGTTGCCTCGAACCGCGATTTGAGGATGAGGCAGTAACTGCTCGACCCATCATGGAGCGAGGCTCTCCGTTAAAGTTGTCAGGCAGGATTGGATTGTTCATACCTGTACGACCAGCCTTCGAGGCTAAGATACTTACACCCCTCGGGCAGGGTACCAGCTCGGTTGCACCACGGATATCGATGTCCTGTCAAAAAGAATCCGAAATGTAAAGTGGAACTCGTCTGTCAAGCCAAAGACTCCGGATCCGAAGTGATATCTGTCGACCATCGTCCTCGGCGTAGAAGACTAGTTCAGGGGCTACTGATGGTGTCCTAGATTAGGGGGTGCTGACCGGGCCAACCCGTCTCCTCGGTTGGGCCGATGTACCCCCGTACGTGACCAAGATGGACTCCGGAGGCTGTACGTGGGAGGCGTGATCAACGCAGTCTCTGCCGAAGACTTGCAGTACACTTCAAGATTTGTCCAGCCGCCTTATTCCCAGATACCGCCATTGTAACCCTAGATACCCTCCCTGGCGTGTATATAAGCCATAGGGTTTAGCCCGTAGGGGGGACATCAACGCAACATTGCTTACCTAGTCATAGAAGTTAGATTCATATTACAATCTCGAGGTAGATCAACTCTGTACTCGATACATCTTCATCAATATAATAGAAGCAGGACGTAGGGTTTTACCTCCATTAAGAGGGCCCGAACCTGGGTAAAACATCGTATCCATTGTCTCTATTACCATCGATCCTAGATCTGCAGCTTGGGACCCCCTACCCCGAGGTCTGCCGGTTTTTACACCGACAGTCGTCGAAAAAGTTTCGGAGACAACAGAAGAGTTCCGGAGAGAGAACACCGGAATAGTTTCGGTAAAACCGAAAAGTTGTTTCGGAGTATACCATTAAGTCAAAAAGGTTTCGGCACATGCCTGAAAATTCTTGGAGGGTGCCAAAATTGTTCTGGGAATTTCTGGAATTTTTCCGGAGAAAAAACCCGGAAATGTTCCGAAGCTGCCGGAACCGCTTTGGTTGCTTTTCGCTGATGAAAATCACTGATCCGGAATTGTTTCGGAACACATCCAAAATTATTTGAGGGGGTACTGGAAATGTTCTAGGCCCACATAAATATTTTTGGATTTAACGATTGCGGAAAAATATTTTCATGAATAGTGAAAAGCACTTTATGTTTACTTTTTGGAAAGCCACCTTTTTGGGCTTTGTCCCAAAATATCTTAGGGATGACATGGATGGATGGGAACCCCTCATGGGGGGCCCCACTAGGTGTGGCCGGCCATAGGAGGAGCTCCTCCATGGAGCTCCTCTAGCCTTCCTTTTATGCCCTTGTGAATGTCACATGTCATGGGTGTTTTGGTATTTTCAAGTGCCACCCTACCCCTTGGGTTTTCCTATAAATAGAGGTGGAGAGGCTCTCTCCACACTCACACTCTTTCTCACATACAAATGCCATGCATGATCTGGCCTTCTCTCTCCCTCCCCGCGAAATAGTTTCGTAGAGCCGAAAGGTTGTCTGGGTTCCGATGTGAACTAGTTCTGGATGGCGAAGCCCTATCGGATAGATGACACCGTATGTGTGCAACCCCGTAGAGAGGTCGTAGGTTCGATCTTTTTGCCCGAGGGGATGTTCCAGAGTGCCTCCCGAAGGGCTGTCCGAGTGACCGTCTGAGTTTCTGTGAGTGCCTCCTGAAGGGCTGTCCATGACACCGTCTGGGGTACGGTCCGACCGCCTCCCAAAGGGCTGTCTGAGGGACTTACGAGGGAGTACATCCTCGCGGTTGGGAGGTTGTAAATCCTAGCTGTGGGGATCTGCACTGACGATCTTCATCGACTCTACTTCCGCTGCGCTATGAGTCGGTAACGATCAGATCAAAAACCTTGTATGCATCTCCATAGTAATCATGGGCGTGCTCGCAGTACCGATTTTTTTTTTTCTGCTATGTTCCCCACCAGTGGCATCATGAGCCGTGCTATGCGTAGATGCAGGTTATGATCAAGAATACATAGAGATCTATGGGTGTTGCACAATATAATTTGTAGTAGATGAGTTCTATTACTGAAAATTATTTGTGTGGGTAGCAGATGAAATCTATTACCCGATGTTCTTGTTGCTTTCCTTGAATTTGCGTAGTCCTGATCTTGACGGCATGGTGGAATCTCACAAAGTTCTGGCAATCCGCTATCCTTTCATGCTGCTCCTGAGTATGCTGATTGACAGATCAACGAAGTGCTTCAGTGTCTTTGGGTTCCACCATAGTTATAGAAAGATGGATGTTTTGCAGAAAAAAGGGCAATGCAGATATGATCTGCACATGGGTAATGCGTATGACGAAGTTCAGTATGGGGCTCGAGATTTTATTATCTCGTGTTTCATACACCCCGCAAAGTTAATCTAGCGACATGAATAATCATACTTGATGATAAACGTTGGTAGCTGCGGTTTGGTTGAAACCTTAGTAGCCATGTAAAATAAAATTTTCCATAAACCGATTAGAGGCGTCTAATTTGGTTTTGCAGGATGTGCATGTGATGTGGTATAGCAGTTCTCTTATCAATTCGATTATGTATGAGATGACTATATGATGTAAATTATTAACATGACCTGTGAGTCATGATTCGGCATGATGGCTGGAGCCATATGATTGTCACTTTAATGACCTGCGTGTCAACCTTAAGTATTGCACTTATTTTATTCGCTATAGAGATAGCAATATTATCTGGTGCATCGACAAGGTGGTGGCAATCTTTGCGAAGGTGAACACCGACATAAATGCCGAAGATGAAGAAATACAAGACTTCTCCGTCAGGAAGGGCTATACCATATCATGCTATTATGAATTGCCTGAGATGTTTATCCCTTATGATGCACCCTTTTTGATTGCGCGGTAGTCACTTTTTATTAGGGTGATCTCTCACTTAGAATATCAAGTAGTTAGTGTTCTCCCAAGTGTAGCACCGTCACGGCACCAATCTCTTCGGGGCATCACATGATTTCCATGGGTGCGAACGATTAGAGAAGTGTGAGGTGGGTGAGTTGAGACCCCGCAGCAAGATCACTTGGTTGACTTGACGTTCAGGCAGGACAGTCCTGAGCTCCGAACACACGCATCGAAAGATGAACAAGAATCACATAGAGATGTGACCGGCAAGTTTTCCTACCGATTGAAGTTCACGCCATTTGTGTTCATCTCGAACCGTGGCGTTGAATGGAAATGCGGGTCTTGAATCACTCATAATCAATTTTGAGAGATATTGATTTGAGTGGGAGCGCACTGTAGAATTAACTTGTTTAATTCTCTATGCAATTAATTATGAACATTGTCTAAGTGAAATTTGCATAATAGTTGTAGAATAATGGCTCGCGTTTCCACCTTCCCTATTAAAATTGAATAAGCTATTATTTATCTGGTTAATCTTTATGATTGGTAACGTAATGTGAGGATTGTCCTCAAGAGTGCCGAGAAGGACTTTGTCCTATCGCATGCTTTCGGTATTCTCCCGCTAATGCTATGGATGATGAGACTCTCGTCCTTCGATCCAAAAGCTAGAATTCCGTTACGATCAAGTGCAATATGTTTGCTTCCATAAAGACCCGAACTTCAAAGTTTGGGATAATTATGTGATATTCACGGAACTGAAAATTGTTTTCAGATGCAGACAAAGGCTAAAAGATATGAGATATCCAAAGCAATCTTTGTTTGCAAAGTATTAGTAAAGTGTTTACTAAGCATTTGTCTGATGAGAGAGGGATCCAGAAGAACGCCTGTCTTGTGATGAAGGTGAATAAAACAACAACTTAAAGAGAAAGGAATTGTCCAAAGGGTGTTAGTGTGACTTACACCCCTAGGATGTCTGGGGCTAACGCCACTCTTAAAGTTGGGTGCTTCTTCTGAGAGTAGGAGAAATACTGAAAGTTAAACTGTTAGAAGTATAAAGGCAAAGAAAGAGAGAAGACTGGAATGTCCAGCTCATGTATGAAAGTCATACAAGTTATTGATGTATAGAAGGCTGGTCAAAGAAATAGTTCTTGGGAATTGTGATTAAACTGTTAGTCACTGATTCTTGGGTATGGTGATCAAAAGTTGATCACAGAAATACCCGCTCGACAGCATTTTGTTGCGACTCGATACAAGAACTACTATGGCCTAAAAGACTTGCCAGTAATGAGGTTTAGATATGCGCTGGGAACATAGTAAAAGTTGCTATACTGGGTACATTACCTATGTATTTATTTTCATAATTCATTTTAGAGTTTTTATACACTCTAGCCCATTGCATAAAGTATCTTGCAAGAAGGTTCACTACTAGGGAAAAGCCTAGTAGTAGCGCGGGGTAAAGGGCTAGTAGTAGCGCGGGTGCCCGTGCTACTACTACGGCGCTACAGCTAACTGGTAGTAGTAGCGCGGGTGCCACCCGCGCTACTACTACGTGTGTTAGTAGTAGCGCGGGTGGCACCCGCACTAATACTAGTTATCTGTAGCGTGTGTCCGGGACCCGCGCTACTACTATTAATTTCAAAAACAAAAAAAAATCTCGATCCCGTGCGTGCTGTCAACGGTGGCAGTGGTTCGATTCAGCGACGGCAGGGGTCGCCGGAGGCGTGGACGGGCAGCGGCGGACCAGATCCAGCGGCGGCTGCTGGAGAGGGACCGGATCCAGGGCACATCAAGGTGGCGGTGTGGGGCTCCTCTTCACGCCAAGGCAGAGAGCTCCTGGTCGTCACGGCGATGACCTGCAAGGGCATGGACATGGGAGGGTGAGTCAAACCAGAGGGAGAGAAGGAAAAAGAGAAACGAGGGAGAGAGGAAGGAAATGGAGAGAGCGGCGGGACCGGTCGCCGGTGGTGAGGTGCTCCGGCGTGGTGGCATGGATGCGCGGGGAAGACCAGTGAGCTCGTGGACGCCGGCGGCGCGAGGCGGCGGCCTCCTTGGGCGCCATGGAGGAGGAGGTGCGCATGGGTAGGAGCGCCATGGGAGAGCCTATGGAGAGAGGAGGGAGAGGGGCGGGAGAGAGGAGGGGGGAGATGGGGAGGAGATGGGGATTTCGGGGCTGTTAAAAACCCTGCACTTAGTAGCAGCGCGGGGTTTAAACCCCGCGCTACTACTATGGCCTGTCCCGGGGGCACGGTGGAGACCACTTAGTAGCAGCGCGGGGTCTATACCCCACGCTACTACTATCAACTTAGTAGCAGCGAGGGTTTCGTACCCCACGCTACTACTATGGCCTGTCCCGGGGTGCACGGTGGGATCAACTTAGTAGCAGCGTGGGTTTTATACCCCGCGCTACTACTATCAACTTAGCAGTAGCGAGGGGTTTATACCGCACACTACTACTAATTAGCAGTAGCGAGGGGTATATACCCCTCTCTACTGCTAAGCATCTATCTATAAGGTATTTCCTAGTAGTGGTTGTTCATAAGAGAACTTTTGATGTTCGGTGTTATGAATAACATAAGGGCCATACTTTCATTATGAATGAGATGTATGTTATGAATATTGATAAAAATATATTACCTCTATATTTATTTTCATAATTCATTTTAGAATTTTTATACACTCTAGCCCATTGCATAAAGTATCTTGCAAGAAGATTGTTCATAAGAGAACTTTTGATGTTCGGTGTTATGAATAACATAAGAGCCATACTTTCATTATGAATGAGATGTATGTTATGAATATTGATAAAAATATATTACCTCTGTATTTATTTTCATAATTCGTTTTAGAGTTTTTATACACTCTAGCCCATTGCATAAAGTATCTTGCAAGAAGGTTGTTCATAAGAGAACTTTTGATGTTCGGTGTTATGAATAACATAACGGCCATACTTTCATTATGAATGAGATGTATGTTATGAATATTGATAATAATATAATGCATCCGTGACACTGACGCTAAATGTCGCAAGTCTAAAAGAATACCACATATGTGTGGCACTGCATTTGGTCACATTGGAGAAACCCGCATGGAGAAATTCCATAATGATGGATTTTTTTAAGTCATTTGATTATGAATCATCTGACACTTGCAACTTTTGTCCGAAAAGTGAAGTGACTGAAATACCATTCACAGGCCATGAGGAACGAGCAATGAACTTATTGGTAATCATACATTATGATGTGTGTAGTCCGATAAATGTTGTTGCTAGTAGTGGATTTGTCTATCTTCAAAAATGACTCAAGTAGGTATATGGATATTTACTTGATGAGACATAAGTCTGGATCTTTTGAAGTCATTCAAAAGGTTTTCAAAATAAATTAGGAATTATTGTAACAAGAAAATTATGTTTCTGCAATTAGATTGCGAAAAAGAATATTTGAGTTACAAGTTTAGCGAATGTCTGATGAGTTGTGAAAAGAGTTTCGTAACTTACACCTCCCGGAACACCACTGAGAGTGGAATGCCTGTGAAGATGTAATCAAACCATTTATGACATGGTAATATCAAAGATGACATAAATCAATTTGCCATTATCCCTTTTAAGGTAATGCTTTAGAGACTGCGGCTTTTACACTGAAAAGAGCGCCATCAAATCTGTTGAAATGATGCCATGGTATGGTACACCCAACCATGGTATGTCTTTTCTTAACATTTGGAATATGGGGCTTGTGTAAAATATTTACAAAACTATTCCAAATCAGACAAGTGCTACTTTGTAGGTTATCCTAATTTATTAGGTATTCCTCCATCACCATACCGAGGCAAAAAGTTTGCCACAAAGAACGGTATGATTTTGAAGAAAAAGGTTCTTGCAAAAAGGTGAGTGGGAGGACAGTGCAACTCGACGAGATAACAGTATCTTCGTCATCAGATCAAAGGAAAGAGACCTTGGAAGTGATTCTAGAGTTTCCTACCGCGACTGATACGGAAGCCTCTACATGAGATGTATGGACTTCGGTCAAACTTGCAGCTAAACCATGTAGGCAAAACTCGTGCAAACCTCTCAGGTGCACAAACGAGATATTGTTGTTAGACAATAGTATACCTATGATACACAAGGAAGCGTTGATGGGCCCTGACTCCGGAATTGGCTAAATGCCAATATAATCCGAGATAGTATCCATATAAATGATTCAAGAATAGATATTGATAAACCCTTCGAAAGACTTAGAGTCTAATGAATATTAATGGAACTATAAACTGATGAGGATAAAAATGTTTTATCCATAAAGCTCGACTTGTTGCTTATAACAAATTCAAGGAATTGACTACGGCGAGATTGTCTCTCTGTAGCGATGCTTAAAGTCGGTTCGGGTTAAACTAGCAGTTAATACATATTTCAATCATGAGATATGATACATGGATGCCAAAAGGATTTCCATGGGATGGAAATGCAACCTAGGACTTGCATGTGATATAGTCCAAAGTATTTTGTCTATCCAAAGGATGCTAGTGAGTATGCGAACTTCAGAGTTCCAGCGATGGACATAAGAGAGCAAAATGGAGTTGGAATCTTCGTTATTGATGAAATAGTCAAAAGAGTTTGATTTCATCAATGGATAACGAAGATACTTGTGATTACAAGAAAGTAAGTGGGAGCAAAATAATATTTCTAAAAACCTTGTGTGCTTGACACATTGTTAATTGGAAATAACATAAATTTCTTGACATGGATTAGGACTTCATTGAAAATAGGTTTTTCGATGAAGTGCTTGGGCTAGGTAGCCTCGACATTAGGCATAATTATCTATGGAGATAAAATTGCCTGGTAGGCTAAGCCAAAAATACATATTGACAAGTTGCTAAAACAGTTTAGCATAAGAACGCCAAGGAGTGATTCTTGCCGAAGTCACATGGAAAGAGTTTTACAAGACTCGGTGTCCTAAAACACTGATGAGCAAAATACATGATGGAGATTCCACACACTTTTGTGTTTGGATTAATCATGTATTCCATGGTATGTGAAACAACCAGATATGTTCGATACTCCCAAGCTGTTGCGAGTATAGATACCAAAGTGATCAAAGTACTGATCATGGGACAACAGTGAAAAATGTTTTTAAGTACTAAAGTAGCACTGATGACATGTTTTCTCGCAAGCAGAGATTATGAAGTGCTTGTTGCAAGTAATTACATTGATACAGTCTTCATCAATTCTCCATGCGATTTACGAGTTAACTTAAGGGTTTTGTGTAATACATGATATGGTGACACAGTAAGTTGGAATTGTTCCAAACAGGTTACTGTGGTGAATTCTATAACAAAGGCTAAGTATGTTGACGCTTTAGAATCAAGAAAGAAGATGTTGAATCATATAGTTCATTCATGAACTTAGTATGGTTCCAAGATGGCTTTGGTCAATGGGACACTATTGTAGATAGTTGCTCCATAGCTTAGTCTGAGGAATCAAGGTTCGACCAGTGATTCAAATATATACAAAGCCAAGTCCACATAAAATATGAATTTTGTGAAAGCGTGAAAATGCGAGGAGATGCTGATGTCTACAACACAACTTATTCTTGTAGACTCGTGTTGGGCCTCCAAGCGCAGAGTTTTGTAGGACAGTAGCAATTTTCCCTCAAGTGGATGACCTAAGGTTTACCAATCCGTGGGAGGCGTAGGATGAAGATGGTCTCTCTCAAACAACCCTGCAACCAAATACAAGAAATCTCTTGTGTCCCCAACACACCCAGTACAATGGTAAATTGTATATGTGCACTAGTTCGGCGAAGAGATGGTGATACAAGTGTAGTATGGATAGTAGAAATATATTTTTATAATCTGAATAAATAAAAACAGCAAGGTAGCAAACGATAAAAGTGAGCACAAATGGTATTGCAATGCTTAAAAACAAGGCCTAGGGTTCATACTTTCACTAGTGCAATCTCTCAACAATGCTAACATAATTGAATCATATAACAATCCCTCAACATGCGACAAAGAATCACTCCAAAGTTCCTATTAGTGGAGAACATAAGATAGAAATTGTTGTAGGGTACGAAACCACCTCAAAGTTATTCTTTTCGATCAATCTATTGAGCTATTCCTATAAGTGTCACAAACAACCCTAGAATTCATACTAAAATAACACCATATGATATGCATCAACCAACTCTAATGTCACCTAGATACTCCAATGTCACCACAAGTATCCGTGAGTTGATTATACGATATGCATCAAACAACTTCAGATTCATAATATTTCAATCCAACACAAAGAACTTCAAAGAGTGCCCCAAGATTTCTACCGAAGAAAGTAGGACGAAAACGTGCACCAACCCCTATGCATACATTACCCCAATGTCACCTCGGGAATCCGCGAGTTGAGTGCCAAAACATATATCAAGTGAATCAATATAATACCCCATTGTCACCACGGGTATTCATATGCAAGACATACATCAAGTGTTCTCAAATCCATAAAAATATTCAATCCGATAATAGTGAAACCTCAAAGGTAAAAACTCAATTCATCACAACAAGATAGAGAGGGAGAAACACCATATGATCCAACTATATTAACAAAGCTCATGGTACATCAAGATAGTGCCAAATCAAGAACATGAGAGAGAGAGATCAAACACATAGCTACTAGTACATACCCTCAGCCCCGAGGGTGAACTACTCCCTCCTCGTTATGGAGACCGCCGGGATGATGAAGATGGCCTCCGGTGATGATTTCCCCCCTCCGGCAGAGTGCCGAAAAAGGGCTGTAGATGAGATCGTGGAGGTACAGAGGCTTGCGGCGGCGTAAAAACTCATCTAGGTTAACTTTCAGGGGTTTATGAATATATATATGACTTTTCAGCGTTGGAATCACGCAAAGAGGTGCCACAGGGGGCCCACGAGGCACCAGGGCACGCCTGGGGGGTTTAGCAAAAGATACTAAGCAAGCACCACATGTTAGAGGATCCATGACAATATAACTTCTATGTGAATATAAACAAACATAACTCATTACGTTGTCTTCCTTGTCCAACGTCAACTACTTGATCAAGCTTGAAAATAATTAATGGGGGCTCACAATCATAGAAGATGTCCAAGATAGTATATTTATATGTGAAATTTCTCTTCCTTGAAAATTCTTTCATGAATTGTTCAAGTGACCAATGCTATGTTTGTTAACTTTCAATAAATTTTACCACTTATACTTCCTGTATGTGAAGTCACTACTCCCCATGGGACAAGCATATGAAGCATATAAATTTCAACTTTATGATATTCAATTCATTTCAACAATTTACTTATAGGATATAAGTGAAGAACAAGAGTAAATGACAAACTACTCCAAAAAGATATAAGTGAAGACCAAATGAGTAGTTAAGTAAATAGGTAGCTATGTGAGGACTCTCTCTTATTTAAAAATTGCAGAACTTAAGTATTTTATTCAAAAAGCAAAGAAAACAAAATAAAATGACATTCCAAGAATAGCACAACTCATGTGAAGAAGCAAAAACTTAGGCTCAACCAAGACTAACCGATAATTGTTGATGAAGAAAGGTGGGGTGCCTACCGGGGCATCCCCAAGCTTAGATGCTTGAGACTTCTTGAAATATTATATTGGGATGCCTTGGGCATCCCCAAGCTTGAGCTTTTGTGTCTCCTTAATTCCTCTCATATCACGGTTTCCCTAAATCTTAAATACTTCATCCACACAAAACTCAACAAGAACTCGTCAGATAAGTTAGTATAAATCAACTCAAAACCTTACCATTCTCTACTGTAGAAAATTACTAAAATTATAATTAAACATTGCATACTAAATGCCTCTGCATATTTAATACTCCTATCCACAAATAGAAACATTAAACAAGCAACATATGCAAACAATGCAACTATAACCGAAATCTGCCAAAACAAAACAGTCTGTAAAGGGGGAATAAGAATTCATACTTCCCTAACTCCAAAAATTCTGAAAAATTCCCACATGACATAGAACTTATGCATGCTTTCTGTGTAAAAATTTCAGATTTTTATCATGTTCTGACTATTCAGGAATATTCTGAACATAACAGAAAACTTTCGGTTTTCAAACAGCAACACATAAACTTGCAAACTGGGCATGGTAAAGGCTATAGTTGGCATTTTATTGAACTAAAAGATACGAAACATGATTATTGATAGCATCAAGAAAATATCAACAAAATAAAATGACACTCGAAGCAAAACTCATATTATGTGACGAATAAAAATATAGCTCCAAGTGAGGTTACCGATAATGTTGAAGACGAAAGAGGGGATGCCTTCCGGGGCATCCCCAAGCTTAGTTGCTTGGGTCCTCCTTGAATATTAACTTGGGGTGCCTTGGGAATCCCCAATCTTAGGGTCTTGCTGCTCCTTATTCTACTCATATCGATATCTCGCCCAATACTTGAAAACTTCAATCACACAAAACTTAACGGAACTTCGTGAGATAGGTTGGTATGATAAAAATAAATTATCCACTTAGGTACTGTCAAGACAAGATTCATAATTGTTCTCACATAATTCCTACTGTATTAAATCATTTCCACAATTTATATTACTCAATATAAGCTATGGAAACACTAAAACAAGCAAACTATGCATCGAAAACACAATCTGTCAAAAACAGAACAGCGTGTAGTAAGAGATTTAAAAACCATACTTGAGTACCTCCAAAAATACTGAAAAATTTGGACAATGTAACCAATTTGTAACCCAATGCTATGTAAAACTTTCAGAATTTTCTCACGCTCCAGTACAGAATAGAAATTCCAGCACTGGACGCAAAAGTTTCTGTTTTTGCACAGAATTGAATCAACAAGTATCTGATACGTCTCCAACGTATCTATAATTTTTGATTGTTCCATGCTATTATATTATCAATCTTGGATGTTTTTATACACATTTACAGCAATTATATATCATTTTTGGAGACTAACCTATTAACTTAGTGCCCAGTGCCGGTTGCTGTTTTCTGCCCTGTTTTTGTTTTACAGAAAATCAATACCAAACGAAGTCCAAATGCCACGAAAATTTTTGGAGATTTTTTTCTGGACAGGATAAACACTAGATGCTTCGGGAGGAGGCTAGAAGCCCCAGGAGGTGCCCATGAGGTAGGCGCACCCTGGAACCTCGTGGGGCCCATAGAGCTCCGTTTGACCTAATTCCACCACTATAAATTCAGGAAAAATCAGAAACCCTTAAGGGAGTCCACGAAATACTTTTTCCACCGCCGCTAGTTTCTGTTCTCGAGAGATCCCATCTGGAGGCCTTCTCCGATACTCCGCCGGAGGGGGAATCGATCACGGAGGGGCTCTACATCAACCTTGCTGCCCTTCCGATGATGCGTGAGTAGTTTACCACAGACCTTCGGGTCCATAGTTAGTAGCTAGATGGCTTCTTCTCTCTTTTTGATCTTCAATACAATGTTCTCCTCGATGTTCTTGGAGTTCTATCCGATGTAATCACTTTTTGCGGTGTGTTTGTTGGGATCCGATGAATTGTGAGTTTATGATCAGATTATCCATGAATATTATTTGAGTCTTCTCTGATCTCTTTTATGCATGATTATTATAGCTTGGTATTTCTTCTCCGATCTATTGATTTGCTTTGGCCAACTAGATTGATTTATCTTGCAATGAGAGAGGTGCTTTGTAATGGGTTCGATCTTGTGGTGCTCAATCCCAGTGACAGAAAGGGACATGACACGTATGTATCATTGCTATTAAGGGTAAAAAGATGGGGTGTATTCATGCGTGAGTATATCTTGTCTACATCATGTCAACGTTCTTAAGCCGTTACTCCGTTCTTTATGGAATTAATACACTAGATGCATGCTGGATAGCGGTCGATGTGTGGAATAATAGAAGTAGATGCAGGCAAGAGTCGGTCTACTTGTCTCGGACGTGATGCCTACATACATGATCATTGCCTTGGATATCGTCATGATTATTTGCTTTTCTATCAATTGCCCAACAGTAAGTTGTCTACCCACCATATGCTATTTTCTCGAGAGAAGCCTCTAGTGAAAACTATGGCCCCCGGGTCAATCTAAATCATATTACTAAAACCCTAAAAATATTGCTGCCATTTTCTTTTATTTATTTTATTTTGTATTTTTGTTTCAATTTATCTATCTATCACATACAATTTAATCTTGCAATTGACCGCCGAGGGATTGACAACCCCTCGTTTGCGTTGGGTGCAAGGATTTGTTGTTTGTGTGCAGGTGCTGCTAACGAGGTGTTGCATGATCCTCCTACTGGTTCGATAACCTTGGTTTCATAACTGAGGGAAATATTTATCTCTATTGTGCTGCATCGTCCCTTCCTCTTCGAGGAAAATACCAACGCAAGCTACAAGTAGCAGGAAGAATTTCTGGTGCCGTTGCCGGGGAGACATCATCAACATCTATCAAGTCACTTTGCATAAACTCTCATCTCCTTGCATTTATTTTATTTGCCATTTGCCTCTCGTTTTCATCTCTCCCACTTCTAAAATATTTTTACAAAAATACAAAAATATTTTCCGTTTGCCTTTTTCTTGTTTGCTTGTTTGCTTGCTTGATACCTTGTTTTCTTAATCATGATGCCCTGAGAGAATTATCACGATACTTCTTATTATAAAATGTTGTCCAAAATTGAGAAAAATACTAAAGATTACATGACTACGCAGTTTGAGCAAAAAAAAAAATTTACCGAGGAACTCAAAGAACACTCTATTTTATTGGATGCTATTGCAAAACAACTCGATGATATTAGTAAAGAAGTTGCTAGTCTTCAATCTCAATTTGCTCTTACTGAAAATTTGTTAGGAAAAATTTCTGACGCACAAGCTACGCTAGTAAATCAAATGGCAGCTAAGCCGGAATCATTAGAACATAGTAATGATGAGGATATTAAAATGATTGGTGTTTCATCTATTGATTATTTGTTTAGCAATATAAAACTTGATGAAAAGGGGACTGAAGAAGAGTCAACTTTAGCTAGTAGGCGTTCCCACAATTCGGAGGGTGAAAATCTTAATGAAAAAATTGCTAAAAGTGGGTTTGGAGAGGTAAAAACTTTAAATAGTGATGTGCCCACTCTCTTGGATTACAAAGATTTTATTTATGATAATTGTTCTTTAATTGAGTGCATTTCTTTGTTACAATCCATGTTAAATTCACCCAACGCTTATGAGCAAAACAAGGCTTTTACTAAACACATCGTAGAAGCAATGATGAAAGCGTTAGAAGAAAAGTTAGAACTAGAAATTTCAATTCCTAGAAAATTATATGATGAATGGGAACCCACCATTAAAGTTAAAATTAAAAATTATGAGTGCAATGCTTTATGTGATTTGGGTGCTAGCGTTACCACAATTCCAAAATCTTTATGTGATGTGCTAGGTTTCACCAATATAGATGAATGTTCTCTTAATTTGCACTTGGCGGATTCTACTATTAAAAAAACAATGGGTAGAATTAATGATGTTCCTATTCTTGCAAATAGAAATTATGTGCCCGTTGATTTTATTGTACTTGACATTGAATGCAATTCTTCTTGCCCAATAATACTTGGTAGACCGTTCTTACGAACCATAGGTGCCGTTATTGATATGAAAGAAGGGAATATAAAATTTCAGTTTCCACTAAAAAAGGGTATGGAACATTTCCCTAGGAAGAAAATTAAAGCACCATATGAATCCATTATGAGGGCCACTTATGGAATCAACTTGAAAAATGACAATACTTGAAACTATGCATTATGCCTAGCTAGGGGCATAAAACAATAGCGCTTGTTGGGAGGCAACCCAATGAATAAAGTAATTTTTTCTGTTATTGTGTGTTTTCACAATTATGCTACTGGTATGATTGTGTTTTTGTGTTTTTAATTAGTGTTTGTGCCAAGTAATACCTTTAGGATGATTTGGAAGATAATATAATTGATGCTGTTTGGAAAACAGAAAGTTTTGCGTCCAGTGCCCGAATTTGTTTTCTGTACTGGAGCGTCAGAAAAATCTGAAATTTTTACACAGTATTGGTATATGAATTTCCCACGTTGTCCTAATGTTTCAGAATTTTTGGAGTTACAGAAGTATGGCTTTTAAATAGATTGCTACAGACTGTTCTGTTTTTGACAGATTCTGTTTTTGATGCACTACTTGCTTGTTTTGATGAATCTATGGATTGTATCGGGGGGTATAAGCCATGGTGAAGTTAGAGTACAGTAGGTATAATGCAAAAATAAAATATGAATGGGTTTGCAACAGTACTTAGAGTAGTGATTTATTTTGTTATGCTAACGGATCTCACGAAGGTTTTGTTGAGTTTTGTGTGATTGAAGTTTTCAAGTTTTGGGTGAGGTCACGATGGATGAAGGAATAAGGAGTAGTAAGAGCCTAAGCTTGGGGATGCCCGAGGCACCCCAAGGTAATATTCAAGGAAGACTCAAGCGTCTAAGCTTGGGGATGCCCCGGAAGGCATCCCCTCTTTCTTCTACCAACCATCGGTAATTTTACTTGGAGCTATATTTTTATTCGTCACATGATATGTGTTTTTCTTGGAGCGTCTTGTATTATATGAGTATTTGCTTTGTTTGCTTTTTAGTTTGTCACAATCATCTTTGCTGAACACACCTATTTTGAGAGAGCCACACGTTTATCATCATTTGTTAGAATACTCTATGTGCTTCACTTCAATTTTTTGAGCTAGGCAGTTGCTCTAGTGCTTCACTTAAATCTTTTTGAGCATGGTGGTGGATATATTTTGAAGAAATAAACTCTCTTGCTTCACTTATATTATTTTGAGAGTTGATTGAAATTTTGAAGAAATGAATTCTCATGCTTCACTTATATTATTTTTAGAATTGATAAGATTGAAATTTTGAAGAAATATTTGCACTCTCATGCTTCACTTATATCTTTTTGAGAGTTGATAATAGTAACGGTAATTTGCACAAGATATGAATTTGGTCACAAAGTGATGAATATTCAAGAGGGATATAATAAAAACTTTCATATAGATCATTGGATATGATAAGTGTGATTCCTTGCAATAGTTTTGCGATATGGAAATGATAATATGTGAGTCATGTTAGTGAGTAATTGTGATTTAGTAAGAATATTAGTGTTAAGGTTTGTGATTCCCTATGCATGCACATCAAGTCAATAGTTATGCAAAGAAATTATATCCTACTTATGGTTCATTATTTGGTGTTAGTTATGTTCAATGCATGTTTATGACTGTTTTCGTTTTTTTGGTTGGTCGCTTCTCAATCTATTTGCTAGCCTTCAATTGTATTAAGCGGAAATACTGCTTGTGCATCCAAAATCCTTAAACCCAAGTTGTGCCAAATGAGTCCACTATATCTACCTATATGCGGTATTTCAATGCCGTTCCAAGTAAATTTGCGTGTGCCAACTCTAATTTTCAAAATAATTTTTCCGTTTTGTGTGCCTGTACCGCTCATGAAGCGGCAGGGGGTGGCCATTATTTTCCATGCTAGGTGTGTTATTCTCATGATGAGTGTTTATTCACTTGTCATTGCACGAGAGAATGGTTGGTAATAGGGATGCCCAGTCCCACAATGAAATCAAAATTAATAACAACAAAATTCCTTGGAAAGTGTTGGTATGGAGGGCACCCGTGGATACGGCTAGCCATGGATTGTGAAAGAATGGTGGAAAGGAAATAAACTTTACTTTCTATTTGGGAACCGCCTATGATGTGTCTAGCATGGAAAAAAATGGGAATTCTCGGTCGTTTTCGTTGACAGGAAAAGCATGCCTCTCAAAATATTTTATCTCTTTAATTTCAGACTTGAGCTCTGGCACATTTGACAAATCTCTGCTTCCCTCTGCGAAGGCCATATCTATTTATTTTTATGCAATTTTTATTTTTACTTGAGTCTCCATCTTCTCTTATAAAGCACCAACTAGAGAGCACTATTGTCATACTTGTGCATTGGATGTAGCTAATATTTGAGTGTGTTTCATGAATGGATCAATGATTGAGCATAATGGGCTAGGGATAACTTTCTTTAGCGTTGATATTTTGAAAGACATGGTTGCCTGTTAGCATGCTTGAGTATTTATATCTTCATGTCAAATTATAGACTATTGCTTTGAATCATTCAAGTCCAATGTCCATGCTACAAAAGAAAAGAATATGTGATGAATATGATAGGCAGCATTCCACATCAAAAATTCTGTTTTTATCATTTACCTACTCGAAGACGAGCAGGAATTAAGCTTGGGGATGCTGATACGTCTCCAACGTATCTATAATTTTTGATTGTTCCATGCTGTTATATTATCAATCTTGGATGTTTTTATACACATTTACTGCAATTATATATCATTTTTGGAGACTAACCTATTAACTTAGTGCCCAGTGCTAGTTGCTGTTTTCTGCCCTGTTTTTGTTTTACAGAAAATCAATACCAAACGAAGTCCAAATGCCACGAAATTTTTGGAGATTTTTTTCTGGACAGGATAAACACTAGAAGCTTCGGGAGGAGGCCAGAAGCCCCAGGAGGTGCCCACGAGGCACCAAGGCGCGCTTGGGGGGGGGGGGCAGGCGCGCCCTGATACCTCGTGGGGCCCATAGAGCTCCGTTTGACCTAATTCCACCACTATAAATTCAGGAAAAAACAGAAACCCTTAAGGGAGTCCATGAGATATTTTTTCCGCTGCCGCAAGTTTCTGTTCTCGAGAGATCCCATCTGGAGGCCTTCTCTGGTACTCCGCCGGAGGGGGAATCGATCACGGAGGGGCTCTACATCAACCTTGCTGCCCTTTCGATGATGCGTGAGTAGTTTACCACAGACCTTCTGGTCCATAGTTAGTAGCTACATGGCTTCTTCTCCCTTTTTGATCTTCAATACAATGTTCTCCTCGATGTTCTTGGAGTTCTATCCGATGTAATCACTTTTTGCGGTGTGTTTGTTGGGATCCGATGAATTGTGAGTTTATGATCAGATTATCCATGAATATTATTTGAGTCTTCTCTGATCTCTTTTTTGCATGATTATTATAGCTACATATTTCTTCTCCGATCTATTAATTTGGTTTGGCCAACTAGATTGATTTATCTTGCCATGGGAAGAGGTGCTTTGTAATGGGTTCGATCTTGCGGTGCTCAATCCGAGTGACAGAAAGGGACATGACACGTATGTATCATTGCTATTAAGGGTAAAAAGATGGGGTTTATTAATGCGTGAGTTTATCTTGTCTACATCATGTCATCGTTCTTAAGGCGTTACTTCGTTCTTTATGGACTTAATACACTAGATGCATGCTGGATATCGGTCGATGTGTGGAGTAATAGTAGTAGATGCAGGCAGGAGTCGGTCTACTTATCTCGGATGTGATGCCTATATACATGATCATTGCCTTGGATATCGGCATGATTATTTGCTTTTCTATCAATTGCCCAACAGTAATTTCTCTACCCACCGTATGCTATTTTCTCGAGAGAAGCCTCTAGTGAAAACTATGGCCCCCGGGTCTATCTAAATCATATTACTAAAACCCTAAAAATATTGCTGCCATTTTCTTTTATTTATTTTATTTTGTACTTTTGTTTCAATCTATCTATCTATCACATGCAATTTAATCTTGCAATTGACCGCCGAGGGATTGACAACCCCTCATTTGCGTTGGGTGCAAGGATTTGTTGTTTGTGTGCAGGTGCTGCTAACGAGGTGTTGCGTGATTCTCCTACTGGTTCAATAACCTTGGTTTCATGGCTGAGGGAAATACTTATCTCTACTGTGTTGCATCATCCCTTCCTCTTCGGGGAAAATACCAACGCAAGCTACAAGTAGCAGTATCCACACTATCCCAAAGGCTTTACTTGGCACATTATTGAAAGAAAACATATAAAACATGATTAATTCTGTAGCTTAATCATGTGGACACACAAAAATAGTAGGAACAACTATTGGGTTGTCTCCCAACAAGCGCTTTTCTTTAATGCCTTTTAGCTAGGCATGATGATTTTAGCGATACTCACATAAAAATAAAGAATTGAAACACAAAGAGAGCATCATGAAGCATATAACTAGCACATTTAAGCCTAATCCACTTCCTATGCATAGGGATTTTGTGAGCAAACAATTTGTGGGAGCAAAAATCAACTAGCATGGGAAGGCAAAACAAGCATGACTTCAAAACTTTCAACACATAGAGAGGAAACTTGATATTATTGCAACACCTACAAGCATATGATCCTCTCTCATAATAATTTTCAGTGGAATCATGAATGAATTCAACAATATAGCTATCACATAAAGCATTCTTTTCATGATCCACAAGCATAGAATTTTTATTACTCTCCACATAAGCAAATTTCTTCTCATCAAACATAGCATCCCCAAGCTTGTAGCTTTGCATATCATTAGCATCATGGGTATTCAAAGAATTCATACTAACAACATTGCAATCATGCTCATCATTCAAAGATTTTATGCCAAACATTTTATTAAATTCTTCTTCTAGCAATTGAGCACAATTTTCTGCGCCATTATTTTCAAGAAAGACATTATAAAGATGAATAATTTGAGGCAACCACAATTCCATTTTTTTGTAGTTTTCTTTTATAAACCAAACTAGTGATAAAACAAGAAACTAAAAGATTCAATTGCAAGATCTAAAGATATACCTTCAAGCACTCACCTCCCCGGCAATGGCGCTAGAAAAGAGCTTGATGTCTACTACACAACTTATTCTTGTAGACTCGTGTTGGGCCTCCAAGCGCAGAGTTTTGTAGGACAGTAGCAATTTTCCCTCAAGTGGATGACCTAAGGTTTATCAATCCATGGGAGGCGTAGGATGAATATGGTCTCTCTGAAACAACCCTGCAACCAAATACAAGAAATCTCTTGTGTCCCCAACACACCCAATACAATGGTAAATTGTATAGGTGCACTAGTTCGGCGAAGAGATGGTGATACAAGTGTAGTATGGATAGTAGAAATATATTTTTATAATCTGAATAAATAAAAACAGCAAGGTAGCAAACGATAAAAGTGAGCACAAACGGTTTTGCAATGCTTAAAAACAAGGCCTAGGGTTCATACTTTCACTAGTGCAATCTCTCAACAATGCTAACATAATTGAATCATATAACAATCCCTCAACGTGCGACAAAGAATCACTCCAAAGTTCCTATTAGCAGAGAACATAAGATAGAAATTGTTGTAGGGTACGAAACCACCTCAAAGTTATTCTTTTCGATCAATCTATTGAGCTATTCCTATAAGTGTCACAAACAACCCTAGAGTTCGTACTAAAATAACACCATATGATACGCATCAACCAACTCTAATGTCACCTAGATACTCCAATGTCACCACAAGTATCCGTGAGTTGATTATACGATATGCATCAAAGAACTTCAGATTCATAATATTCAATCCAACACAAAGAACTTCAAAGAGTGCCCCAAGATTTCTACCGGAGAAAGTAGGACGAAAACGTGCATCAACCCCTATGCATAGATTACCCCAATGTAACCTCGGGAATCCGCGAGTTGAGTGCCAAAACATATATCAAGTGAATCAATATAATACCCCATTGTCACCACGGGTATTCATATGCAAGACATACATCAAGTGTTCTCAAATCCAAAAAAATATTCAATCCGATAATAGTGAAACCTCAAAGGTAAAAACTCAATTCATCACAACAAGATAGAGAGGGAGAAACACCATATGATCCAACTATATTAACAAAGCTCGCGGTACATCAAGATCGTGCCAAATCAAGAACACGAGAGAGAGAGAGAGAGAGAGAGAGAGAGAGATCAAACACATAGCTACTAGTACATACCCTCAGCCCCGAGGGTGAACTACTCCCTCCTCGTCATGGAGACTGCCGGGATGATGAAATGGCCTCCGGTGATGATTTCCCCCCTCCGGCAGAGTGCCGGAAAATGGCTGTAGATGAGATCGTGGAGGTACAGAGGCTTGCGGCGGCGTAAAAACTCATCTAGGTTAACTTTCGGGGGTTTCTGAATATATATGATTTTTCAGCATTGGAATCACGCAAAGAGGTGCCACAGGGGGCCCACGTGGCACCAGGGCGTGCCATAGGGGGTTGGCGCGCCCTGGTGGCTTGTGGGGCCCCTGTGGGTCTTCTGCTGCTCCCCTGAAGCTTCCTGGGTCTGTTTCCTTCCAGAAAAAATCATCAAAAAGTTTTGCTGCATTTGGACTTCATTTGATATGGATTTTCTGGAAAACCAAAAACAAGCAGAAAACAGCAACTGGCACTGGGCACTAGGTCAATATGTTAGTCCATAAAAATCATATAAAAGCCATATAAAAGTGCACCAAAATCATACAAAACTATAATAAACATGGCATGAATACTTCATAAATTATAGATACGTTGGAGACGTATCAGATGCAAACATACACACGGAACTAAAGTTGTCAGATCCGTTGGACATCAGGCTATACCACAAGCAAAGCATATTTTACACCAGTATGCCATAGGTGTAAAGTGCATTAGCATTGACTAGATTATTGACTCTAGTGCAAGTGGGAGTCTGTAGGAGATATGCCCTAGAGGCAATAATAAATGTTATTATTTATCCCCATGTTCATAATTATGTTTATATTTCGTGCTATAACTGCTATGGTTCTCGAGTCTACAATATCCACGAGGCTCGGAGGGAAACTCATGTGCACGTGTGGAATAATAAACCGAAAAATGTATTCCTAGTCATGCCTCTAAGACTAGCTCAAGTATTGCATGATGATCCTATTTTCTTGATATGGGCATGACTATGCCAGCAATTTTGAGGGCACAATGTTAGAAGAACATTTGTGTTGAATCGACCCGAATTGATTTTATGCTATGAGATACATTCGTCACAAGTTAATGGTTAATAACACAGAAAAAGTTAACATTTGCATGATTCCTTAGACCATGAGAGTATCGAGTTTCTTCATGCTTGCTTCATGAACTTTGGGGTTTGTTAAACATCATCCGTAAATGGGTGGCTATTACGGTGGCTTACGGGTTCATGGAAAAGTGTGACAAGGGACTTGATAGCCCAAGATTGGGATTTGCTCCTATGACGATGGAGAGATATTCTTTGGGCCCTCTCGATGTGACGGTATCCATCATCGTATGGCCAGACACAATGTGATTTGATCACAGGGATGCCAGAATGCGGAAACGAGAAGAGAGAACAAAACCGGTAACGAGGTAACTGGCATAGTGGACAAAGTTGTTGATCCACGGGGATGCCAATAAATCTCACCTCGGGTGTTTGTACCATATCGCGAAGCAACAGGAATAGCACACGGCAACCGGAGGTTCACTCGAATATTTATTCGTGTGGGTATAGGGGTCAATATGGGTGTCCACGGCTCTGATGTTGATCATTGATCGGAAAGTGTTCCGGTCATGTCTATACTTCACCGAACCTATAGGGTCACACGCTTAAGGGTCATCTATCTGCTGAATACTAGACAGGGAGTCTGAGAGAAAGTCACCGAAAAAGTTTCGGAGACAACGGAAGAGTTCCGGAGAGAGAACACCGAAATAGTTTCGGTAAAACCGAAAAGTTGTTTCGGAGTATACCATTAAGTCAAAATTGTTTCGGCACACGCTTGAAAATTCTTGGAGGGTGCCAGAATTGTTCTGGGAACTTCTGGAATTTTTCCGGAGGAAAAAACCGGAAATGTTCCGAAGCTGCCGGAACCACTTTGGTTGCTTTTCGCTGATAAAAATCACTGATCCAGAATTGTTTCGGAACATGTCCAAAATTATTTTAGGGGGTACTGCAAATGTTCTAGGCCCACATAAATATTTTCGGATTTAACGGTCGCGGAAAAATGTTTTCATGAATAGTGAAAAGCACTTTATGGTTACTTTTTGGAAAGCCACCTTTTTGGGCTTTGTCCCAAAATATCTTAGGGATGACATGGATGGATGGGAACCCCTCATGGGGGGCCCCACTAGGTGTGGCCGGCCATAGGAGGAGCTCCTCCATGGAGCTCCTCTAGCCTTCCTTTTATGCCCTTGTGAATGTCACATGTCATGGGTGTTTTGGTATTTTCAAGTGCCACCCTACCCCATGGGTTTTCCTATAAATAGAGGTGGAGAGGCTCTCTCCACACTCACACTCTTTCTCACATACAAATGCCATGCATGATCTAGCCTTCTCTCTCCCTCGCCGCGATATAGTTTCGTAGAGCCGAAAGGCTGTCTGGGTTCCGGTGGGAACTAGTTCTGGATGGCGAAGCCCTGCCGGATAGATGACACCGTATGTGTGCAACCCCGTAGAGAGGTCCTAGGTTCGATCTTTTTGCCCGAGGGGCTGTTCGAGAGTGCCTCCGAAGGGCTGTCCGAGTGACCGTCCGAGTTTCTATGAGTGCCTCCCGAAGGGCTGTCCGTGACACCGTCCGGGGGACTGTCCGACCGCCTCCCGAAGGGATGTCCGAGGGACTGACAAGGGAGTACATCCTCGTGGTTGGGAGGTTGTAAATCCTAGCTGCGGGGATCTGCACCGACGATCTTCATCGACTCTACTTCCGCTGCGCTACGAATCGGTAACGATCAGATCAAAAACATTGTATGCATCTCCATAGTGATCCTGGGCGTGCTCGCAGTACCAAAATTTTTTGTTTTCTGCTGCGTTCCCCAGCACGGGCCACCTAGGCCTCTTATCCCGGGGGTCTAGATTTGAGTCTCTGTATGGGGGATTATGCCCGCTCCTGGGGTCTGACACCTCGGGTGCGCGCTTGTCGTTGCCGGCCTGTCGTTCGTCAATGCGAAGGGATCGGTTTTTTGTGGACCGATTAAGGTCTTCGGCCCACTTGCGCCTGGATATGGCGCTATCCTCGGCCGCCGCATCCATCTCATCGGGAGGTTCCTGCGGAGGTGCGGTGGGTAGTTGTTGGCCTCTATCTACCCCAACTTAGCCTTGAGTGCCTCCTCGGTTTGGAGGAGCTCGTTCCCCCGGTCGTTAAAGTAGCTCTCTTCGTCTCGAAGACGCTGAGATTTATTTTTAATCCTTTTCGCGGTGCTAACCAACCTCAGAAGCAGCGCGTCGTAGTTGGGATTGCCGAGAGACTCATTCTAATTGTCCTCGTCTTCGGGGCCGAGGCTTCTTTCGAGGTTGTCGTCGGGGTTGTAGTCTTCCCCGTCGTCATCGTCGGCCCCCTTCCCCTTGTCACTGCCCTTGTGGCCACCACCATTGTTGCTGTTGCCCCAATGGACCGATCTAACATCTCATTCAGAAGTGTCATCTCGCTTTCGTCCATGGACCGATCAAGAGTTGGGACCAGCGGGAATTTCCCTGAGATCCGATCTGACATGGATCCAGATTCTTTGTCAATAGCTGGACTAGATGTCTGGTCGTCAAGCATGGTGTTCGGATCCTGACTCAAGGTCGGATATAAAACTTTGACTACTCAGAGGGACTTGCATGTGCCACCAATGATGGACTCAAATCCAGTAGATCTCGGGTAGGGGGTCCCAAGCTAGTAGCCTTGGCACAATGGTAACAGGGACACATGATTTTACCCAGGTTCGGGCTCTCTCGAAGAGATAATACCCTACGTCCTGCTTTGATTGTATTGATTTCGAGGGAGTACAAGTTACAGGTTGATCTACCACGAGATCTATGTGTGTAAGAGGTGATCGTCTATGGGCCTCATGTAGGAAATATGCCCAAGAGGCAATAATAAATGTTATTATTTATTTCCATGTTTGTAATTATGTTTATGTTCTGTGCTATAATTGTGATGGTTCGCAAGCCCGTATATCCATAAAGGCTCTGAGGAAAACCCATATGCATGTGTGGAATAATAAACGGTAAAATATATTCCTAGTCAAGCCTCTAAGACTAGCTCAAGTGTTGTATGATGGTTACGTTTTCCTAATCATGGGCATGAGTATGCCGGCAACTTTGAGGACACAATGTTAGAAGAGCACTTGTGTTGAATCGACCCAATTGATGTTATGCTATGAGATACATTCGTCATAAGTTGATGGTATATAACATAGAGAAAGTTAACGTTTGCATAATTCCTTAGATCATGAGAGTATTGAGTTCCTTCACACTTGCTTCATGAACTTTGGGGTTTGTTAAACGTCATCTGTAACAGGGTGGCTATTACGGCGGCTTATGGGTTCATGGAAAAGTATGACAAGGGACTAGATAGCTCAAGACTGGGATTTGCTCCTTCAACGATGGAGAGATATTCTTAGGGCCCTCTCGGTGTTACGGCATCCATCATCGTCTGGCCAGACACAGTGTGATTTGATCACAGGGATGCTGCAACGCGGGAACGAGAAAAGAGAACAAAACCGGTAACGAGGTAACTCGCATAGTGAACAAGTTGTTGATTCATGGGGATGCCATTAAATCTCACCTCAGGTTTTTGTAACATATCGCGAAGCAACAGGAATAGCACACGGCAACTACAGGTTCACTCGAATATTTATTCGTGTGGGTATAGGGGTCAATATGGATGTCCACGGTTCCGCTATTGATCATTGATCGGAAGGGGTTCCGGTCATGTCTATATTTCACCGAACCTACAGGGTCACACACTTAATGGTCATCTATCTGCTGGGGGGCCCCCCTTGTGGGCATCCTCCCACAAATGGTGGGGTGATGTTGGGAAGGGCCCCCCCCCTCTTTTGGGCTGCCATCTCCTTGCCCCTTCACCCCCTCCTTCTCCTATAAATGGAGGAGGAGAGGAGCTCTCCAACACACAAGTTTCAGATCTGAAATTCTCAACACATGGCGTGCAATGATCTGCATTTCTTTCTCCCTCACACAAAATTGTTTCATACTGCCGCACGGCTGTCTAGTCTCCGGCAGGGATTAGTTCTGGGCGGCGAAGCCCTGCTGGATAGGTGACACCATATGTGTGCAACCCGGTAGAGTGGTCGTATGTTCGATCTTCTGTTTGAGGGGCCTCCCGAAGGGCTGTCTGAGGGACCGTCCGAGAAATTGTTCAAGGGCCTCCCAAAGGGCTGTCCGAGGGACTGTCCGAGGAGCTGTCTGAGGGAGAAAATCCTCACGGTTGGGAGGTTGTAAAATCCTAGCAACGGGGATCCGCATCAACGATCTTCACCAACTCTACTTCCGCTGCGCTACGAGTTGGTAACGATAAGATCAAACCTTGTATGCATCTTCATAGTGGTCCTGGGGAGGTGCATAGGACGGAAATTTTTTGTTTTCTGCTGCATTACCCTACAGCGGCATCATGAGCGATGATATGCGTAGATGCATGTTACGATCTAGAATACATGAGATGTATGGGTATTGCACAATATAATTTTGTAGTAGATGAGATCTATTGCTGAAAATTATTTGTGCGGGTAGCAGATGAAATCTATTACCCGATGTTCTTGTTGCTTCCCTTGAATTTGCGTAGTTCTGATCTTAACGGCATGCTGGAATTTTGGTACAAATTTCTGGTTATCCGCGATCCTTCTATGCTGCTCCTGAGTATGCTGGTTGATAGATCAATGATGTGCTTCAGTTCTTTGGGTTCCACCATAGTTTAGAAAGATGAATGTTTCGCAGACTAAAGGGCAATACAGATATGATTCAGTATGGGGCTCGAGATTTTTATCAAATGTTTCATAAGCCCTGCAGAGTTAATCTAGCGACTTGAATAATCATACTTGATGATGAACGTTGGTAGCTGCGGTTTGATTTGAAACCTTAGAAACCACGTAAAATAAAATCTACACAAACCGAATAGAGGTGTCTAACTTGGTTTTGCAGGAAGGCATATGATGTGGTATAGTCTTCCTCTTATTTAATCAGATTATGTATGAGATGGCTATATGATGTAAATTAATTAACATGACCTGCGTGTCATGATTCGGCATGATGGCTGGAGCTAGATGATTGTCACTTTAATGACCTGCGTGTCAACCTTGTTGTAATGCATTAATTTTATTAGCTATAGTGATAGCAATATTAATTGATGCATCATCAAGGCGATGACAAGTTTTGCGAAGGTGGACACCGACGCAATTGCCGAAAATGAAGAAAATAAAGACTTCTCCGTCAGAATGGGTTATACCATGTCATGCTATTATGAATTTCCTGAGATGTTCCTCCCTTTTTATGCACCCTTTTGATTGCACGGTAGTCGCTTTTTATTAGGGTGATCTCTCACTTAAAATATCAAGAAGTTAGTGTTCTCCCAAGTGTAGCATCGTCTGAAATATGTATCTTTTCGGGGTACCACATGGACACATGGGTACGAACGAATTGAGAGTATGAGGCGGGTGATGGTGAGACCTCATAGTGAGATCACTTGGTTGTCATGACGTTCAGGCAGGAGAGTCCTGAGCTCGGAACATGGCCATCGAAAGATAAACAAGAGTCACATAGAGATGTGATTGGCAAGTTGGCCTACCAATTGAAATTCTCGTCACTTGAAATGGATACATCCTTGGCGTTGAATTGAAATATGGGTCTTGAATCACTCACAATCAATTATGAGAGATATTGATTTGAGTGGGAGCGCACTTTAGAATTAAATTGTTTAATTCTCAGTGCAATTAATTATGAACATTGTTTAAGTGTAATATGCAGAATAGTTGTAGAATAATGGCACGCATTTCCACCTTCCCTATTAAAATTGAATAGGTGTTATTTATCTGGTTAAAACTTTACGATTGGTAACGTAATGTGAGGATTGTCCTTAAGAGTGCCGAGAAGGACTTTGTCCTATTGCATCCTTTTAGTATTCTCCCGCTGATGCTATGGATGATGTGACTCGCGTCCTTCGATCCAAAAGCTAGAATTCCGTCAGGGTCAAGTGCAATATGCTTGCTTCCATGAGACCCGAACTTCAAAAGTTTGGCATCGTTATGAGATATTCATGGAACTGAAAATTAGTGTCAGATACAAACAAAGGCTAGCAGATATGAGATATCCAAAGCAATGTTTGTTTGCAAATATTAGTAAAGTGTTTACTGTGCATTAGACTGAAGTAATGATGGGATCCAAAAGAACGCCAGTCATGTCATGATGGTGAATAAAACAACAACTTAAAGATAAAGGACAAGTCCGAAGGGTGTTAGTGAGACTTACACGCCTAGGAAGTCCGGGGCTAACTCCACTCTTAAAGTTGGGTGCTTCCTCTGAGAGTAGGAGAAATATTCGAAGTAAAACTATTAGAAGTATAAAGGTAATAAGAAAGAAGACTGGAATTTCCAGCTCATGTATGAATGTCATATGAGTTATAGATGTATAGAAAGCTAGTCAAAGATATAATTCTTGGGAATTGTGATTAAAACTGCTAATCACTGATTCTTGGGTATTGTGATTAAAAGTTGATCACAGGGATACCTGTTCGATTGCATTCTGTTGCAACTCGATGCAAGAACTACTATGGCCTAAAGGATTAGCTGGAAATGAGGTTATGATACGTGCTGGAACTTTGTAAAATTTACTATACTTTCCATCAGCGTATCACCTCTGTATTTATTTTCATAATTCATTTTAGAGTTTTATACACTCTAGCCCTTTTGCATAATTTTTTATGCGAGAAGGTTGTTCATAAAAGAACAATTGTTGTTCGGTGTTATGAATAACATAAGGGGACCATACTCCCATTATGAATGGATGTATGCTATGAATATTGATAATAATAGAATACATCCATAACACTGATGCTGAATGTCACAAGACTAAAAGAATACCACATATGTGTGGCACTGCATTTGGTCACATTGGAGAGACCCGCATGGAGAAATTCCATAGTGATGGATTTTGAAGTCATTTGATTATGAATCACCTGACACTTGCAACTTTTGTCCAGAAGTAGAATGACTGAAATACCGTTTACAGGCCATAAGGAACGAGCAACAAACTTATTGGTAATCATACATGTTGATGTGTGTAGTCCAATAAGTAATGTTGCTAACAGTGGATTTGTCTATCTTCAGAGATGACTCATGTACATATGTGAATATTTGCTTAATGAGACATAAGTCTGGATCCTTTGAAATAGTTCAAAAGGTTTTTAGAATGAAGTAGAAATTAATGTAACAAGAAAATTATGTTTCTGCAATTAGATTGCGGAAAGAAATATTTGAGTTACAAGTTTAGTGAATGTCTGATGAGTTGTGAAAAGAGTTTCATAACTTGCATCCCCCTAAACACCACTGAGAGTGGAAAGTCCGTGCAGATGTAATCAAACCATTTATGACATGGTAAGATCAAAGATGACATAAATTGATTTGCCATTATCCCTTTTAAAGTAATGCTTTAGAGACTACGGCTTTTACACTGAAAAGAGCGCCATCAGATCTGTTGAAATGACGCCATGGTTTGGTATGCCCAACCATGTTATGTCTTTTCTTAACATTTGGAATATGGGGCTTGTGTAAAATGTTGGTTATCCCAAATTATTGGGTATTCCTCCATCACTGTGCCGCGTAAAAGGTTTGCCACATAGAGCGGTATGATTTTGAAGAATATGTTTGTTGCAAAAGAGTGAGTGGGAGGACAGCGCAACTCGACGAGATAACAGTATCTCCGTCATCAGGTCAAAGGAAAGAAACCTTGGAAGTAATTCCAGAGTTTCCTACTGTGACTGATACGGAAGCCTCTACATGAGATGTGTGGACTTCGGTCGAATTTGCAGCTGAACCACGTAGGCAAAACTCATGCAAACCTCTAAGGTGTGCAAACAAGATATTGTTGTTAGACAATAGTATACCTACGATTCACAAGGAAGCGTTGATGGGCCCTGACTCCGGAATTGGCTAAATGCCAAAATGATCCGAGATAGTATCCATATAAATGTTTCAAGATTAGATCTTGATAAACCCTTCGGAAGACTTAGAGTCTAACGAATATTAATGGAACTATAAACTAATGCAGATAAAAGTGTTTTATCCATAAAGCTTGACTTGTTGCAATAACAAATTCAAGGAGTTGACTACGATGAGATTGTCTCACCGTAGGGATGCTTAAAGTCGGTACGGGTTAAACTAGCAATTAAATATGTATTTCAATTATGAGATATGACAGATGGACGCCAAAAGGATTTCCATGAGATGGAAATACAACAAAGGACCTGTATGTGATACAGTCCAAAGTATTTTGTCGATCCAGAGGATGCTAGTGAGTATGCAAACTTCAGAGTTCCAGTAATGGACGGAAGCAAGCATAATGGAGTTGGAATCTTCGTTTTGATGAAATAGTCAAAGAGTTTGATTTCATCAAGGATGGCGAAGATGCTTGTGTTTACAAGAAAGTAAGTGGGATCATAATAATATTTCTAAAACTTTGTGTGCTTGACACATTGTTGATTGAAAATAATATAAATTTCTTGACATGAATTAGGACTTCATTGAAAAATAGTTTTTTTATGAAGTACTTGGGCTATGTAGCCTTGGTATTAGGCATAATGATCTATGGAGATAGATTTGCATAATAGGGCTAAACCAAAATACATATTGACAAAATGCTAAAACGGTTTAGCATAGGAACGCCAAGAAAAATTTCTTGCCGAAGTCACATGGATGGAGTTTTAGCAAGACTCGGTGTCCTAAAACACTGATGAGCAAAATACATGATGGAGATTCCATACACTTTTGTGTTTGTATTAAATCATGTATACCATGGTATGTAAAACAACCAGATATGTCCAGTACTCCAAATTAGTTGTGAGTAAGATACCAAAGTGATCAAAGTGTTGATCATAGGACATCAGTGAAAAATGTTGTTGAGTACTAAAGTAGCACTGATGACATGTTTCTCGCAAGCGGAAATTATGAATTTCTCATTGTAAGGAGTTACATCGATACAATCTTCATCAATGCTCCAAGCGGTTTTTGATTTAAATTAAGGGTTTTGTGTAATACACGATATGGTGGCACAGTAAGTTAGAATTGTTTCAAACAGGTTACTGTGGCGAATTCTATAACGGAGGCTAAGTATGTTGCCGTTTTGGAAGCGACAAAGAAGATGTTGAATCATATAGTTCATTCATCAATTTAGCACGGTTACAAGATGGCTTTGGTCAATGGAACACTATTGTAGATAGTTGCTCCATAGCTCAGTCTGAGGAATCAAGGTTCTACCAGTGATTCACATATATACAAAGCCAAGTCCACACAAAATATGAATTTTGTGAACGCATGAAAATGCAAGGATGTGCAAAGATACACATGAACCTGAAGTTGTCAGATCCGTTGGACGAAGACTAACGAAGACTATACCACAAGCGAAGCATATTTTACACCGGTATGCCATAGGTGAAAAGTGCATTAGCATTGACTAGATTATTGACTCTAGTGCAAGTGGGAGTCTGTAGGAAATATGCCCTAGAGGCAATAATAAATGTTATTATTTATTTCCATGTCCATAATTATGTTAATGTTCTGTGCTATAATTGCGATGGTTCCCGAGCCCGTATATCCATAAAGGCTCTGAGGAAAACCCATATGCATGTGTGGAATAATAAATGGTAAAATGTATTCCTAGTCAAGCCTCTAATACTATCTCAAGTGTTGCATGATGGTTACGTTTTCCTAATCATGGGCATGAGTATGCCGGCAACTTTGAGGACACAATGTTACAAGAACACTTGTGTTGAATCGACCCAATTGATGTTATGCCATGAGATACATTCGTCATAAGTTGATGGTATATAACACAGAGAAAGTTAACGTTTGCATAATTCCTTAGATCATGAGAGTATCGAGTTCCTTCACACTTGCTTCATGAACTTTGGGGTTTGTTAAACGTCATCCGTAATAGGGTGGCTATTACGGCGGCTTACGGGTTCATGGAAAAGTATGACAAGGGACTAGATAGCTCAAGACTGGGATTTTCTCCTCCGACGATGGAGAGATATTCTTTGGGCCCTCTCGGTGTTACGGCATCCATATGTTGGGGAACGTTGCATGGAAAACAAAAAATTTCTACGCACACGCAAGATCTATCCATGGAGATGCATAGCTACAAGAGGGGGAGTGTGTCTACGTACCCTCGTAGACCATAAGCGGAAGCATTAGAACAACGCGGTTGATGTCGTCGAACAACTTAACGATCCAACTGACCGAGCACCGAACGTATGGCACCTCCGCGTTCAGCACACGTTCAGCTCGATGACGTCCTCGACTTCTTGATCCAGCAAGACGGCGAGGTAGTGGATGAGTTCCGGTAGCACGACGGCGTGGTGACGGTGATGGTGATGCTATCTCCGCAAGGCTTCGCCCAAGCACTGCGAAAATATGACCGAGGGATGGAACTGTCGAGGGGCGCCGCACACGGCTAAGACAATGTTGTGTCCTTTGGGGCGCCCCCTCTCCTCTATTTATATATGTGTAGGGGCTTGGAGTAGAAGGAATAGTGCCATGTGAACAGTAACCGTGAATAGTACACACGTGGACTTGGACTCCAAAGTCCAATCCTATTCCTACTAGGACTCTCCCTTTTTTCCTTCCCTAGCTGTGTGGGCTTTTGAGGACTGTAGGAGATATGCCCTAGAGGCAGTAATAACAGTTATTTTGTATCTCCGAGTTTGTAATGAATGTTTATGATCCATGCTATAACTGCAATGATTCTCGAGTCTACAATAACCAAGAGGCTTGGAGGGAAACTCATGTGCACGTGTGGTATAATAAACGGTAAATTGTATTCCTAGTCTTGCCTCTAAGACTGGCTCAAGTATTGCAGGATGATCCTGTTTTCCTGATCATGGGCATGGCTATGCCGGCAATTTTGAGGGCACAATGTTAGTAGAACACTTGTGTTGAATCGACCCAAATTGATGTTATGCTATGAGATACATTCGTCATAAGTTAATGGTTAATAACATAGAGATAGTTAATGTTTGCATAATTCCTTAGACCATGAGAGTATCGAGTTCCTTCGTGCTTGCTTCGTGAACTTTGGGGTTTGTTAAACGTCATCCGTTACTGGGTGGCTATTACGGCGGCTTACGGGTTTACGGAAAAGTATGGCAAGTAACTTGATAGCTCAAGATTGGGATTTGCTCCTCCGACGATGGAGAGATATTCTCGGGCCCTCTCGGTGTTTCGGTATCCATCATCGTCTGGCCAGACACATTGTGATTTGATCACTGGGATGCCGGAACACGGAATCGAGTAAAGAGAACAAAACCGGTAACGAGGTAACTTGCATAGTGGACAAGTTGTTGATCCACGGGGATGCATAAATCTCACCTTGGGTTTTGTAATATATCATGAAGCAACAGGAATAGCACACGGCAACTGGAGGTTCACTCGAATAATCATTCGTGTGGGTATAGGGGTCAATATGGGTGTCCACGGCTCCGATGTTGATCATTGATCGGAAAGTGTTCCGGGTCATGTCTATACTTCACCGAACCTATAGGGTCACACGCTTAAGGGTCATCTATCTGCTGAATACTAGATGGGGAGTCTGAGAGAAAATCACCGAAAAAGTTTCGGACGAAACGGAAATGTTCCGGAGAGAACACCGGAATAGTTCCGGTGAAACTGAAAAGTTGTTTCAGGGTATTCCATTAAGTCAAATTGGTTCTGGCACACGCCTGGAAATTCTTGGAGGATGCCAGAAGTGTTCTGGAAACTTCTGGGAATTTTCCAGGACAAAAACCGGAAATGTTCCGGAGCAGCCGGAACCGTTTTGGTTGCTTTTCGCTGAAGAAACATTGTTCCGACATTGTTTCGGAATGCGTTCAAAATTGTTTTGGTGGGTGCTATAATTATTCTGGGCACACAAAAATAATTTGGGTTTTAACGGACGCAGAAAAATGTGTTCGTGAATAGTGAAAAGCACTTTTTGGGCTGATTTGCAAATGGGGTTTTTCTTCTAGAAGAAAACCACTTTTGGTGTGTGAAAGGGAGGTGGAGCTCCCCAAGGGGGCTGCAAATTTCGGCCATGGCATGGGGGGGCCCTCCTTGAGGTGTCCTTCCACCTCATGGTGGATATCTTCTACACACCCTTATGTGGCATGTGGTGGAAAGATCCTAGGAAGGTCCTTTTGGTCTTTCCTCTACCCCTTGCTCCTCCTATAAATAGAGGTGGAGATTGCTCTCCAAAATCAGATCATCCTTCTCTCATACACATGCCATTTGACTTGTCTAGCTTCTCTCTCCCTCCCAGCGAAATAGTTTCGTAGAGCCGAAAGGCTGTCTGGGTTCCGGCAGGAACTAGCTCTGGACGGCGAAGCCCTGCCGGATAGCTGACACCGTATGTGTGCAACCCCGTAGAGAGATTGTAGTTTCGATCTTTTGCCCGAAGGGCTGTTCGAGTTACCGTTCGAGTTTCCGGCGTCCTCCCGAAGGGCTGTCCGGGTTACTGTTCGGGTTCCGAGGATCCTCCCGAAGGGCTGTCCGCGACATCGTCCGGGGGACTGTCCGACCGCCTCCCGAAGGGCTGTCCGGAGTGGGAGTACATCCTTGCGGTTGGGAGGTTGTAAATCCTAGCTGTAGGGATCTGCACCGACGATCTACACCGACTCTTCTTCTGCTGCGTTTCGAGTCGGTACGGATCAGATCAGACCGTGTATGCAGTCTCCATAGTGATCATGGGCGTGCTCGCAGTACCGAAATTTTTTGTTTTCTGTCGCGTTCCCCAACAGTGGCATCAAGAGCCAGGCTATGAGTAGATGCATGTTATGATCTAGAATACATGAGATGTATGGGTATTGCATAGTATAATTTTGTAGTAGATGAGATCTATTGCTGAAAATTATTTGTGCGGGTAGCAGATGAAATCTGTTACCCGATGTTCCTATTGCTTCCCTTGAATTTGCGTAGTCCTGATCTTGACGGCATGGTGGAATCTCACAAAGTTCTGGAAATCCGCGATCCTTTCATGCTGCTCCTGAGTATGCTGATTGAAAGATCAACGAAGTGCTAACAGTTCTTTGGGTTCCACCATAGTTAAAGAAAGATGGATGTTTCGCAGACGAGAGGGCAATGCAGATATGATCTGCACGGGGGTCACGCGTATGACGAAGTTTAGTATGGGGCTCGAGATTTTACTATCTCGTGTTTCATACACCCTGGAAAGTTAATCTAGCAACTTGAATTATCATACTTGATGATGGACGATGGTAGCTGCGGTTTGAGTCAAAACCTTAGAAGCCACGTAAAATAAAATTTTGCATAAACCGATTAGAGGCGTCTAACTTGGTTTTGCAGGATGGTTTGCATGTGATGTGGTATAGCAAGTCTCATATAAATTTGATTATGTATGAGATGACTATATGATGTAATTAACATGACCTGCGTGTCATGATTCGGCATGATGGCTGGAGCCATATGATTGCACTTTAATGACCTGCGTGTCAACCTTATGTAATGCACTTATTTTATTAGCTATAGAGATAGCAATATTATCTGGTGCATCGACAAGGTGGTGGCAATCCTCGCAAAAGTGAACACCGACGCGAATGCCGAAGACGAAGAATACTTGACTTCTCCGTCAGAAGGGGCTATACCATGTCATGCTAATTATGAATTGCCTGAGATGTTTATCCCTTATGATGCACCCTTCTTGATTGCACGGTAGTCGCTTTTATTAGGGTGATCTCTCACTAAAAAATATCAACTAGTCAGTGTTCTCCCAAGTGTAGCACCGTCACGGCACCTAACTTTTCGGGGTGCGCCATGCTGACATGGGTACGAACGATTAGGGATGTGTGAGGCGGGTGAGTTGAGACCTCGCAGCAAGATCACTTGGTTGTCTTGACGTTCAGGCATGAAAGTCATGAGCTCGGAACACACGCATCGAAAGATGAACAAGAGTCACATAGAGATGTGATCGGCAAGTTTGCCTAATGATTGAAGTTCTCGTCATCAGTGATGCTCACCATCAATGGCGTTGAAATTTAATTCGTGTCTTGAATCATTCATAATCAATTTTGAGAGATATTGATTTGAGTGGGAGCGCACTTTAGAATAAAATTGTTTATTCACTAGTGCAAATATCATTATGAACAAAGTCTAAGTGAACTTGTGTTTTCCGTTGTAGATCAAATGGCTCGCAATAGCGCGTTCAACTTAGGCCCGATGTTAGAGAAAGAGAAGTTAGCTGCGAATGGAAACAACTATGCGGACTGGGTCCGTACCCTGAGGATTGTCCTCAGGAGCGCTAAGAAAGTGTACGTGCTTGACGGACCTCTTCCACCTAAGCCGGCGGAAACAGCCGCAGCAGACATACAAAATGTCTGGGCCACTAAGGATGATGATTTCAACTTAGTGCAGTGCCTCATGCTGTCTTGCATGAGTTCAGAGCTTCAAAAACGTTTTGAATTCCATAACTCCTTTGATATGATCAAGGATCTGGATGCTCTGTACAAGTTTAATGCACGGTCTGAACGTTTTGATATCATGAAAATGATGGCGGAGACCAAGATGGCTGAGGGCAGTTCAGTTGGCGAGCACGTAGTCAATATGATTGGCTACGCTGAAAGGCTTAAAACCCTGGAATTCCCACTTCCGAAAGAGCATGTTATGGACTTGTTGCTAGGTTCACTCCCCCCGTCTTATGGCGGTTTTATCATGAACTACAACATGAATGGGTTGGACAAAACAGCAAATGAGGTGCTTGCCATGCTGAAAACTGCTGAAGGAGGACTGCAGAAAAATCGCAAGCAAGTGTTGCTTGTGAATAAAACTGCCAGTTTCAAAAAGAAAGGCAAGCCAAAGAAGGGCAAGGGCGCCGGTAAGACCGGCTTCCAACGCAAATCTAAGGGCGGAGCCAAGAATGAAACTGAGTGCTTCTACTGCAAGGGCACAGGACACTGGAAGAGAAACTGCAAGAAGTATCTGGAAGATAAGAAGTCCGGGAAAACCGGAAAAGGTATAATTGTTATACAAGTTAATGTCATTGACGTTTTGCTTGCTAGCGAAAATTCTAAGTCTTGGGTATTTGATACCGGATCGGTTGCTCACATTTGCAACTCGATACAGGGGCTTCAGAAGGTGCGCAAGCTGGCAAAGAACGAAGTCGTGATGCGTGTCGGGAACGGTGCTGGGATCGCCGCTCAAGCCGTCGGCATTATGCCTCTACGTCTCCCTTCAGGATTTATTTTGGAACTTAGTAACTGTTATTTTGTTCCGTTGTTGTGTAGAAACATTATCTCTGGATCATGTTTAGTGCACGATGGGTACTCCTACAAGTCTGAGAACAATGGTTGTTCACTTTATTGTAAGGATATGTTTTATGGATTTGCACCCATTGTTGGGGGCCTTTTCATACTAAATCTTGAATGTGGAAATGATGTCTTTAACGTGAATGCTAAACGCCTTAGGAAGGCTAATACCACCACCACTTTCATGTGGCACTGTCGCCTTGGCCACATCGGAAAGAAACGCATGCAAAGACTCCATAAAGATGGAGTTTTACCGTCCCTTGATTTTGAATCATTTGACACATGTGAAGCTTGCTTGATGGGAAAAATGACCAAGACGCCGTTCACGGGTCATCCTGAATGAGCGAGTGAATTATTGGAAATAATACATAGTGATGTATGTGGTCCAATGAGCACAATCGCTTGGGGTGGGTATTTCTACTTCGTAACTTTTACTGATGATTTAAGTAGGTATGGATATATCTACTTGATGAAGCATAAGTCGGAAACCTTTGAAAAATTCAAAGAATTTCAGAATGAGGTAGAAAATTATCGTAACAAAAGGATTAAGTTTCTGCGGTCTGATCGCGGAGGCGAATATCTTAGTCACGAGTTTGGCCAACATCTGAGTGACCGTGGAATCGTTTCACAGCTTACGCCTCCCGGAACTCCACAGCGAAACGGAGTGTCGGAACGACGTAACCTAACCCTGTTAGACATGGTAAGGTCGATGATGTCTCTTACAGATCTACCAATATCTTTTTGGGGTCATGCACTACTTACTGCCGCTCACACACTTAACAGAGCACCGTCTAAGTCTGTTGAGACGACACCATACGAGTTATGGCATGGGAAGAAACCCAATTTGTCGCATCTCAAAATTTGGGGTTGTGAAGCTTACGTAAAACGTTTACAACCAAGCAAACTCGATCCCAGATCAGACAAATGTAACTTTGTAGGTTATCCAAAGGAAACCTTTGGATATTCCTTCTACCACCCATCCGAGGGCAAAGTGTTTGTCGCAAAAACCGGAATCTTTCTTGAAAAGGAGTTTCTCACTAAAGAAGTGAGTGGGAGGACAGTACAACTTAATGAGATTAGTGAATCTTCGGCCACCGTTGATATGGCTAAGGAACCGGAAGTAATTCCGCAAATTATCCCTACAACCGGGCCGGAAGTTGTCGCATGTGATGCGGAAACTTCAGACAATGTTGTTACTGAACCGCGCAGATCAGGTAGGGCTATCCAGCCACCTGAGTGGTTTCATAACGAAATCTTCATTCTTGAAGACGATGAACCTGTGCACTACAAGGAAGCGATGACGGGGCCTAGCTCAAGGGAGTGGCACAAGGCCATGAAATCCGAAATGGAATCCATGTACGAAAACCAAGTTTGGAACTTGGAAGAACTTCCAGATGGCGTAAAACCCATTGGTTGTAAATGGATTTTCAAAAGAAAGATGGACGCGGATGGTAACATTACTATCCACAAAGCTAGACTTGTCGCGAAAGGGTTCACGCAAGTTCTAGGGGTAGACTACGACGAGACTTTCTCGCCCGTAGCTATGCTTAGGTCTGTTCGGATATTACTAACAATTGCTGCTTATTTCGATTATGAAATATGGCAGATGGATGTCAAAATGGCTTTCCTAAATGGAAACCTTGAAAGGGATGTATACATGATACAGCCAGAAGGTTTTGTCGATCCTAAGAATGCTGGAAAGGTATGTAAGCTTCAGAAAGCCATTTATGGTCTGAAGCAAGCATCAAGGAGCTGGAACATTCGTTTTGATGAAGTGGTCAAAGAGTTTGGCTTCATCAGGAACGATGAAGAATCTTGTGTTTACAAGAAGTTTAGTGGGAGCGCAAAAGCATTTCTAATCTTGTATGTGGACGACATATTGTTGATTGGAAATGACGTGAATTTTCTTAGCGAAATAAAAGACTCATTGAAGAAGAGTTTTTCAATGAAATACTTAGGCGAAGCGGCATATGTATTGGGCATCAGAATCTATAGAGATAGATCAAGACGCCTGATAGCGCTTAGCCAAAGCACGTACATTGACAAGGTGTTGAAAAGGTTCAACATGGAGAACTCCAAGAAAGGCCTACTCCCCATGTCACCTGGCACAGTGCTTTGCAAGAATCAGTGTCCTCGGACCCTCGATGAGCGAGTACAAATGAATGATATTCCATATGCTTCGGCAGTTGGTTCTATTATGTATGCCATGCTATGTACAAGACCGGATGTTTCCTATGCGCTAAGTGTTAGCAGCCGGTACCAAGGTGATCCAGGATTGGAACACTGGGCCGCAGTCAAGGGTATTCTTAAGTACCTCAGAAGGACCAAGGATTTACTCCTTGTGTACGGAGGTGATGAAGAGCTCATTGTAAGTTGTTACACTGATGCAGGCTTCATGACTGACCCAGATGACTTTAAATCTCAATCTAGCTATGTTTTCATATTTAACGGTGGCGCAGTTGATTGGAAAAGTTCCAAACAAAAGACTGTGGCGGATTCTACAACGGAGGCGGAATATGTTGCTGCTTCAGAAGCCTCCAAGCAGGCTATCGGAATCAAGCAATTTCTTGAAGACCTTGGTGTGGTTCCAAGTGCTCTGGACCCGGTGGAGATCTATTGTGATAATAGTGGCGCCGTGGCTCAGGCAAGGGAGCCATGTTCGCACCATAAGATAATGCATATTCAACGCAAATATAAACTCATTCGACATCATGTCGAAGAAGGTTTAGTGAAAGTATGCAAAGTTCACACGGATCTGAATGTGTCAGACCCGATGACAAAGCCTCTACCACGAGCAAAGCATGAGCAACACCGGATAGCCATTGGTGTTAGGGAAGCCATGTAACTGGATTATGACTCTAGTGCAAGTGGGAGACTGTAGGAGATATGCCCTAGAGGCAGTAATAACAGTTATTTTGTATCTCCGAGTTTGTAATGAATGTTTATGATCCATGCTATAACTGCAATGATTCTCGAGTCTACAATAACCACGAGGCTTGGAGGGAAACTCATGTGCACGTGTGGTATAATAAATGGTAAATTGTATTCCTAGTCTTGCCTCTAAGACTGGCTCAAGTATTGCAGGATGATCCTGTTTTCCTGATCATGGGCATGGCTATGCCGGCAATTTTGAGGGCACAATGTTAGTAGAACACTTGTGTTGAATCGACCCAAATTGATGTTATGCTATGAGATACATTCGTCATAAGTTAATGGTTAATAACACAGAGATAGTTAATGTTTCCATAATTCCTTAGACCATGAGAGTATCGAGTTCCTTCGTGCTTGCTTCGTGAACTTTGGGGTTTGTTAAACGTCATCCGTTACTGGGTGGCTATTACGGCGGCTTACGGGTTTACGGAAAAGTATGGCAAGTAACTTGATAGCTCAAGATTGGGATTTGCTCCTCCGACGATGGAGAGATATTCTCGGGCCCTCTCGGTGTTTCGGTATCCATCATCGTCTGGCCAGACACATTGTGATTTGATCACTGGGATGCCGGAACACGGAAACGAGTAAAGAGAACAAAACCGGTAACGAGGTAACTTGCATAGTGGACAAGTTGTTGATCCACGGGGATGCATAAATCTCACCTCGGGTTTTGTAATATATCATGAAGCAACAGGAATAGCACACGGCAACTGGAGGTTCACTCGAATATTCATTCGTGTGGGTATAGGGGTCAATATGGATGTCCACGGCTCCGATGTTGATCATTGATCGGAAAGTGTTCCGGGTCATGTCTATACTTCACCGAACCTATAGGGTCACACGCTTAAGGGTCATCTATATGCTGAATACTAGACGGGGAGTCTGAGAGAAAATCACGGAAAAAGTTTCGGACGAAACGGAAACGTTCCGGAGAGAACACCGGAATAGTTCCGGTGAAACTGAAAAGTTGTTTCAGGGTATTCCATTAAGTCAAATTGGTTCTGGCACACGCCTGGAAATTCTTGGAGGATGCCAGAAGTGTTCTGGAAACTTCTGGGAATTTTCCGGGACAAAAACCGGAAATGTTCCGGAGCAGCCGGAACCGTTTTGGTTGCTTTTCGCTGAAGAAACATTGTTCCGAAATTGTTTCGGAATGCATTCAAAATTGTTTTGGTGGGTGCTATAATTATTCTAGGCACACAGAAATAATTTGGGTTTTAACGGACGCAGAAAAATGTGTTCGTGAATAGTGAAAAGCACTTTTTGGGCTGATTTGCAAATGGGGTTTTTCTTCTAGAAGAAAACCACTTTTGGTGTGTGAAAGGGAGGTGGAGCTCCCCAAGGGGGCTGCAAATTTCGGCCATGGCATGGGGGGGCCCTCCTTGAGGTGTCCTTCCACCTCATGGTGGATATCTTCTACACACCCTTATGTGGCATGTGGTGGAAAGATCCTAGGAAGGTCCTTTTGGTCTTTCCTCTACCCCTTGCTCCTCCTATAAATAGAGGTGGAGATTGCTCTCCAAAATCAGATCATCCTTCTCTCATACACATGCCATTTGACTTGTCTGGCTTCTCTCTCCCTCCCAGCGAAATAGTTTCGTAGAGCCGAAAGGCTAACTGGGTTCCGGCAGGAACTAGCTCTGGACGGCGAAGCCCTGCCGGATAGCTGACACCGTATGTGTGCAACCCCGTAGAGAGATTGTAGTTTCGATCTTTTGCCCGAAGGGCTATTCGAGTTACCGTTCGAGTTTCCGGCGTCCTCCCGAAGGGCTGTCCGGGTTACTGTTCGGGTTCCGAGGATCCTCCCGAAGGGTTGTCCGCGACATCGTCCGGGGGACTGTCCGACCGCCTCCCGAAGGGCTGTCCGGAGTGGGAGTACATCCTTGCGGTTGGGAGGTTGTAAATCCTAGCTGCAGGGATCTGCACCGACGATCTACACCGACTCTTCTTCCGCTACGTTTCGAGTCGGTACGGATCAGATCAGACCTTGTATGCAGTCTCCATAGTGATCCTGGGCATGCTCGCAGTACCGAAATTTTTTGTTTTCTGTCGCGTTCCCCAACAAGTACTTGGTGCGCCTGGCCCAATAAGGCCAGGGCACCTCCCATTAGCCCATGCCAGCCCTTTGGGACGTGGTGGACCCACTTGTGGACTTCCGGACCCCTCCGGAATCCTCCGGAACCTTCTGGAAGCTTCCCGGTACAATACCGAAAAAACTGCACCTTTTTCCGGAACCCAAAATATGACTTCCCATATATAAATCTTTACCTCTCGACCATTCTGAGACTCCTCGTGACGTCCGGGATCTCATCCGGGACTCCGAACAATATTCGGTTACCAATTCACATAACTCATATAACACTATATCGTCAATGAACGTTAAGCGTGCGGACCCTACGGGTTCGGGAATGATGTAGACATGACTGAGACGCCTCTCCGGTCAATAACCAATAGCGGAACCTGGATGCTCATATTGGTTCCTACATATTCCACGAAGATCTTATCGGTCGAACCGCAATGACAACATACGTAATTCCCTTTGTCCGTCGGTATGTTACTTTCCCGAGATTCGATCGTCGGTATCTCCATACCTAGTTCAATCTCGTTACCGGCAAGTCTCTTTACTCGTTCCGTAATACATCATCTCGTAACTAACTCCTTAGTCACTTTGCTTGCAAGCTTCTTATGATGTGCATTACCGAGAGGGCCCAGAGATACCTCTCCGAAACACGGAGTGACAAATCCCAGTCTCGATCCATGCCAACTCAACGGACACCTTCGGAGATACCTGTAGAGCATCTTTATGATCACCCAGTTATGTTGTGACGTTTGATAGCACACAAGGTATTCCTCCGATATCCGGGAGTTGCATAATCTCATGGTCTGAGGAACATGTATTTGACATTCAAGAAAGCAGTAGCAATAAACAGAACGATCATATGCTAAGCTAACGGATGGGTCTTGTCCATCACATCATTCTCCTAATGATGTGATCCCGTTATCAAATGACAACTCATGTCTATGGTTAGGAAACCTTAACCATCTTTGATCAATGAGCTAGTCTAGTAGAGGCTCACTAGGGACACGGTATTTGTTTATGTATTCACACATGTATTTAAGTTTCTGGTCAATACAATTCTAGCATGAATAATAAACCTTTATCATGAACAAGGAAATATAAAATAATAACAACTTTATTATTGCCTCTAGGGCATATTTCCATCAGTCTCCCACTTGCACTAGAGTCAATAATCTAGATTACATAGTAATGAATCTAACACCCATGGAGTCTTGGTGCTGATCATGTTTTGCTCATGGAAGAGGCTTAGTCAACGGGTCTGCCACATTCAGATCCGTGTGTACTTTGCAAATTTCTATGTCTCCATCCTTGACATATTCACGAATGGAGTTGAAGCGTCTCTTGATGTGTTTGGTCTTCTTGTGAAACCTGGGCTCCTTGGCTATGGCAATTGCTCCAGTGTTGTCACAAAGGATTGTCATTGGACCCGATGCACTAGGTATTACACCTAGATCGGATATGAACTCCTTCATCCAGACTCCTTCATGTGCTTTTTCCGAAGCAGCTATGTATTCCGCTTCACACGTAGATCCCGCCACGATGCTCTGCTTGGAACTGCACCAACTGACAGCTCCACCATTTAATATAAATACGTATCCAATTTGTGACTTAGAGTCATCCGGATCAGTGTCGAAGCTTGCATCGACGTAACCCTTTACGACGAGCTCTTCGTCACCTCCATAAACGAGAAACATGTCCTTGGTCCTTTTCAGGTACTTCAGGATATTCTTGACCGCTGTCCAGTGATCCACTCCTGGATTACTCTGGTACCTCCCTGCCAAACTTATGGCAAGGCACACATCAGGTCTGGTACACAGCATGGCATACATAATAGTACCTATGGCTGAGGCATAGGGAATGACTTTCATTTTCTCTATATCTTCTGCCGTGGTCGGGCATTGAGTCTGACTCAACTTCACACCTTGCAAGACAGGCAAGAACCCTTTCTTTGACTGATCCATTTTGAACTTCTTCAAAACTTTGTCAAGGTATGTGCTTTATGAAAGTCCTATCAAGCGTCTTGATCTATCCCTATAGATCTTGATGCCCAATATATAAGCAGCTTCACCGAGGTCTTTCATTGAAAAATTCTTATTCAAGTATCCCTTTATGCCATCCATAAATTCTATATCATTTCCAATCAACAATATGTCATCCACATATAATATTAGAAATGCTACAGAGCTCCCACTCACTTTCTTGTAAATACAGGCTTCACCGTAAGTCTGTACAAAACCATATGCTTTGATCACCTCATCAAAGCGTATATTCCAACTCCGAGATGCTTGCACCAGTCCATAGATGGATCGCTGGAGCTTGCACACTTTGTTAGCACCCTTAGGATCGACAAAACCTTCTGGTTGCATCATATACAACTCTTCTTTGAGAAAACCATTAAGGAATGCAGTTTTGACATCCATTTGCCAGATTTTATAATCATAAAATGCGGCAATTGCTAACATGATTCGGACAGACTTAAGCATCGCTATGGGTGAGAAAGTCTCATCGTAGTCAACCCCTTGAACTTGTCGAAAACCTTTCGCGACAAGTCGAGCTTTGTAGACAGTGATATTACCATCAGCATATGTCTTCCTCTTAAAAATCCATTTATTCTCAATGGCTTGCCGATCATCGGGCAAGTCCACCAAAGTCCACACTTTGTTCTCATACATGGATCCTATCTCAGATTTCATGGCCTCAAGCCATTTGTCGGAATCCGGGCTTATCATAGCTTCTTCATACTTCGTAGGTTCGCTGTTGTCTAACAACATAACTTCCAGAACAGGATTACCGTACCACTCTGGTGCGGAACGTACTCTGGTCGACCTACGAAGTTCAGTAGTAACTTGATCTGAAGTTTCATGATCTTTATCATTATCTTCCTCTCTTATTGGTGTAGGCATCACGGGAACGGTTTTCTCTGATGAGCTACTTTCCAATTCGAGAGAAGGTACAATTACCTCATCAAGTTCTACTTTCCTCCCACTCACTTCTTTCGAGAGAAACTCCTTCTCTAGAAAGGACCCATTCTTGGCAACAAAGACCTTGCCTTCGGATCTGTGGTAGAAGGTGTACCCAATTGTTTCTTTAGGGTATCCTATGAAGACGCACTTCTCCGCTTTGGGTTCGAGCTTATCAGGTTGAAGTTTTTCACATAAGCATTGCATCCCCAAACTTTAAGAAACGACAGCTTAGGTTTCTTGCCAAACCATAGTTCATATAGTGTCGTCTCAATGGATTTAGACGGTGCCCTATTTAACGTGAATGCAGATGTCTCTAATGCATAACCCCAAAACGATAGTGGCAAATCGGTAAGAGACATCATAGAATGCACCATATATCCAATAAAGTACGGTTACGACGTTCGGACACACCATTACGCTGTGGTGTTCCAGGTGGCGTGAGTTGTGAAACAATTCCACATTTTCTTAAATGAAGGCCAAACTCGTAACTCAAATATTCGCCTCCGCGATCAGATCGTAGAAACTTTATTTTCTTGTTACGATGATTCTCTACTTCACTCTGAAATTCTTTGAACTTTTCAAATGTTTCAGACTTGTGTTTCATCAAGTAGATATACCCATATCTACTCAAATCATCTGTGAAGGTTAGAAAATAACGATACCCGCCGCGTGCTTCAACATTCATCGGACCGCATACATCGGTATGTATTATGTCCAACAAATCAGTAGCTCGCTCCATTGTTCCGGAGAACGGAGTTTTAGTCATCTTGCCCATGAGGCATGGTTCGCAAGTATCAAATGATTCATAATCAAGAGATTCCAAAAGTCCATCCGCATGGAGTTTCTTCATGCGCTTTACACCAATATGACCTAAACGGCAGTGCCACAAGTATGTTGCACTATCATTATCAACTTTGCATCTTTTGGCATCAATATTATGAATATGTGTATCACTACGATCGAGATTCAACAAGAATAGACCATTCACAAAAGGTGCGTGACCATAAAAGATGTTACTCATATAAATAGAACAACCATTATTCTCTGACTTAAATGAATAACCGTCTCGCAATAAACAAGATCCAGATATAATGTTCATGCTCAACGCTGGCACCAAATAACAATTATTGAGGTCTAAAACTAATCCCGAAGGTAGATGTAGAGGTAGCGTGCCGACGGCGATCACATCAACCTTGGAACCATTCCCGACGCGCATCGTCACCTCGTCCTTAGCCAATCTTCGCTTATTCCGTAGCTCCTGTTTCGAGTTACAAATATGAGCAACCGAACCAGTATCAAATACCCAGGCGCTACTGCGAGCATTAGTGAGGAACACATCAATAACATGTATATCATATATACCTTTGCTCACTTTGCCATCCTTCTTATCCGCCAAATACTTGGGGCAGTTCCGCTTCCAGTGACCAGTCCCTTTGCAGTAGAAGCACTCTGTTTTAGGCCTGGGTCCAGCTTTGGGTTTCTTCGTGGGAGCGGCAACTTGCTTGCCGTTCTTCTTGAAGTTCCCCTTCTTTCCCTTGCCCTTTTTCCTGAAACTAGTGGTTTTGTTAACCATCAACACTTGATGCTCCTTCTTGATTTCTACCTCCGCTGATTTCAGCATCGCGAAGAGCTCGGGAATTGTCTTCTCCATCCCTTGCATATTATAGTTCATCACGAAGCCTTTAGAGCTTGGTGGCAGTGACTGAAGAACTCTGTCAATAACACTCTCAACCGGAAGATCAATTCCCAGCTGAGTCAAGTGGTTGTGGTACCCAGACATTCTAAGTATGTGTTCACTGACAGAACTGTTCTCCTCCATCTTACAGCTAAAGAACTTGTTGGAGACTTCATATCTCTCAACCCGGGCATTAGCTTGAAATATCAATTTCAGCTCTTGGAACATCTCATATGCTCCGTGGCGTTCAAAACGCTTTTGCAGTCCCGGTTCTAAGCCGTAGAGCATGGCACACTAAACTATCGAGTAGTCATCAGATCGAGCCTGCCAGGCGTTCACAACGTCTGCAGCAGCTCCTGCAGCAGGTCCATCACCTAGCGGTGCATCAAGGACATAATTCTTCTATGCAGTAATGAGGATAATCCTCAAGTTACGGACCCAGTCCGTGTAGTTGCTACCATCATCTTTCAACTTAGCTTTCTCTAGGAACGCATTAAAATTCAATGGAACAGTAGCACGGGCCATTTATCTACAACATAGATATGCAAAGAAACTATCAAGACTAAGTTCATGATAAATTAAGTTCAATTAATCAAATTACTAATGAACTCCCACTTAAATTAACATCCCTCAAGTTAACTAAGTGTTACATGATCCAAATCAACTAGCCCATGTCCGATCATCACGTGAGATGGGATAGTCATCAATGGTGAACATCTCCATGTTGATCATATCTACTATATGACTCATGTTCGACCTTTCGGTCTCCAGTGTTGCGAGACCATGTCTGTACATGCTAGGCTCGTCAAGTTTAACCCAAGTATTCTGCTTGTGCAAAACTGGCTTACACCCGTTGTATGTGAACGTAGAATCTATCACACCCGATCATCACGAGGTGCTTCGAAACGACGAACTTTAGCAACGGTGCATACTCGGGGAGAACACTTTTATCTTGAAATTTAGTGAAGGGATCATCTTATAATGCTACCGTCGTTCTAAGCAAAATAAGATGCATAAAGGATAAACATCACATGCAATCAAAATATGTGACATGATATGGCCATCATATTGTGCGTTTGATCTCCATCTCCAAAGCATCGTCATGATCTCCATCGTCACCGGCTCGACACCTTGATCTCCATCGTTGCGTCGTGGTCGTCTCGCCAACTATTGCTTCTACAACTATTGCTAACGCATAGCGATAAAGTAAAGCAATTACATGGCGCTTGCATTTCATACAATAAAGAGACAACCATAAGGCTCCTGCCGGTTGCCGATAAATTACAAAACATGATCATCTCATACAATAACGTATATCACATCATGTCTTGACCATATCACATCACAGCATACCCTGCAAAAACAAGTTAGACGTCCTCTACTTTGTTGTTGCAAGTTTTACGTGGCTGCTACGGGCTTCTAGCAAGAACCGTTCTTACCTACGGCACAAAACCACAACGGTGATTTATCAAGTTTGCTGTTTTAACCTTCAACAAGGACCGGCCGCAGTCAAATTCGATTCAACTAAAGTAGGAGAAACAGACACCCGCCAGCCACCTTTATGCAAAACAAGTTGCATGTCTGTCGGTGGAATCGGTCTCATGTACGTGGACATGTAAGGTTGGTCCGGGCCGCTTCATCTTACAATACCGCCGAATCAAAATAAGACGTTGGTGGTAAGCAGTATGACGATCACCGCCCACAACTCTTTGTGTTCTACTCGTGCATATCATCTACGCATAGACCTGGCTCATGATGCCACTGTTGGGGAACGTTGCATGGAAAACAAAAAATTTCTATGCACACGCAAGATCTATCCATGGAGATGCATATCTACGAGAGGGGGAGTGTGTTTACGTACCCTCGTAGACCGTAAGCGGAAGCGTTAGAACAACGCGGTTGATGTCGTCGAACAACTTCACGATCCAACCGACCGAGCACCGAACGTACGGCACCTCCGCGTTCAGCACACGCTCAGCTCGGCAACGTCCTCGACTTCTTGATCCAGCAAGACGGCGAGGTAATGGATGAGTTCCGGTAGCACGACGGCGTGGTGACGGTGATGGTGATGCTATCTCCGCAGGGCTTCGCCCAAGCACTGCGAAAATATGACCGAGGGACGGAACTGTGGAGGGGGCGCCGCACACGGCTAAGACAATGTTGTGTCCTTTGGGGTGCCCCTCTCCTCTATTTATATATGTGTAGGGGCTTGGAGTAGAAGGAATAGTGCCACGTGAACAGTACCATGAATAGTACACACGTGGACTTGGACTCCAAAGTCCAATCCTATTCCTACTAGGACTCTCCCTTTTTTCCTTCCCTAGCTGCGTGGGCTTTTGAGGACTTGGTGCGCCTAGCCCAATAAGGCCAGGGCGCCTCCCCTTAGCCCATGCCAGCCCTTTGGGACGTGGTGGACCCACTTGTGGACTTCCGGAATCCTCCGGAACCTTCTGGAAGCTTCCCGGTACAATACCGAAAAAACTGCACCTTTTTCCGGAAACCAAAATATGACTTCCCATATATAAATCTTTACCTCTCGACCATTCCGAGACTCCTCGTGACGTCCAGGATCTCATCCGGGACTCCGAACAATATTCAGTTACCAATTCACATAACTCATATAACACTATATCGTCAATGAACGTTAAGCGTGCGGACCCTACGGGTTCGGGAATGATGTAGACATGACTGAGACGCCTCTCCGGTCAATAACCAATAGAGGAACCTGGATGCTCATATTGGTTCCTACATATTCCACGAAGATCTTATCGGTCGAACCGCAATGACAACATACGTAATTCCCTTTGTCCGTCGGTATGTTACTTGCCCGAGATTCGATCGTCGGTATCTCCATACCTAGTTCAATCTCGTTACCGGCAAGTCTCTTTACTCGTTCCGTAATACATCATCCCGTAACTAACTCCTTAGTCACATTGCTTGCAAGCTTCTTATGATGTGCATTACCGAGAGGGCCCAGAGATACCTCTCTGAAACACGGAGTGACAAATCCCAGTCTCGATCCATGCCAACTCAACGGACACCTTCAGAGATACCTGTAGAGCATCTTTATGATCACCCAGTTACGTTGTGACGTTTGATAGCACACAAGGTATTCCTCCAATATCCGGGAGTTGCATGATCTCATGGTCTGAGGAACATGTATTTGACATTAAAGAAAGCAGTAGCAATAAACAAAACAATCATATGCTAAGCTAACGGATGGGTCTTGTCCATCACATCATTCTCCTAATGATGTGCTCCCGTTATCAAATGACAACTCATGTCTATGGTTAGGAAACCTTAACCATCTTTGATCAACGAGCTAGTCTAGTAGAGGCTCACTAGGGACACGGTATTTGTTTATGTATTCACACATGTATTTAAGTTTCCGGTCAATACAATTCTAGCATGAATAATAAACCTTTATCATGAACAAGGAAATATAAAATAGTAACAACTTTATTATTGCCTCTAGGGCATATTTCCATCACCATAATCGTCTGGCCAGACATAGTGTGATTTGATCACAGGGATGCCGGAACACCGGAACGAGAAAAGAGAACAAATCCGGTAACGAGGTAACTGGCATAGTGAACAAATTGGTGATTCACGGGGATGCCATTAAATCTCACCTCGGGTTTTTGTAACATATCGCGAAGCAACAGGAGTAGCACATGACAACTACAGGTTCACTCGAATATTTATTCATGTGGGTATAGGGGTCAATATGGATGTCCACGGTTCCGCTATTGATCATTGATCGGAAGGGGTTCCGGTCATGTCTATATTTCACCGAACCTACAGGGTCACACACTTAAGGGTCATCTATCTGCTGAGTACTAGACAGGGAGTCCAAGAGATAATCACCGGAAAAGTTTCGGAGACGACGAAAAAGTTTCAGAGAAAAAACCGGAAGTGTTTCGGAGTTACCGGAATTATTTTGGAATAAAACCATCATATCGAAAATGTTTCGGAACGCGTCTAGAATTATTTTAAAGGGTGCCAGAAATGTTCTGGGACCTTCTGAAATTTTTTTCGGAGAAAATGCGCGGAAAAACATCTTGTCTCAGTGAGAGGGGACAAGATTCCACGAATCATGGGGGCTGTTTTTGGGCTGTTTTTGGGGGCGCCCCCTTTAGGGGGCAGCCCCCTTTTGGTGGAAATTGGTTGGGGGGCCCCCCATGGTGGGGGGCAAGCCCCACAAAACATGGTGACATGTTGGAGGGGTGGTGGGGCCCCCTTGGGGCGCCCCAAATTCTGCCATGGTTGTTGGGGGGGGGGCCTTGTGGGCATCCTCCCACAAATGGTGGGGTGATGTTGGGAAGGGGGCCCCCCTCTTTTGGGCTGCCATCTCCTTGCCCCTTCACCCCCTCCTTCTCCTATAAATAGAGGAGGAGAGGAGCTCTCCAACACACAAGTTTCAGATCTGAAATTCTCAACACATGGCATGCAATGATCTGCCTTTCTTTCTCCCTCACACGAAATAGTTTCGTACTGCCGCAAGGCTGTCTAGCCGCCGGCAGGGATTAGTTCTGGCCGGCGAACCCCTGCTGGATAGGTGACACCGTATGTGTGTAACCCGGTAGAGAGGTCGTATGTTCGATCTTCTATTTGAGGGGCCTCCCGAAGGGCTGTCCGAGGGACCGTCCGAGAAATTGCTCAAGGGCCTCCTGATGGGCTGTCCGAGGGACCGTCTGAGGAGCTGTCCGAGGGAGAAAATCATCGCGGTTGGGAGGTTGTAAAATCCTAGCTGTGGGGATCCGCATCAACGATCTTCACCAACTCTACTTCCGCTGCGCTATGAGTTGGTAGCGATCACATCATAGCTTGTATGCATCTTCATAGTGGTCCTGGGCTGGTGCGTAGGACGATTTTTTTTGTTTTCTGCTGCGTTACCCTACACCTCTCCCCTTGGTTTATATAGATACCGGGAGTGTACATAGGTCGGTTGCACACTAGTAAAAAACAGGGCATCAGTCCCGGTTCCAGAGGGCCTTTAGTCCCGGTTCTGCAACCAGGACAAAACAATCGGGACTAAAGGCCCCCACTTTTAGTCCCGGTTGGATTACGAACCGGGACTAAAGGAGCTCCACGTGGCCGATGTGGGCGCCCAGGCAGGAGGACCTCTAGTCCCGGTTGGTAACACCAACCGGGACTAGAAGGCAGCCACGCGTCAGCAACCGCCAGGCGCTGGGGTTTTTGTTTTTTTTTTGTTTGAAAGGAGGGGTTTAGGGGTTTTGGAGGGTTTAGGGGTTTCATATTGTGTTTCCCCTTTTCTTTTTGTGTTTACCATTCAATTCCTTTACATTTAGGGTTTTCATTTTTATTTTATGCTTTTCATTCAACTTGACGCTAGCTACTACATATATATAGCAATGAAGGAACCATTACACAACATCGTCATGATCAATATATAGAGAGAAGTGACCTCTCTTTCTCCGTGCTTGGTCGAACAACAAGTTTTCGTATATCTATTCGACGCTACTACATATAGTACACGTTCATGCATATATACAATATAACATCTCTTACGATCCCTAATATCTAATTACCAATATCGCATTGCAAATCCCGATGGCATTCTCCGTCTGTAGGTATGACATGCTCAACAAAGAATCCCGCCAATTCCTCTTGAATTGCTCGTATGCGATCAGTTGGTAGGAGTTCGTCCCGCTTCCGCGAGATCTAATTTAAAGAAGGGGGTCAATTGTTCCGCGAGATATATATGAATGAAACTCAACACAATTGATGGTAATAAAATAAAAATGTGAATATTGTTTATGTACTTCAAATTGTTCTTCAGATCTGCCCCGCTCAGAGATCTCGTGGCGAATGTACTCGCAAACGTAGTATCCACATAAATTATTCCCGGGTTCCTGCCACAAGAACTTTACGAGAATAGAGTTCAATCAAAATGATAATCAAGCATGATAATGGTATCGAATCCAAGACATTTACTACTCCCGCGTCAAGCTGAATGGCTAGCAGAATATAGTGGAACCTGCGCACGCATAACTCATCAATTACACTTAACCTCGAGTAAGCGAAACAGAATTTGCACAAGACAGTAACACTCACTTGAAGTTGTAAGGAAATAGTATTTCCCTTTTGTTTTGTTGTCCAAGTAACGCCTTTAGCAAGTTTTGCTCTGTCTCATCGGGGTTTTTTTGTACCGTATATTCATTTACGGTATTTGGGTTAATGAACCCAATGTCATAGATTTTTCCTCTGCATTTGAGGATCTTCAATCTGCATAATATAGTGTGAGGATAATTATACATGCAATGAACGAGCTGAGCTAGAGACTTAATTACAGAAAAAATACTTACAGACAATAGCAACTGACGATAGTTTTGTCGAGGGCGTCTTGATTGTATAACTGAAAGAATTCTTCAAATTCAATGTACAACGCCCGGACTCCATTGAAGTAGTGCTCGTCTTTAATTCCCACTAAGATACTGTCGGTCCCTTCCTTGCAGGCTTTCAAGTACCAGTCATGCAATCTTCGCATCATCGTTGATAGTTTCGGGAGCTGCTCAGGTCTGACGAGAGGCTTCCCGTGCTCGTATCTAAAGGCTACCTCAGCCATTTCGAACTGTACCTCATCGCCTAAGTAATCACGAAGAGTGTAACCAGGATGAGCGGCCGCTACCCCCGGATCATTAGCGATATCGGGAAACACCTTTAGCGGGGGGCACGATTGTTTTTCCTGTTCGCCGAGCTGGGGAATTGTTTTCTCACTTCTTGCAGCACTGCTAGTACTTCCCGACCTTTTCGGTTCATTAAATGTCTTTACAATACAGCGGTCATAGTGTGAGGGTAGCGGAGGAGATGGTGCTCGCTGAAGGGCATCCAGACAGCGCTTCGCTTTTACCGAATCTATTTTCTCCTTTGGATCTGGACGTTTTGGTGCAAGCTGGCGTTTCACATCGGCAGCCACGATCTTGTTGATTTCCTCGTCAGTCATGTCGTATGGTAACTTGGGAGGAGCCTTCTTGACGCTTGGACCTGCTCTGGATTTCTTCGTTCTTGTACTGCTAGCCGCCGGAGCAGCGGCGGGTCTCTTCTGCCGTTGCTGAGGCGACGGAGGAGGCGGAGTCAGCTGACGCGGCGGAGGAGGCGGAGTCCGCTGACGTGGCGGAGACAGCTAAGGCGGCGGAGGATTCTGCTGAGGGGCCTCCTCCGGCGGAGTCCGCTGAGGCGGCGGAGACAGCTGAGGCGGCAGAGTGTGCTGACGCGGCGGAGACGACTGAGGCAGCAGAGATAGAGCTGGACTGTGAGGAGTCTGCTGAGGGGCCTCCTCCGGCTGAGTCTGCTGACGCGGCGTCCATTGTGAAAGCACGATGTTTTCCTTTCTCCATAGAATGGTAGTCCTTATAGCATCTACCAGATGAGTCTCCCCTTCACCTGTAGGGTACTCAAGCTCCAGCCCCTCGAATCCCTTGGTAACTTCATCCACCCCGACAATAGCAAAGCCATCTGGAATCGGATTGCAATGGAAAGTTCTATTAGGTCTAGGAGGTAAGACATAGCCGACCGCCACCTTCAAGGTTAGGTTGATGCATTTCGCCATTAGCTCACAATTTTCATGAGCGAGTTCCAAAGCTGATCTTTGCATCTATCGTCGACATAAGAAACTCCATCGTCCTTCTTCTTATTCCATTCTTGGATGCTGATCGGGACGCTGTCCCTAACAACAACTCCGCACTGATGTATAAATCGGTATTGGGTCCGCTTGGGAACAGTCGGTTTGCCATCTGGATCGACTTGTTCGATCGTGAACCTTTCATTCTCGCCCAACCTTTTCTTCGGGCCTCGTCTCCTTATAGAAGTTTGGCTCGATCCGGAGGGCTAAAAGAAGAAAGAAGTGTTAATATATGTACGTACAAAACAATTAATGCATCTAGTCAGCAGAGGCTTAATTAATATATATACCTCGCCGGACTTTGGAACAGTTAAGGCTCCAACACTGGCGGAGCCGTCATCTTCTCTTCCCTCACCATCGGAGTTGTTGAGAAACTGTCAGGGGCTATCATCACCTCCGTCGGGGATTATATCCCCCAACATCTCTTCTTTTTCTAAGTCTCTGTCGTATTCCATAGTTTCTGCAAATATTACAACATGGCAATATACAACCATGAGAGATGGATTAGTGGCAAACATAGACCTAATAACAACAAGGAATCATATGCATATGAGCAATGGATTAGTGGATTATCGGGGTTATGTTTTAACGACCCCCTCCCCCCCCCTCATGTCGAAGTTATACCGAAATTATCGGGGTTATGTTTTAACACGACCCCCCCCCCTCATGTCGAAGTCAATGAACAACATGAAAATTTGTAAGTGATTGCTAAACTTTTATGCTTCATTTATATGAAGATCAATTATCCAATATAACTATGTTCGCGATATGAGGCATTGGACATTATCTAGAATCATATTTGATGAGTCGTCCTATCTTTCGGGAGAGGATACTTTGCGGACCGCCTCTCTCGCCTGTCCGACATGCAAATCAGGTTTTCATATGCCTCAAAATCAAAGTTATCGGGGTTATGTTCTAACGACCCCCCCCCCTTCTCATGTCGAAGTTACGACGATATTTGTACAAGATGAATACAAGATTTATACACAAGATGAATACAAAATGAATACAAGATGAATACAAGATTTATACACAAGTTGAATACACAATTAACTCAACAAATGAACCAACCATCATCCTATGAACAAAACTCAACATACGACAAATGGACACCTTTTGTCGAACAGTGGAGGGACGATCGGGGACCAACTCCACGGAGATGCAACACCACAACCTGTAATTCCAGTGAGTGAAAAAAAATTAGGCAAACCCAAGTATGCCACTGGATAGAATGGAAGATTTTAGTTGAAATGGACCTATAAAGATCATGGCAAACGGATGCACGGAACTCAAATGGTGATCAAAGCAATATGCAATGCAAATCTATCCATTATAGCTAGATACCAATTTGAAAGCAAGATTTGAACATGCTACAGAATTTCTACATGGCAACAAATGGCATGACATGAATGTACATGTAACACATGGCAAAACATGCTTACTGAACTAATTCAAATGACCCCTAGATCAATGGCAATCATCATGACAAGTTGACAAGTATTAACAGATTTTCAGACTTAGTGATATTTGCATGGCATGGCAGAAATGAATAGATAGTAAGTTTACAAGCTTGTAGCACTCACTACAGGTCCTAACATGGCATGAACTAAAATCTACGAGCAAGATGACATCAAAATGCTCCTACTTCATGTTCAAAGATTGCCCAAAAGATGCTTGCATTAAAACATACAAAAAAGACAAAATGAACTCTAATGCAAACATTTTGTTCTTCAATTTGTTTTAGTAACCACTCATCATATCTCAATTTTGGACCACATCTCACATAGCTATTTAACAACATCTCAAATTGAAAAAAAAGCTAATGAATCTATTTTAGAAACTATTTTAGAAACTAAGTTGGAATTTATATTTATCCTAGTTTCTTTGATTTACAAAGGAACCATATTTTCTATAATTCTTCTGCACCCACAAAAATTATCCTAGCAACTAGGCAGTACCCACAACCCATTTCACCAAAAACTTTGAGTTCCACAGTTCAAAATTTTCAAATTCCATCCAGTTCAAATTTGGTCCAGATTCAAACTCCATGACCAAAACCTATTTTTAATTGCTCCAAAAATTCTAAAACTTTGCCAGACCCTCTTATATGCTTCAACACCTCACCACAAAAATTCCCAAGAATTCCTAAAATCCCTAGGACCCTCTGGCATTTCATCATACATGTGGTGTGCACACTGTTCACCCTGTCGAAAAATTCAGAAATGCAGAAGATTCAGAGAGAGAGGGAGTGGCGCCGTGCGCGGGCGGCGTTAGGGTCGGCGTCGGCGTCGGGGTCGGCCAGCAGCGCGGGTGGGGGGGAATAGGAGGAGGAGGAGGGGATCGGGGCGGCGCTCACAGCGAGGAGGCGTCAGCGACGGCGTCGGGGCAGGGCTCGGCGACGGCGGCGTCGCGGCAGGGCTCGGCGACGGCGACGTTTAGGGCGCGGCGACGGCGTCGGCGAGGGGGGGACGGCTCGGAGGCGACGGCGATCACCGGCGCAGCAGCCTGGCGGCGTCGTGCTGTGGTTCGGCGTCGGTGGAGAGAATGGGAGAAAAAATTTGAAGTGCTGCTTATATACCTAACCCTTTAGTCCCGGTTGGTGGCTCCAATCGGGACTAAAGGCCCCCCTTTAGTTCCGGTCCGAGCCACCAACCGGGACTAAAGGGTTGGGTTTCGCGCCCTTTGGGCTGGTGAAATTCACCTTTAGTCCCGGTTGGTGGCTCGGACCGGGACTAAAGGGGGCCTTTAGTCCCGGTTGGAGCCACCAACCGGGACTAAAGGGTGGCACAGCCGTGGGGTGGTGAAAGTTTAGTCCCACCTCGCCAAGCGAGAGGAGATCGCACCGGTTTATATACGCGACTGCGATCTCTCTCCCAAGCTCCTCTCTAAAGCAGGCAGTTAATTGCCTAACCTTTACCCTGTTGGGCCTACTAGCCCGCGGGCCTGCATCCTGGCCCATGTATAGTTGGGTTTCTAGTCGTATGCAGGCCATGGTGTCTGCTAGTAGGCGGGTATTTTTTTTATTTTTTATGTTATTTTTTGCATATGTTATGTTTTTTTATTTTTTATGTTTTTTTTTGCATATGTTATGTCAATTTTAATATTCTTTCATAACCACTATAAAATATATGGCACATGTTATGTCTTTTTATTTTATATGTTATGGCAATTTTAATTTTTTGCATATGTTATGTTTTTTTTATGTTTTTTTTTTGCATATGTTATGTCAATTTTAATATTCTTTCATAACCACTATAAAATATATGGCACATGTTATGTCTTTTTATTTTTTATGTTATGGCAATTTTAATTTTTTTCATATGTTATTTTTTTCTTATGTTATTTTTTGCATATGTTATGTCAATTTTAATATTCTTTCATAACCATTATAAAATATATGGCACATGTTATGTCTTTTTATTTTTATGTTATGGCAATTTGAATTTTTTTGCATATGTTATGTTTTTTTTATTTTTTATGTTATTTTTTGCATATGTTATGTCAATTTTAATATTCTTTCATAACCACTATAAAATATATGGCACATGTTATGTCTTTTTATTTTTTATGTTATGGCAATTTTAATTTTTTGCATATGTTATGTTTTTGTATTTTTTATGTTATTTTTTTCATATGTTATGTCAATTTTAATATTCTTTCATAACCACTATAAAATATATGGCACATGTTATGTCTTTTTATTTTTTATATTATGGCAATTTTAATTTTTTGCATATGTTATGTTTTTTTATTTTTTATGTTATTTTTTGCATATGTTATGTCAATTTTAATATTCTTTCATAACCACTATAAAATATATGGCACATGTTATGTCTTTTTATTTTTTATGTTATGGCAATTTTAATTTTTTGCATATGTTATGTTTTTTTATTTTTTATGTTATTTTTTGCATATGTTATGTCAATTTTAATATTCTTTCATAACCACTATAAAATATATGGCACATGTTATGTCTTTTTATTTTTTATGTTATGGCAATTTTAATTTTTTGCATATGTTATGTTTTTTTATTTTTTATGTTATTTTTTGCATATGTTATGTCAATTTTAATATTCTTTCATAACCACTATAAAATACATGGCACATGTTATGTCTTTTTATTTTTTATGTTATGGCAATTTTAATTTTTTGCATATGTTATGTTTTTTTATTTTTTATGTTATTTTTTGCATATGTTATGTCAATTTTAATATTCTTTCATAACCACTATAAAATATATGGCACATGTTATGTCTTTTTATTTTTTATATTATTGCAATTTTAATTTTTTGCATATGTTATGTTTTTTTATTTTTTATGTTATTTTTTCCATATGTTATGTCAATTTTAATATTCTTTCATAACCACTATAAAATATATGGCACATGTTATGTCTTTTTATTTTTTATGTTATGGCAATTTTAATTTTTTGCATATGTTATGTTTTTTTATTTTTTATGTTATTTTTTGCATATGTTATGTCAATTTTAATATTCTTTCATAACCACTATAAAGTATATGGCACATGTTATGTCTTTTTATTTTTTATATTATGGCAATTTTAATTTTTTGCATATGTTATGTTTTTTTATTTTTTATGTTATTTTTTGCATATGTTATGTCAATTTTAATATTCTTTCATAACCACTATAAAATATATGGCACATGTTATTTTTTTTTTATTTTTTATGTTATGGCAATTTTAATTTTTTGCATGTGTTATGTTTTTTTATTTTTTATGTTATTTTTTGCATATGTTATGTCAATTTTAATATTCTTTCATGACCACTATAAAATATATGGCACATGTTATGTCTTTTTATTTTTTATGTTATGGCAATTTTAATTTTTTGCATATGTTATGTTTTTTTTTATGTTTTTTTTTGCATATGTTATGTCAATTTTAATATTCTTTCATAACCACTATAAAATATATGGCACATGTTATGTCTTTTTATTTTTTTTGTTATTTTTGGCATATGTTATGTTTTTTTATTTTTTATGTTATTTTTTGCATATGTTATGTCAATTTTAATATTCTTTCATATCCACTATAAAATATATGGCACATGTTATGTCTTTTCATTTTTTTTATGTTATGGCAATTATAATTTTTTTCATATGTTATTTTTTTTAGTTTTTATGTTATTTTTTGCATATGTTATGTCAATTTTAATATTCTTTCATAACCATTATAAAATATATGGCACATGTTATGTCTTTTTATTTTTTATGTTATGGCAATTTTAATTTTTTACATATGTTATGTTTTTTTATTTTTTATGTTATTTTTTGCATATGTTATGTTAATTTTAATATTCTTTCATAACCACTATCAAATATATGGCACATGTTATGTCTTTTTATTTTTTATGTTATGGCAATTTTAATTTTTTGCATATGTTATTTTTTTTATTTTTTATGTTATTTTTTGAATATGTTATGTCAATTTTAATATTCTTTCATAACCACTATAAAATATATGGCACATGTTATGTCTTTTTATTATTTATGTTATGGCAATTTTAATATTTTGCATGTGTTATGTTTTTTTATTTTTTATGTTATTTTTTGTATATGTTATGTCAATTTTAATATTCTTTCATAACCACTATAAAATATATGGCACATGTTATGTCTTTTTATTATTTATGTTATGGCAATTTTAATATTTTGCATGTGTTATGTTTTTTTATTTTTTATGTTATTTTTTGTATATGTTATGTCAATTTTAATATTCTTTCATAACCACTATAAGATATATGGCCTATGTTATGTCTTGTTATTTTTTATGTTATGGCAATTTTAATTTTTTGCATATGTTATGTTTTTTTTTAATGTTTTTTTTTGCATATGTTATGTTAATTTTAATATTCTTTCATAACCACTAAAAAATATATGGCACATGTTATGTCTTTTTATTTTTTATGTTATGGCAATTTTAATTTTTTGCATGTGTTATGTTTTTTTAGGTTTTTTATTTTTTATGTTATTTTTTGCATATGTTATGTCAATTTTAATATTCTTTCATAACCACTATAAAATATATGGCACATGTTATGTCTTTTTATTTTTTATATTATTGCAATTTTAATTTTTTGCATATGTTATGTTTTTTTATTTTTTATGTTATTTTTTCCATATGTTATGTCAATTTTAATATTCTTTCATAACCACTATAAAATATATGGCACATGTTATGTCTTTTTATTTTTTATGTTATGGCAATTTTAATTTTTTGCATATGTTATGGTTTTTTTATTTTTTATGTTATTTTTTGCATATGTTATGTCAATTTTAATATTCTTTCATAACCACTATAAAGTATATGGCACATGTTATGTCTTTTTATTTTTTATATTATGGCAATTTTAATTTTTTGCATATGTTATGTTTTTTTATTTTTTATGTTATTTTTTGCATATGTTATGTCAATTTTAATATTCTTTCATAACCACTATAAAATATATGGCACATGTTATTTTTTTTTTATTTTTTATGTTATGGCAATTTTAATTTTTTGCATGTGTTATGTTTTTTTATTTTTTATGTTATTTTTTGCATATGTTATGTCAATTTTAATATTCTTTCATAACCACTATAAAATATATGGCACATGTTATGTCTTTTTATTTTTTATGTTATGGCAATTTTAATTTTTTGCATATGTTATGTTTTTTTTTGCATATGTTATGTCAATTTTAATATTCTTTCATAACCACTATAAAATATATGGCACATGTTATGTCTTTTTATTTTTTTTGTTATTTTTGGCATATGTTATGTTTTTTTATTTTTTATGTTATTTTTTGCATATGTTATGTCAATTTTAATATTCTTTCATATCCACTATAAAATATATGGCACATGTTATGTCTTTTCATTTTTTTTATGTTATGGCAATTATAATTTTTTTCATATGTTATTTTTTTTAGTTTTTATGTTATTTTTTGCATATGTTATGTCAATTTTAATATTCTTTCATAACCATTATAAAATATATGGCACATGTTATGTCTTTTTATTTTTTATGTTATGGCAATTTTAATTTTTTACATATGTTATGTTTTTTTATTTTTTATGTTATTTTTTGCATATGTTATGTCAATTTTAATATTCTTTCATAACCACTATAAAATATATGGCACATGTTATGTCTTTTTATTTTTTATGTTATGGCAATTTTAATTTTTTGCATATGTTATGTTTTTTTATTTTTTATGTTATTTTTTGAATATGTTATGTCAATTTTAATATTCTTTCATAACCACTATAAAATATATGGCACATGTTATGTCTTTTTATTATTTATGTTATGGCAATTTTAATATTTTGCATGTGTTATGTTTTTTTATTTTTTATGTTATTTTTTGTATATGTTATGTCAATTTTAATATTCTTTCATAACCACTATAATATATATGGCCTATGTTATGTCTTGTTATTTTTTATGTTATGGCAATTTTAATTTTTTGCATATGTTATGTTTTTTTTTAATGTTTTTTTTTGCATATGTTATGTCAATTTTAATATTCTTTCATAACCACTATAAAATATATGGCACATGTTATGTCTTTTTATTTTTTATGTTATGGCAATTTTAATTTTTTGCATGTGTTATGTTTTTTTAGGTTTTTTAGTTTTTATGTTATTTTTTGCATATGTTATGTCAATTTTAATATTCTTTCATAACCACTATAAAATATATGGCACATGTTATGTCTTTTTATTTTTTATGTTATGGCAATTTTAATTTTTTGCATATGTTATGTTTTTTTATTTTTTATGTTATGTCAATTTTAATATTCTTTCATAACCACTATAAAATATATGGCACATGTTATGTCTTTTTATTTTTTATGTTATGGCAATTTTAATTTTATGCATATGTTATGTTTTTTTATTTTTTATGTTATTTTTTGCATATGTTATGTCAATTTTAATATTCTTTCATAACCACTATAAAATATATGGCACATGTTATGTCTTTTTATTTTTTATATTATGGCAATTTTAATTTTTTGCATATGTTATGTTTTTTTATTTTTTATGTTATTTTTTGCATATGTTATGTCAATTTTAATATTCTTTCATAACCACTAAAAAATATATGGCACATGTTATTTTTTTTATTTTTTATGTTATGGCAATTTTAATTTTTTGCATGTGTTATGTTTTTTTTTTATGTTTTTTTTTGCATATATTATGTCAATTTTAATATTCTTTCATAACCACTATAAAATATATGGCACATGTTATGTCTTTTTATTTTTTATGTTATGGCAATTTTAATTTTTTGCATATGTTATGTTTTTTTATTTTTTATGTTATTTTTTGCATATGTTATGTCAATTTTAATATTCTTTCATAACCACTATAAAATATATGGCACATGTTATGTCTTTTTATTTTTTATATTATGGCAATTTTAATTTTTTGCATATGTTATGTCTTTTTATTTTTTATGTCTTTTTATTTTTTATGTTATTTTTATATGTACCTCATTTTTATATAATTTGAAGTTAATATTTTTTTGATCATAACTAGAGTTTTATAAAAGCTTTTTAGTTGATTCTTTTTGCTATTGAAGAATATTATCAGGTGGTGGTTTGTCGATATGTTTTTGAAAATATTGAGCAACCAACCGGTGCTCAGAAGGCATTCATATTTTGTTTGGACATAATTGCATTGATTAACTCCTCTGTATAATTAAAATACTAAAAGGATATGAATAATTGAAATTTTATAACTTAATAAATAATTATTATAAAATCATGTTTGAAATGCCAAAATGCCCTAGCTAGCTCTTACAAAGATTCCCTCCGGTTTGACCGAAGTGGCACTTTCCAGCTATAAGTCCGGAAACTCACACTAGAGAGAAAGTGATGGCGGTGAAGCCGGTCACATCCCAGAGTGGGATCTTGGGGTATAAAACTATTTCTTCGCGTGTGTCCCTTGCTTATTGCGCCGTAACCATGGATAATCTTCATCATTTAACAGGATGTTTGGGTCAGTCTTCACTCTGAAGGGAGAAATTTCATGAAACTTTTCATAATCTTCTGACATGTCTGTCTTGTCCTCCACTCCCACGATGTTTCTTTTCCCTGAAAGAACTATGTGGCGCTTTGTCTCATCGTATGATGTATTCGCTTCCTTATATTTTCTTTTTCTCGCTTTGGTAGACATGTCCTTCACATAGAAAACCTGCGCCACATCATTGGCTAGGACGAATGGTTCGTCTGTGTACCCAAGATTGTTGAGATCCACTGTTGTCATTCCGTACTGCGGGTCTACCTGTACCCCGCCTCCTGACAGATTGACCCATTTGCACCGAAACAAAGGGACCTTAAAATCACGTCCATAGTCAAGTTCCCATATGTCCTCTATGTAACCATAATATGTGTCATTTGTCCTATTGGTGTTTGCTGCATCAAAGCGGACACCATTGTTTTGGTTGGTGCTCTTTTTATCTTGGGCGATCGTGTAAAATGTATTCCCATTTATCTCGTACCCTTGGAAAGTCAATACAGTCAAAGATGGTGTCCTGGCCAACAAGTACAGCTCATCTCCAACAATGGTGTTACCCATGAGATGTGTTTGCAACCAACCGCCGAAAGTCCCCATGTGTTCACGTGTAATCCAGTCGTCAGACTGCTCCGGTTGTTTGGAGCGTAGAATATTCTTGTGTTCATTGATATACGGGGCCACCAAGGTAGAATTCTGTAGAACTGTGTAGTGTGCTTGCGCCCAAGAATGGCCGTCCCTACATATTATTGAGTTCGGTCCTAGCGTGCCTTTTCCACCCAGTCTCCCCTCATGCCGCGATTCAGGAACACCAATCGGCTTAAGGTCAGGAATAAAGTCAACACAAAACTCAATGACCTCCTCTGTTTGATGGCCCGTGGAGATGCTTCCTTCTGGCCTAGCACGGTTACGAACATATTTCTTTAAGACTCCCATGAACCTCTCAAAGGAGAACATATTGTGTAGAAATACAGGACCCAGAATTGCAATCTCATCGACTAGCGTCATAATATTGAAGAAGGATGGTGGGAACACCAACTCGAAACTGACAAGACATTGGACCAAATCATTCTATAACCTTGGTAGGATTTCTGGATCGATTACCTTCTGAGAAATTGCATTGAGGAATGCACATAGCTTCACAATGGCTAATCGAACATTTTCTGGTAGAAGCCCCCTCAATGCAACCGGAAGCAGTTGCGTCATAATCACGTGGCAGTCATGAGACTTTAGGTTCTGGAATTTTTTCTCTGCCATATTTATTATTCCCTTTATATTCGACGAGAAGCCAAACGGGACCTTGATACTGAGTAGGCATTCAAAAAAGATTTCCTTTTCTGCTTTGGTAAGAGCGTAGCTGGCAGGACCTTGATACTGCTTTGGATGCATGCCGTCTTTTTCGTTCATACGTTGCTGGTCCTCCCGTGCCTCCGGTGTATCTTTTGTCTTCCCATACACGCCCAAGAAGCCTAGCAGGTTCACGCAAAGATTCTTCGTCACGTGCATCACGTCGATTGCAGAGCGGACCTCTAGGTCTTTCCAATAGGGTAGGTCCCAAAATATAGATTTCTTCTTCCACATGGCTGCGTGTCCGTCAGCGTCATTCCGAATAGATTGTCCGCCAGGACCCTTTCCAAAGATTACTTGTAAATCCTTGACCATATCAAGTATATCATCACCAGTACAGAGGACAGGCTTCTTTCGGTGATCTTCCTCACCTTTGAAATGCTTGCCTTTCTTTCTTAAGGCATGCTTGGTCGAAAGAAATCGACGATGTCCCAGGTACACATTCTTCTTGCATTTGTCCAAATATATACTTTCAGTCTCATTTAAACAGTGCGTGCATGCGTTGTATCCCTTGTTTGTATGTCCTGAAAGATTACTAAGAGCAGGCCAATCATTGATGGTTACAAACAGCAACGCTAGTAGGTCAAATTCCTGCTGTTTGTGCTCATCCCACACACGTACACCTTTTATGTCCCACAGCTATAAAAGTTCTTCAACTAATGGCCTTAGGTACACATCAATGTCGTTGCCGGGTTGCTTAGGGCCTTGGATGAGCACTGGCATCATAATGAACTTCCGCTTCATGCACAACCAAGGAGGAAGGTTATAGATACATAGAGTCACGGGCCAGGTGCTATGATTGCTGCTCTGCTCCCCAAAAGGATTAATGCCATCTGCACTTAAACCAAACCATAGGTTCCTTGCGTCACCTGCAAAGTCCGGCCACTTTCTCTCGATTTTTCTCCACTGCGACCCATCAGCGGGTACTCTCAACTTCCCGTCTTTCTTACGGTCTTCTTTGTGCCATCGCAACAACTTGGCATGCTCTTTGTTTCTGAACAGACGTTTCAACAGTGGTATTATAGGAGCATACCACATCACCTTGGCAGGAACCCTCTTCCTGGGGCGCTCGCCCTCAACATCACCAGGGTCATCTCGTCTGATCTTATACCGCAATGCGCCGCATACCGGGCATGCATTCAAATTCTCGTACTCCTCACCGCGGTAGAGGATGTAGTCATTAGGGCATGCATGTATCTTCTACACCTCTAATCCTAGAGGGCAGAGAACCTTCTTTGCTTCGTACGTACTGTCAGGCAATTCGTTATCCTTTGGAAGCTTCTTCTTCACTATTTTCAGTAGCTTCCCAAATCCCTTGTCAGATACACCATTCTCTGCCTTCCATTGCAGCAATTCCAGTGCGGTACCGAGCTTTGTGTTGCCATCTTCGCAATTTGGGTACAACCCTTTTTTGTGATCCTCTAACATGCGATCGAACTTCAACTTCTCCATTTCACTTTCGCATCCTCTCTGTGCATCAACAATGACCCGGCGAAGATCATCATCGGGCACATCTGGTGCCTCTTGATCTTCAGCTTCCCCCGCTGCAGTATCACCGTATTCAAGGAACATAGGATAGTTGTCATCATCCTCTTCCTCTTCGTTGTCTTCCATCATAACCCCTCTTTCTCCGTGCTTGGTCCAAACATTATAGTGTGGCATGAAACCCTTCTCAAGCAGGTGGAAGTGAAGGGTTTTCGAGGAAGAGTAACCCTTCGTATTCCCACAGACAGTACATGGACAATACATAAAACCATTCTGCTTGTTTGCCTCAGCCACTTCGAGAAAATTATGCAGGCCCGTAATGTACTCGGATGTGCGTCGGTCACCGTACATCCATTGCCGGTTCATCTGCGTGCATTATATAATTAAGTGTATCAAAAACCATTACAGAACATCATGAATAGAGAAATGACCAAATTAATACAAGTTCATCATCACATTAAAACCAAAGTACAGTAGTGATCAAATGTTATTACTGAAAAAATAAATACATAAAGTTCATACATAATTCTCATAGAACAACATACAGCTCTCTAGAGCATCTAATTAAAACATACATTGAAACTAACATACAACTATGTAAAACATTTAAATGCAACAACAAATGCGATCAAAATCGCAACTAAGGTAACAATTGATCCAACAGCATAATGATACCAAGCCTCATTATCAATGGCATATTTTCTAATCTTTCTAATCTTCAAGCGCATTGCATCCATCTGGATCTTGTGTAGATCGACGACATCGGCAACATGCAACTCCAATTTCATCTTCTCTTCTTCAATTCTTTTCAATTTTTCTTTTAAATAATTGTTTTCTTTTTCAACTAAATTTAACCTCTCGACAAGAGGGTCGGTTGGAATTTCCGGTTCACATACCTCCTAGATAAAAACATCTATGTCACGTTGGTCGGCATAATTGTCATAAACACTAAATGAAACAAATAGTTATAAAAGATAATATACCACATCCGAATCATAGACCGGACGAGAGCCGACGGGGGCGGATACCAAAACCATGGCACTATATAATAACAAACAATAATACAAGTAAGAAAATTATACAAATAGCTATCTAAATCATACAAGTAAGAATTTTTTTCTTTTAAAAAGAAGATAAGAACAAGAGGCTCACCACGGTGGTGCCGGCGACGAGATCGGCGCGGGCGATCGACGGCGGTGAGGACGGGGACGGGGACGGGACGGCACCCTACACATGTGCAAACTCTAAGAAGTTAATTTGAGCTCAAATTGTGCATCTAAATCAAAAGAACTCCCACATACACACCTCCACTAAAACCCACAAACTAATATACTTCTAGAGCATTTGAAATGAGCTAAACTAGCAGTAAGAGATGAAAGGATGAAGTTGCTAACCTTTTAGAACACTTGGATAGTTGGTGCACCGCCAAACCTAGACAAATCGGAGGGAAAATGTAGCTTCGAGGTCGAGCTTAGAGAGGAGAAAGCTTAAGTGTTGGCTCGGGCATTTCATCAAACACCTCATGTGCATAGGAGGTGAGAACAGAGTAGCACACACCTCCCACACGGCGGCCGGCCAAAAAACAGAGGAGTGAGCGCGCAGGGGCGAGCATATATATAGGCATCTTTTTAGTCCCGGTTGGTGTCTAGAACCGGGACTGAAGACTGACCTTTAGTCCCGGTTCCAGACACCAACCGGGACTAAAGGGGTTGCGCCAGGAGCGAGGCCCTTTAGTCCCGGTTGGTGGCTGGAACCGGGACTAAAGGTCCCAGCCGAACCGGGACTGGTGCCTGCCGAGGCTCGGCCGGCGTCCTGGCCGCTCGAACCGGGACTGATGCATGCATTAGTCCCGGTTCGTAAGTAGACCGGGACTGTTGCTTTGATCTGGCAAAAACTAATGCCCTGTTTTCTACTAGTGCATCTAGGGTAATCGTAATGTAGACAATCTCTAAGTCTTGGAGTAGGCGCCAAGTCTTCGGAAGTATTCCTTCTTGGCGCTCCTGGGCCCGACGAACGTGGCCCATTGGTAAATCATTACTGGAGTCCTCGGCCCGGCCCTTCTGGCTGGGAGACGACGTGTGGAGCACCGCCTAGTCCAGGACTCCATCACCATGCGATCGACCAAAAGGCAAAGAAAACCCATTGCTGGCCCGCAAACCCGTTGGGCCACCCAGCCCCGACGCAGTGGCGGCGACAACACCACGCCAAAGCCACTAGACTCACCGTCGGGAAGCCGGCGAGTCAGATCCAACACTCAACCACCGCAGATCGTGGAGCCAGCGCCCACCGCGTTGTTGCGCCGAAGCAAACCCAAGAAGATAGGAGGGGCCCCACCGCACCCCATCTCACTGGACGAAGTTGCTATATGTTGAGCCTACTACAGCCAATGCACCCAACCTGCGCCAATGAGGCACCAGGCCAAAGAAGCTATAGGCTGTATTGAAATATATGTAAACTAGATTTCCATGTTTAATTTTGCACATAACATTTTATTTGACAAAACTGGCAAGAGCTCTTGTATACTAAATGACAAGCACATTACAAACCAACATGACAAATAATCAAATCGTATGTATGCAAATAAAGAAAAAGTTCGAGATAATTTCTTGTTCGTCGTGATTACTATAAGCCATGCTATTTCAATACCAAGTACATAGCACACACATGATGTCACCTATTATTGGATCCAACTTCAAGAAGACATATAAATCAAAGGTTCAATGTATACTCTAAAAGTATTTATACATATGTTATCCTAAGCTTATACTAGAAACCATTATTAAGATATTGTTCGACCATATTCTTTAGATATTTCTACCATGATATTTAGGTACTAAAATATACACGAACACAAGCATGTACACATATATACACTATATAATTTCTGCAATTGTCAAAACATTTTGTTACAACATACAATTTAATCTTAACAGAAAAAATATCTTTTCAATGAACTACATAACCGTATAACAAAAAGACATAGTTCATATTTAGCAATAATATTGTGTAGTTAACTATGAAAATAAGTAAAAAAAATACTCATGAAGACCGTATTGTGATAACATATGATATTATAAATAAGTATAATACTTTAATACTATAAAATGAACTTGTTTTCTTTAGGGGGAAAGAATGTCCAGCGCATGCTTTAGAACTTTATGGGGAGAGCTGATAACTCTGAGCATTGAATCCAGGTGGAGCACCTTGCTAGGGCTAGCCCAGGTGAGGTCACATTAGTAAAGGCGGGTCTCGAGCCAGCTACTCCAGATCCCTTGCCACTCCATGTAGTTGCTCGTTGGCAAGTTCTGAGCACAGAGCCTCCCATTGTGACAAGATAATAGACAGTTTTCACCAAACAGCATGCATGCCAGACCATTGAGCACGATTGAAACATAAATCATTTCAAACTTTACAGAGAGGCAGCCGCATATACAACATTAGCAACTTTGTGGCTATTGTTAATAATTCGCCAACTAGAGATAGAATCCATATTAGGGTTATCTCTAAAACCAGTAGGGTTAATAACAACTCTCCAAAGCTCTGAAGCAGCAGAACAATTAAAGAACAAATGACTATACGATTCAAATTCAAAACAAAAGACACAGTGACATTTTGTCTCTTGTTTAGGTTATCTCTAGTGAAATTTATTATTGGAAAGAAGCCAGAGAAATATGTGGGCCCTAGTGGGCACATTTATCTGTCACACTGCAGGAATGTTGACAGGAAGAACCCCTCTGAAATTAACAATGGAATAAAAGGAGCTAGTGTCGGCCCAGCCTATGCCTGGCAGTAAGAAGATCAAGAAGAGGCAGGGAAGGAAGTTGGGCCGAGCCCAACTGGCCGAAGAAGCAAACGCCACAGCTGGACCAAGTCAAACGAAGCGAGTAGGATAAGAGGGGACGGCACCGCAGGAACTGAGGGAAGAGAAATTAACTACTCCTCTGTTCCTGTATATCTCTCTCAATCCCCTCTGTTCCTGTATCCAATTCCTCTGAAATCCCGTTGTATGAACCCTAAATATCTGCTACTCCTCTACAATATATCTGGGTTCGTAATAGCTAGCAGTGCATATACCCTTGGACTTTTTTTTAATACACGTTGTACATTTATCGTACATACGCGGAACATTTTTTTGATACACGTTGAACATTTTTCAAATACATGATGAACATTTTTTTCAGATACATGTTTGAACATTTTTTCGAATACATGTTAAATACTCCCTCCGTCCGAAATTACTTGTCGGAGAAATGGAACATCCATTTCTCCGACAAGTAATTCCGGACGGAGGGAGTATTTTTCAATACACGCTGGACATTTTCTTTAAAAGAGTTAATTACACCCATAAACTCGCTGGGAGATAACAGAATCATACATAATCTTGAAAGCCCCAAAAAAGTGGTCCACTAAACTCTGGTTCAGGTAACAAATCCATACAAACAGTCTGAATCTATCCACGAGCCGACACGTGACATTATTTCTTTACAATAAACACCTTAAGCTATAAGAGTCGCAAACAGTCTGAATCTATCCACGAGCCGACACATGACATTTCATATACATGTTCTGAATCTATCCACGAGCCAACACGTGGCATTATTTCAGATGCTGCCACCGCTGACTGACGATGCCGCGGCCAAGCGGCGGCCCCCGGAGGGTCATGCTGCACGACCTGCCCTCCAACGACGCCGCGACAATGGGGGCGGGCGAGACACGCAACCGGCGACGGGGGCGAGCGACAAGTGAAGAAGCCCCTCCAACAGCAGCAACAGGAGAGCGAGGCAATGTGGTTGGCACGTTGTCGAGGCACCGGGGGTCGTGGAGCATGAGCAAGCCAGCCAGGCGCCGCCGGGCGCTGCAGTTCAGGGTGGTGCTGACTGGCGGGTACGACGAGAAGTGGGTCTGGGCCGACTGGGAGGTCATACACGGGTGTTCAGAATTCAGATCACCGATAACGCTTAAGAAAGTTGCTTTCCATGCGACACGGGGAGTAGAGGTAAAAGTGAGAGAGATGAACAAACAATCAAACATCAGCAAAGAGCCAACCTCGTTCTGGCTGGGCTATTAAGGAACGATCACAACACTACACTAGAGACTAGTTAATTTAGCTAGCTGGAGGAACTTGAGTTCTAATCCCTCAGCAGAGAAACCCGAGTTCGTAAAGTAATTATTTTCTACACTGCGTTAACATCTTCTAAATGAGCGGCCAACGTTTTTTAAAAATTTAAGTACGTAATGGATTTGCTGAAAATTGTGTCTCGATCACCTGCTGGTCCGTTTGATTTGTGGCTAAGGGCATCTACAGTGTGACGCCCCCGACTTAATCGTGCACTAATCATACACGCAAATGCACACGATCAAGGCTAAGTACTCATTAGAAGATATCACAACACAACTCTAAACACAAATAAAAGTCATACAAGCTTCATAATACAAGGCAGGGGCCTCGAGGGCTCGAATACATAAGCTCGTGTACAAGCGTTAGCAGAAGCAACAAATATCTGAGTACAGACATAAAAGGGAAACAAGTCTGCCTTAAGAAGGCTGAGCAAAACAACGATAACTAGATCGAACGGCGCAGGCCTCCTGCCTGGGAGCCTCCGAATCTACTCCTGGTCGTCGGCCTCCACGTAGTATTAGGCTCCGCCGGTGGGGTAGTAGTAGTCGTCAGCGGTAGCAGCTGACTCCTGGGCTCCGTCATCTGATCGCAGCAAACGGGTATGGGGGAAAAGGGAAGCAAAGCAACCGTGAGTACTCATCCAAAGTACTCGCAAGACTTACATCAAAACTATTCTATTTATGCATCGGTATCAAAGAGGGGCTGTATCTGTGGACTAGACTGCAGAAATGCCAGAATAGAGGGGAAGGCCTAGCCTATCGAAGACTAGCATCTTCAGCGTCTTGCAGCATTAGAAGAGTGCAGATTAGCATCATAACATATAGTAGTAGTAAGTAGTAATAACACCCAGAGATCCTTTCTCGACTCCTTGCGAGAAAGCGATCCCGGAGCCAACATATTAGTAACATCACCATGTATCCAGTTCTAGTAGTAGTAGATCGGGATACTTTCTGAGCGTCCGGTTACCGTGGACACGGCGATTCGAATAGATATACTTCCCTGCAGGGGTGCACTAACTTACCCAACACGCTCGATCAACTCAGGCCGGACACACTTTTCCGGGTCATGCCCGACCACGGCTGATTGACACGTCGTAGTACTACCTAGGCTCAACAGAGAGGCCAGCACGCCGGTCTACCTCCTAAGCGCGCAGGGGTCTTGAGCCCATCGCCCGTTGCACTCCTGCACGTTGCGTACGCGGCCGGGAGCAGACCTAGCCCCCTTAATACAAGCGCAGGCATACACAATCCAACCCGGCGCGTGCCGCTCCACTGCTGACGTCTGAAGAGCTTCGGCTGATGCACACGACGTCTAGTGCCCATACTTATTTCCGCGTGGTGGTTAGCGCGAAAAGGCCAGAGGCCTATTCAGATCACATATCCAAACCCATTGTTGCGTTGGTAGCGCACGGTGACAATCAGCGATCCACGATCTGTGGTCCCGTCGCCCCGTCTCATGGGCTTACGGCAAGGGCTAGGAATGCCCGGCCGTGTCACGTAATTATCTCGCGGGTACCCTCACGGTCAACCCGTCTCCACATACCTCGCGGGTACCCCTCGGGGCCGACCCGACTTCATCAAGGGACTAAATAATATAAAGTACTGGTCTCGGCCCCTCGATCACATTGATCGGGGCACTAGTAACAAAGCGGGGCAACAGGGACAAGGGTGAGGAGTCACTGATGGATCACTAACCGACCTATACTAAGCATATAGGATAACAGGTAAAGTAACAATAGCAGGTTACAAAAGCAGGCTATGCATCAGAATAGGAGCTATCTAATACAGTAGCAAAATCTAATGCAAGCATGAGAGAGGCAGAATGAGCGATATAGGGATGATCAAGGGAGGTTTTGCTTGCCTGGAAGCTCTGCTGAAAGGGACTGGTCCTCTGCGGTATAGTCGTACTCGGGAGCAGCGTCAGTCTCGGGGTTTACCGGAGGAGAAGAGGGGGAAGAAACAATAAATACAAGCAACAAATGCAATCACAGATGCATGGCATGGCAGTAAGTTGTGCTAGTGGTGACCTATCGCAGTACTACACGTAAGAGACGGAGCGGGAAAATATCTGGGGATATTTTCCCGGCTTCGGGCATCTGTCAGACAGATGAACCAGAGGGGAAGGTTCCATGTTTGCATGGTTGTGGGCACATGACAGCTAAACGGAGGGTATATTCGACATCGTCTCGTTTTTCTGATCAACTTTCATGTAGAAAACTTTTCAATCCGAGCTACGGTTTATTTTCTATGATTTTTCAAAGTTTTAAACTATTTTCTGAAATTCCTGGAATTATTTTCATATTAAATTCGAAATTAAACAGTGTAAATACATTTTATTCTCAGAGACAGCTAGCCTATTAGAATGACAGGTGGGGTCCAGTGGTTGAGTCAGCATGCACAGTCAGCAAGTCAACGTTCCACTGTTGACCTGGTCAAAGTGTGAACAGTGTCAGTGGGGCCCACATGTCAGCGGGCTACAGTCACTGACGACTGGGCCCAGTCAACGCTGACGTCAGCAAGGTCAATTATGACACGTGGGGTCCACTGGGTTTAGTTTATCTCTAACCAAAATATTAGCCGGCCTAATTAATCAAGCGGGACCCACTGTCATACACTCAGGGGGGGTTAATTAAGCTAAACAGGGCTTAGGCCTAATTAAGCCAGCCACGTCAGCGATTAACGCCGGCACTAAGCAGGGCACGGCGGCGCTCGCCGGCCGGCCGTTCCAGACCACGAGAGCAAGTGCGGCTGGGCTCGCTGGGAAGCTTGCGCTGCGGCGCGTCGGATGGTGCAAGCGGCGGGTCGCGGGGCTGCCGGAATCAACGCCGGCGATGAGCGGAGCGGCGCCGCGGCTACGGGCGTGCTCGGGTTTGGCGCTACGATGCGTCTTCGGGCGAGCTGGTGATTGCTGCGGGTTGCTAGAGGCATGCTGAGCACGACGGAGTGCTCGGGCACGAGCTTTGATAGCTCAGAGGATGGCGGCGACGAGTGTGGCGGCGCTGGGGTCTCGGCCATGGCGGAGCAGCTGGTTAGGGAATGGGCCAGAGAGGGAGAGGAGAGGGGAGACACGTCGGGGCTCACAGCGAGGTCGGCAGGGTGGTCAGTGGGCTCGAGGGAGCGGTGGAGGTGGCGAAACGGCGATGGCGGCCGCCAGGATGCAGCGGCGGAGCAGAGCTCGATGCCGACAGGTGAGGGCGTCCCTGCTCGTTCTGCTGCCCGCAGGCGAAGTGGACGGTGGCGATGGACCTCCTGGACAAGGCGGGGTGGTGCGGGGCAGCCGGTGGCCGCGGCAATGGCGAGCGGCGGCGACGGATGCGTCCGGCCTCGAAGAAATGGAAGGGGGCGAGGCGAGGGAGAGGGGCGGGCAGTCTAGGGTTCGTCCTGGGGGTCGACAGGGTCCTTATCCACCTCCTGGCGACCTCCTGTAGTGCCCCGCTGTCGATCGCAAGAGAGAGGGGGGGGCCATGGCGTGCGCGCGCGTTGGCGGCCGACACGGAGGGGGGAGGAGGGAGATGACTATTGGCCTGGGCTGGGCTAGCTGCTATAGCGTCATGGGCCATAAATGCACAGTCAGTTTTCCCCCCTTTTTTTCTTTTTCTGTAGTTCAAACAACTTCTGGTTGCAATTGCTGAGTGAGCAAATGATTTTTGTTAAAAGTGAGACTTGGCACATAAATCAAGCACCTCATTATTAGCTTGCACAAAAAGTTTGGGGCCAAAAGGAAATGTCTAAACATTTTTAGAAATTGGAAATGCCAAGTTAATTTCTGCTAGACCCCTTAATTAATTCTCAGGGGCATTTTGGAAATCCAAAAGTTGTTGGTTTCAACATGACAAATACTTAGGGAATATTTGCCATAATTTGAACTATTTTGCTGGCTCATTTAAAGATGCAAATATTTGACTTGTATTTCAAAGAGGAATTTGAACTTGATTTTGGACAAGTGGCCATTTGGTATGGAAAGGCAGGATGACATGGCATCATTGGGTGGAGATTACTGTAGCTTGACACTGGGGGTGTTACAAATCTCCTCCACTACAAGAAATCTCGTCCCGAGATTTAAGAGGGGGAGTAAGGGGTATCTTCGGGAGAACTGACCTTTGCAAGGTTGATTATCTGGTGGATAACTCAGAAAATGCGACAGGAAGTATCTCTCGAATTGAGACTCAAGAAAAACATTGAGAGTAAAGTAAGAAGGTACAATAAGGAGTTTCAGGCGGATAGACAATAGTTCGATGCCTAGAATAAAGTGCGAAAGGGGTTCAGAGCAACGAAAAATATTGCGTCTGATACTAGAATAGATCATCTCTCGGAAGGTGGCTCGTGAATTACGTATGAAGCCAAGCATGAGGAATAACTTTGGAAACAGGGATGTATAGGAGAGTCAGGTTTCGATCTTGTGGAACTGTGGTGAGTGCCGATTAAAAGTAGGAAGGGCGGTGACATCTTGCACGGTCACGATAGACAGGTATGTCAAAGGATAGCTTGTCAGCTATGTCGGCAACAACGTCGGTACCAAGGGCGGGGGACGAAGAGAACCATTTTCCTGGTCGTTAATTCGAGGCGGACCAATAGGCAAAGTTCTCATCCACCGGTGTTACCGGAATGTCATCAACAATAGTAACAGGGTCTTACTGACAGAGTTGTTCACCGAGGTGTTTTCATAAGCAGAGAATTATTACTGCTTAGATCATATAGATCACAAGAAGGTTAAACAGACGAATGGAAAGGAAAATGTGTTTACCAGATCAAACAGACCAATGGAAAGGAAAATGTGATTATACACAAGTATTAGGTGTATATCCTTTCCAGGGAAAAGCAGAGCATGATATACATGTCAGGACAACAAGTACATCACCATTTAGATAAAGGGGCAAGGGAATTCATGATGTTATCCATACAACGATGTTTGGATAATCGATCAAGAAACATTCAGCATTGCGCTTCCAATGTTCTTGTTGATAATTGGGATACCACAGTTATGCTTCGAGGTAGCAATAATATGGTGTTTCAAGTAATGGTTGTTGGGGAACGTTGCATGGGAAACAAAAATTTTCCTACGCACACATAAGATCTATCCATGGTGATGAGCATCTACGAGAGGGAGAGTGAATCTACATACCCTTGTAGATCGCTAAGCGGAAGCGTTAATAAACGCGGTTGATGTAGTCGAACGTCTTCGCGATCCAAATCGCCGAGCGTCCCGCGATCCAATCACGATCCTTCCGATCTAGTGCCGAACGGACGGCACCTCCGCGTTCAACACACGTACGGCTTGATGACGCCTTCACCTCCTCGATCCAGCGAGCGATGATGAAGTAGTGGTTGAGTTCCAGCAGCACGACGGCGTGGTGATGGTGGTGAGGAACAATCTCTGCAGGGCTTCGCCAAGCGCTACGGAGATTATGACGGAGGAACTAGAGGGCTAGGGTTGCCGGCACACGGCTTGGGAAATCCTGATGTGTCCCGTGTGCTAGCCCTGCCCCTCTATTTATATGTTGAGCCTTGGGGTCTAAACTTGGAGTAAAAGCCTCCTCCGGGTCGGTTTTGCCCGCACAAGGTCGGTTTGGCCCGCAGGGAAAGAGTCCAACTCGGATCCCTGCCGAACCGTGCACAGCCGCGCACAAGCGGTAGTACCGCTTCACACAAGCGGTAGTACCGCTTGGGCGGTAGTACCGCTTCACACAAGCGGTAGTACCGCTCGGGCGGTAGTACCGCTTCACCAAGCGGTAGTACCGCTTACGCGGCAGCAAAACTACTTTTGCACTTTCCAATACCTTGTGGGCTTTATCCCTTTGGCTCATATAAAGTGTTGCTGCACCCGAACACTTCGGTAAACATCCGGAACCCATTCCGGTGAACTCCGGAACCCTTCCAGAGATCAAAACACTATTATCACATATATCAATCTTTACCTCCGGACTATTCCGGAGATCCTCGTTATGTCCGGGATCTTATCCGGGACTCCGAACAACTTTCGGTCACCAACATAATAACTCAATTATACTAATCGTCACCAAACGTTAAGTGTGTAGACCCTGCGGGTTCGAGAACTATGTAGACATGACCGAGACACCTCTACGGCCAATAACCAATAGCGGGACCTGGATGCCCATATTGGCTCCTACATATTCTACGAAGATCTTTATCGGTCGAACCTCTATGTCAAGGATTCAGTTAATCCCGTATGCTGTTCCCTTTGTTCTTCGGTATGTTACTTGCCCGAGATTCGATCGTCGGTATCACTATACCTAGTTCAATCCCGTTACCGGCAAGTCTCTTTACTCGTTCCGTAATACAAGATCCTGTGGCTAACTCTTTAGTCACTTTGCTTGCAAGGCTCAATGTGATGTTGTATTACCGAGTGGGCCCTGAGATACCTCTCCGTCATACGGAGTAACAAATCCCAGTCTTGATCCATGCCAACCCAACAGACACCCTCGGAGATACCTGTAGAGCACCTTTATAGTCACCCAGTTACGTTGCGACGTTTGATACACACAAGGTATTCCTCCGGTGTCAGTGAGTTGCATGATCTCATGGTCAAAGGAACAGATACTTGACATGCAGAAAACAATAGCAATAAACTGACACGATCAAATGCTACGTTTACAGTTTGGGTCTTGTCCATCACATCATTCTCCTAATGATGTGATCCCGTTATCAAATGACATCTCATGTCAATGGCTAGGAAACCTTAACCATCTTTGATCAACGAGCTAGTCAACTAGAGGCTTACTAGGGACACAGTGTTGTCTATGTACCCACACATGTATTTGAGTTTCCAATCAATACAATTATAGCATGGATAATAAACGATTATCATTAACAAGGAAATATAATAATAACCAATTTATTATTGCCTCTAGGGCATATTTCCAACAGTCTCCCACTTGCACTAGAGTCAATAATCTAGTTCACATCACTATGTGATTTACATTGTAATGAATCGAACACCCATGCAGTTCTGGTGTTGTTCATGTTTAGCCCTTGGAAGAGGTTTAGTCATCGGATCTGCAACATTTAGATCCGTGTGTACTTTGCAAATATTTATGTCGTCCTCCTTGATGTAATCGCGGATGGAATTGAAACGTCGCTTTATGTGTCTGGTCCTCTTGTGAAATCTTGGTTCCTTGGCTAGAGCAATGGCACCAGTATTATCACAAAACAGAGTCATTGGGTTAAGTGCACTAGGCACTACTCCAAGATCTGTCATGAACTCCTTCATCCAGACACCTTCCTTCGCCGCCTCCGAGGCAGCGATGTACTCCGCTTCGCATGTAGAATCTGCTACCACGCTTTGCTTGGAACTGCACCAGCTAACCGCACCCCCATTAAGAATAAATACGTATCCGGTTTGCGACTTAGAGTCATCCGGATCAGTGTCAAAGCTTGCATCGACGTAACCCTTTACGACGAGCTCTTGATCACCTCCATAAACGAGAAACATGTCCTTAGTCCTTTTCAGGTACTTCAGGATATTCTTGACCGCCGTCCAGTGTTCCATTCCTGGATCACTTTGAAACCTTCCGACCATACTTATGGCAAGGCTGACATCGGGTCTTGTGCACAGCATTGCATACATGATAGAGCCTATGGCCGAAGCATAGGGGATGACACTCATCTTTTCTCTATCTTCTGCAGTCACTGGGCATTGAGTCTTACTCAACTTCACACCTTGCAAAACAGGCAAGAACCCCTTCTTGGACTGATCCATTTTGAACTTCTTCAAAATCTTATCAAGGTATGTGCTTTGTGAAAGTCCTATTAAGCGTCTTGATCTATCTCTATAGATCTTGATGCCTAATATGAAAGCAGCTTCTCCTAGGTCCTTCATTGAAAAACTCTTGTTCAAATATTCCTTTACGCTTTCCAGCATTTCTATATTGTTTCCAATCAGCAATATGTCATCCACATATAATATTAGAAACGCTATAGAGCTCCCACTCACTTTCTTGTAAATACAAGCTTCTCCGTAAACTTGTATAAACTCGAACGCTTAGATCACATCATCAAAACGAAGATTCCAACTCCGAGATGCTTGCACCAGTCCATAAATGGATCGCTGGAGTTTGCAAACTTTGTCAGCATTCTCTGGATCGACAAAACCTTCTGGTTGCATCATATACAACTCTTCCTTAAGGTAACCGTTAAGGAACGCTGTTTTGACATCCATCTGCCAAATTTCATAATCGAAAAAGGCAGCTATTGCTAACATGATTCTGACGGACTTAAGCATCGCTACGGGTGAGAAGGTCTCATCGTAGTCAACTCCTTGAACTTGTGAAAAACCCTTTGCCACAAGTCGAGCTTTATAGACGGTGACATTACCGTCCGCGTCCGTCTTCCTCTTAAAGATCCATTTGTTCTGAATGGCCTTACGCCCTTCAGGTAATACTTCCAAAGTCCATACTTTGTTTTCATACATGGATCCCATCTCGGATTTCATGGCCTCTAACCACTTCTCGGAATCCGGGCCCATCATCGCTTCTCCATAGCTCGTAGGTTCATCGTTGTTTAACAACATGACCTCTAAGACAGGGTTGCCGTACCACTCAGGAGCAGTACGCGTCCTTGTCGACCTACGAGGTTCGATAGCAACTTGATCCAAAGCTTCATGATCATCATCATTAACTTCCTCTTCAGCTAATGTAGGCTCGACAGAAACAACTTTCTGCGTTGCGCTACTCTTAGGTTGAAGTAAAGGTTCAATAACCTCATCAAGTTCTATCTTCCTCCCACTCAATTCTTTCGAGAGAAACTCTTTCTCAAGAAATGTTCCGTTTTTAGCGACAAACACTTTGCCTTCGGATCTGAGGTAGAAGGTATACCCAACTGTCTCTTTTGGGTATCCTATGAAGACGCATTTCTCCGCTTTGGGTTCCAGCTTTTCAGGCTGAAGCTTTTTGACATAAGCATCACATCCCCAAACTTTAAGAAACGACAGCTTTGGCTTCTTGCCAAACCAAAGTTCATATGGCGTCGTCTCAACGGATTTCGATGGTGCCCTATTTAAAGTGAATGCAGCTGTCTCTAATGCATAACCCCAAAACGATAGTGGCAAATCGGCAAGAGACATCATAGATCGCACCATATCCAATAAAGTTCGATTACGACGTTCGGACACACCATTACGCTGTGGTGTTCCAGGCGGTGTCAATTGTGAAACAATTCCACACTGTCTTAAGTGACTGCCAAACTCATAACTCAGATATTCTCCTCCTCGATCAGATCGTAGGAATTTAATCTTCTTGTTACGATGATTCTCAACTTCACTCTGAAATTGTTTGAACTTTTCAAATGTTTCAGACTTGTGTTTCATTAAGTAAATATACCCATATCTACTTAAGTCATCAGTGAAGGTGAGAAAGTAACGATAACCACTGCGCGCTTCAATACTCATCGGACCGCACACATCAGTATGTATGATTTCCAATAAGTCACTTGCCCGTTCCATTGTTCCAGAGAACGGCGTTTTAGTCATCTTGCCCATGAGGCATGGCTCACATGTGTCAAGTGATTCAAAATCAAGTGACTCCAAAAGTCCATCAGCATGGAGCTTCTTCATGCGTTTTACGCCAATATGACCTAAACGGCAGTGCCACAAGAAAGTGGTATTATCATTATCAATTCTATATCTTTTGGCATCAATGTTATGAACATGTGTATCATTATTATCGAGATTCAACAAGAATAAACCCCTCACATTGGGTGCATGACCATAAAAGATATTACTCATATAAATAGAACAACCATTATTCTCTGATTTAAATGAGTAACCGTCTCGCAATAAACAAGATCCAGATATAATGTTCATGCTTAACGCAGGCACCAAATAACACTTATTTAGGTTCATCACTAATCCCGACGGTAATCGAAGAGCGAGCGTGCCAACGGCGATCACATCAACCTTGGAACCATTTCCCACGCGCATCGTCACTTCGTCCTTTGCCAGCCTCCGTCTATTCCGCAGTTCCTGTTTTGAGTTGCAAATATGAGCAACCGCACCGGTATCAAATACCCAGGCACTACAACGAGAGTTGGTAAGGTACACATCAATAACATGTATATCATATATACCTTGTTTGTTGTTGGCCGCCTTCTTGTCAGCCAAATACTTGGGGCAATTCCGCTTCCAGTGTCCAGTTCCCTTGCAATGAAAACACACAGTTTCTGGTTTGGGTCCAGCCTTGGGTTTCTTCACGAGAGGAGCAACTGCTTTGCCACTCTGCTTGGAGTTACCCTTCTTACCCTTGCCATTTTTCTTGAAACTAGTGGTTTTATTGACCATCAACACTTGATGCTCCTTCTGAATTTCAGACTCAGCGGCTTTCAGCATCGCAAACAGCTCGGCGACTGACTTGTTCATCCCGTGCATGTTATAGTTCAACACGAAGCTCTTGTAGCTAGGTGGCAATGATTGAAGAACTCTGTCAGTGATAGCCTCTGGCGGAAGGGGCATCCCTAACTCAGCCAGACGGGTGGAGTACCCAGACATTCTGAGCACGTGATCACTGATAGACCCGTTCTCCTCCATCTTGCAAGCATAGAACTTATCGGAGATCTCATATCTCTCGATCCGGGCATTCTTCTGAAAGATAAACTTCAACTCCTGGAACATCTCATATGCTCCATGACGTTCAAAACGTCTTTGAAGTCCCGGTTCTAAGCCATACAACATTGCACATTGAACTATTGAGTAATCATCAGAACGAGCCTGCCAGGCGTTCACAACGTCTAGAGACTCAACTGGAGCGGGTGGATCACCAAGCGGTGCATCAAGGACATAAGCCTTCTGGGAAGCCGTAAGGATAATCCTTAGATTACGGGCCCAGTCCACAAAGTTACTTCCATCATCTTTCAATTTAGCTTTCTCTAGGAACGCATTAAAATTCAGGGGTGCTACTGCGCGAGCCATGATCTACAACATAAATATAGCAAAGACAACTTAGACTATTGTTCTAGATAATGAGTTTAGTTAATCATATTACTTAAAAACTCCCACTCAAATTGACATCCCTCCGGTCATTCGAGTGTAACATGATCCAAATCCACCAACTCAAGTCCGATCATCACGTGAGTTGAGGTGGTTTCAATGGTGAACATCTTCATGTTGATCATATCTACTATATGACTCATGTTCGACCTTTCGGTCTCTTGTGTTCCGAGGCCATGTCTGTACATGCTAGGCTCGTCAAGTTTAACCCGAGTGTTCCGCACGTGCAACATGGCTTGCACCCGTTGTATGCGAACGTAGAGTCTATCACACCCGATCATCACGGCGTGTCTCGAAACGACGAACTTTCGCAACGGTGCACACTTGGGGAGAACACAATTTATCTTGAAATTTAAGTGAGGGATCACCTTATAATGCTACCGTCGTCCTAAGCAAAATAAGATGCATAAAAGGATTAACATCACATGCAAATCATAAGTGACATGATATGGCCATGAACTTGTGCTTTTGATCTCCATCTCCAAAGCACCGGCATGATCTCCATCGTCACCGGCATGACACCATGATCTCCATCATCTTGATCTCCATCAACGTGTCGCCATAAGGTTGTCGCGCCGACTGTTGCTTCCACGACTATAGCTAACGTTTAGCGATAAAGTAAAGCATTACATAGCGCTTAATGATTGACACGCAGGTCATACAATAATTAAAGACAACTCTATGGCTCCTGCCAGTTGCCGTACTCATCGACATGCAAGTCGTGATATTCTATACAAAACATGATCATCTCATACATCACATATATCTCATCATGTAATTGGCCATATCACATCACAACATACCCTGCAAAAACAAGTTAGACGTCCTCTAATTGTTGTTGCAAATTTTACGTGGCTGCTACGGGTTTGCAAGAACCGTTCTTACCTACGCAAAACCACAACGTGGTGTAGTGATTGCTATTTGATCTTCTAAAAGAACCCTCTTCATTGAAATCGATTCAACTAAAGTGAGAGAGACAGACACCCGCTAGCCATCTTTATGCAACGAAGTTACATGTCAGTTGAAGGAACCTGTCTCGCGTAAGTGTACGCGTAATGTCGGTCCGGGCCGCTTCATCTCACAGTACCGCCGAATCAAATATCAACTAGTAACGGCAAGCAATATGTATACACCCACGCCCACAACTCGTTTGTGTTCTACTCGAGATCTCATCTACGCATAGACCTGGCTCATGATGCCACTGTTGGGGAACGTTGCATGGGAAACAAAAATTTTCCTACGCACACATAAGATCTATCCATGGTGATGAGCATCTACGAGAGGGAGAGTGAATCTACATACCCTTGTAGATCGCTAAGCGGAAGCGTTAATAAACGCGGTTGATGTAGTCGAACGTCTTCGCGATCCAAATCGCCGAGCGTCCCGCGATCCAATCACGATCCTTCCGATCTAGTGCCGAACGGACGGCACCTCCGCGTTCAACACACGTACGGCTTGATGACGCCTTCACCTCCTCGATCCAGCGAGCGATGATGAAGTAGTGGTTGAGTTCCAGCAGCACGACGGCGTGGTGATGGTGGTGAGGAACAATCTCTGCAGGGCTTCGCCAAGCGCTACGGAGATTATGACGGAGGAACTAGAGGGCTAGGGTTGCCGGCACACGGCTTGGGAAATCCTGATGTGTCCCGTGTGCTAGCCCTGCCCCTCTATTTATATGTTGAGCCTTGAGGTCTAAACTTGGAGTAAAAGCCTCCTCCGGGTCGGTTTTGCCCGCACAAGGTCGGTTTGGCCCGCAGGGAAAGAGTCCAACTCGGATCCCTGCCGAACCGTGCACAGCCGCGCACAAGCGGTAGTACCGCTTCACACAAGCGGTAGTACCGCTTGGGCGGTAGTACCGCTTCACACAAGCGGTAGTACCGCTCGGGCGGTAGTACCGCTTCACCAAGCGGTAGTACCGCTTACGCGGCAGCAAAACTACTTTTGCACTTTCCAATACCTTGTGGGCTTTATCCCTTTGGCTCATATAAAGTGTTGCTGCACCCGAACACTTCGGTAAACATCCGGAACCCATTCCGGTGAACTCCGGAACCCTTCCAGAGATCAAAACACTATTATCACATATATCAATCTTTACCTCCGGACTATTCCGGAGATCCTCGTTATGTCCGGGATCTTATCCGGGACTCCGAACAACTTTCGGTCACCAACATAATAACTCAATTATACTAATCGTCACCAAACGTTAAGTGTGTAGACCCTGCGGGTTCGAGAACTATGTAGACATGACCGAGACACCTCTACGGCCAATAACCAATAGCGGGACCTGGATGCCCATATTGGCTCCTACATATTCTACGAAGATCTTTATCGGTCGAACCTCTATGTCAAGGATTCAGTTAATCCCGTATGCTGTTCCCTTTGTTCTTCGGTATGTTACTTTCCCGAGATTCGATCGTCGGTATCACTATACCTAGTTCAATCCCGTTACCGGCAAGTCTCTTTACTCGTTCCGTAATACAAGATCCTGTGGCTAACTCTTTAGTCACTTTGCTTGCAAGGCTCAATGTGATGTTGTATTACCGAGTGGGCCCTGAGATACCTCTCCGTCATACGGAGTAACAAATCCCAGTCTTGATCCATGCCAACCCAACAGACACCCTCGGAGATACCTGTAGAGCACCTTTATAGTCACCCAGTTACGTTGCGACGTTTGATACACACAAGGTATTCCTCCGGTGTCAGTGAGTTGCATGATCTCATGGTCAAAGGAACAGATACTTGACATGCAGAAAACAATAGCAATAAACTGACACGATCAAATGCTACGTTTACAGTTTGGGTCTTGTCCATCACATCATTCTCCTAATGATGTGATCCCGTTATCAAATGACATCTCATGTCAATGGCTAGGAAACCTTAACCATCTTTGATCAACGAGCTAGTCAACTAGAGGCTTACTAGGGACACAGTGTTGTCTATGTACCCACACATGTATTTGAGTTTCCAATCAATACAATTATAGCATGGATAATAAACGATTATCATTAACAAGGAAATATAATAATAACCAATTTATTATTGCCTCTAGGGCATATTTCCATGGCGTGCGCGCGCGTTGGCGGCCGACACGGAGGGGGGAGGAGGGAGATGACTATTGGCCTGGGCTGGGCTAGCTGCTATAGCGTCATGGGCCATAAATGCACAGTCAGTTTTCCCCCCTTTTTTTCTTTTTCTGTAGTTCAAACAACTTCTGGTTGCAATTGCTGAGTGAGCAAATGATTTTTGTTAAAAGTGAGACTTGGCACATAAATCAAGCACCTCATTATTAGCTTGCACAAAAAGTTTGGGGCCAAAAGGAAATGTCTAAACATTTTTAGAAATTGGAAATGCCAAGTTAATTTCTGCTAGACCCCTTAATTAATTCTCAGGGGCATTTTGGAAATCCAAAAGTTGTTGGTTTCAACATGACAAATACTTAGGGAATATTTGCCATAATTTGAACTATTTTGCTGGCTCATTTAAAGATGCAAATATTTGACTTGTATTTCAAAGAGGAATTTGAACTTGATTTTGGACAAGTGGCCATTTGGTATGGAAAGGCAGGATGACATGGCATCATTGGGTGGAGATTACTGTAGCTTGACACTGGGGGTGTTACAAATCTCCTCCACTACAAGAAATCTCGTCCCGAGATTTAAGAGGGGGAGTAAGGGGTATCTTCGGGAGAACTGACCTTTGCAAGGTTGATTATCTGGTGGATAACTCAGAAAATGCGACAGGAAGTATCTCTCGAATTGAGACTCAAGAAAAACATTGAGAGTAAAGTAAGAAGGTACAATAAGGAGTTTCAGGTGGATAGACAATAGTTCGATGCCTAGAATAAAGTGCGAAAGGGGTTCAGAGCAACGAAAAATATTGCGTCTGATACTAGAATAGATCATCTCTCGGAAGGTGGCTCGTGAATTACGTATGAAGCCAAGCATGAGGAATAACTTTGGAAACAGGGATGTATAGGAGAGTCAGGTTTCGATCTTGTGGAACTGTGGTGAGTGCCGATTAAAAGTAGGAAGGGCGGTGACATCTTGCACGGTCACGATAGACAGGTATGTCAAAGGATAGCTTGTCAGCTATGTCGGCAACAACGTCGGTACCAAGGGCGGGGGACGAAGAGAACCATTTTCCTGGTCGTTAATTCGAGGCGGACCAATAGGCAAAGTTCTCATCCACCGGTGTTACCGGAATGTCATCAACAATAGTAACAGGGTCTTACTGACAGAGTTGTTCACCGAGGTGTTTTCATAAGCAGAGAATTATTACTGCTTAGATCATATAGATCACAAGAAGGTTAAACAGACGAATGGAAAGGAAAATGTGTTTACCAGATCAAACAGACCAATGGAAAGGAAAATGTGATTATACACAAGTATTAGGTGTATATCCTTTCCAGGGAAAAGCAGAGCATGATATACATGTCAGGACAACAAGTACATCACCATTTAGATAAAGGGGCAAGGGAATTCATGATGTTATCCATACAACGATGTTTGGATAATCGATCAAGAAACATTCAGCATTGCGCTTCCAATGTTCTTGTTGATAATTGGGATACCACAGTTATGCTTCGAGGTAGCAATAATATGGTGTTTCAAGTAATGGTTGGGTCTAAAGATCACCTGAGATACAAAGGAACAATTTCCAGAATATCACGGAACGTAAGATATTTCCAAAACATGGCCAAGTCTGTGTTGGGAAGAAGTCATGGATGTTGTCGGTGATAACACAAATCATCGAGGGGCAAGGATGGTATTTCTCACCATGATTTTGATTCATAACTTGGAAGAAGTCAAAATGTTGGCGATGATCACGACACATTTGTCGAGGGGTTTCATGAAGATGAAATCGATTAGTAATATGATCAAAGCAGATGAAACAAAATTCAAGGCCAACGGAACCACGGATATGACACTCGGATTCATGTTGTGTAAGCAAAACGATATGATGATGAAAGTTTGACAGAGGCTTAGCCCATTGTCAGAAATGTGCACCGGGAAGGAGGACCAGGTAACACAGTTAAGATTAGCACGATAATTATGTAGCCGATCGGCTAGGGATGACATTGTTGAGTACAGACTCATAAGGAACAAGGATGTAAGAAGAGTTATTGAGTAAGAAGGACACTGTCGGATAATAATCCAACAAAGGATTTGGCAGTCCAGAAGGGATCTGATGTGAGTATCGGTACTCAACCATAAGTAGGAAGAATGCAAAGGCATCGGATTATAGAAACATCTGAATAATCCGACGTTTAAATACAAAAGAATTATGATTTACAAAATGAAGGATCAGAAGCAGACGCTCTGATCAAGGATGGATAAGTTGAATAGACTTAGAGGCACAACCGATCAAAACTTGATTGGGCAAGAACCAACTCATATCCGGAATGACGTCTGAGCCGAAAGGATGAATTTTCGGAATCGACTGATGATTGCGAGCATTCGCAACATATTGAATCAAGGGACTCAAAATGATAGCGACAAAGGATGCCAATAAGATTACTTAGACATATGGGATTTATCATAATGCAGACAGGCAAGACTTTCCAAAGGAATAGATTGCAGAGGATTCTCGGGAGATCAGATAGTATTGCGAAGTATTTTGGGAAACACATGAACAACTGGGGATGAATGGATCCCTTGTAAGTGTGAGGAATTATCCGCAGTGCAAAAGAAGTTGCAAGGCAGTAGGCACAAAGGATTCTCAGAATGCCGGAGAGTATTTCAGGGTATCTTGTAAAGAAAAAGCAACTGGAGAAGAAGGTATGAACGGCAAGGATGTGTAATTATCCATGGGAATTTATCGGTGGTAGGGAACTGCAAAGCAGTGGGCACAAGGGTCTCGAGAAACATATTGACGAGGGTCTTCGGATTCTTCTGGTGAATCAAGCGATCATCTGTATCGACGGGCTCTCCGGGAGGAAGTGGTTACGAGAACCTAAAGTTAGAGTTAGCAAAACTTTAACCCGAATAGACGAGAGATCAGAGTCCCAGAGTAAAGAAGAGGAATAAAAGATCCTAATACCACGCATTGGCGACGTGGGCACGTAAGCCACACAGCCATGTTAGTAAAACCGTTTTTGAAAGACTAGACTCAACTTCGACCAAGGAGTTGGAAAGGGCCTTCCTACAGGCAGTTGGCTCTAATACCAACTTGTGACGCCCCCGACTTAATCGTGCACTAATCATACACGCAAATGCACACGATCAAGCCTAAGGACTCACTTGAAGATATCACAACACAACTCTAAACACAAATAAAAGTCATACAAACTTCATAATACAAGCCAAGGGCCTCGAGGGCTCGAATACATAAGCTCGCGTACAAGCGTCAGCGGAAGCAACAAATATCTGAGTACGGACATAAAAGGGAAACAAATCTGCCTTAAGAAGGCTGGGCAAAACAACGATAACTAGATCGAACGGCGCAGGCCTCCTTCCTGGGAGCCTCCGAATCTACTCCTGGTCGTCGGCCTCCACGTAGTAGTAGGCTCCGCCGGTGGGGTAGTAGTAGTCGTCGGCGGTAGCAGTTGACTCCTGGGCTCCGTCATCTGATCGCAGCAAACGGGTATGTGGGAAAAGGGGAGCAAAGCAACCGTGATTACTCATCCAAAGTACTCACAAGACTTACATCAGAACTATTCTATTTATGCATCGGTATCAAAGAGGGGCTGTATCTGTGGACTAGACTGCAGAAATGCCAGAATAGAGGGGAAGGCCTAGCCTATCGAAGACTAGCATCTTCAACGTCTTGCAGCATTAGAAGAGTGCAGATTAGCATCATAACATATAGTAGTAGTAAGTAGTAACAACGCCCAGAGATCCTTTCTCGACTCCTTACGAGAAAGCGATCCCGGAGCCAACATATTAGTAACATCACCATGTATCCAGTTCTAGTAGTAGTAGATCGGGATACTTTCTGAGCGTCCTGTTATCGTGGACACGGCTATTCGAATAGATATACTTCCCTGCAGGGGTGCACTAACTTACCCAACACGCTCGATCAACTCAGGCCGGACACACTTTTCCGGGTCATGCCCGACCTCGGCTGATCGACACGTCGTAGCCCTACTTAGGCTCAACAGAGAGGCCAGCACGCCGGTCTACCTCCTAAGCGTGCAGGGGTCTTGAGCCCATCGCCCTTTGCACTCCTGCACGTTGCGTACGCTGTCGGGAGTAGACCTAGCCCCCTTAATACAAGTGCAGGCATACACAGTTCAACCCGGCGCGCGCCGCTCCACTGCTGACGTCTGAAGAGCTTCGGCTGATGCACACGACGCCGAGTGCCCATACTTATTCCCGCGTGGTGGTTAGCGCGATAAGGCCAGAGGCCTACTCATATCACATATCCAAACCCATTGTTGCGTTGCTAGCGCGCGGTGACAATCAGCGATCCACGATCTGTGGTCCCGTCGCCCCATCTCGTGGGCTTACGGCAAGGGCTAGGAATGCCCGGCCGTGCCACGTAATTATCTCGCGGGTACCCTCACGGTCAACCCGTCTCCACATACCTCGCGGGTACCCCTCGGGGCCGACCCGACTTCCTCAAGGGACTAAATAATATAAAGTACTGGTCTCGGCCCCTCGATCACATTGATCGGGGCACTGGTAACAAAGCGGGGCAACAGGGACAAGGGTGAGGGGTCACTGATGGATCACTAACCGACCTATACTAAGCATATAGGATAACAGGTAAAGTAACAATAGCAGGTTACAAAAACAGGCTATGCATCAGAATAGGAGCTATCTAATACAGTAGCAAAATCTAATGCAAGCATGAGAGAGGCAGAATGGGCGATATAGGGATGATCAAGGGAGGTTTTGCTTGCCTGGAAGCTCTGCTGAAAAGGACTGGTCCTCTGCGGTGTAGTCGTACTCGGGAGCAGCGTCAGTCTCGGGGTCTACCGGAGGAGAAGAGGGGGAAGAAACAATAAATACAAGCAACAAATGCAATCACAGATGCATGGCATGGCAGTAAGCTGTGCTAGTGGTGACCTATCGCAGTACTACACATAAGAGACGGAGCGTGAAAATATCTGGGGATATTTTCCCGGCTTCGGGCATCTGTTAGACAGATGAACCGGAGGGGAAGGTTCCATGTTTGCATGGTTGTGGGCATGTGACAGCTAAACGGAGGGTATATTCGGATTCGTCTCATTTTTCTGATCAACTTTCATGTAGAAAACTTTTCGATCCGAGCTACGGTTTATTTTCTATGATTTTTCAAAGTTTTAAACCATTTTCTGAAATTCCTGGAATTATTTTAAATATTAAATTCGAAATTAAACAGTGTAAATACATTTTATACTTAGAGACAGCTAGCCTATTAGAATGACAGGTGGGGTCCAGTGGCTGAGTCAGCATGCATAGTCAGCAAGTCAACGGTCCACTGTTAACCTGGTCAAAGTGTGAACAGTGTCAGTGGGGCCCACATGTCAGTGGGCTATAGTCACTGACGACTGGGCCCAGTCAACGCTGATGTCAGCAAGGTCAATTATGACACGTGGGGTCCACTGGGTTTAGTTTATCTCTAACCAAAATGTTAGCTAGCCTAATTAATCAAGCGGGACCCACTGTCATACACTCAGGGGGGTTAATTAAGCTAAACAGGGCTTAGGCCTAATTAAGCCGGCCACGTCGGCGGTTAACGCCAGCGCTAAGCAGGGCACGACGACGCTCACCGGCAGGCCGTTCCAGACCACGAGAGCAAGTGCGGTTGGGCTCGCTAGGAAGCTTGTGCTGCGGCGCATCAGATGGTGCAAGCGGCGGGTCGCGGGGCTGCCGGAATCAACGCCGGCGATGAGCGGAGCGGCGGCGCGGCTACAGGCGTGCTCGGTTTTGGCGCTACGATGCGTCTCCGGGCGAGCTGGTGATTGCTGCGGGTTGCTAGAGGCATGCTGAGCACGGCGGAGTGCTCGGGCACGAGCTTTGATAGCTCAGAGGATGGCGGCGACGAGTGTGGCGGCGCTGGGGTCTCGGCCATGGCGGAGCAGATGGTTAGGGAACGCGCCAGAGAGGGAGAGGAGAGGGGAGACATGCCGGGGCTCACAGCGAGGTCGGCAGGGTGGTCAGCGGGCTCGGGGGAGCGGTGGAGGTGGCGAAACGGCGATGGCGGCCGCCGGGATGCAGCGGCGGAGCAGAGCTCGATGCCGACAGGTGAGGGCGTCCCTGCTCGTTCTGCTGCCTGCAGGCGAAGTGGACGGCGGCGATGGACCTCCTAGACAAGCCGGGGTGGTGCGGGGCAGCCGGTGGCTGCGGCAATGGCGAGCGGCGGCGACGGATGCGTCCGGCCTCGAAGAAATGGAAGGGGGCGAGGCGAGGGAGAGGGGCGGGCAGTCTAGGGTTCGTCCAGGGGGTCGACAGGGTCCTTATCCACCTCCAGGCGAGCTCCTGTAGTGCCCCGCTATCGATCGCAAGAGAGAGGGGGGCATGGCGTGCGCGCGCACTGGCGGCCGATACGGAGGGGGGAGGAGGGAGATGACTGTTGGCCTAGGCTGGGCCAGCTGCTGTAGCATCATGGGCCATAAGTGCACAGTCAGTTTTCGCCCCTTTTTTTCTTTTTCTGTAGTTCAAACAACTTCTGGTTGCAATTGTTGAGTGAGCAAATGATTTTTGTTAAAAGTGAGACTTGGCACATAAATCAAGCACCTCATTATTAGCTTGCACAAAAAGTTTGGGGCCAAAAGGAAATGTCTAAACATTTTTAGAAATTGGAAAGGCCAAGTTAATTGCTGCTGGACCCCTTAATTAATTCTCAGGGGCATTTTGGAAATCCAAAAGATGTTGGTTTCAACATGACAAATACTTAGGGAATATTTGCCATAATTTGAACTATTTTGCTGGCTCATTTGAAGATGCAAATATTTGACTTGTATTTCAAAGAGAATTTGAACTTGATTTTGGACAAGTGGCCATTTGGTATGGAAAGGCATGATGACATGGCATCATTAGGTGGAGATTACTGTAGCTTGACACTGGGGGTGTTACATATAGCCTAACTTGGGCAAATCCGCCCCCCCCCCTAACGTCCGCGGACGTGTCCTGGCGCGCCCACGGACAGCGCCGGACGGTCCCTCATATGGGCTGCCGAGAAGCCACACACCTCAAATATAAATTCTCAAATCCATGCACGTCCATCATACACGTGAATATCACACGTAATAAACATTTGTTGGTAGCGAAAATACATAATTTGAACATAAATTTATTTTAAGTGCACAAATCAAATATTAGCTGTTTGGTTTCCATTGGGGTCCACATATACTCCACAAGATCAATGAGTAGCTGTGCGAGCACCTAATGATCTCGAAGATTCTGAGGCATTTGTAGAAAATTGATAAGTTGGTCTGCATCTTCTTGTTCTGGGATCTTGACTTGTTCTCCAGGCTTGTCAAAATCATGGGTTCGGGCTGCCCCATCACGCTCCTCCTCGACAATCATATTGTGCAAAATGACACAACATGTCATCAACTGCCACAAAATCTCTGATTCCCACATTATTCCAGCTCCACGAACAATTCCTCAACGAGCTTGGAGCACTCCAAATGCCCTCTCCATATCCTTCCTAGCTGCTTCTTGCATTAATGCAAAGTGGCTTTGTTTGTTGCCTTGGGAATCAGATATGGTCTTCAAAAACGCTCCAATAAAAGAGCCCTTTCCAGGTGAGAGTTTTCCAGGTAGTCGCGGCCGTTGACAGTGTAGTTGCACGGCGGCGATTCCCCATTACAAAGTCTCATGAACACCGGAGATCGCTGAAGCACATTGATGTCGTTCTGAGAACCAGAGATTCCAAAGAAAGCATGCCAAATCCACAAGTCATGTGATGCCATTGCTTTTAGTATGATGGTGGCCTCTTTGGTGTGACCTTGGTACATCCCGCGCAAACCTTTGGGGCAGTTCTTCCATTGCCAATGCATGCAATCAATTGAATCGAGCATACCTGGAAAACCTCTTGCCTCTCTAATAGCCAGCAACCTTTCTGTATCCTGCACATTTGGTTCTCTCAGATAGTCTGCTCCAAACACGTCCACCACGGCTCCGGCAAACTTCACAGTGGTCTTTAGGCATGTGCTCTCCCCCATCCGGACCATCTCACCAACGGCATCGGAAGCGGTACCAAGTGCAAGCATCCTCATTGTAGCCGTGCATTTCTACTTAGCAGAGAACGAGAGTTGTCCGCAGCAATCCCTGGTGAGCTTGAAGTAGGAATCGTGTGCCTTCACTCCCTCCACCACATGCAAGAACAATGGTTTGCGCATACGGAAGCGTCGACGAAACCATTCATCAGGGAAAGCTGGGTCGGGAGCAAAGTAGTCCCTGTAGAGTAGCCGTGCTCCAGAGGCCCTATCCCGGTTCAGAACTCTTCTCCCTTTGATCGAGCCCTTGAAGTTGAGAATGTGCTCTACCTCCCGGTCCATTTCCTGTTGGATGCTCATGATCATCATCATCTTGGCTTCTTCGTCCGAATCCGACGAAAAGAACTCCTTTTGAATTAATTCAAGAAGCTCTGTTGGTCCATACTCCTCGTCCGACGAACCATCTGAATCCATCGTTTTGCCTACAAAACAATCACAAAAAATTGGTCGGACAATGTGTCGAACACATGGAGGGCAAGGTGTAGGAGATATGCCCTAGAGGCAATGATAATAGTTATTTTGTATCTCCAAGTTTGTAATTGATGTTTATGTTCCATGCTATAACTGCAATGATTCTCGAGTCTACAATACCCATGAGGCTCGGAGTGAAATGTATTCCTAGTCATGCCTCTAAGACTAGCTCAAGTGTTACATAATGGTCCTGTTTTCTTGATCATGGGCATGACTATGCCGGCAACTTTGAGGGCACAATGTTAGAAGAACACTTGTGTTGAATCGACCCGAATTGATGTTATGCTATGAGATATATTTGTCACAAGTAAATGGTTAATAACACAGAGAAAGTTAATGTTTGCATAATTCCTTAGACCATGAGAGTATCGAGTTCCTTCATGCTTGCTTCATGAACTTTGGGGTTTGTTATACGTCATCTGTAACAGGGTGGCTATTATAGCGGCTTACGGGTTCACGGAAAAGTATGACAAGGAAGTAGATATCTCGAGATTGGGATTTGCTCCTCCGACGATGGAGAGATATTCTTGGGGCCCTCTCGGTGTTACAGTATCCATCAGCGTCTGCCAGACACAGTGTGATTTGATCACAGGGATGCCGGAACGTGAGAACAAGAAAAGAGAACAAAACCGGTAACGAGGTAACTGGCATAGTGGACAAGTCGTTGACTCACGGGGATGCCGATAAGTTTCACCTCGGGTGTTTCTAACATATCGCGAAGCAACAGGAATAGCACACGGCAACTACAGGTTCACTCGAATATTCATTCGTGTGGGTGTAGGGATCAATATGGATGTCCACGGTTCCGCTATTGATCATCGATCGGAAAGTGTTCCGGTCATGTCTATACTTCACCGAACCTATAGGGTCACACGCTTAAGGGTCACCTATCTGCTAAATACTAGACAGTGAGTCTAAGAGAAGGTCACCGGAAAAGTTTCGAAGACACTGGAATAGTTCTAGAGAGGAAGTCGATGAAAAAGTTTCGGAGACAACAGAAAAGTTTCAGTGTGAAAACCAAAAACGTTCTGAAGAAAGTTCATCATACGAAAATGTTTCGGAACGCATCCAAAATTATTTTAGGGGGTGCCGGAAATGTTCTGGACCTTTGGAAAAATTTTCGGATTAATCAGACACTGAAAATATTTTGTCATGAATAGTGGTGTGAATAGTGGCAGCACTATTAGAGTACAACTACTCCTTTGGAGTTTTGTACCAAAAAGTCAAGGGGTTGGCATGGGATGGTGGGACCTCCTTTGAGGGGGGCCCACATAAGGTTGCCGGCCAAGGAGGGCTCCTCCATGGAGCTCCACTTGCCTCCCCTTTTTGCCCTTGTGAAGGACACATTTCATGGGTTTTTTGGTATTTCCAAGTGGCCTCTACCCCTTGCCCTCACCCTATAAATAGAGGTGGAGAGGTGCTCTCCGAACTCACTCAAGTCTCTCATACACATGCCATGCATTATCTGGCTTTCTTCTCTCCCTCACACGAAGCAAGTTCGTAGAGCCGAAAGGCTGTCTGGGTTCCAGAAGGAACTAGTTCTGGACGGCGAAGCCCTGTCGAATAGCTGACACCGTATGTGTGCAACCCCGTAGAGAGGTCGTAGGTTCGATCTTCTGCCCGAGGGGCTGTTCGAGGGTCCTCCCGAAGGGCTGTCCGAGATACCGCCCGAGGGGCTGTCCAGCTGCCTCCCAAAGGGCTGTCCGAGAGACCGTCTGAGGGGCTGTCCAGGAGCCTCCCGAAGGGCTGTCCGAGGAGCTGACGAGGTAGTACATCCTCCCGGTTGGGAGGTTGTAAATCCTAGCTGCGGGGATCTGCACCGACGATCTTCATCGACTCTACTTTTGTTGCGCTACGAGTCGGTAATGATCGGATCAAAACCTTGTATGCATCTTCATAGTGGTCATGGGCGTGTTCGTAGTGCGGAAATTTTTTGTTTTCTGTCGCGTTCCCCTACACAAGGTGCAGTCCGAGAGTAGCCGGAGCGTACCGTGGCGACGTCCGGGCCAACGACCGTGTCCGTGCGGGTGAGAATGGAGGAGAGAAGTTTTTTGGCGGTGTTGCCGACGCTGCGGGCTCAGTACGGCGGCGGAGCAAGGGTGGCGGCGGAGCTAGGGGCGGGCCGGCGCGAACGAGGGAGAAGAGAGGAGAGAAACAAGGTCGAATCGGCAAGGTCGGGGGGGGGGGGGATTTGGTGCAATTTGTGGTGAGGTCGGCCTGTCTGGTCCGACGTGGCGGACGCGCCATGGCGCTCCCGGGCCTCCCCATATCCGCACCAGATTTGGGCTGGACATAAGGAGTGCCGGTCAGCCCGGACGTCTAGGGCCGGTATGAGGCGTCCGTCTGGGTCGTTTTTTTTTTTTTTGACTGGTCAGTGACCGGGCCGTCCGCCCGGGCGTATAGGAGGGAGGGGGGTTGGGGAGCCCGGCAGTAGATGCTCTAATGCTTTGTGCGGGATGGAACCGTAGTTTTTTTTAAAAATCTTTGATGGAACTGTAGTGCCCGGTCAGCGCAGGGATTTGTTCATGCGTGATGCTGTGCTAGTTTATGGGTGGTGTGGGCCTTCCGTTTTCTTGTTGGACTGGGCTTTTTTTCTCAACGGACCTTATTTGTTGTCCAATGCTGCTCTTTGTTTCTTTTATGTTTTGTTTGGGCAATGGTTTGGGGTGCTGAGGCCCGTTATTTTTTTGAAATGTACAAAAAGATAAAAAAATAACCTTTTTCTCCTGTGTTTCTGTTTTCTGTTTTTCTCATTTGTGTTTTCCTTTTATTCTTATTATTATCCTTATTCATGCGCGTGTGCGATGACAGGCTCGCACGGGCGTGTTGCACGTCCGCCCCCATGTCTGCCCCATGTCTTTATCAGTCGAATGAAAACAGAAGAACATGGCAATATAGAATTTTTTATAGACAAGAAGAATAATGCGCGTCATGTTCACTTCCAGATATGCAACTGCAAACACTGTAACCTGACTGAACTGCATGGGCGCACAAAGCGACCGCAACTAGGTGTTGGAGGGGGTTTAGTCGCTAAGTTGCATGTACAACACCAGACATGCAACTGCAAGTGTTGTAAGCCGATTGCAACTGCACGACCGACAAAGTGACCACAACTAGGGTGGGAAGGGGGGGTGTTGCTCAGTTGCATGTCCACCACCAAACATGCAACTGCAAGTGTTGTAACCTGGCCGCAACTGCGCGACTTACAAAGTGATCGCAGCTAGATGACATAATGGGGTTTAGTTGGCCAGTTGCATGCCTGGCACTACATATGCGACTGTAAGTGTTATAACCCAACTGCAACTGAACGACCCACAAAGTGTTTGTCACTGGTGTTGGAAAGGGGTTGTCGGCCAGTTGCATGCCCACCACCACATGCGACTGCAAGTGTTGTAACCCGACTGCAACTGACCACCCACAAAGTGATCATAACTAGGGCAACAAGGGGTTCTGTCGGCCAGTTGCATGTCCAACACTACACATGCAATTGCAAGTGTTGTAACCCGACCGCAATTGAACAGCCCACAAAGTGATCGTAATTGGGGCAACAAGGGGTTCTGTTGGCCAGTTGCATGTCCAACACTACACATGTAACTGCAAGTGTTGTAAATATGATGAACATTTTTTTAGATATGAGATGACTTTTTTTTAACATGCGGTAAATATAATTTTTTTTGTGGGAAATGTGGTGAACATTTTGAATAAGTGATGAACATTTTCAAAGGTTAATTTTTTTGAATACATGACAAACAATTTTGAAATATATGATGAAACATTTTTTGAATATGTGACAATTTTTTAAATATGCGGTAAGCATTTTTTACGTACAAATGAACTTGTGAAAAAATTCATTTTATACATTAAACTATTTTTGTTTCGCTGTTTATCATTTTTATAAAAATATATTGAAAAATATTTTTTAGAAATAAAAAAATGTTTGGGACTAAACCGGGGTTGACTTTGCGTTCGATGCATCATGTTGCCAGTTACTGCAGAACAGTGCAAAAACTGAAAAAAATAATAAAGAAAACACTCCAAAATTGGGATACAACAACTAAAAAATAGTGTATGGGCCGGCCCACGAGGGCATATGTGCTTCTCTCTCTCTCTCTCTTACCGACTGATATGTTTGCGCCAAATCCTAGGCGTCACATAGAGGCACAATGGTACAAGGTGCACACCCCCTGTTCACTAGATCTAAGGGCATCTACAATAGGAGATGCTCAGATAGACGCTTGAAGACAGAAAAATAAATATGATAAAACTGAGAAAATATCTAAGCGCTCTCTTCTCCAACGCTAGATGCTAACGGCAAAAGCTAAACATGGACTCAAAACAACTTCACCCGCAAAAAAAAAAGACTCAAAACAACTTATACGCTAAACTGTAGTCACTGGCTGCATGCAAGCGCCCGCTGCTTTTTTGTGCGCCGATGCCAGGCCTGGCTCGGGATTAAATACCTTGACTGTCGATCGGGCAGGAAATGATTCCTAGCGCGTGCGCTAGTGCCCAGCGTTGGAGATGTCCTAATTGAGCTACGGCCCTATATCTCTCCTCCCACTGGTTTCTGGGCTGGGTTTCTATGGTTTCTTTTTTCACTGGTTTTTGTTCGGTTTTGATGGTTTTTCATATTATTTTTCTCTTTTCTTTTTTCATTTCATTTTCATTTTTTTTCATTTTTTTCATTTTTCCTTTTCTTTTTTCTTTTTTTTCATTTTAAATCAATGAACTCTTTCCATTTTTGTGAACTTTTTTAAAATTCATGAACTTTTCTTCAAATTCCTGAACCATTTTTAAATTCATGAACATTTATTAAATCCACAAAAAAAATTCAAATCCATATTTTTTTCAAATTCACGAACATTTTTTAAATCAATGGACTTTTTCAATTTGTGAGGTTTTTTAAAAAAATAAACTTTTTTCAAACTCATGAACTTTTTTAATTTTTGATTATTATTTTAAATTTTTGTGAACTATTTTCATTTTCGTGAACTTTTTCAAATTTATGAACTTTTTCAAATTTATGAACTTTTTCAATTCAACGGTCAATTGGCCCATTGGTCAACAGTCAACAGTCAACCGTCCACCTATCAGTGGTTAGCGGGTCAAGGAGTCAGCGGTCAACGTGGAACATTCTTTTTTTAGCACAGACATGGAACAGTCAAACAGCTAGCGTGAGCGCCGGTTTGTTGGACCGGCCCACGCAGCCGTTGGCGTGAGCGCCGGTTTGCTTCGTGGCGCAAGAGGAGGTCTCGGTGTTTGCTCTAGTACGTCACAATAGCTGAGCGGCAAGGGAAACAAAAGGCCAAGCCCAAAAAAAAAAAACATGACACATGCAGATCATGGGGAAAAGAAAAAAGTCCAGACAACATATGTGATGACGTCACATGAATGAGACATAACTATATCTCATGCAGCTGAGTTTCGGGCGCTCCCTTTAAGTAATGTAATTATTTTCATATACATATTTAAAACATTTTGGGATATAAATAAAAGTGAGAAAAAAAAAGGAAAAACTCTTGAAAATGAACGTGCAGCTTGTGACAGACGTCTCGCGCTGTTGGGGCTGGCCAAGTTAGGTTGGCGCTGTAGCCGACGCGCCACTCGATATTGCTATAAGGGAGACAAAAACGCAGCCATCTCCGCACACGTATTTCAGATCCCTGAAAACCGTTAGACTCTGGGCTGTCAGGATTTGAAAAATGTTCATGAAAAATTGAAAATGTTTGGGCATTTCAAAATATGTTCATGAATTTGAAAATACTATCGGATTTCAAAAAGTGTTCATGAATTTGAAAATGGTTCCCGTGTTTCAAAAAAGTACACGAATTTGAAAACTGTTCTCGGGTTTCAAAAAATGTTCATGAATTTGAAAAATATTCCTAGATTTTAAAAAATGTTTTGAATTTCAGAAAATGTTCACTCCTAGATTTCAAAAAAGATCATGAATTTGAAAAATATTCTCAAATTTCAAAGATGTTCCAAAATTCAATAATGTTCATGAAATTGAAAAATATTCCTGAAATTAAAAAACTGTAATGAATTTGAAATTTTTTATTGGATTTTTTAAAAAATTCGAAATTCAAAAAGGTTCATAAATTTGAAAAATGTTCTAGAATTTCAAAAATGAGTGCAAATTACAAAAAAATCACAAATTTGAAAAATGTTCCCACATTTGAAAAAATGTTTTGAATTTCTAAAATTATTGACAAAAGAAGAAATCAAAAAAATAAAAATAAAAAATCAGTGGAGAAGAAAAGTAGGAATGGGCCGGCCCATATAGCACGACGCTCTCTCCAGGGGTGTGCGATTGGCCGTTATTCCCTGCGTTACACCCGGAATGGATCCAACCCCCGACCCCAAGCTCTCGATCAATCGATTGATCGACATTTATTCTCAAAATAAAAAAACAATTTTTTTTTGAACTTCAAAATAAAAAAACAATTGATTGATCGATACATCCCGTACCGCCGTAAGGAGCCAGGACAACGGAGGCTAGTCGTCGTTTCTGTTTTTGCTCGTTCCGCTGCTTCACGATTCAACCTAGGCAAGTACACGGAGACCAGCCGCAGCGCCCACACAGCCAAGCCAACACGTCCGTGGGTGTCGTTGGCGAGTACACGGAGGTCACGCACGAACCTGGTGGTTGCGCTCCTGCTCCTTGCCGGCCTCAGCGAGGTGGTGGAGGAAGCCGTTCATGCTCTGCATCTCGTCCATGATGAAATTGGGTGCTGGGGCTTTCCATTTGCTTAATGAATGACCTTGGGTGTTGGTGCTTTCCTTTTGCTTTTGCTTTTCCTTCTTCGCTCTTCTTCTTATTTTGTTTAATTTAACAAATTTTATACTTAACACCCCACCCAAGTAATACGAGGATCATTTTGTTCGTTTAACAAGAATTTAACATGATGGCCAACATGCATTATTTGATAAGCAAGTGCGGAGGCACATTAACTTCTAAATTACTAGATATAGGGTAAATGAAATTGTGTGCTAAGGACATTGGCCTATTGGAGACGCATGAAGCAAGAGAGCGAAATATAAAGATGTTCATACACCATTCAACGGATGTGAATTATTCTGTACAATTAGACCTTGTAATAATTGAATCAAGATGCTATGATCTATATTAATTTACGGGCTCATGCATTCTACAACAGTTATAAACTTACCAAGCGAATCATGCGAACGTATTTGGTGAAGTGCTGAAACCATCTGTGCAAGTAAAGCTTTCCAGACCGGAATATGTACATCCTACGCAATTTTGATCTATCTTAACGACGATCAATTGCCCATAACTGCTATGCAATAACAGTGTGTTAGAGAGTACAAAAGTACACGAGCGACATTTATTTAGCCAAACAAGATATATACTACTCCCTCTGATCCATAATAAGTGTCGCAATTTTGAACTACGGTTGAACTAAACTTAGTTCAAAACTGCGACACTTATTTTGGATCGGAGGGAGTATTTTTTTTATAATGTTGTGACATTAATACCATTGCATGATAGATATAAATGCAAGGTCATTGCCTATTTTTTAAATGTGACTCTATAATGACTAGCATTATCACATAAATAAATATGAAACACATATCATTAATATAAGAGAGCGTACGGCATTTACGTAGAATCATCAAGATATGGCAACAATAGTCATAGGAGAAGTACATGCATGAATGCGAACTCATCATGTAAGATATTATTGTGCCTCCCTATAAATACTAGCAAACAAGGAGTTTATTGGTACCGAGCACACATGAACAAAAGAAAGAAGGAGGAATAGAATAGAAGTAATCTCTTTGTTCTCATGGCACTTGCCAAGAGCAGTACAACACGGCCGACAATCGTGTACTCGCTGGTTGTATCTTTCCTGGTTCTTGCTATAATGTGTTCTACCTTCCCATCGTGCCATGCAAGCAATGGTGTGTAACATATCTCCCTATTTTGTTACACATTTTCCAAATGTTTTAAATTCATTAAACCTATAAAAAATGATTCCTGTTTACATGTTGTATTTTGTAGAGGTGAAGTGCAAGCCTCTAGATCCATGAGATGATGCTGGATGCAAAACTATATGTGCGGGTACGGGCATGCCTTTCGCCAGTCCCTTTTGTAAGGAGACCCATCCTCCACTGTGTTGCTGCATAGGATAGAAACATAAGTTGATGGTTCATTTGCTCGAACTATGCAATGCTGAATAATTCTATGCATGTAATGCATGCGCGCTAATCTGAATAAAGATGCTTGTTTTTTTCAACGAAATTGTGGTGTGTTTTACACATTGAGATTGGTGCAAAATTAAAGAGCTTCGCTATAATTGACAACGGTTTTGTATAACAATATATGTGGCATATATGAACACCAATTTGATTTGAGTTCCACAATTAGATAGCAAAATACAAGAAGAATACCAATTCATTCTTTGCAAGAGTATAATTTAGGTATATAGCAGGTGAAACGAAGCAAGTCTAGACCAGGATAGTTCTGAAAGAAAAAAATAACGACATGTTGGACACTAGATTCCTTGTGGTGGAAGTTGCCCACCCGGATTCAAGTTCAAGAGTTGGCACGTGTGCTCGCATTTTTCTGGAGTTATTCCATAATTTATAGCGCTATTTTTTCAGTGGTATGGCATGCCCGTCAACTATGAGGTCCCTGTGGCGACTTCGTCGATCTCAAGATTGCCGGCTCATCCTCCCCAAAGTATATGGATAGAATGTGCGTGCGTACTTTTACAGGGGTGAATGTGCGTACACGTTTGTGAGCTCTGGAAAAAAGAACTAACTCAGGAAATCCAAGTACACTGCTGACGCACACGTTATGCGACGGTGTAATTAGACCGAAATAATCATGAGCAACGAATCACAGGCAAAAGGCTAAAAGTTCCATTCTTTGATTCTTTTTTTTTTGCGGGTCCCATTCTTTGATTCTGTCCACGAGATTTTGACTAACTCAGAGAAGACATTCCTGTTTTCCACACATGCCTGCGTGTAGCCTAACTAACTGTTCCATTCAACCTTTTTTTTTCTGTAATTAAAGTCATATGTGTAGTAATGTACAGATTTCATGTCTAGATTCCTTGTACAATTATCCATGTCTAGATTTTTTTTCGTAAACTGGAATCAGTCCAAAACTGAATTGCCCCAATCCTCCAGTTTTCATGCCATTTGTACATCCTGGTGCTGGTGGATTGAGCCAATTTATTCATCTCGAAATCTAAACTAGGATTGGAGCAAAGTGCGAGTCAGATTTGAAGTGATCCAAGACTGGAGCAGAGAGTCGGAATAGTAGACATATATATCCAACTCAAGAAAAGAAGAAGAATAGTAGACATATATTTCTCAAAAATAAAAATAAAAATAAAATATAGTAGACATATATGGGCCAGCCCTGGGCCTGTGCAGACAGGGTAACCACCCTGGGCATGTGGCCCAAACCTGTACTAGTATTACCCCTAAAAAAACTGTACCAGTATTAATATACGACGGGACTCCCTATTTGTGGCTTTTTTTTAGGGATCTCCCTATTTGTGGCTTGGAGTCCCTATACGCCGTGTTCTGCGGCAGACAGCAGTGCACCGCACACGGGCGCCCCCGCTGGGAGGCCGGCCCATTCGCGCTGGATCGAACGATCACTATAGGGTAATACTATAGCGTGTTCTGTAGTGTATACGGTAACATGGACTGTAGCATATACTCTGACATGTGCTATATAATTTAAAAATATGAATTGTTTGAACACATTTTGAAAAGCATGATTTTTTTCAAATTTGAACAAAATTTGAAATTCTCATCAGTTTTTGAAAAACACCAACCCAAATTGAGATTCCGAACATTTTTTAAAGTTGTGAATATTTTTTGAAAAGCATGAACAAAAATTGTAAACTTTTTGCAATCCCAATCAGTTTTTGAAAAACACCAACCAAGATTGAGATTCTGAACATTTTTTTAAAGCACGAACAAAACTACTAACGTTTTGAAATTCCAATTTTTTTGAAAATTTTCGAAAAAATCTAAAATTATTCTAAGCATTTTTTGTAAAAAGTGAACTAATTTCGAAATACTGGACTTTTTTAAAAGTGTGATTTTTTTTGAAAAATTTCAAACAATGTTTGTAAGTTTTGAACAAATTTTGAAGATTTGAACATTATTGAAAAAAGTGATTACCATTATTTAAAAACACGAACAAAAATTTGAGATTCTGAAGATTGTTTTGAAAAAGAACATTTTTTTGTAATTTTCAAACAAATTTTTGAAAAAAAGTGAACAATTTTTGAAGAAAAGGAAAAGGGAAAAAAATTGAAACAGAAAAAGAAAAGAGAAGAAGGAAAAATAAAAACGGAGAGAAATCGTAAAAACCAGTAAAAGAAACAAAAATACCGGTTTTTGTTCCCAGACGGTGTTTGTTCCCAGAACCGGAACGAGAACTGCTAAAATGTGCCGGCCCAATTGCTCGATAGGTCAACCGTGCATGTGCGAATTGACGGCACTTTGATGCAGAGAGCATTAAATAGGGTTTTCCTTTGTGGCTAGCTGTGATACAATGTCGAAGAAATACAGAGGAGCATTGTTATGGGATCGGCCCTGTTCGGCGCTGCAAGGAGGCTTCTCCTGGACCAGTTTTCTTCAGCTTGTTTTTTTTTTCACTCGGTTTCCACTCTGGTTTTTTGTTTTACTAGTTTTCAATCGGGTTTTCATTCGATCTTCTAAAAAACAATTATGAACATTGTTCTCAGAAATGAAATATTTTTAAAAAAGATGTGAACTTTCTTTTTTTTAAATATGACCATCTAAAAAAATTGTGGACAATTAAAAACACGTGAAAAAATATTAGAACTACAATGTGTGAAAATTTTAGATTTTTGCTGCTCTATAAATACTTAAAAAAATATTGCTTGTCTAAAAACATGAAAACTTTTGAAAATTTGTGAACATTTTTTTTAAAAGGAAAAAAACAAACATGTAAGAAATGAAAAAAAAGAAAACCACCAGAGAAAAGAAAATAAAAGAAAAGAAAAAACGAACAAGTACCATTGAGAACCTTCCTAAAAAGGGGCAAACCATACCAAAACCTTCCCAAAATTGTTATATTTTTTAAATACCAACAAATTGTTATATATGCTAATGCTAGTTAGGATTAAGAACAACTACAACCACAAACACCAAAATCCGGCCCCCAAACGCCCGTAGACAGTGATCGGGCAGCACACAAAAAACGTCCGCCACATCCATGAACCTCAAACTTCATACCTCAAATCCATACTAGCCATGTAGATAAAAAACCTACGTACTACGTATATAGCTAAAACTACTCATCGTCTCAGATGTCGACGATCTCCGTGCTCGGCGCCGGGTAGACGGGAAATTGCAACAGCTCCTGCGCCTGCAGAGGCTCCGCCTCCTCCTACTCCTCCGCATCTAGTTCGGCGAAAAGCGCGTCGGTCGCCGCCCTTTTCTTGCGGGATGAACCGCCGGTTTGCCTCGACATAGGCCTCATCCTAGATGGACTCCAGGATGGCGGTCTGCTCCGCCATTTCCGCCGCTTGGGCGACCTCGTACTCCGCCATGGTGTCCGCCATGGCGAAGCCCGCAGCCGGCTCCGTCCCCTCCTCCTCCTCCGGCTCCGCCGCCTCCTCCTCTATGGGCTGGGGCTCCGCTTCCAGCGGCTGCTCCGCATGCTATTGCTCCCCCCTCCTCCTCCTCCTCCACCGCCTGCTCCTCCTCATCCTCTTCCTCCTCCTCTGGCTCCGGCGAATCTGGAGGAAGGCCCGCAGCGAAATGAGCAGCGCGCCTCGCGCGGATCTCCTCCAGCAGCTGCAGACGTCGCTCCGGTGTGAGCATGGCGTAGGTGGTGATCAGGCGCCTCGGCATGGTAAGCGGCGGACGGATTGGAAGTGGCGGCGGCGGAGAGGAGAAAGGGGAAATGGGGCGAATAGGGTTCGGCTGCCGCCGTCCGGCTTAAATAGCCGGCCTCCTCCCTCGGGCGGCACACCGGAGCGGCGCCACGTGGCGTGGAGCGGAGGAGGCGCCCGTCGGACCAGTGGTCTCTCCATATCCCCGCGTTGGCCCTATCGGTCAGTCTGACATGGCGGGCGCGTCCCGGCGTCCCCATATCCACCCCATATATGGGCCGGTTATGGGGAGTGCCGGTTAGTCTGGGCGTTTGGGCCGGCTATGGGGAGCCCGGTTGGGTGGCCAATAAACGTCTGGGCAACCTGCCCGGGCGTTTGGGGTGGATATGGGGGATCTGGTTGTAGATGCTCTAATGGACTGGTAATCGAATAGAATAGGTAATCTTACCCTGACTATTCCAATTGGAATAGTCAGGGAAAATTCCCTCAACTTACTATAGCTTGTAAAATCCGTTCACGAGAACCTCAACCTCTCACCTCTCGAGTCTCAATTTTTAATCTCAGTTTTCAGACTCCCATTTCTTCTTTGATGATTAAGAGAGAACAGAGACGTCAAGGACAAGGTCGGAAGGGGCACTGTGTTGCGATTTTTAATCTCAATTTTTAACCTTTCACCTCTCGAGTCACAATTTTTAATCTCATTGGAGAAAACCCCCTACTTTTTCCTGAAATCAACCCGTGGTCCTGTTTTAAGTGAATAAGAAAAACGTTTTGATTTTTGCAGAACCCCCCCTAATCTTTCGGTTAATCAACCCGCGGTCCTGTTTTAAGTGAATCCAGAAAACCTTTTGCTTTTTTTTTGCATAAAACACCCTGATATTTAGTTTAATAAACCCGCAGTCCATTTAGAAAAATAACATTATTTTTTGGGGCGGATTCAAATGCATTTAAAAAATATCCATAACTTACCCTAACTCCAATTTTAACATGTTATATACGGAAGTTGATTAGAAAAATGTGTAGAATATGAATATGATGTTGTTTTACTTGTTAAACATTTTTTTAAAAGCTATTTAGGATGCAACCTTAATCAATAGCACACGATATGTCTTTCTTTTGTACCGATGTAGATCCAGATTGAAAATCAACACCTCAGCAAAACCGCATTAGAGATGAGAAAAAATCTATAACCTCGCATGCACGCCTCAAAAAAACCTCGCAGGGGAAAAAGAAAGCATATTTCTCATCTTATGCGGAGAGAGAGACACACACCTTAGGACTGACCACATTCAAACGCGTTGTGGTTGTGTGAGAGCCACCGTCGACGAAGGTGGGAAGTAGGATAAGCGGCAACACGGATGGGATGTACTTGAACCTATTGGGGTCTTGAGTCATGATTATTGGGTTAGTCGCGTGTGGTATTTTTATTCTCCCATTACAACGCACATGTTCTTTTGCTAATATCATGTTAAAATAAAGGACGTTGATCTATTGGGGTCTTTAGTCAAGGTTATTGGATTAGGGGCGTATGGTATTTTTTCTCCTGTTGCAACACACAGGCTCTTTTGCTAGTATTTCCCTGTACTAGGATCGTAGTGATTTGGTATACGTGAGTCAGGCGTTTCTTCGTTTCCCTAGCAATCGTTTTTTTTCTCTCCGTCGCGACTGTAACGATCAGGTTCTGTAGCGATTGTAACGACCGGGTATACATCGGGTGTACGTGGGCATGTTCCTTTTTTCCCAGCACTAATCATCTCTCACAATCTAGTCCTTGGTTAACTTTTTATCAAGAAAAAAAATCGACTTTGTAGTTATAATCAAATTGCAAGGAACTTAAACACAAATAGTCAACTTCCCCGACTTTGGGAGAGGAGGAAAAAACCAGTCGAACGTGGCGTTTTTTTAGTCGAAGGAAGAAAAAACCAGGGTGAGGCGATGGTGGAAGGTGAGACGAAAATAAACCATGGATACCGGACTGCCAACTTCTCTTTAGTAGTAGAGATTATTAATCAATGTTCTTTTTATTATTATTTTCTCTTCTGAACTCTATGTAGACATGATAGTGAGGATGATCTTATTGTTTACAAGAACAACACACTGTTATTGCAGAGGAATTATGTGCAATTGATCTTTGTCAAGATTGATCAAAGTGTGTACTGTGTACATGTTCTGATCTGGAATCTTTAGTTCCGTACACATGGTTTCAGCGCTTTACCATAAATATTTGCATCATTTACTTGGTAAGTTTATAGCTGTTGTAGAATACATGAGCTAATAGCACTAATCTGTACATGAATATAACTAGCAAAAGGGCCCGTGCGTTGCAACGGGAGAAAAAAAAATCATAATCTCCAATGGCCATGATCACATTTTTTTGCATCACCGAGATAGCTATCACTTTCAATTTCATGAAATCATGAACATTTTTTTAAACTCGTGAACATATTTGAAATCAGGAACACTTTTCAAATTCGTGAACATTTTTACAGATTTTCGAACATTTTCTAAAATCATGAACATTTTTTGAATTCATGAACATTTTATACTATTTGCAAACGTTTTTTTCTAAAATTGTGAACATTTTTAAAATGTTTTTCTTGAATAGGCGAAGATTTTTTTGGAAATTGGTGGAACAATGTTTGAAATGCATGAACATTTTTTTTTGATTTAACAAACATTTTTTGAAATGCATGATCATATTTTGAATCAGCAAACATTTTATGAATCAATAAATTATTTTGTAAGTCATGAACAGTTTTTGAATTTTTAGGATATTTTTCAATTCATGAACGTTTTTTGAATTGGCGAACTTTTGTTCAATTTCATTAACACTTTTTAATACACCAACTTTTTAAAAACAATCATGAACATTTTTTGATTTTCTGAATATTTATTTTCAAAATTGCGAACTTTTTTTAATATGCGAACATTTTTAAAATCACAAACATTTTTTGAATCCACAAACATTTATGAATTATTGAAAATTAATTAAAAAAATTATTTTTTTAATTTTCGGAATTTTTTGAAGTCCTAAATTATTTGAAGCAGAAAAAAAACGAAGACGGAAAACGGAAACGAAAAATAAAAAACGAAATTTAAAAAACAGGCTGCCCGGACATGGGCCGGGCCCAACCGGCGCGCTGCGTCTTCTCCCTGCGTGCAGAGCGCAGTATAAGGTTCCTGCTGCATGGGCCGGCCCAGGCGCGGATTCCCTGTGTGAAACGTTTTTTATCACTTATAGATGGCATCAGTGGGTAATATTTTGCAACTTTGGGGGTAATTTTGATGACGTACGGGCAGAAGCACTCCGTACTTTATTATTATTAGGTAGAGATTATTATTATTATAGCAAAATGGCTCGTGCGTTGCAACGGGAGGAGCCCCCCCCCCCCCCCCCCCCCCCCCCCACACACACACACACACACACAACAACCCCCAACATGTCCACGACCTTATTTGAAATCAGAGTCCATATGCTTATCCTCCTTCCCACCCTTGTCGAAGTGGATTGTAGCAAACTTATGCCAACAGATTTGTATGGAATAAATTTATAAAGAAAATTTATTGGCATCTACATTAACCTTAAAAGTAGTTTTAGAAGACAACAGGGGGCAATGTATATGTTGACCTAAAGTGCCAATGTAAATAGTGATGCCAAATGCTAACGAACCTACACCATTTTATAATAGCTAACGCCATGGAACCTACTCCATTTTATTATAGTTGATGCCATGCTCCTATGAAGAAGTCGATCATTTAATTTTTTTTCAAATGACAACCTATATTTAAATTTATATTTGAACTGTTGAATGAGTAGCACACAGCAACAAGAAAAAAAAATGTTGAATGAATGCCAGTAGGTGGTCGCACCATCATCAGATCTTATGAACATTTTGTCTATAAACATCTTTGCAAAAATTCAAAAAAAAAAACATCTTTGCAGAACACTAAAACATAAAAGAATAGCACCAAAATATAAGTTACTACACAGCGTCGAACTTGTCCCATCTAGCACGTCTCTTGTTTCTCCAATCATGTTCCACCTTCTTTTCCAGGTTGGCAAGGAGACCACAGCTCGACGTGAATTGTGATGTCTTTTCTCACACCTATCACAGGGGAGATATTCCTAAATTTTATTCTTATAAAAAAGTATTTGCATCAAACATGTTTTGTTCAAGAAGGCACACAATGCAAAACCTTTGCTATTTGCAACTGATTATGCAATGCAACCATCGCCACACAAATGAATGAAGCAAATTTAGTACATTCATTCGATTGCTAAATTAATGCGGAAAAATGTTTTCAGTTAGATCCAGCATCCATGGTAACAGAATTAAGCCAATTTCGAAAAGAAACAGGGAAAACAATAGAGTTTAGAGGTCCTCAATGAAGCGAGAGCTAGCTTGTAGAGGGAGAGGTGGGAAAGATGGTACCTATCTAAGCAATCTTTACTTTAGATTCGTAGCTACAGAATTCGAAATGGTGACAAAGCAAGTAAATAGATGTATGTATTGTAACAACACAGTAGTGGAAAAAAGGTGAGGGCAAGCTACCATTTTGATCATATTCATGATTTCAATCTTCAGCTGATACTTTCCTTTTGTACATTCATGTCAATATTATCAAAAGAAAATAGCGTTGGTCCTCCACAAGGAAAAACCAACTACATGAACAATGTTTTCCTAACCAGCCTGGTAATCTGGCCTTGTAAAACCTGATGCATACACCTGCATATAGCACAAATAACATTGGTGTGAACTTCTGAGAGCGGTTCATTACAGGAACATCAAAAAGATCGCACAAGATTAATGCCACAGCTGTAAAGTGTGACACAAGAAAATGTTCTCTAAAGTGAATGCCATAGCCATCCAATTTACATATGCACTCTCAACCTTGAATATCGTACCAGGCAACCAATTCCGGTATTATGTACATCAAAATGGCGAAACAATTGCCACCGGCTGTAGAAGCGCAAGCAGGTGGATCAGGAGCTTGGAGATGAGGATTTTTTTTCAGGACTGCAACTTTGTATGAAACCACAAGCACTGAAATATTAAAAGTTCTATTACTACCGAAATTTAGAAACCAAGAAACATAACAGGCTGTAGAAGTCTTAGTTTGTGAGGAATTTCTGAAGCACAGTAAGCAACATAAGCATCTTGAATCCGAGGAGCCACCTTGTAGTCGTCAATGTACCATGTTCTGAAATCCTTCTAACCATATGTAACAAGCTAATGGGAAGAAGACAACACCGTCCTTCATCAGCCCCTTTGCCTACATGACCTTTGAGACATAATGACACTTCATCAGTTAATATTGGTAAATAGCAGAAACTCTATCATAAGGTAAATTTTTTGTCAAATAATTAGGATATGCTGGTGTTTGCAGACAACAACATGAGCTTTGCGGCTAGCTAGGACATCATGGCAATATCACACACACTTGGCCTGCACAGTCATGCATTGCTTGAGCAGTCAGGCTTGGCGACCTTTCTAAGGCCGAGAAGGTCGGTAGTTGTAGTTTGCCAGTTTGTCGTCATGGTATGAGCTTGTGAAAGGGACAAAAAAGGGTACACATACCTCGAGCTTGGGGGCGATGTGGCAGGAGCGGAGTGCCAGGGTGCCGACCAGGAGGAATTGCGCGATCTGGATAGAAACCAGACATCAAAACCCCATCCACCAGCATGCCTAGGTTAAAAAAAAAATGCATCTCCCAAAAAACGAATCCACCAAAATTCATCTTCAACCAATTTGGGTTCGGCAGCTTCCAGCCAACTCATATATCTCGGCAACCTGCAAGTCCAGTTAATGTTCAGAAAATTCAGTTGTGTATATATTTTGCAAACCCGAACTTGAAGAAATACATGTTCAATAGCACCTCCCGTATTCAGAGCAGTCCACCATAGGCATGTGAATTCAAGCTTGTTCAGCGTGGTATGGTTCCCAGCTCGTGCAGGATACATAGGCTCCCGTCCGCGCCACCCAAGACGGTGTTGGGGATGCGCTAGAGGAGAAGGTGCTCCCAGCCCCAGCCGTTGGGATGCGCTGCAAGACGCCGCTGGGGATGCGTGCTCTCGTCTCCCAGCCGGCGTGCACGACGGCAAAGCCGCCTATGTCCGGGGAGACATAGGAAGGGCGACCCAGCACGCCGGCGACGGCCGTGACACATGGATCTGCAGGACCGCAGAGCAGCAACCACACGACGTGGTCTGGACAGGCGGTGCTGGGAACTCCACCGCCTCTCGAGGTGCATCTCTTCGGACACGACCCGCAGTGTGACCGCCACCTTCTCCCTCTGCTCGCTTAGCGAGGTTGAGCTTCGGGTGCAGCGCGGAGAGGACCAGCGCTGTTGGCTGCACCTGGCGACGGCGCAGGGGGGCTGCAGCAGCTGGTCCAGCGTGGCGCGGAGGCCGGCGGCGACGACCTCGTGGCTCTTGGCGACGCCAAGCCATGCCTGGCCCTCTGCCGGAGCCTCTCCTTCAGTTCGCCGTTGCGGTAGCGCGCGCACTGCAGTTCAGCCACTACGGCCTGAAGCCGCCCCGCCGCAGCGCGCTCCACAGTAGCCAACACCGCCCTCGCGTGCCGCCGGCGCGCCGCGACGCCTCGCCCGAACAGGACACGGTCTGCAATTTCGATCCAAATCAGACACGGGTCGGTCTCGCGCGCGAGCACGGCGCGCAGAGAGACGGCCATGGCCGCCCGATTCCCGAGCGCCGCCGGCCAAGGTGGCCGCCCGTGGCCGCCCGATGCACGAGCGCCGCCGGCCAAGGACCCGCCGGCGTCCAGACCCCCTCCACGCCATCCCCATCTCGCCGGAGACCTGCTCCAAGTCTGGCCGCCCGTGGCCGCCCGATGCCCGAGCGCCGCCGGCCAAGGACACGCCGGCGTCCAGACCACCTCCACGCCATCCCCGTGTCGCCGGAGACCTGCACCAAGTCCCATCCAGCGCCCGCGCCACCCTTCGGCCCCCGCCCCGCAGCTCTGCAGCCCAAGCGCTTCAACCGCCTCGAGCCCGAAGTAGAGGAGAGAAGCTCCCTGCGACGAGCCTCTCCAGCGCCGGAAAACCAGCAGGCTGACCCCGCCTCCTTCTCGCTTACCTCCTTGACGCCGGCGGCAAGATGCGGCCCGTGCCCGGTGGAGAACGCAAATGGATAAGCGGTGCTGGTGCCCGGGGGTGTTTTTGCAAAAACGAATCGTTTTTTCTCAGATACCCACTTAAAATAGGACTGCGGGTTGAATTCCAAAAACCAGATGGGCCTTTTTGCAAAAGTGCTACGACGGGTGTGCGGGCAGAGACGATAGCCGCTTTATTATTATATATATATATATATATATATATATATATATATATATATATATATATATATATATATATATATATATATATATAATAGGTAGAGATAGATCATAGCATCTGGATTCAACTATTACAAGGTCTAATTCTACAGAATTCTCGTCCATTGAATGCTATATCAATATCTTTATTTATTTTTTCCATCTCGCTTCACGCTTCTCCAATAGGCCAATGTCCAATAGCACGCAATCAATTCTTACGCTTTTATCTACTAATCTATAAGCTTATTGGTGTATTGGTGCATCGCATTATTTCTGTCCAGTCCCATCATCTTCTCCCGAGCACGACAGCAATGGCCACGGATTGTGCAGCAGAGGCGATCGAGCGCCTGCCTGATGGCCATGGGCATGGAGGCTCGCATACGCCACTGCAAGAAGACCATCAGCCTTGTGGGCGACCACTTGCTGTTCTGTCCCCGGGCTCCTTGACGCCTGCCTCCACGTTACCTTCATGCACATGGAGCACAATTCCAGGCCACTTGTGTTGGGTGTTGAATCCAAATTAAAGGAACAAAGTGATCGTCGTATACTTGAGTGGGGTGTTACCTATGATACATTGCTTCTTTACATGCAGCATTATACGTATAAATTTGAGGAACATTCATTAACTTAAACAAAAGAAAAAACAAAAGCAAAAGTAAAGCACCAACAGCACAGCACCCAAGGCCATTCATTAAGCAAATTACTTGTGTAGACGTACTGAATAAGTTCCGCCGCCTACATGGTCGTATGTGAGAGCAACCAGGAGGCCAGCACAAATGGGGAGGAAACATGAGCAACGTTGATCTGTGTTCATTCCCTTTTTTTCTCCTTCTGAACTCTGTGCAGACATCATAGTGAGGATGCTCTTATGGCTTACAAGAACAAGAAACTGTTATTGCATAGGAGTTGTGTGCAATTGATCTTTGTTAAGATATATCAAAGTCCCCACAAAAAGAAGGGATAGATATTAAAGTGTGTACGATGTACATGTTCTTATCTGGAGGCTTTACTTGCACACATGGTTTCAGCGCTTCACCAGAAATGTTTGCATCATTCAATTGGTAAGTTTATAACTGTTTTTACCACGCGGCAGACGTGGTGAGCAATCTTCAAATCATTCAAAAAAAAGTTTATAACTGTTTTTTTTAGAAAGGTAAGATTATAACTAACTGTTGTACAATGCATGAGCTAGCACTAATCCGTACACGAGTAAGATATATCATAGCATCTGGATTAAGCTATTAGAAGGTCTAATTCTACATAACTCACGTCCATTGAATGGTGTATGAACATCCTTATATTTTTCCCTCTCGCTTCATGGTTCTCCAATAGGCCAATGTCCAACAGCACGCATTTTTTTCTCACTTCTATATCTACTAATCTAGAAGTTCATGTGCCTCCCCCACCTTCTTATTAAATAGTGTTGGCCATCATGTTAAGTTCTTGTTAAACGAACAAAGCGATCCTCGTATTACTTGAGCGGGGTGTTACCTATGATACCTTGCTTCTTTACATGCAGCTAGCATTATATATACGTAGTATAAAATTTGTTAAATTAAACAAAAGGAAAAGGGAAAGCAAAACTAAAGCACCAGCACCCAAAGCTATTCATTAACCAAATTCCTACTACTTGTCAAAACTTACGGCACGAGTAGGAATAAGTTGTGTGGACCGCTTCTTTAGAGGTTCCTAGCTACTTGACTAGATAAATTTCTAGAGATTCTCTAGAGCACCAGCAGCCCAGCACCCAAGGCCATCCATTAAGCAAATTCCAACTTGTCTAAACGTACGGCAAGAGTGCATTAAGTTTCTCTAGAGGTTCCTAGCTCCTTGTCTAAAGTCTAGCTAGATCGAGCAACCGAGAGGCACCGCACAAACGGGGGGCAAGGGCACCACCATGGACAGCGCCGCGTCCGCAGTAAGCCGTGCCGTCGACCCGGTGCTGGGCTTCCTCTCGTCCGCAATCAGCGACGAGGCGCAGCTGCTGGGCGGCGTCCGCCGCGATGTGCAGTTCATCATGGACGAGATGCACAGCATGAACGGCTTCCTCCTCCACCTCGCCGGCAAGGACCACGAGCGCAACCACCAGGTCTGTGCGTGGATGAAGCAGGTCCGCAGTGGCGGAGCCAGAAAAATCTGACAAGGGGGGCCGAGTATTGTTAAACCTTGTTAGGGCGGGCCAATCCATCAAAAAACACCATTTTAGCAGGAAAAAAAAATCACTATTACTATTCATACTAGGCCTAAATCAGTGATGTTAGGGGGGGCCAGGGCCTTGGCTGGCACCCCCTGTCTCCGCCACTGCAGGTCCGGGACCTGGCCAAGGACACGAAGGACTGCGTCGAACTCTCCGGTGACCGCGTGGGCCTAGCGCCCCTCGCGAGGGGCGTATGGGGCCATGTGCGCCATGCCATCTTCTTCCTGCAGACCATCCCGGCCCGCCATCAGGTGGGCAAGCAGATCCGGGAGCTCAAGTCCCGCGCGCGTGACGTCGGTGAGCGCCGGCAGAGGTACGGTGTCGAGGTCCCGGCCAATGACACCGCTGCCGGCGACGCCACTGCCAAGAGGGAGGAGTCGTCATCGGATGCTCACAGGCGAGGCTTAGTTGACATTAAGCCCGACATTCTCAAGGATGGAACGGAGGTGCTTATCAGCTGGCTGAAGAAGGAAGCGGAAGCAACCGAGGGCGTCCGAGAAGTAACGGCTACCACGGAGGGCGTCCGAGCCAGAATTCTATCACTTGTATCGAGTCTGATCCCGAATCCGTTTCGTGTTCGAGATGACCACCCAAGTGGACGACGGCCCATAGTCATCGCTGTTGAAGCACCAGATACAGCGGACATTGGCGACCTCGCCAAGCAAGTGTACCAACATCCGTCGGTGGCGAGCCTGTTTGACTGCAAAGCTTGGGTCACCATCCAAAGGCCTCCATTTCTCGGGCAAATACTCCACGACATGATCCAGCAACTCCCTCCTGCACATGCACCTGCCCCTGCCCATCAAGGACAAGGACAAGGAGGAGCAGCAAGTGATCTCCCTCCTGCCCATCAAGAAGGACAAGGAGGAGGAGGAGCAACTGATGACGAGGACAAGACGGAGCTCCATAAGCGCCTCAAAGGTAGAAGGTTCTTGGTGGTTGTTGAAGAAGCTGAGCATCCATACCCATGGGATGAGATGAAGAAGATTCTAGACTCCTCTGGCTGCTCCCCTGGTAGTGCAATCATGTTGACCACAAAGGATAGCAAGTTGGCCAAAAGCTGCTCTCCAGACAAAACTAGAGTCCATTCCCTTGTCGAATTCTGCTCCCAGAAAGCAGATAAACTGATCCCCACAGAATATGATGATGGCGGGAAGAGCGACAGCATACGTGATATCTTGAAGACATGTGATCCGGACCTCTTCTGCATGAAGCTGTTACTCAGTTCCCTGCATGCTGATCCTTCTACGACTAGCCAACAATTGAAGGACCTGCACACAGGCCTATGCTCATGCTCAGCAGGAGCAGGGCAGTCTAATGGCAGCAGCACTTTCAAGAAGCACATCCGAATGAAGATGATGAGGTTTCGTTACGACAGGCTGCCTCTGACGGACAGGTTTTGCTTGCTCTACCTATCCATTTTCTCCCCAGATTTCAACATCAGGAGAACAAGCTTGATAAGAAGATGGGTCGCTGAAGGCCAAGTAACTGAGAGAGATGGGCGGGAAGCACTAGATAGAGCTGAGCGCTGCTTTGAACACCTCGTTGCTCAAGGGTTCGTGGACATTACCAGGGCCGGAAATTTAGGCAATGTCATTACCTGCAAGGTGCCAGATTTTGTCCATGAATTCATTACTGAGATAATTGTTGGATAATGAGCAACTAGTATTCACAGTGGGCCAAAGGCCAGTACATATACATGTGAGGTATACAAGCGGTAGTACCGCACTCAGAGCGGTAGTACCGCACTCGGGCGGTAGTACCGCACTGGTGCGTTAGTACCGTACCAAACACACATCTAACACCCCCCTCAAACTCATGGTGGATCAACAACACTGAGTTTGGAGAGAAAGAAGCCATGCTGCGCTCGAGTCTGTGCCTTCGTGAAGAAGTCCGCCAACTGTAACTCAGAGGGCACATAGTGAAGAGCCAGTGTCTGATCCTGCACAGCAGCACGTACAAAGTGGGCATCCACACCGATGTGCTTGGTGATCTCATGCTTCACCGGGTCACGCGCAATACTGATAGCACCGGTACTGTCTGACAGTAAGGGAGTCGATGTAGTAGCAGACACACCAAAATCCTCAAGTAACCATCGTAACCAGATCACCTCAGCCGTCAGCATAGCCATCGCTCGCAACTCAGCCTCTGTACTCGAGCGAGAAACCGCAGTCTGTTTCTTTGTCTTCCAGGCAATAAGAGAGCCACCAAGGAAGACACAGTAAGCAGACAGCGAGCGTCGATCAGAGGGATCACTAGCCCACGTAGCATCAGAGTAGGCCTGGAGCTCGAGAGAACTGGAGCGGGGAAAGAAAAGGCGATGAGAGATCGTGCCACGAAGATATCGTAGAACACGGAGGAGGTGACTATAGTGGACAGAGGTGGGGGCTGAAACAAACTGACTGAGAATGTGGACAGGATAGGAGATGTCAGGACGCGTAACAGCAAGATAGACAAGGCTCCCAACGAGGTGGCGATAGCGAGTGGGATTAGAAAGAGGGTCACCGTCAGAAGCACGAAGCTGAACGTTGAGCTCCATAGGAGTCACAACAGTGCGCTCATCACCGAGAGCGGCACGAGTAAGAAGATCCTGAATATATTTTTCCTGGGAGATGAAGAAGCCTGCAGAGGTCTCAGAAATCTCGATCCCAAGAAAGTAGCGAAGAGGACCAAGATCAGACATCAGAAACTGTTCCCGGAGGCGGGCCTTAACAAAGGCAATATACTCAGAATCGTCACCAGTGATGATCATGTCATCCACATATAGAAGGAGAAGAGTCCGTCCACGAGAAGAGGTGTGGACAAACAGTGCTGGATCATGATCACTAGGCAAGAAGCTAGCGGCAGTAACGACAGAGGCGAACCGCGAGAACCAGGCGCGAGGGGCCTGTTTAAGACCATAGAGGGAGCGGCGAAGTCGGCAGACCATACCATCAGGAGCATAGTACCCCGGTGGTGGCTGCATATAAACCTCCTCACGCAACTCACCATTGAGAAAAGCGTTCTGGACATCAAGCTGAGATACAGACCAATGACGAACAGAAGCCACAGCAAGGAGAGTGCGGACAGTGGTCATGTGGGCCACAGGAGCGAATGTCTCATCATAATCGCGTCCCTGCTCCTACTGAAAGCCACGAGCCACAAGACGAGCTTTGTATCGCTCAAGGGAACCATCGGAGCGAGTCTTAATCTTATAGACCCACTTGCAGGTGATGGGAACCGGAGGGAAGAGAAACCAGATCCCACGTGCCATTGCGCTCAAGTGCCGCAAGCTCCTCGGCCATCGCAAGCTGCCATTCAGGCTGAGTCATGGCAGCCCGATAGGTGGTGGGCTCAGCAATGGCAGAAAGACCATACCGGTCAGGAGAATAGCGATCAGGTGGGGGACAAGGCCTAACACGGAGGTTATGGACCGGCGGAGGCGTGAGAGGAGGTGCACTGGAAGTAGAAGGCACATCAGTAGGATCATCCACGGCACGAGGACGACGAGTGTAGTGGAGAGGAAACGGGGAGTGAGGTCGAAAGACTGGGGAGGAGGGTGGGGAGGGAGGGGATGGTGGAGACGAGGGAGAGTAGGAGGAGGGAGGGGATGGTGGAATCGGTGGTGTAGGGGGACGCACCGGGGGAGAGGGAAGAACAGGAGGCACAGTGGGAGATGTGTCAGGAAGGAGAAGGAAGGAAATATCTTCCACGGAAAAGCTCGAGGAGGAGGGACGCGGATAGTAAGAACGAGACTCATCGAACGTCACATCACGAGAAATGCGCAGACGGCGACTAACAGGATCCCAACAGCGATAGCCCTTGTGCTCATCACTGTAGCCAAGGAAAACACACTCAACTGACTGAGCAGTCAACTTGGTTCGTTCTCGCGGAGCAAGAAGAACATAGCACACGCATCCAAACATACGAAGAGCGGAGTAGTCAGGAGAGCGATCAGAGAGACGCTCCATAGGAATACCACCCTTCAAGGCAGCCGAAGGCTGAATGTTGATGAGGTGGGTGGATGCGGAAACGGCCTCAGCCCAAAAATGGGGTGGAAGAGAGGCGGCGATCATCATTGCACGAGCCGTCTCAAGCAAATGGCGATGTTTGCGTTCAGCAACTCCATTCTGAGCATGGGCACCAGGGCAAGAGAATTGGGCAAGAGTGCCCTGCTCCGCAAGAAAACCACACAACATGTGAGAGATATACTCTCCAGCTGAGTCAGCACGGAAGATACGGACAGGCGTGGAAAATTGAGTGCGAACCATGGCAGCAAAACGTTTGTATATGGGGAGAACCTCGCTGCGAGATTTCATACAATAAAGCCAAGTGTAGCGAGAGAAATCATCAATAAACAGAACATAGTAGCGATGACCCCCTTTCGAGTCAAAAGGAACAGGACCCCATACATCAGAATGAACTAAGTCAAAAGGACGCTGAGATACAGACTCACTGGTAGGATACGGTAACTGAGTCTGTTTGCCAAGCCTACAACCTTCACAATGCAACGAAACATCACCGGAGACAGACCCTAAGACGCCTTGGTGTACTAATGAGGACAAGCGAGAGCCACAGATGTGACCAAGTCGATGATGCCACTGCTGGAAGGACGCAGAAGAGGAGGCAGCAAGAGCATGAGAACTGGCGTATGTGGTAGCAGCGGAAGGAACACGAAGCCAGTCAACCTCCCAAAGGCCCTCAGACTCACGGCGCCGAGGGCCACCGCCAACCAGAGCCTGAGTGCGACGATCCTGAACAGAGCAAGAGTCGGCATCAAGAATGACACGACAGCCAGAATCAGTAAGTTGGGCAGCGGAAAAGAGATTCATGGTAAGACGAGGAACATGAGAAACACTAGGAACCGAAAAAGACGGAGTGGAAAGGATGCCACGACTAGCAACAGGAAGAGGTGTGCCATCGGCAGTGAGAACATTAAGAGGAAAATCAAGAGGTCGAAGAGAAGATAAAGTAGAAGAATCAGAAGACATATGAAAAGAAGCTCTAGAATCCAGAACCCACGAGGATGTACCTGACTGAGTAGGCTCCGGCGGGGGCGGAGTGGTGGTGGCAGTCACAGCGGCAACAGAACCCGTCGAGGAAGAACCAGAGGAAGCCAACATGCGCTTGAGCCGCACAATATCCTGGTCAGTGAGCGACAAAGTCGAGGAGGACGCACGAGTCCCACTAGAAGAAGAGCGCTTCAGGTCTTTCCGCTTCTTGTGACAATCAGACTCTGGGTGACCTGGCCTGTTGCAGTAGTCACAGAAGGTGTGCGAGCGCGACCGACCCTCTCCTGAAGAAGGAGGGTGACCCGCCCCCCCTGGAGGTGTAGGCAGGAGCGGTGGAGTGGTGAGGCGAGCAGACGACACAGGAGCTCGGGCAGCAAGAACAGTGGGAACCACAAGCAGACCAGCAGAACGGAGGCGTGTCTCCTCAGCACGAAGCTCTGCAAGCACCTCCGAAATAGGAACACGACCACGAGCAAGCAGGTGAGCACGCCGAGGCTCAAACTCTGGACGAAGGCGAGATAAGAACTCATGGAGGCGATGAAACTCCAAGTCAGACCGCACAGTCTGGCAACACCGGCAAGTACCACAAACAACAGTCCTGAGAGAGTCAAGCTGGCGCCAGATGGCAGAGCTCTGTGAGTAGAACTCATCAACAGAAGAGTCACCCTGATGAAGAGCATGCTCCTGACGCACCACAGATAAGTAGAGAGCATCACCAGATGGCTGATATCGCTGACAAAGATAGGACCACATCACAGCAACAGGACCGAGACCCATGAACTCAGACGCAAACTGAGGTAAGACACTCGCAGTAAGAACAGCAGCAGCTCGAGCATCATCGTTGCACCACTGAGTGTAAGTAGACAGATCATCTCGGTAAGCAGAAAGAGCATCTGAGTAGGCAGATACCTGCTGATCATAAGCATCAACCGCAGCATCGTCAAGGGCCTTGGCTGTATCCCGATCAGCCTGAGAAGCATCAGCAGCAAGAACAGGTGGCACCGGCGGGGTAGGAGCCACAGGTGCAATAGGGCAAGGCGGACAGGGAACCTCGCCAGAGAGAACGCCCCACAGGAGAAGACCTCGCATGTGGATGCGCATGAAACCCACAAACTCAGCATAGTTGGTGCCATCGAAGATCACCGAGCACCGAGGAACAGCGACATAGCCCGACGAAGACATGACGCCTGAGTGCGCGGTAGTACCACACTTCTCAGCGGTAGTACCGCTTCGAGCGGTAGTACCGCCCTTGCCAGCGGTAGTACCGCGCTGCGCAGGGCGGTAGTACCGCTATGCTACGCGGTAGTACCGCTTGTGCGGTACTTCCGCGGTCCAGTGCCGTGGGCACTTCCGCTTATTTTATGTCTTCTGGTATGCCTGGCCTTCAAGCGGAAGTAGGGCGGCAGTAACGGGCGGTAGTACCGCTTCGGGCGGTAGTACCTCTCTTGCCAGCGGTAGTACCGCTTTGCACAGGGCGGTAGTACCGCTATGCTAAGCGGTAGTACCGCGCAGAGCCGCTGAATCGGGATCGGGATCGACCAAATCGCTGCCGAGCGAGGAGGAGCACAGGCAGGAGCTGGCCGGAGGAGGGGGGGGGGCGGGCGCGGGACGGCGCGGAGGGGGGGCCTGGCGGACGGGGGCGGCCGGAGCCGGCGCGGTCAGGGGCGGCCGGGTCGTCCGCGAGCAGGGGCCGGCCAGCGCGAGCAGGGACGGTCGGAGACCGAGCTGGCGCGAGGCAGAGGCGGCCGGCGACCGGCGCGGTGCGGGGTAGAGGACGGGGAGGAGCAGCCGCGGCCGGACCAGGCCGGCGCGGGGCAGAGACGTCGGCCGGAGTTGCTCTAGCGGCAGCGACGGTGGAGGTGGAGGAGGAACCTGGCATCTGATACCATGTTGGATAATGAGCAACTAGTATTCACAGTGGGCCAAAGGCCAGTACATATACATGTGAGGTATACAAGCGGTAGGACCGCACTCAGAGCGGTAGTACCGCACTCGGGTGGTAGTACCGCACTGGTGCGGTAGTACCGCACCAAACACACATCTAACAATAATCAGGTACGAGAGCTTCGGGGACACGAGACTTCCTCCCAACCTGGCTCGCCACCTCTCCATTAGCAGTGATGTCCAATGGCACCACCATGTCTTACAACAGAAGAAGATGAAGAAGAAGAAGAAGAAGAAGAAGCAACAGCAGGAGGTCAGTGATGACATCACATCATTTGTTGAGTCGCTCCCTGAATTATCTCGAGTGGCAGTGGTGCGGGCGAAAGTGACGAACCTAGACAACTGTGAGCACCTGGAGAAGCGGAATCTGAAGATCATATGCAACAACCTGTCCATGCTCAAGTATTTGAGCATCCTGAAAACAGAGATTTCTCAGCTGCCTAGGGAAATGAAGAAGCTGCAACTGTTGGAGACGCTGGACATTCGAGGAACCAAGGTTCCATCTTCCGCCACAAAAGGCCTCCTGCTCCCGATGCTAAAGCATCTGCTAGCCGGCCCTGTCGATTATCGGGTGGATGTCTCGCCCGAGGAGGAACTTTCCACCGTGCGGCTGCCTCGCAAGATCGGGATGATGACCAGTATGGAGACACTTGTTCATGTCGAAGTTGTCGAAGATGACGAGGAGTTGCAGCACGTCAAGAATCTCAAGCGTCTCACAAACCTAGGCGTGGTCATTCATGGTAAACAAGATAATGTCAACCACTTGCTCGAGGTGGTCACTGAGTTGGATGAATGCCTCTGCAAGTTGTCAGTTTGGGTCAAATTACCGTGTAACGGCGTGCCTCTCAACATGAACCTCGACGACACAGAACTACGTCGTCCCAAGAAGCTTGTGAGACTTGACATCAACGGCATCACCACCGGGTTGCCCGACTGGATTAAAGATCTCTCACGCCTTGCTGAGATAACTCTGCGCAAGACATCATTGTCACATAATTCTCTGCCAACACTAGGCAAGCTCCAAGGCCTGTGTGCAGCCTCACGCTCCGGCATGGGTCATACACAGAGAACAATCTCTTCTTCAAGGCTAACCTGTTCGAAAATATGGAGCACCTTGACATTGAAAAGATCAATTTTGAAATCGGCACAGCTCCCAAGCTCGCAAAGATTGTTTGGAACCTCACCCACAGCCGCAGAGGAACCATTGATGGCCTCGGCAATCTTCCAAGCCTCAAGCAGTTGGAGCTCAATGGTGACTTCAACCTAAGTTATGTGCACCAAGCTGTTGCAGAGCATCCAAACTGTCCTGAATTCAGGTATACTGCATTTATTGCTATCACGGAGTAGAAGTTGTTCCCTTGTGCTTTGTGTGTCTTGTTGAGTGTCGTCGTGGCCTGCTAGAAGTTGTGTGCTTTGTGTGTCAGGTGTTACGTTTGTTGAACCCTAGCTATATACGAAGCTAGCTTTGGTCGCAGCCTCGCCAGTTTTTTTCCCCCATAGCACGATCTCGACGGGAGATCGTTATAGTGGGTTTTTCTGGCATTTGTGTGGAGGTTTGTGTTTCTTTTCCCGTGTTTTGTAATGCTGCTGAGATATTGTTTCCGTTGGTCCTTGTGATTAATCAAAAATAAATAAAAATAAACGTGTGCATCGTGGTCCTGTTATGCCATCTGCTAGTCTGCTACCGGGTGTGTATTGATTTGATTAAGTGGTGTCGAACTGTAACTATTTATCAATAAACTGTTCTGTTGCATTTCAATATCCAGTTGCAAATAACGGGATTCACGAGTGAGTTAAATCCAGAGAAACACATGCACATGCATTATTGGGATTTCCTTTCATCGCCACCTGGGTGGCAGGAGCCCAAGCCACTTAGAGCATCTCCACTCGCGCCCCCAACAGGCCCCAGGGCGTGTTTTTTAGCGCCGGCGCCGAAAAATCCCCCCAGTCGTGCCCCCAGGACGCCGATTTCCGCCGGTTCGGCCCATTTTTTGGCCCGGCGATCCCAGGCCGAACCCAGTGCACTGGGGGGCGTTTGGGGGCTCCGGCGGAAGGGAAAACGGCGCATGGGCCACCACTGTCAGGGGAAACCGTTTTTTCCACGTCCAGATTCGCCTCCCTGCGCGCGCTACCCCTTCCGCCGCCGTGCCGATCCCGGCGCCGCCCACCTGCCCACCGCCGCTAGAAAGGCCATTTCCCGCCGAGAAAGAGAGGGTTCGCCGCGGCAGCCTCAACCCCGCTCCTGGGCGAGCTTTTCCGGCGCTCCTGGGCAAGCGGGGATACCGGCGGCGGCTGCGCGCCTACCACGCCCACCAGGTGTTCGGCGATTTGTCTGCTCGGCGATGGACTCGGACGACGAGGAGGCGTTCGCGGCGCTGCTGGAGGAGGAAGCCGATGACGATGCCGACGCCCAGGACGAAGAGCACCTCATTGTCCTCGCCGCTCTGGCCGGCCTGTTCGCAAGCAATGCAAAGCCGCGGCGAGGTGGCTCGGCGCCGGGCCGGCAGAAGGCAAAGCAGAGGCATCGGCTGGAGGGCTATTGCTTGCTCTATGCCGACTACTTCGCCGACGCTCCACTGCACGGCGAGAAAGTATTTCGGCGCCGTTATCGGATGAGCCGAAAGCTCTTCCTCAGGATTGTGAATTCCATCCGTGAGTTCGACAGCTACTTCAAGTGCAAGAAGGATTGCACCGGCACACTTGGATTCACCTCACTCCAGAAGTGCACGACAGCTATGAGGATGCTTGCATACGGAGCTCCCGGTGATATACTGGAAGACTATGGACGCATGGCCGAGTCCACCACCATTAAGTGTTTGTACAAGTTCTGCAGGGCAGTGGTGGCAGTGTTTGGACCACAATATTTGCGATCACCCAATGCTAAAGACACTGCTCGGATCCTAGCACAGAATGCAGCAAGAGGATTTCCTGGGATGCTTGGAAGCATCGACTGCATGCATTGAGCATGGAAAAACTGTCCATTTGCTTGGCAGGGGATGTACAAAGGCGCCAAAGGAGCTTGCAGTGTGGTACTTGAGGCAGTGGCCACACAGGACCTCTGGATTTGGCACTCCTTCTTTGGTATGCCAGGAACTCACAATGACATCAACGTACTGCAGTGCTCGAATGTCTTTGCCAAGCTTGTTGAAGGTCATGCTCCTCCAGTGAACTTCGAGGTCAATGAGCGCCACTACAACAAGGGATACTACCTAGCAGATGGCATCTATCCGAGATGGTCCACATTTGTGAAGACTATCTCAAACCCTGTGCCAGGAGGCAAGAACTCCTACTTTGCCAAGTGTCAGGAGGCTTGCAGGAAGGATGTCGAGCGGGCATTTGGTGTGCTCCAATCTCGATTTGCTGTTGTCCGGTACCCCGCTCTGACCTGGTCGAAAGATCAAATGTGGGAAGTCATGACTTGCTGTGTCATCTTGCACAACATGATCATTGAGAGCGAGCAGCAAGAACCAGTGTTTGACACTGAACCATATTACAGGCAGGGTCCTCTTGCCCAAGTTGATCACCAGCTACCGGCAACCTGGACTGCCTTCCTCAATATGCGTCAGGAGATCCGAGACCCACAGGTGCATCAAGAACTGCAGCACGATCGGGTGGAGCACCTATGGAGGCTCAAAGGCAACGCCTAGCTCGACGTGTGATGAAATATGAGTTTGATTTGTCGAACTAATTGATTTGTATTGATTTCTGTGACGAAGTATGTGATAAAAATTAGTTTGCGTTGAGTTTGTGCCGAAGCACGCCGAAATTGGGCCAATTTGCGCCGACATTGGGCCATTTTGCGCCGAAATTGGGCCGAAATCCACGGCTGGGGGGGCGATCTTGGGTCGGCGACTGGGAACCATAGCCCCCCCATGCCGAATTTTCCGCCGGTTGGCCCCCAGGCGGCGCTATTTCAAGCCCCTGGGGGGCCGAACGGCTGGAGATGCTCTTAAGTTCTTAGGCCCGGGCCCCGCAAAAAAAAGTGCTTAGGCCTAGGCGGGCGAAGTCACTACAGGAAAAACCATCTATGCCGAGTATCGGAAGTACTCGGCGAAGCCCAAAAAGTGCTCGGCAAAGTCTTTACCTAGTGACCGAAATCGTTATACGAAGACTCTCACAGCCGTGCAACAAAGGTCAACGGATTTGCGGGCTCGTTGGGGATGGCGTGGGAGGCATGCATTGCGATGATTGCAGGCGGCTTGGAATCCTTAGATCGGCGAGCTTGCTCCTTTTCTGGCCGGGATTCCTTTTCCGGTGAGGAAGGACGCGGCAGATCGTGCTCCTCGATGACCGCGAACACGTCATTGACTCCCTAGTGGCGGAGCCAGAAATAAAGCAAACCCCAGGCCAAAATTTTGTTGGCAACATGGAATTTTTTTGGCACTTATAACTACCCCAAAAATGCCTCGCATGCCCGCCACCCGCATGCATGCCTCCCCCACGTCGGCTCGGGCCAACAGCCCCCTGGGGTCGCCCGCGAGCCCGCCCATCACTTCACCAGCTTCGCCCGTTTCCACCGCAGTGCTCGGCTCGTCGACCCCATCGACCACCCCCTCCTCTGTGTCTAGCGACACATCTCCACCGGTCATCATCCATCGTCCACCGTCTCCGTCCAACACTCATACGATGGTGACTCGCGCTAAACACGGTCTTTTCCAACCTGTCGACCGACTTAACCTCACGGTCTCTCACTCCATCCCTTCTCCCATGCCCAAAACATACCGGGGTGCTCTTCATGACCCACATTGGCGCCGTGCGATGCACAAGGAATTTGATGCTCTTGTTGCTAACAATACATGGTCACTTGCACCTCGTCCTCCTCGTGCTAATGTTGTTTCAGGGAAGTGGATCTTCAAGCATAAATTTCACTCCGACGGCAGCCTTGCTCGCTACAAGGCTAGGTGGGTGGTGCGCGGCTATTCTCAACAGCCGGGCATTGACTTCGATGAGACATTCAGCCCTATCGTCAAGCCGACCACGATCCGCATCGTCCTCAGCCTCGCGGTGACGCGGGCATGGCCGATCCACCAGCTCGACGTCAAGAATGCCTTCCTCCATGGCAATCTTGACGAGGAGGTCTACTGTCAGCAGCCGCCTGGATTCATTGGCGCTTGCTGCCCCGACTACGTGTGTCGTCTACACAAGTCGCTTTATGGGCTTAAGCAAGCGCCACACGCATGGTACCAGCGGTTTGCCCACTTCGCGCACAGGCTCGGTTTCGTTGCATCGAAATCGGATATCTCCCTGTTCATCTACAAGCGCGGCCACGACCTCGCCTACCTCCTCCTGTACATGGACGACATCGTCATCACCGCCTCCATGACTCAGCTTCTTCGGCACTTGACACATCAGCTGCACTCCGAGTTCGCCATGAAAGATCTCGGTGCTCTGTCCTTTTTCCTCGGCATCTCGGTCACACGGACGGCCACTGGCATGATTCTCTCTCAGCGACAGTATGCCGTGGACCTCCTACAGCGTGCAGGCATGGCTGACTGCAACCCCTCGGCCACCCCTATTGATGTCAAGTGCAAACTTTCGGCACTGGATGGTTCTCTTCTCGACGATGCCACGGCCTATCGGATCTATGCCGGTGCCTTGCAGTACTTGACGCTCACCCGTCCGGACATCGCACATGCTGTACAGCAGGCCTGTCTCTATATGCGCGCACCTTGGGAGCTGCATCTTAACTTGGTTAAGCGGATTCTTCGCTACATCAAGGGTACTCTCGACCTCAGCTTGCACATCTCCAGCTCGTCGTCCACGACGCTCACCGCTTACTCTGACGCCGACTGGGCTGGATGCCCCGACACTCGACGCTCTATGTCTGGCTACTATGTTTAGCTCGGCGACAACCTGGTTTCTTTGTCGTTTAAATGACAAACCACGGTCACTCGATCCAGTGCTGAGGCGGAATATCGCGCTATCGCTCATGCTGTCGCGGAGTGTTACTGGATTCGACAGCTTCTTAGCGAGCTTCATCACCCCCTGATGGCTGCTACGGTCGTGTTTTGTGACAATGTCAGCACGGTTTACATGGCCTCAAATCCGGTTCAGCACCGACGTACCAAGCAAATAGATATCGACATTCACTTTGTTCGAGAGAAGGTGTCTCCTGGTCAGGTCCGGGTTCTTCACGTACCATCGTTGCGCCATTATGCTGATATTATGACAAAGGGACTTTCATTGCAGCTCTTCTCCGAATTGAGTTAATTGCACAAAACTACCACATTTGCGGTTAGGTTTGCAGAAAACCACCTAGTCACTAATTTTTTGCAAAAGCCACCACGTATTCAGTATTTTTGCAGAAAACACTGATCGGGGGATTTGGTCCGTTTGATCACTTTCTGACAGTGGGGCCAGATTATAAGGAGCTGACTTGGCAAAAAACACTGAACAATGGGGCCTTTTTCTAAATAACAGAAGCACGAAGGACAAAAACGTAAAACACTCAAAGGATAAGGTTATCTTCTCCCGCATACAGGGGAGCCACCAACCGCCTATATAGGGGAGCTCATGGCCGGCGTGTACAGGGGAGCTCGTTCCCGGCGGTTGCTGGCTCATGACCGGCGGCGGATCCGGCTTCGGCCAGCGGCCTCAGGCGTCCTGGAGAGAGAGAGGGGGAGCTGCATGAGAGAGAGAGAGAGAAGGGAGAAGGGAGAGAGACAGGGGAGGAAGGAGAGGAAGAGGGGGCGGCGGTGGTGCCCGGTGCACCGGCGAACTGGCGGCGGCGAGCGGCGGGGAAGTCCGGTCTGCGGTCTGAGCCTTGGCGCGCTTGGGCTGGCCGGACGACGCACGCGCTGGACCTGGCGATGCAGAGGCTCGGGGCGGCGGTTGCTCGCCGGATCGATCGATCTGGTCGATCTCCGGAGCCCGGCGGCAGGGCTTGAAGCGGATCCGGAGGCAGGCGGTGTAGGGGTGGCTGAGGACGCCCGGACCCGGTCGGTGGAGGCGGTTGGCGGAGCTCCAGCCGGCGGGGCTCCTTGGATGCGGCGGCGGCGGCAGTTGACCTGCAGGGCGGCTCGGCCAGGAAAGAAAAGTGGTCGGGAGGAGATGGAAAGAAAAGGTAGGAGGAAGGAGATGGTATGCGGGGCAGCGGTGGTCGCCGTCGTGCTTGTCGGCGGCAGCAAGGTCGCCGGAATGGCACGGGGGCTGGGCAGCTCGGGCTCTCCCGATCTAGACGGGATCGAGGCAGGGTGTGGGCAAAGGGCGCCTCCGTGGCTTCAAGGCCGAGCTCGCGCTGCTCGCCGGCCGAGCTAGCTGGTGGGCGGCCTCCATCCCGACGGCGCCGCCCCTCGCTGCACTCAGGCGCGCTGCAGTTGTCCACTGCCGGGGGGAAGGGGATTTTGATTGCGTTTTTGTTTTAGATTCAGGGGTGTGTACGTCATTTTTTTTGCCAAGTCAACTCCTTACAATCAGGGCCCACCTGTCGGGCAAGTGCTTAAACGGGCCAAATCCCCCGATAAGTGTTTTCTGAAAAAAGATTACTGAATACGAGGTGGCTTTTGCAAAAAATTAGCGACAAGGTAGTTTTCTACAAACCTAACCGCAAATGTGGTAGTTTTTTACTTTTAACTCCCGAATTTCGCACCAGTTTGTGCCTACTGCCGACAGACGCACAAACTGAGGGGGGATGTTAAAGCATATCTTTGTATATCTTTGTGTAATTGTTTTGTATAGGAATATCTCCACCTGCCGAATATTGTGTGATTCAGTTGAGATTTCCCTTGGCCTCCAAGGCTTGTAATCCTATATAATATCAACATGATTTCCCTTGTGTGGCGTGTTCGCACAAATCATTCCAGTTGCTCTCATAACATTTCTAAAAAAATACCACATGCAAAAACAAACAAAATAAAGTTCAATTGCTCAATAAATCTAGAATGTAAACTTAATACTTAATGATCCAACAAAATAGATAAAACATGACATAGGTACAAATAATAATACGGGGATACAAAAAAGTACCAAATCAATTGGTTACCTCATCTGTGCCTCCCACAACTTGATCAACGGTAGAAGAACCAACACCTTCAAGGCATTGAAAGTATACATCCATAAGAAAATGCATAAACATCAAGTGAAATCATTATCATTGATACAAATTTAAAAACTTACAACTTCAACAAGTAAAACATCTTTGAGAGACCTAAATGATTGAAAGCGATATATAATAGTATCATCATCAATACTTGTAAATACATCTTGCCCAATATAGCACACCATCTTATAATTCATCCAATAATCACTCATCTTATTCCTCAACTCAATCTTGATAATACTCATAGCTGAGCAGGAGTACCAAGATTATTACTCTTTCAATTTGCTTATTCCTGTCTGGATCTAAGCTTTCATTAGGGTTCATAATACCATGATCAGGTTCAATATCACCTATTCACCTTAATGGAATTGAACACGGGCAGGAGCAGGCATACCAATATTGTTAATCTCTCGGTTTGACATTGCATGCTGGTTGCTTGAAGTCGAAGGCGGTGGTCGAATTTCTACTGTTGTTTCAATTTGTGGTGTTGATTCAGTCCCCTCGGCTGCTTGATTCCCTCGATCTGAAATGATAGGTGTAGACACTCGCGTTGCGGGCACCAATAGAAAAATATCTTCATCTTCTATTTCTACAACATGAAATAAAATTGGCAAATACATTAAATTTGGTTCAACAATACCCAACATATACGACTGACACACACACACACACATATTTATTCAAGGACGCTGCTAGGCAGCGAGCGCTTGCTGCCTAGCATGATCCAGCGGCCTAATATTTTTTTGAAAACGACAAAAGGAGCACTACCGGACTGGAGTCCTATGCCGACGGCCGTCCCCCGTCGGCATAGGCACATATGCCGTCGGCATAGGCCTATGCCGACGGGGGCCGTCGGTGTAGCTCCGTCGGCAACTCGTACGTCGGCGTACCTGGCCCCGGCCGTCGGCATAGAAAACTGTCGGCATAGCTATCTATGCCGACGGCTTCCGTACAGCCGTCGGCATAGATTCACCGTCGGCAAATTTTTACGTATGACGGCGGCTGACGGCGCCGTCGTCAAGTTTTACCCAACCAAAGGCCGCCACGTGGCTCCTATATGCCGACGGCCAGGCTGTCGGCATAGCTACAAAACTATGCCGACGGCCTGGCCGTCGGCATATGTGTACCACGTGGCGCCCGCTGGTGCGTCCTGGCCCACGGGTATGCCGACGGCCCGGCCGTCGACATAGTTTATATCTATGCCGTCGGCCTAGCCGTCGGCATACCTCTGTGCCAGGACGCACCAGTGGGCGACACGTGTCCTCTATGCCGACGGGCTAGACGTCGACATAGATATAAAGCTATGCCGACGGCTTGCCGTCGGCATAGTGGACACGTGGCGCCCACTGGTAGCACGGCCCACTCCTATGCCGACGGCCTAACCGTCGGCATAGGTCCTGTCTTTTTTTTGGTATTTTGTGTTTGATTTCAATTCAAATACACAGCACATATATTCAAATACACATACACATCACATATATATCACACAACAGCATCATCATCACCACAACATAATAGAGAACATCATCACAACATAAGTATTATCATCACAACATAAGTCAAATCATCACAACATAAGCATCTACGCCAACATAATAGAGAAGCATAAAAGATAGAAGTCGCCACCACCATCACCACCCAGAGGCTTAAGCGCCAGGACATCCACCACCACCGCCAAGACCGCCAAAGCCCAGGTCGTCACTGCTACCGGCACCGCTACCGCCAAGACCGCCACCGCCACCTCCTCGGTGGATCGGAGTGACCGGGCTCCGTGACTCGGGAGTGATGCCATCATTGGCACCACCACAAACGGATGATCCACCAGTTCCCTGGATGTTTGAAAAGATATGTTAAGGGATATATGATTGTGTTGAATAAACGATAAGTAGTGGTTGAATAGTTTGGGAATGTACTAACCGGAGTCCAACTGTGCTGTGCCAGAAATTCTTCAAACGTAGGCAGCACTGGTTGTGGTCCAGCAGGTGGTGGTGGTGGTTCCATTACAGGAACCGTGCTGGCCGCAATGGAGTCAAAAACGAGCTGCATGTTAGTTGACCAAGCAAACACGAAGGTCAGAAGAAATGAAAGTGCAATATATGAAAGTGAAATGAAAGGGGCTAAACTAACCTTCATCATGTGACTGTTGTGGTCCGTGACTGCTGCAACTCTCGCGTTCCACGCCATGACCTCCTGACGTGTGAACTCCATGTAGGCCTACAATATGACATGATGAAACTCATAAAACATCTCAATGCGGAAAATAAAGTGAGAAAAAAGGAAGATAAGAGGGAAAATACTTACAGAGTGCTGCTGGGCTAGGAGGGACTGTGACTGTGCACTGGTCGTGCTCGGGCGTGGGCTCGGGCTCGGGTTGGTAGCTCGAAGCCGTGTGTAGGAGACAGAAGGAGTGACCACAGCATCCAGAACCGCCTGCCGACCATGACTCTTCGGCCCGATGCCGACCACCGCCCTGTCGTCCGTAGCCTCTTTTAAGGGGTCAGGTGTGTCAGGATGTAACCTCAGATACTCCTCCTTGTAGGCCTTCAGGTTCTTCTCGGTCTTGCCGTAGTACTTGTCCTCGCCATCCTTGGGCTTATTCCGCACATGGGCGAGCTCCCACGCCTCCATGTCTGAGAGCAGCCGCTTCAATTTCTCCTCCTGCACCACCAAACAGAGGTTAGTCATACATAAGAAAGTGACGGTAAATAGAAGAAGAAGAATGTTTCATGTACATAGATATACCTGAACTTTCTTGTGGCTCCAGTGGTTCCGGTTTCCCTGACCATGTGTTCCGTCGGTCCCTCGATTAGCCCGGTTTTTGATGCTCTTAGCAGCCCACTCTTCATCCTGACCGAGCCACAGATCCACCAATGCCGCCCATCCATCAGTTTTTCCATAACACCAAGCAGGACACACCTACATAATGAAAGCATAATGGCATGTCAACACGAAACAATGAAATTTACCACAAACGTGGGAATGAAAAGTCTGTTATACTTACCATCAAGTACTCCTCCCTCCTCAAGGTAAGCTTCTGCCTCCGCGCGTCTTCCTTGGTCATCTTCTGGCCAAGAGCGTCGTGAAAATATTGCGAGATGGCCACCCAGCGCACCTCGTACTGCATCTGGCGGGCCTTCTTCCTTGCAGCCCGCACCAAGAACTCGTCGGCAGTGGACTTGTGCTACTCAAGAACTCGATAGTATTTCTATAGTCATTCATAAAACCAGAATGGAAGAAGCCATGAGTTAAACCATTCGATGATAAACTACGAACGAAACTCAAGACTCGTGCTTCTGAAAAGAACTTACCCAAAAATTTGTTATCACGGCCTCAACATACGTATCATGGTCCGGGTGGGGGGCCGCTTCGTAGTGGTCCCAGCTCGTGGCCAAAACTAGGCGCTCCGGGTGCCTGACTGGCTCCGGAGCGAACAGCCCCGGCCAGTGTTCCTTCAACAAGATAGTGATGATGCCGTTTGGAAGACGGGCCTCTTTAGGAACTATCCAGTTGCTGCAAAAGATAGAAAATATGAGCATGTGTACAATCAAAAGAATGAAAATATGAGCATGTGTACAATCAAAAGAATGAAAATATGAGCATGTGTACAAGCAAAAGAATTAAAATATGATTAAGGGGCACTTACTCTTTCCCCGTGGGCTCAATGAGCCACTTCTGCTCCTCGGTAGCAGGAAGGCGAGGGAGTTTTGCAGTACCACGCAGCCACCCCTTCATGTTGCCAACCCCCTCCCCGCCACCACCATCCTCCCCGCCACCACCATCCTCCTCGCCTGCCTCCTCCTCCTCCTCCTCCCCCTCCCCAACCTCCTCCACCTCCTCCTCAACCTCCTCGCGAACCTCCTCCTCCTCCTCCTCGGTAGAGGGTACCTCACTAGAGGAGGGCCTCGAAGACGACACCCCTAAGTCGGTGAGGGAGCGCTGTTTCTGGCCCCGACCCTGTCCTCCTCTAGGGGCTCTCCGCCCACCCCCTCCTCCTCTAGGGGCACCTCTCCCTCGACCTCCCTGTGAGGAGTCATCCTCAAGTAGTCGAGGGGGAACAGTACGGGGTCGACCACTCTGACTAGCCATCGTGGTGAGTTTGGCTAGGAAACCCGTGCCATCGGCCTTCCCCTTGCCCATGCTTAGCGAACCTGCATTGAAAAGAGAATAAACAATTAGTATATTAATAATGAAGAAAAAAGCATAATAATAAGGAATAAAAAAGCACGTTAATAAATAAGCATCGGAGTAAAGAAGCCCCCCAACAATACCTCGTTCGCGAGGTGCAAAATGAGATGTGTCATCGGAGTAAAGAAGCCTGGCGGAAAGATCTTCTCTAGCTTGCATATCAACTCCGGTGCCTTCTTATGCAATTGTCTAATCATCTCGGGACATACTTCTTTAGGACAGAGCGTGCGGAAGAAATGGCTTAGCTCCGCAAGCACTCGCCAGACACGCTCGGGGACATAGCCTCGAACCATCACCGGCATTATCCGCTCAATCCATACATGATAGTCATGACTCTTGAGCCCGGTCACTTTGCCCGTTGAAAGATTGACTCCCTTACTTATATTCGATGCATAACCATCAGTGAACTTCACGATGTGTTTGAGCCACTTCAATACCTCCATCTTTCTGGCTTTTTAAGGACGAAGTCATCATCTGGCTTGAACCAGTTTCTTCGACCGCCTGTGGGAGGCCGCATGTTTAGACGTGGTCTATCACAAATTTTCTGTTGATCGGCTCTAGCATTAACGTTATCCTTCGTCTTATCAGGAATGTTGAGGATCGTGCGGAAAAGGGACTATCCGACATTCTTTTCGGTGTGCATCACATCGATGTTGTAAGGAAGTTTGAGGTCCTTGAAATAGGGAAGCTTCGTGAAAGGGGTAATGTGAGTCCAGTTGTGCGTCTCACCATATCCCTCGAAGCCTTTGACTTTGCCTTTGCCTTTGCCTTTGCCTTGGCCTTGGCCTTCGCCTTCTCCTTTGGCTTTGGTTTTGGCTTTGGCTTTGGCTTTGGCTTTGCCTTCGCCCTTTGCCTCTGCTACGTCCTCGTCTCAGCGAAACCTCCCTCTTTTTATTATCTCTCGGATGGTTGGGATGCATCATGTGTGTGTGTGTTTGTCGTGGGAGGGAAGGTGGCATCGAGCTCTGTTTCTGCTGTTTGCTGCGGCGAAAGCAGCAGGGCGGGGAGAGACCAGACCGAGCCAAGGCAAGCGGGGTTCCCACAATATTCCGAAAACCCAAATGGCAGTGATAGGCGCCGGTCGACCGACCGAAAATTCGGCCGGTCAGCTGCCCAACGCCCGATAAAAGCGTCCAGAGCCGTCCGATTTCGCACGCCACCTAAACCCCTTCATCCCCAAGCTTTCTCTCCCCCGCAAAATAGTTGCGCCCCCATATGCCCCAGCGCCGCACAACCAGCTCGTTGCCCCGCTCCCTCGCTGCACAGCCAGCTCGGCGCCCTACGCCGGCATCGCTACTGGCTGCAGCATCCAATGGTCACCCTCGCGCAGGATTGCAGTCACCGCGGTTGGTTGCAGCTCCTCCGACGGACTATTCCGGCATCTCCGCCAACGCCGCAGCTCCGGCAAGCGCTGCTGCTGCAGCACCCATCCCCAGCAAGCAGGTTCCAGCAAAACCACTCGCCGGTTCCAGCAACCACTCGCTTGTTGCAGCAAAAATCCGGTAGCCCCGCCGTTGGCTGGCTCGCAGGTTCCAACAAATCTGGACGCCGGTTCCAGCAAACCACTCACCGGTTGCAGCAAAATCCGGTCACCCCGCCGTTTCTCACTCACAGGTTCCAGCAAATCCGGTCACCGGTTGTAGCAAATCCGGTCGCCGGTTGCAGCTCCCCCTGCGCTTGAATCGCTGGCCGATCCCAACAATTCGACTCATCGTTTCCAGCAAAAACTGCGCCGATTGCAGCCAAATTCGCTCGTCGGTGGCAAGTCGTCTCCAGCGTCGGCGGTGGCCGGTTCCATCACAGACGATGCCTGGTTCCAGCACCAGAGATGTCCGCGCGAGGCCGTGGTGGTCCGGTGGTCGCAACCGCGACAACACCCCGTGCCAACGTGGTGGCCTTGAGATGTCCGCGCGAGGCGTGGTGGTCCGGTGGTCGCAACCGCGACAACACCCCGTGCCAACATGGTGGCCTTGGGGTTGCAGCAAAACAGTAGCAGCGGCTTGTAGCAACGTCTCACTCTGTGCGTTAGGTTTACATGGTTCGGTTTATACGGTTTTCCGGTTTGTATGGTATTAATACTTCGGTAAATATGGTATGATATTAACATACGGTTCGGTTTCGGTATATACCAAATTATTTCGGTATGGTTTCGGTATATACCATAAAAATCAAAGTTGACGCGAATTTGAAAATGACATATAATAATTTACAAATTTATGACTCAAAACACATACCTTTTTATACAAAGAGTATATAACTATATACAAGTGTATATGCATGCATGGATTCGATGGTTATAGACGTGCCTAGCATTCTTTTGAAGAGAAATATGACTCCTGTACAAAATGGATGTGCTTAACAGGAAATCTGGCTCCTGTACAAAAAATGACTACTTGTATGGTTGTTTGCCTCAAGATATATAAATATAATTTTTACTTCGGTTTATTCGGTTAACCGTTCGGTTTTTCGGTATATACCATAAAAACCATAATTCAAAACGGTATGAAAAGTTCATACCATACCGAAACCATAAACCATAAAAACCGTAAAATTAGGGCTCGGTTCGGTTTTCCTTGGTATTGTTTTTCGGTTCGGTTTGCATATGCACAGGGTGAGCAACGTCCGTGGCGTTGAGAAGTAGTCCTGGCGTTGAGTAGCAGCAAGCAGCGGCGGAGGTGGTACGGTGGCAAGCTGCAGCCCTGGAGAGATGGAGGAAAGGGAAAGGGCGAGATCATGGAGGCGAATTTGTGGAGGAGGAGAAGTGGTCGGTTCGGGAGACGCAAAGGAGGCCACTCTGAGCGCCACGCTCAAAGCCAGTCGTCGGAGTCGGATTCCTACGCAATCGACGCGTGAGAGGTGACCGGACCAGCACGAGGCCGGTCGACAGGCAGTAAACGTTTCCCAAACCTGGAGCTCACCGGACTCTGACTACCAACGGAACATGATAGTTCTGGCAGATTCCCCCGGTTCGCATGCATGCGTTCGGACTAAGAAATACGAAGGACCAAATGCCGAGGCCTACGAACGTTTTGGCAAAACGCCAAGATCGATGGCGTTTTCTCTGTCATGTCAGCGTCAACTGGGCGAGTGTGGGGCAAGAAAATAGTGACGTCTTCTGTGTAACCAAAACACCAGAGATGTTGGCGTAACAAAAAATTCAGATATGAAAGAAAATTCAGACAAGGTCAAATCGTGCTATCTTCGTGTTTAAGGTCAAACAATGATTTCAGCCGTACATACAGTATCCAAACAGTATGTATTGGGGATGTACACACTAGTAGAAAACAGGGCTTTGGTCCAACCTTGAAAAGCCCATTAATGCCGGTTCACCCACGAACCGGGACCCATGGGGGCATTGGTCCCGGTTCGTGAGGCCAGGGCGCCGGCCGGGCCTCGTTGGCCATTGGTCCCGATTCGTCTGACCCCTTTGGTCCCGGTTCCAGACACGAACCGGGACCAATGGGCCTCGCTCCTGGCCCACAATCATTGGTCCCGGTTTGTGGTTGGAACCGGGACCAAATGGTGTCCTTTAGTCTCGGTTCCAGCCACAAACCGGGACCAATGGTTGGCCTATATATACCCCCCTGCCCGCGAGGAGAGAAGTGCACTGCTCTGTTTTTTTGGCCGGCCGTGGGAGAGCTTTGTGGTGCTCTAGCTCACCTCCTATGCACATGAGGTGTTCGATGAAATGCCCGAGCCACACTTAAGCTTTCTCCTCTGGAAGCTCCTTGTCCAAGCTCCATTTTCCTCAAGATTTGTCTAGGTTTGGCGGTCCGTCCTGTCCCGTCCCCGTCCTCACCGCCGTCGATCGCCCGCGCCCATCTCGGCGCCGGCACCACCGTGGTTAGCCTCTTCTTCTTATCTTCTTTCTAAAAGAAAAAAGTTCTTACTTGTATGATTTAGATAGATACTTGTGTAACTTTCTTACTTTTATTATTGTTTGTTATTATATAGTGCGATGGTTTTGGTATCCGCCTCCTTCGGCCCTCGTCCTGTCTATGATTCGGATGTGGTATATATTATCTTTGATAACTATTTGTTTTATTTAGTGTTTATGACAATTATGCCGACCAACGTGACATAGATTTTTTAATCTAGGAGGTATGTGAACCGGAAATTCCAACCGACATAGAAATTCTTGTCGAGAAGTTAAATTTGGTTGAAAAAGAAAACAATTACTTGAAAGAAAAATTACAAAGAGTTGAAGAGGAGAAGATGAAGTTGGAGTTGCATGTTGCCGATGTCGTCGACGATCACAAGATCAAAATGGATGCAATGCGCTTGAAGATTAGAAAGATTAGAAAATATGCCATTCATACTGAGGCTTGGTATCATTATGCCGTTGGATCAATTGGTACCTTAGTTGCGGTTATGATCGCATTTGTTGTTGCATATAATTTTTTTACATAGTTTCAATGTATGTTTTAATTAGATGCTCTAGAGAGTTATATGTTGTTCAATAATGAGAACTATATAACGCACGCAGATGAACCGGCAATGGATGTACGGTGACCGACGCACCTCCGAGTATATTAAGGGCCTGCATAATTTTCTCGAAGCGGCTGAGGCAAACAAGCAGAATGGTTTTATGCATTGTCCATGTACTGTCTGTGAGAATACGAAGGCTTTCTCCAACTCTAAAACCCTTCACTTCCACCTGCTTGAGAAGGGTTTTATGCCACACTATAATGTTTGGACGAAGCACGGAGAAAGAGGGGTTATGATGGAAGACAACGAAGAAGAAGAGGATGATGACAACTACCCGCCCCCTGAATACGGTGATGCTGCAATGGGGGAAGCTGAAGATCAAGAGGAACCAGACGATGTGCCCGATGATGATCTTCGCCGGGTCATTGTTGATGCACAGAGAGAATGCGAAAGTGAAAAGGAGAAGTTGAAGTTCGATCGCATGTTAGAGGATCACAAAAAAGGGTTGTACCCAAATTGCGAAGATGACAACAGAAAGCTCGGTACCACACTGGAATTGCTGCAATGGAAGGCAGACAATGGTGTATCTGACAAGGGATTTAGTTCGCTACTGAAAATAATGAAGAAGAAGTTTCCAAAGGATAACGAATTGCCCGGCAGTACGTACGAAGCAAAGAAGGTTCTATGCCCTCTAGGATTGGAGGTGCAGAAGATACATGCATGCCCTAATGACTGCATCCTCTACCGCGGTGCGTACGAGGATTTGAACGCATGCCCGGTATGCGGTGCATTGCGGTATAAGATCAGAAGAGATGACCCTGGTGATGTTGAGGGCCAGCGCACCGGGAAGAGGGTTCCTGCCAAGGTGATGTGGTATGCTCCTATAATACCACGGTTGAAACGTCTGTACAGAAACAAAAAGCATGCCGAGTTGATGCAATGGCACATAAAAGACCGTAAGAAAGACGGGAAGTTGAGAGCACCCGCTGACGGGTCGCAGTGGAAAAAGATCGAGAGAAAGTGGAGCGACTTTACAGGTGACCCGAGGAATGTATGGTTTGGTTTAAGTGCAGATGGCGTTAATCCTTTTGGGGAGCAGAGCAGCAAGCATAGCACATGGCATGTGACTCTATGTATGTATAACCTTCCTCTTTGGTTGTGCATGAAGCGGAAGTTCATTATGATGCCAGTGCTCATCCAAGGCCCTAAGCAACCCGGCAATGACATTGATGTGTACCTAAGGCCATTAGTTGATGAACTTTTACAGCTATGGAATGGAAGAGGTGTACGTGTGTGGGATGAGAACGAACATGAGGAATTTGACCTACATGCGTTGCTGTTTGTAACCATCAATGATTGGCCTGCTCTCAGTAACCTTTCAGGACAGACAAACAAGGGATACCACGCATGCACACACTGTTTAGATGACACCGACAGTATATATTTGGACAAATGCAGGAAGAATGTGTACCTGGGGCATCGTCGATTTCTTCCGACCAACCATCAATGTCGAAAGAAAGGAAAGCATTTCAAAGGTGAGGCAGATCACCGGAAGAAGCCCGCCCAACGTACTGGTGATCACATACTTGATATGGTCAATGATTTACAAGTAATATTTGGAAAGGGTCCTAGCGGACTATCTGTTCCGACTGACGATGCGGGACGCGCACCCATGTGGAAGAAGAAATCTATATTTTGGGACCTACCCTATTGGAAAGACCTAGAGGTCCGCTCTGCAATCGACGTGATGCACGTGACGAAGAATCTTTGCGTGAACCTGCTAGGCTTCTTGGGAGTGTATGGGAAGACAAAAGATACACCGGAGGCACGGGAGGAACAACAACGTGTGCATGAAAAAGACGACATGCATCCAAAGCAGTATGAAGGTCCTGCCAGCTACGCTCTTACCAAAGAAGAGAAGGAAATCTTCTTTGAATGCCTGCTCAGTATGAAGGTCCCGTCTGGCTTCTCGTCGAATATAAAGGGAATAATAAATATGGCAGAGAAAAAGTTCCAGAACCTAAAGTCTCATGACTGCCACGTGATTATGACGCAACTGCTTCCGGTTGCATTGAGGGGGGCTTCTACCGGAAAACGTTCGATTAGCCATTGTGAAGCTATGTGCATTCCTCAATGCAATCTCTCAGAAGGTGATCGATCCAGAAATCCTGCCAAGGTTAAGGAGTGATTTGGTGCAATGTCTTGTTAGTTTCGAGCTGGTCTTCCCACCATCCTTCTTCAATATCATGACGCACGTCCTAGTTCATCTAGTCGACGAGATTGTCGTCCTGGGCCCTGTATTTCTACACAATATGTTCCCCTTTGAGAGGTTCATGGGAGTCTTGAAGAAATATGTTCGTAACCGCGCTAGGCCAGAAGCAAGCATCTGCACGGGCCATCAAACAGAGGATGTTATTGGGTTTTGTGTTGACTTCATTCCTGACCTTAAGAAGATTGGTCTCCCTCAATCGCGGTATGAGGGGAGACTGACTGGAAAAGGCACGCTAGGAGCGGACTCAATAATATGTAGGGACGGGCATTCTTGGTCTCAAGCACACTACACAGTTCTACAAAATTCCACCTTGGTGACCCCGTATGTCGATGAACACAAGAATATTCTGCGCTCCAAACACCCGGAGCAGTGTGACGACTGGATTACATATGAACACATCAGGACTTTCGGCAGTTGGTTGCAAACACGTCTCATGGGTGACAACGCTGTTTCTGATGAGTTGTACTCGTTGGCCAGGGGACCATCTTTGACTGTATTGACTTACAAAGGATACGAGATAAATGGGAATATATTTTACACGATCGCCCAAGATCAAAAGAGCACCAACCAAAACAGCGGTGTCCGCTTTGATGCAGCAACCAATAGGGGAAAGGACACATATTTGTTGGAAATATGCCCTAGAGGCAATAATAAATTGGTTATTATTATATTTCCTTGTTAATGATAATCGTTTATTATCCATGCTATAATTGTATTGATTGGAAACTCAAATACATGTGTGGGTACATAGACAACACTGTGTCCCTAGTAAGCCTCTAGTTGACTAGCTCGTTGATCAAAGATGGTTAAGGTTTCCTAGCCATTGACATGAGATGTCATTTGATAACGGGATCACATCATTAGGAGAATGATGTGATGGACAAGACCCAAACTGTAAACGTAGCATTTGATCGTGTCAGTTTATTGCTATTGTTTTCTGCATGTCAAGTATCTGTTCCTTTGACCATGAGATCATGCAACTCACTAACACCGGAGGAATACCTTGTGTGTATCAAACGTCGCAACGTAACTGGGTGACTATAAAGGTGCTCTACAGGTATCTCCGAGGGTGTCTGTTGGGTTGGCATGGATCAAGACTGGGATTTGTTACTCCGTATGACGGAGAGGTATCTCAGGGCCCACTCGGTAATACAACATCACAATGAGCCTTGCAAGCAATGTGACTAAAGTGTTAGCCACGAGATCTTGTATTACGGAACGAGTAAAGAGACTTGCCGGTAACGAGATTGAACTAGGTATAGTGATACCGACGATCGAATCTCGGGCAAGTAACATACCGAAGAACAAAGGGAACAGCATACGGGATTAACTGAATCCTTGACATAGAGGTTCGACCGATAAAGATCTTCGTAGAATATGTAGGAGCCAATATGGGCATCCAGGTCCCGCTATTGGTTATTGGCCGTAGAGGTGTCTCGGTCATGTCTACATAGTTCTCGAACCCGCAGGGTCTACACACTTAACGTTTGGTGACGATTAGTATAATTGAGTTATTATGTTGGTGACCGAAAGTTGTTCGGAGTCCCGGATAAGATCCCGGACATGACGAGGATCTCCGGAAGAGTCCGGAGGTAAAGATTGATATATGTGATAATAGTGTTTCGATCTCCGGAAGAGTTTCAGAGTTCACCGGAATGGGTTCCGGATGTTTGCCGAAGTGTTCGGGTGCAGCAACACTTTATATGGGCCAAAGGGATAAAGCCCACAAGGTATTGGAAAGTGCAAAAAGTAGTTTTGCTGCCGCGTAAGCGGTACTACCGCTTGGTGAAGCGGTACTACCGCCCGAGCGGTACTACCGCTTGTGTGAAGCGGTACTACCGCCCAAGCGGTACTACCGCTTGTGTGAAGCGGTACTACCGCTTGTGCGCGGCTGTGCGCGGTTCGGCAGGGATCCGAGTTGGACTCTTTCCCTGCGGGCCAAACCGACCTTGTGCGGGCAAAACCGACCTGGAGGAGGCTTTTACTCCAAGTTTAGACCCCAAGGCTCAACATATAAATAGAGGGGCAGGGCTAGCACACGGGACACATCAGGATTTCCCAAGCCGTGTGCCGGCAACCCTAGCCCTCTAGTTCCTCCGTCATAATCTCCGTAGTGCTTGGCGAAGCCCTGCAGAGATTGTTCCTCACCACCATCACCACGCCGTCGTGCTGCTGGAACTCAACCACTACTTCACCATCGCTCGCTGGATCGAGGAGGTGAAGGCGTCATCAAGCCGTACGTGTGTTGAACGCGGAGGTGCCGTCCGTTCGGCACTAGATCGGAAGGATCGTGATTGGATCGCGGGACGCTCGGCGATTTGGATCGCGAAGACGTTCGACTACATCAACCGCGTTTATTAACGCTTCCGCTTAGCGATCTACAAGGGTATGTAGATTCACTCTCCCTCTCGTAGATGCTCATCACCATGGATAGATCTTGTGTGTGCGTAGGAAATTTTTTGTTTCCCATGCAACGTTCCCCAACAGTGGCATCATGAGCCAGGTCTATGCGTAGATGAGATCTCGAGTAGAACACAAACGAGTTGTGGGCGTGGGTGTATACATATTGCTTGCCGTTACTAGTTGATACTTGATTCAGCGGCATTGTGAGATGAAGCGGCCCGGACCGACATTACGCGTACGCTTACGCGAGACTGGTTTTACCGCTGCGTGCACTTGTTGCATAAAGGTGACTGGCGGGTGTCTGTCTCTCTCACTTTAGTTGAATCGGTTCAATGAAGAGGGTTCTTTTAGAAGATCAAAAAGCAATCACTACACCACGTTGTGGTTTTGCGTAGGTAAGAACGGTTCTTGCAAACCCGTAGCAGCCACGTAAAATTTGCAACAACAATTAGAGGACGTCTAACTTGTTTTTGCAGGGTATGTTGTGATGTGATATGGCCAATTACATGATGAGATATATGTGATGTATGAGATGATCATGTTTTGTATAGAATATCACGACTTGCATGTCGATGAGTACGGCAACTGGCAGGAGCCATAGAGTTGTCTTTAATTATTGTATGACCTGCGTGTCAATCATTAAGCGCTATGTAATGCTTTACTTTATCGCTAAACGTTAGCTATAGTCGTGGAAGCAACAGTCGGCGCGACAACCTTATGGCGACACGTTGATGGAGATCAAGATGATGGAGATCATGGTGTCATGCCGGTGACGATGGAGATCATGCCGGTGCTTTGGAGATGGAGATCAAAAGCACAAGTTCATGGCCATATCATGTCACTTATGATTTGCATGTGATGTTAATCCTTTTATGCATCTTATTTTGCTTAGGACGACGGTAGCATTATAAGGTGATCCCTCACTTAAATTTCAAGATAAATTGTGTTCTCCCCAAGTGTGCACCGTTGCGAAAGTTCGTCGTTTCGAGACACGCCGTGATGATCGGGTGTGATAGACTCTACGTTCGCATACAACGGGTGTAAGCCATGTTACACGTGCGGAACACTCGGGTTAAACTTGACGAGCCTAGCATGTACAGACATGGCCTCGGAACACAAGAGACCGAAAGGTCGAACATGAGTCATATAGTAGATATGATCAACATGAAGATGTTCACCATTGAAACCACCTCAACTCACGTGATGATCGGACTTGAGTTGGTGGATTTGGATCATGTTACACTCGAATGATCGGAGGGATGTCAATTTGAGTGGGAGTTTTTAAGTAATATGATTAACTAAACTCATTATCTAAGAACAATAGTCTAAGTTGTCTTTGCAATATTTATGTTGTAGATCATGGCTCGCGCAGTAGCACCCCTGAATTTTAATGCGTTCCTAGAGAAAGCTAAGTTGAAAGATGATGGAAGTAACTTTGTGGACTGGGCCCGTAATCTAAGGATTATCCTTACGGCTTCCCAGAAGGCTTATGTCCTTGATGCACCGCTTGGTGATCCACCCGCTCCAGTTGAGTCTCTAGACGTTGTGAACGCCTGGCAGGCTCGTTCTGATGATTACTCAATAGTTCAATGTGCAATGTTGTATGGCTTAGAACCGGGACTTCAAAGACGTTTTGAACGTCATGGAGCATATGAGATGTTCCAGGAGTTGAAGTTTATCTTTCAGAAGAATGCCCGGATCGAGAGATATGAGATCTCCGATAAGTTCTATGCTTGCAAGATGGAGGAGAACGGGTCTATCAGTGATCACGTGCTCAGAATGTCTGGGTACTCCACCCGTCTGGCTGAGTTAGGGATGCCCCTTCCGCCAGAGGCTATCACTGACAGAGTTCTTCAATCATTGCCGCCTAGCTACAAGAGCTTCGTGTTGAACTATAACATGCACGGGATGAACAAGTCAGTCGCCGAGCTGTTTGCGATGCTGAAAGTCGCTGAGTCTGAAATTCAGAAGGAGCATCAAGTGTTGATGGTCAATAAAACCACTAGTTTCAAGAAAAATGGCAAGGGTAAGAAGGGTAACTCTAAGAAGAGTGGCAAAGCAGTTGCTCCTCTCGTGAAGAAACCCAAGGCTGGACCCAAACCAGAAACTGAGTGTTTTCATTGCAAGGGAACTGGACACTGGAAGCGGAACTGCCCCAAGTATTTGGCTGACAAGAAGGCGGCCAACAACAAACAAGGTATATATGATATACATGTTATTGATGTATACCTTACCAACTCTCGTTGTAGTGCCTGGGTATTTGATACCGGTGCGGTTGCTCATATTTGCAACTCAAAACAGGAACTGCGGAATAGACGGAGGCTGGCAAAGGACGAAGTGACGATGCGCGTGGGAAATGGTTCCAAGGTTGATGTGATCGCCGTCGGCACGCTCGCTCTTCGATTACCGTCGGGATTAGTGATGAACCTAAATAAGTGTTATTTGGTGCCTGCGTTAAGCATGAACATTATATCTGGATCTTGTTTATTGCGAAACGGTTACTCATTTAAATCAGAGAATAATGGTTGTTCTATTTATATGAGTAATATCTTTTATGGTCATGCACCCAATGTGAGGGGTTTATTCTTATTGAATCTCGATAGTAATAATACACATGTTCATAACATTGATGCCAAAAGATGTAGAATTGATAATGATAATACCACTTTCTTGTGGCACTGCCGTTTAGGTCATATTGGCGTAAAACGCATGAGGAAGCTCCATGCTGATGGACTTTTGGAGTCACTTGATTTTGAATCACTTGACACATGTGAGCCATGCCTCATGGGCAAGATGACTAAAACTCCGTTCTCTGGAACAATGGAACGGGCAAGTGACTTATTGGAAATCATACATACTGATGTGTGCGGTCCGATGAGCATTGAGGCGCGCGGTGGTTATCGTTACTTTCTCACCTTCACTGATGACTTAAGTAGATATGGGTATATTTACTTAATGAAACACAAGTCTGAAACATTTGAAAAGTTCAAACAATTTCAGAGTGAAGTTGAGAATCATCGTAACAAGAAGATTAAATTCCTACGATCTGATCGAGGAGGAGAATATCTGAGTTATGAGTTTGGCAGTCACTTAAGACAGTGTGGAATTGTTTCACAATTAACACCGCCTGGAACACCACAGCGTAATGGTGTGTCCGAACGTCGTAATCGAACCTTATTGGATATGGTGCGATCTATGATGTCTCTTGCCGATTTGCCACTATCGTTTTGGGGTTATGCATTAGAGACAGCTGCATTCACTTTAAATAGGGCACCATCGAAATCCGTTGAGACGACGCCATATGAACTTTGGTTTGGCAAGAAGCCAAAGCTGTCGTTTCTTAAAGTTTGGGGATGTGATGCTTATGTCAAAAAGCTTCAGCCTGAAAAGCTGGAACCCAAAGCGGAGAAATGCGTCTTCATAGGATACCCAAAAGAGACAGTTGGGTATACCTTCTATCTCAGATCCGAAGGCAAAATGTTTGTCGCTAAAAACGGAACATTTCTTGAGAAAGAGTTTCTCTCGAAAGAATTGAGTGGGAGGAAGATAGAACTTGATGAGGTTATTGAACCTTTACTTCAACCTGAGAGTAGCGCAGCGCAGAAAGTTGTTTCTGTGGAGCCTACATTAGCTGAAGAGGAAGTTAATGATGATGATCATGAAGCTTTGGATCAAGTTGCTATCGAACCTCGTAGGTCGACAAGGACGCGTACTACTCCTGAGTGGTACGGCAACCCTGTCTTAGAGGTCATGTTGTTAAACAACGATGAACCTACGAGCTATGGAGAAGCGATGATGGGCCCGGATTCCGAGAAGTGGTTATAGGCCATGAAATCCGAGATGGGATCCATGTATGAAAACAAAGTATGGACTTTGGAAGTATTACCTGAAGGGCGTAAGGCCATTCAGAACAAATGGATCTTTAAGAGGAAGACGGACGCGGACGGTAATGTCACCGTCTATAAAGCTCGACTTGTGGCAAAGGGTTTTTCACAAGTTCAAGGAGTTGACTACGATGAGACCTTCTCACCCGTAGCGATGCTTAAGTCCGTCAGAATCATGTTAGCAATAGCTGCCTTTTTCGATTATGAAATTTGGCAGATGGATGTCAAAACAGCGTTCCTTAACGGTTTCCTTAAGGAAGAGTTGTATATGATGCAACCAGAAGGTTTTGTCGATCCAGAGAATGCTGACAAAGTTTGCAAACTCCAGCGATCCATTTATGGACTGGTGCAAGCATCTCGGAGTTGGAATCTTCGTTTTGATGATGTGATCAAAGCGTTCGAGTTTATACAAGTTTACGGAGAAGCTTGTATTTACAAGAAAGTGAGTGGGAGCTCTATAACGTTTCTAATATTATATGTGGATGACATATTGCTGATTGGAAACAATATAGAAATGCTGGAAAGCGTAAAGGAATATTTGAACAAGAGTTTTTCAATGAAGGACCTAGGAGAAGCTGCTTTCATATTAGGCATCAAGATCTATAGAGATAGATCAAGACGCTTAATAGGACTTTCACAAAGCACATACCTTGATAAGATTTTGAAGAAGTTCAAAATGGATCAGTCCAAGAAGGGGTTCTTGCCTGTTTTGCAAGGTGTGAAGTTGAGTAAGACTCAATGCCCAGTGACTGCAGAAGATAGAGAAAAGATGAGTGTCATCCCCTATGCTTCAGCCATAGGCTCTATCATGTATGCAATGCTGTGCACAAGACCCGATGTCAGCCTTGCCATAAGTATGGTCGGAAGGTTTCAAAGTGATCCAGGAATGGAACACTGGACGGCGGTCAAGAATATCCTGAAGTACCTGAAAAGGACTAAGGACATGTTTCTCGTTTATGGAGGTGATCAAGAGCTCGTCGTAAAGGGTTACGTCGATGCAAGCTTTGACACTGATCCGGATGACTCTAAGTCGCAAACCGGATACGTATTTATTCTTAATGGGGGTGCGGTTAGCTGGTGCAGTTCCAAGCAAAGCGTGGTAGCTGATTCTACATGCGAAGCGGAGTACATCGCTGCCTCGGAGGCGGCGAAGGAAGGTGTCTGGATGAAGGAGTTCATGACAGATCTTGGAGTAGTGCCTAGTGCACTTAACCCAATGACTCTGTTTTGTGATAATACTGGTGCCATTGCTCTAGCCAAGGAACCAAGATTTCACAAGAGGACCAGACACATAAAGCGACGTTTCAATTCCATCCGCGATTACATCAAGGAGGACGACATAAATATTTGCAAAGTACACACGGATCTAAATGTTGCAGATCCGATGACTAAACCTCTTCCAAGGGCTAAACATGAACAACACCAGAACTGCATGGGTGTTCGATTCATTACAATGTAAATCACATAGTGATGTGAACTAGATTATTGACTCTAGTGCAAGTGGGAGACTGTTGGAAATATGCCCTAGAGGCAATAATAAATTGGTTATTATTATATTTCCTTGTTAATGATAATCGTTTATTATCCATGCTATAATTGTATTGATTGGAAACTCAAATACATGTGTGGGTACATAGACAACACTGTGTCCCTAGTAAGCCTCTAGTTGACTAGCTCGTTGATCAAAGATGGTTAAGGTTTCCTAGCCATTGACATGAGATGTCATTTGATAACGGGATCACATCATTAGGAGAATGATGTGATGGACAAGACCCAAACTGTAAACGTAGCATTTGATCGTGTCAGTTTATTGCTATTGTTTTCTGCATGTCAAGTATCTGTTCCTTTGACCATGAGATCATGCAACTCACTAACACCGGAGGAATACCTTGTGTGTATCAAACGTCGCAACGTAACTGGGTGACTATAAAGGTGCTCTACAGGTATCTCCGAGGGTGTCTGTTGGGTTGGCATGGATCAAGACTGGGATTTGTTACTCCGTATGACGGAGAGGTATCTCAGGGCCCACTCGGTAATACAACATCACAATGAGCCTTGCAAGCAATGTGACTAAAGTGTTAGCCACGAGATCTTGTATTACGGAACGAGTAAAGAGACTTGCCGGTAACGAGATTGAACTAGGTATAGTGATACCGACGATCGAATCTCGGGCAAGTAACATACCGAAGAACAAAGGGAACAGCATACGGGATTAACTGAATCCTTGACATAGAGGTTCGACCGATAAAGATCTTCGTAGAATATGTAGGAGCCAATATGGGCATCCAGGTCCCGCTATTGGTTATTGGCCGTAGAGGTGTCTCGGTCATGTCTACATAGTTCTCGAACCCGCAGGGTCTACACACTTAACGTTTGGTGACGATTAGTATAATTGAGTTATTATGTTGGTGACCGAAAGTTGTTCGGAGTCCCGGATAAGATCCCGGACATGACGAGGATCTCCGGAAGAGTCCGGAGGTAAAGATTGATATATGTGATAATAGTGTTTCGATCTCCGGAAGAGTTTCAGAGTTCACCGGAATGGGTTCCGGATGTTTGCCGAAGTGTTCGGGTGCAGCAACACTTTATATGGGCCAAAGGGATAAAGCCCACAAGGTATTGGAAAGTGCAAAAAGTAGTTTTGCTGCCGCGTAAGCGGTACTACCGCTTGGTGAAGCGGTACTACCGCCCGAGCGGTACTACCGCTTGTGTGAAGCGGTACTACCGCCCAAGCGGTACTACCGCTTGTGTGAAGCGGTACTACCGCTTGTGCGCGGCTGTGCGCGGTTCGGCAGGGATCCGAGTTGGACTCTTTCCCTGCGGGCCAAACCGACCTTGTGCGGGCAAAACCGACCTGGAGGAGGCTTTTACTCCAAGTTTAGACCCCAAGGCTCAACATATAAATAGAGGGGCAGGGCTAGCACACGGGACACATCAGGATTTCCCAAGCCGTGTGCCGGCAACCCTAGCCCTCTAGTTCCTCCGTCATAATCTCCGTAGTGCTTGGCGAAGCCCTGCAGAGATTGTTCCTCACCACCATCACCACGCCGTCGTGCTGCTGGAACTCAACCACTACTTCACCATCGCTCGCTGGATCGAGGAGGTGAAGGCGTCATGAAGCCGTACGTGTGTTGAACGCGGAGGTGCCGTCCGTTCGGCACTAGATCGGAAGGATCGTGATTGGATCGCGGGACGCTCGGCGATTTGGATCGCGAAGACGTTCGACTACATCAACCGCGTTTATTAACGCTTCCGCTTAGCGATCTACAAGGGTATGTAGATTCACTCTCCCTCTCGTAGATGCTCATCACCATGGATAGATCTTGTGTGTGCGTAGGAAAATTTTTGTTTCCCATGCAACGTTCCCCAACAATATTATGGTTACATAGTGGACATATGGGAACTTGACTATGGACATGATTTCAAGGTCCCTTTGTTTCAGTGCAAATGGGTCAATCTGTCAGGAGGCGGGGTACAGGAAGACCCACAGTACGGAATGACAACAGTGGATCTGAACAATCTTGGGTACACAGACGAACCATTCGTCCTAGCCAATGATGTGGCGCAGGTTTTCTATGTGAAGGACATGTCTACCAAACCGAGAAAAAGAAAAGATAAGGAAGCGAATACATCATACGATGAGCCAAAGCGCCACATAGTTCGTTCAGGAAAAAGAGACATCGTGGGATTGGAGGGCAAGACAGACATGTCTGAAGATTATGAAAAGTTTCATGAAATTCCTCCCTTCAAAGTCAAGGCTGACCCAAGCACCCTGTTAAACGATGAAGATTATCCATGGTTACGGCGCAATAAGCAAAGGACACAAGCGAAGAAAAAGTGAAGACTTTCTCTCCACAACTATATCATTGCAGTTACATGTGAAGAAATGAAATGCCTTTTGTAACAGATGAGTTTTCGTATGAAACCCTAATACTTCGAAAGAGATTGTCCGTTTTGTACACGAAGTGCATCCAGTTTTTGTCGTAACCCTCTCAACTTTTTATAACATGCTATGTGGGTGAAATGATGATACCATGCCAACTTTCAACCTTTTCAGAGTTCATTTGTAGTGCTTTTCAATTTCAGGGTCATTTAGCTTAAAAAAATCAGTAAATGCATGAAAAATACCAGATGAAGTCACAAAGGGTTGAAAATTGATGATGTGGCTTTGAATGGTTCATTTTGAACACACAAAAAGTCTGGAGTTCAAATAAGTTCAAAAAAATGAAATCCCTTTGTAACAGATGAGTTTTCGTCCGAAACCCTGATACTTCGAAAGAGATTGTCCGTTTTGTACACGAAGTGCATCCAGTTTTCGCCGTAACCCTCTCAACTTTTTAGCACATGCTATGTGGGTGAAATGATGATACCATGCCAACTTTCAACCTTTTCAGAGTTCATTTGTAGTGCTTTTCAATTTCAGGGTCATTTAGCTCAAAGAATGAACTAATGGCAAAAAGAACCAACTAAAAAGCTTTCATAAAACTCTAATATAAAAAAGAATGAACTAACAAGAATCAATTAAATATAATATTTTTCAATAGCAAAAAGAATCAACTAAAAAGAATCAAAATAATATTAATTCAAATTATCAAAGCATTTATTTGTTAAAAACTTTAATAGTAAAAAGAATGAACTAAAAAGAATCAATTAAATATAATATTTTTCAATAGCAAAAAGAATCAACTAAAAAGAATCAAAATAATATTAACTAAAATTATCAAAGTATTTATTTGTTAAAAACTTTAATAGTAAAAAGAATGAACTAAAAAGAAAATAAATAAAGCAAAAAACAAAACAAAAATACTGGAATTTTTTTTTAAAAAATGCCGCCTACTGGGCCAACACGGCCTCAGTAGGCCCACAGGTAGAGAGTGCGTTTAGGCCCGTAGGCCTGCTAAAGAGAGGAGCTCGAGAGGGTTGGCGCAACAGCGCTTATAAACCACTCTCGGCGCCTCTCAGCTAGCGAGGTGGGACTAAACTTCCACCACACCACTGTGCCAGGCTATTGGTCCTGGTTGGTGCCACCAACCGGGACCAATGCCGCTCTTTAGTCCCGGTTGGTGCCACCAACCGGGACCAAAGGCCTCTGCTTCCCGCCCTTTGGGCTGCTGAAAAGAGACCTTTGGTCCCGGTTGGTGGCACGAACCGGGACCAAAGGGGGGCATTGGTCCCGGTTGGTGCCACCAACCGGGACTAAAGGCTTTGCTATATAAGCCAACACTTAGGAATTTTTCCCCAAATTCTCACATCTCCCCCGACGCCGCCCGGCTGCTCCTCGTCGCTGTCGCCGTCGCCGCCCGCTCCTCGTCGCCGCGCCTCGTCGTCGCCGTCGCCCTCTCCCATCGTCGCGCCTCCTCGTCGCCGTCCCCCTCTCCCATCGCCGCGCCTCCTCGTCGCCGTCGCCGTGCCCCTGCCTCCCCAGCCCCGTCGCCGCCCGCTCCTCGTCGCCGCGCCTCGTCGTCGCCGTCGCCCTCTCCCATCGTCGCGCCTCCTCGTTGCCGTCCCCCTCTCCCATCGCCGCGCCTCCTCGTCGCCGTCGCCGTGCCCCCTGCCTCCCCAGCCCCGTCGCCGCCCGCTCCTCGTCGCCGCACCTCCTCATCGCCGTCGCCCTCTCCCATCGTCGCGCCTCCTCGTCGCCGTCACCCTCTCCCATCGCCGCCCCCAGTGAGCACCCCGCCTTCCCCCGCGCCCCTGCCCTTCCCCGCCGTCGCCGACGCCCTCTGCATTTTTTTCATACAATTTTTTTTGTTCATATAAATTTTTAGTAAATGGATATGTATGCATATTGTTTTTCTAAATATATGAATGTATGTTGATGTATGGATGATCCATTGATGTATGCTTTTTTTGTCCATTGATGTATTTTTTTTGTTCATATATATGATGATTTTTTTTGTTCATAGATGATCATATGATGTTCTTTTTGTTCATAGATGATCATATGATGTTTTTTTGTTCATATGTATGCATGGATGTGGATGGATGTATATATATAGAAAATGATCATATGATGTTTTTTTTTATTCATAGAATATTTTTTTGTTCTTAGAAATTAGTTAAAATTTACCAAGCGACGTCGTTGTCGATCTACCCCCTCCCCGATAACTTTGACATGAGGGGGGACGTCGGACATGACATGAGGGGTGAGCGTCGTTGTTGTCTACCCTCTCCCCGATAACTTCGACATGAGGGGGGACGTCGGACATGACATGAGGGGTGAGCGTCGTTGTCGTCTACCCCCTCCCCGATAACTTCGACATGAGGGGGGACGTTGGACATGACATGAGGGGTGAGCGTCGTTGTCGTCTACCCCCTCCCCGATAACTTTGACATGAGGGGGGACGTCGGACATGACATGAGGGGTGAGCGTCGTTGTCGTCTACCCCCTCCCCGATAACTTCGACATGAGGGGGGACGTCAGACATGACATGAGGGGTGAGCGTCGTTGTCGTCTACCCCCTCCCCGATAACTTCCACATGAGGGGGGACGTCGAACATGACATGAGGGGTGAGCGTCATTGTCGTCTACCCCCTCCCCGATAACTTCGACATGAGGGGGGACGTCGGACATGTCATGTGGATTTTTTTTTGTTCATATAGAAAACTCCGGTAACATAGATTTATCAAGAATGCCCCCATTATGGATTTGCACAAGTTGATCCAATTTTTTTCTGATCTCATCTATATATATATTCTTCTATATGTCACGTTGTCTGTCAAAGTATTCAAGAAATCCATGGCTTCATCATTAGCCGGAAGTAACAGGCGTATGATGCTACGAAGCTCTTCAAAGTTGTTTTGGAACGGAGTTCCGGATAGAATAATTCGCTTTTTGGTACGAATTTCAGCAAAGGCCTTCCAAATAGCGATATTCGGAAGGCTCTTGCTGAACTTCGTACCAAAAAGCTAATTAATTATCCTATCTGGGACTCCGTTCCAAAACAATTTTGGAGAGCTTCGTACCATTATGCGCCTGTTACTTCCGGCTAATGATGAAGCCATGGTTTTCTTGAATCCTTTGACACTAGACAACGTGACATATAGAAGGGTAGATGAGATCAGGAAAAATATGGACCATTTTCTGCACATCCAGAATGGCGCCATTTTGTTAATTAAATCCCTTAAAGGTTAAGAGAATCCTTTGTTTGACATTCATGAGAGAGGCGGTCCGGACGTCGGACATTCATGTTTGTATATTAATTGCCATGTTGTAATATTTGCAGAAACTATGGCTCAAAGAGACTTGGAACAAGAACAGTTGTTGGGGGACATAATCCTCGGCGGACGTGATGTCTTTTCGTTTCTCAACGACACCAATGGTCTGGAAGGAGAGGATGACGTCTCCGGTGATCGAACAATGGAGGAGGAAGGACATGATCATGATGGCTCCGGTGACCGAATGCCGGAGGAAGAAGGAGACCATGATGACGGCTCCGGTGACCGAACGGAGGAGGGAGCTGTTGCAAAGTCCGGCGAGGTATATATATTAATTAAGCCTGTGCTGACTAGCTAATTGATGCATTAATTGTTTTGGTATGTACATATATTAACTCTTCTTTCTTCTTTTATAGCCCTCCGGATCGAGCCAAACTTCGGTAACGAGACGAGGCCCGAAGAAGAGGTTGCGCAAGGATGAAAGGTTCACGATCACAGCACTCGCGGATGATGGCCATCCGATTGAACCCAAGCGGACCAAGGACGCATTTTCTGCTCAGTGCGGAGTTATTGTTAGGGACAACATCCCGATCAGCATCAAGCAATGGAATAAGCCTAAGGACGACGCCCCTGAAGGTGATTATGTCACCGATAGACAGAAAGATGATCTTTGGACCGCGCTGAAGGCAAATTTCACCCTACCGCCAGAGGAGGATCCGAATAAGCCAGTTATAGAGCGACTGGTCAAGGTGTGTGCTCTTAAGAAGATGGCAGATCTATTCAGGAGGTGGAAGAATGAGTTGAAATCAAAGTTTGTCGACAAAGGGAAGACTCCAGAATTCACCGGCCGATTTGAGAAGATAAGAGATCACTGGCCCGCATTTGTGGGCTACAAGACATCGGACAAGAGTAAGAAAATGTCAGAGACAAACAAGAACAACGCTGCAAAGAAGCAGTATCACCATCACACGGGGTCAGGTGGCTACCTCAAAGCCCGACCGTTGTGGGACAAAGCTGAGAATGACCTGATTGCTAAAGGGGTCGTACCACAGACATTGAACTGGCCAGACCGTTCAAGGACTTGGTTCTTCGGGGTTGGGGGAACTTTGGACCCTGAAACAGGGAAGTGCCGTTGGACGGACGAGCAACTTGCAATACCCGTCACGAAGCTTCAGAAGTATATCACCGCAGCGCAGGAAGGGACGTTCATTCCCGACAGAGAGAAGGACGAGCTGACTGAGGCCCTAGGGAATGCTGAGCACCCTGGACGAACACGAGGCACACCAGGCTCAGTTTCCCGACGTAGGCGGTTACAGAAGCCGGGAGAGAAAGAGGAAAGCGGAGCTGAGCGACATGCAGAAGCTCAATGCAAGACTACAAAAGCTAGAGGAAGCTGAGAGCCAGCGAGCTGCCGGCCAACCATCTCAGCGGCACGAAGCTACCCCGCCATCTCAGCGGAGAAGCAGCGTCGCTTCCACGGAGCCCGTTCAGCCTGACTTCACATCTCCTAGCTACCCCGTGGATACTATCACGGAGGCTCAACATTGCGAGCTTATGACGAAATGCCGGAACCTCACTTTCAAGGCGGCTGTCGGCTCTGTTGCACCTCCTCAACCCAACGGAACTTTTCACTGCCGTCTGATTCCACATGGCTATGCTGTTGTGATGGTGGATGAAGTAATGGAGGGATTTGAGGAGCTCGAGCTTGACCACTCTACAGGTGAAGGGGAGAATCGGCTGGTTCGTGCTCTGAGGAGTACATGTCTATGGCAGAAGGAGTACATCAAGCTTCCAAACTGGACGCCTCCGCCTCCTCCTCCTTCTCCGGCGAGTCAGGGCACTCCGCCTCCTCCTCCTCCTCCTCCTCCTCCTCCGACGAGTGATCAGGGCACTCCGCCTCCTTCTCCGGCTCCTCCGACGCGTGAGGGCACTCCGCCTCCTCCTTCGCCTACTCCGGCGCGTCGGAGCAGTCCGCCTCCTCCTCAGCCTCGTCGGCAACGGCGGAAGACAGACGCCGCCGCTCCGGCTCCTCCGGCGTGTCGGATTTCTCCGCCTCGTCAGCAACGACGGAAGATAGACGCCGCCGCTCCGGCGGCTAGCAGTACAAGCAGAGGCGGGAGCCAATTCAGATACGGTCCATCTCTCAAGCCTCTGGAAATGTTACCATATGAGAGGACCGAGCAGGAAAACGAGGACATATGTCATGCCCAACTGAGTGACCATTTTGCAAAGAAAACTCCACCTCCGAAGGAGAAGGTAGATCCGGTGAAAGTGAAGCGCACTATCAATGCCCTGAAGCGACCACCACCGCCTCCGCCGGATTCCAACTATGACCGCATAATTACTAAGACACATGCTGAAGCACAGCAGTCGGGAAGTACTTCCAGTGCTGCAAGAGCGAAAAAACGAAGAAGTGGGAAAACAATTCCCCAGCTCGGCGAACAGGAGAAGCAATCGTGCCCCCCGTTCAAGGTGTCTAGCGATATCGCTAATCATCCGGTGCTACTGCCCGGTACCACTCTTGAGGATTACCTGCCCGATGATGTACAGTTTGAAACGGCTGAGGTAGTAGACGTCTTTAGATACGAGCACGGGAAGCCTCTCGTCAAACCTGATCATCCTCATCTAACAACGATGATGCAAAAATTGCATGACTGGTACATGGAAACCTGCAGGAAGTCTGGGAAAGACAGTTTGTTTGTCGGAATTAAAAAAGAGCATGACTTCCCTGGAGTCGAGCTGCTGCCTGTTGAATTTGTGGAGTTATTTCAATTATACAATCAAAAGGCCCTCGACAAACAACTCATGACTTGCTACTGTCTGTAAGTATTACTTCTATAATTAAGTCTCTAGCTCAGCTCGTTCATTGCATGTATATATAATTATCCTCACTATATTATGCAGATTGAAGATGGTCGAATGCAAAAAAACAGGAATCTTCGACGTTGGGTTCATTAGCCCAAATACCGTAAATGAATGGTCGGTACGAAAGGAGGCTGAAGATACCGAGAACAACTTGCTAGAAACGTTCCTTAGACATCAAAACAAAAGGGAAATACTCTTTTCTTACAACTTCAAGTGAGTGTTACTGTCTTCTGCATATTCGGTTTCGCTTACTCGTGGTTAAGTAATGTAATTGATGAGTTATGCGTGCGCAGCTTCCACTATATTCTGCTATCCATTAACCTTGACGAGGCATTAGTAACTATCTTAGACTCGCTCCGTAAAGATCCCAAGTATTATGCGGACATGACTGCAATGCTCCAGAAGTAAGTTCAATCAATACCGGGACCATATCGGCAACTTTCGTTCATTTCCTGATATCAAGTAATCATTTTCTTTGCCTGCCAGGGTTTGGAAAACGTTCACCGCTATGGTTCCGGGTCTGAAGAAGGAGCTGCGATTTACACACCCCAAAGTAAGTAGTACTAGCTAGTTCCGCGCATCTCTTATTGATTCTAGTTTCATCAATACCATTATCATGCTTGCTTATCAGTTTGATTGAACTCTATTCTCGTAAAGTGCTTGTTGCAGGCACCCAACACTCATTTATGTGGATACTACGTATGCGAGTTCATTCACTACTATGCCTCTGAACGGGCCTCCTCTGAGAAACAATTTGAAGTATGTAAACAATATTCACAATTTTATTTTATATATTCACAATGATCGCATACGAGCAATTCAAGAGGAATTGGCGGGATTCTTTCTTGACCACGTCATACCTGAACACGGAGAATACCATGTGAAATTGAAATGGTTGTAAGGGATGTTATATATTGTACATATGTAGCAGCGTCGGATAGATATACGAAAATTTGTTGTTCGACCAAGCACGAAGAAAGAGATGTCACTTCTCTCTATATATGTTCATGACGATCTTGTATAATTAATGGTTTCCTTTATTTGCTTACTAGCTAGCGTCGAGTTCTCTCTATATGTGTAGTAGCTAGCGTCGACCAAGCACGGAAAAAGAGAGGTCACTTCTCTCTATTAGCTCGCTAACACAATATGAAACCCCTAAATTAACCCTCCAAAACCCCAAAAACCCCTCTTCCAAAAAATAAATAAAACCCCCAGCGCCTGCGAGCTGCTGACGCGTGGCCGCCTTTTGGTCCCGGTTGGTGTTACCAACCGGGACTAAAGGTCCTCCTGCCTGGGCTCCCGCAGCGGCCACGTGGAGCCCCTTTGGTCCCGGTTCGTAAGAGAACCGGGACTAAAGGTTTTGGGCTTTAGTCCCGACCCTTTAGTCCCGGTTCCAGAACCGGGACAAATGGGCCCTTTTCTACTAGTGACAGCTGCTTTTGCGCGCGCTGCATGACAAGAGGAAAAACAACACAAATTGATCACACACACACACATTACATCACTGCACCTGCAGGGGCCCAACCCAAGCAAATTGGTCACATGGATCACAACTGGAAGTACTAAATTAAACAAGTGCACCCATTCATCCATCCAGACTGTAGTAGAAGCATGCAGGGACCGACCGATCGGACTACCGATTGAACACACTAATTAACACGCAGAATTAGACACTTAACAAGAAGCAGCCTGCAGTACACATGTACGTACGTTGTGCCTACAAAATAGAACCAACACAACACACATGTACGTACATGCAAGCATATACTCTCTCCGTTCCAAAATATAGTGCGCCCGCGCTTCCCGAGGTTCAACTTTGACCATAAATTTAACCAACGAGACCGACTGCGACAGGAGCAAAAATTACATAATTTTTGCTCCTGTCGCAGTCGGTCTCGTTGGTTAAATTTATGGTCAAAGTTGAAGCGCGGGAAGAGAGGACGCACTATATTTTGGAACGAAGGGAGTACAATGTATACCGTACGTGCGTGACACAAGACAACACAGGCATACATACACCTTATACGCCCAACGTCACTGCCGAGTCGATCCAGCACGCACTGCGAGATCTACCGGATTCACACCCTGGCGACGCCGCCGGTGCCCATGCCCTTGTTGTGCGGGTCGGCGCCGGCGCCGTACGCGTGCTCCGCCGGATGGCCGTCGACCGTTTTTAATTTGGCATGTTTTTTATTTGAAATTGTGCGGCTGTAATGCTTCTGTACAACGGCTGTAGCACTGCTGCCACATGGCCATCGACCGTTTTTACATCATCTGTTGGAGCACTACTTTTACATCATCAATTATACATCATCTATTGGAGTTGGGTGTTCTTTGATGATGTAAAAAGCATACATCTAGCACTTTTACATCATCAATTATACATCATCTATGCACTTTTACATCATCAATTATACATCATCTAATGCTCTAAGGGGCTAAATTATTAAGAGATCGACTGAGATGCTCTAAGGTCCCTTATGATTGAATGACAAAAAAAAAAGGTCCCTTATGATTCTTCATAAGATACCCCTGTCTGTCTGCGAGAATACAGAAATATGATTAGACTATCTAGAAATCAGTAAAGTATCACGCAGGTGAAACTGAGGTGAAACTGAAAAAAAGGAGTATGTTTTTTTTCCCTCTTTCGAGGTTGGTTGGTACGTACTCCACATTGCGTTCCACACCGCCGCCCGCGTGGCGTGGGAATGGGATCGATCGAGTCGAGGTAGGTAGCTCATGCACCGTGACACGCACATTCATACGTGCAAGTACGCACGCATCCAAACTGCACTGCACTGCTATTCGAGAATACAGACTTGCACACAAACTGAAGAAGCAAATTGATTGATCATAAAAGGGAATTATACTTCATCCGTGCAGACATTTCCGGCCAGCAGCGCAAACCATCCGATTAGACTAACATAAACAAACCAGTACACATACGTGTCCCAACCAAAATGAACAACCAGCAGACAGCAGTACTAAGCATGCATGGATTTCTACCCCACACACAACGCACCCACCATCATCATCGATCGTGTGTATGCAATGCATACAACAACACTAGCTCACAGCCTGCGTGACACACACACACACATACATACAACTTATTATCCTCACGGCCGCCAGAGCACGCCGAGATCCATCAGACCCTGGCGACGCCGCCGCCCGCGTGCTCCGCCGGATACCCACCACCAGCATGAGGATGGCTACCAAACAGCCCGGAGTGCAGCGCCATGACATACAGCAGCTGCGTGAACATCAGAATAATCACGAACGCCTCCAGCACCCTCAGCCGCCACCCGCGGTACCCGCCGATGTGGATCTCCTTGCACGCCAGCCCGAAGGCCAGCGCCGTGATGGCCCACGCCACCAGCGCCGAGGACGCCGACGTCGCCAGGCTGTCGCCGCGCCAGGTGCGGACGTGGTGCACGCCGGCGAGCTTGGAGGCGGCGCCGACGACGCCGGCCAGGATGGCGAAGACGAGGAAGTAGAAGGTGGCGCCGTTGCCCCCGACGCCCGGGTGGTTGGTGAGGCCGTTGATGAAGTGGTTCAGGTTCCAGCTCGCGAACCCGATGACGATGATGTACATGATGAGGTTGAGCACCAGCAGCGGCGCCACCATGTTACGCCCCACGCCCGCCATTGCGATTCTGCTACTGCTAGCTTCTTCTTCTTGGTCGGGGTTGAGACTGGATTGGCTTTGGTCGATTGATGATTAGCTACGTACAGCACTGGCTGGGATTGGGTGCAGGGGAGAATTGAATGGAATGTGACGATTTCTGGATGAGGTAGCGGAATGGTGTTTAGTGGGATCTTATATATAGATGTGCTACGCGGAGTGAGGGGCGGGAGTGGGACACGTGTGACGCGCCGCTTACGGGTTGTGCGACGCGTGCCGCATGGCCGGCGGCTTTACACGAGCTTTGCTACGCCTACGAAGAATAGTTACGAAGATTTACGTAGAAGATTAGTTGGCAAATTATGATTAGACGGGAGGGAGGCCCACCCTGAAAATCAGGGGGGAGAGATTGATGAGAGCAAGCCACGTCCGCACGTAAGTCGATTTTCGTATGTTTCTTTCGTAGTATAGAATTTTCGGGCTTTACACGGATGGTTCCACACTTCGCCTCCGCTTGGCAAACGTGGGGACGCTTTGCTTCGGTGTCAAAATTTCTTCGCTCTGCCGACCGCCAGATTCAGCAAACCATGCGCCGATCTGGCTGCTGCTTGTGAAACTGAAAGGCTTCCCATCGACTTGGTACTACTTCATCTGTTACCCTCATTTGAAAAAAGAAAAACACAAAACATGTTTACAAGTTCCAAAACAACCTAGAACACATACAACGCTCAAAATTTGCAGTTCCAGACGTACTCCCTCCATTCCCTTATACAAGGCCACTTCGTTTTTCGTGTCAAACTTTGACTTATAATTTTGCTCAACAAAATATGGATTATATGTCATAAAAAATATATCATTCTTTGAAATGTGCATCTAATGACATACTTTTTGTGGCATATAACTCATTTTTTGTTGTTAAAATTAACGGTCAAAGTTAGATATAAAAATATGAAGTGGCCTTGTATAAGGGAATGGAGGGAATACATCTACCTTGACCTGCATCGATAGATAGAAAAAACCGATATTGGGGACATGGGATTGGCGATGGCTGTGGCGGCCGGCGACCGGAATAGGCGAGATTGGGCGGTGGGGTTGCAGCGGGGCTCGGGGCGGCCGTTGCAATGGCAGTGGCAGCGGCCAGCGTGGCGGTGGTGAAAATTCACCAACCGGCCGTTGGCTCTACCGCCAACGATTTGGATTGGATGGGTCTTGTGGTGCTTATGAACCATATATGGGTCTTTGGTACCAAAATATGAGTCATATCCATATTTTTTAGTCCATGCAGATATGGGTTTTGTTGGGCTACGCGGCGTGTAACTATTGCATAACGAAAAAATTCCTACAACGTCAAACACCGAGGAGCATGCTACGGAAATAGATCACAAGATTACCACTCGATGCGCAGTCCTCCAGCAGAAGTAGAGTCAGAGTAGCACGTCACCGGAGTCGTCTCCACCTCGTGGTCGATCTCCCTCGAACAGCTGATCGCTGGATACCACGAACAAGTTTACCAGAGCAGCGCAAGCGAACTGACTGTAGTGGTATCCACACGTACGGGAGAAACGCCGAGCCGCTGACTGCTAGGTCCGGTCGCACAGCTAAGCTAGGTGGAGGTGGCTAGATACTCTAGCCGGTGCCTCAGATCCTCTTTATGTCGAATCGACCGCGCCCCCTCCACTTCTATAGACGTCCATCGTGGGCTCATCACATGAGCCCACTAGGACTCTCTGGCCCAAAGTCTACTCAGCTCAGATTCAAGTCCTGGTCGATCTGACATGTAAAGTCGGATATGACCTCTTAGGTTTCTTCCCTTAAGAGCGCGACCCCTTAGGTTCTCGTCCACTTGGTCGCGAGTCGGATCACATCCGTTCCGACCAGTCGATAGTGGCTTCTAGCATAACATGCTGACTCCAAGTGTCCGAAAAAGCTGGTTTGGCAAACCTGTAGAACGTTTAACACTTCTGTTCCTTTTGCCTCACGATATATGTTGCCAGGCTCAAGACGAATCGGTCATACCTTGTACCAGCCCAGCCTCTTTCTCGTCCTGTGATCCTGAACTCAAAAACCGGACTGTCTCATAATTTTTTCGCATGACCATGCTTATCCAGGTCGGATCACACGAGGGCCCCAGAGTGTATCTCTCAAGATCGGAGGGGCAAATCCCATCTTTCTAGACCATGTCTCACGACATTGATCTAGAAAAGCCTGAAACCGTCCTTTATAACTACCCAGTTACACAGTAGCGTTTGATCGACCCATAGCAGGCCGCTCACCATCCTAAGTCCATGCGCCAACCTTAGTTCTTAGGACACATAACACATGTCGTACTAGAAACTAATAGAAGACCTGTCGCTGTGTGTCACAACCCTAGAATATTGTAGTGTAATTAGTGGTAATTAAAAGCATTAGAAACATTCATGCATCATGTTTAAATTAAAAGAAATTTGGACTGAGGAATATTTCAAAGCCTCAAATTTTAAATAAAGGGATAAAACCCTAAATATGTATTCAATGAACCCAAAACGCCCTTCTTTAATGTTTGAGAATTTTGGCAAGAGTTATTAGTCAAACCAAAATTTGTGAACATTTTAAAAGGATTATTTTTGGTCATTGAATTTAAATCAATATGTATTTGAATTTGGGTTTATATTCATAATAAATAGAATATAAATTCAAAACCCCTGAAATAATTTATGTGCACTTGGCTTGGTCCACTGAAGCAACATACATTTATTCCGAAGTTTTTGGCACTGTTTTGAACTCTGTTTGAATTTAAAACAGTGGCAAAAGATTCAAATTAAAACAAAAACAGAAATAAAAGAAAAAGGAATAGAAACAGGAAGCTTACCTCGCGGCCCAGTTGAACCGGCCCAGCCCACCAGGGGCTGGATCGTCTTCAACCCCGTGCCAATAGGCACGAGGGCGTGTCGCCCGCGCACGCAGCCGCAGCCACGTCCCGTGCCACCTCCTGCTTTCCCCTCGTCCCCATCCACTCGTCGAGGAGACGCCGTGGAAGCCCCTCTCACTCCTCCTTCTCCCTCTGGTCGCCCTGCCCCTCTCCCTCTCTCATTCCAGCGCACCCCTGAGAGCACCGAGAACGCGCCATCGTCGCCCGCATGGCCATCGTCGTTCCCAAGCTCCGCCAGCATGTCCAGAAGCTCCGTCGTGCTGCGCTTCATCTCCACGCCGAGGAAAACATCTCCGGATGCCCTGCATCGTCGCCATTGCCGCCTTCTTCTCTGCCTCGGCCGCCGCATGTCTCCGACCGATTTGTCGCCATCACGCCTTCCCCGAGCCCGCTGACCAGCCCTTCGAGTTCTCCGTGAGCCCCTCTCCTTTTCCCTTCACTCCCCGTGCTCGATTTCGTGCTGTAGCTACCTTTCCTGCGAGCCCGAGCTCCGGCCGCCGCGATGTGTGACGCCCCTGAAAGTAATCATACACTAATCATACACGCAGAATGCACGATCAAGATCGGTGACTCACGGTATAATATCCCAACACAACTCTAGACACAAAATTAAGCATAAATCATTATATTACAAAAGGGGCCACGAGGACCCGGGGATACATCAGTCAGAAAACAAATATGTCTGGGTACAGACAGGTTCACACAAGTTTTGCCTTAAGAAGGCTGAAACATAACAACGACTCTAGATCGAAAAGGCAAGGCCTCCTGCCTGGGACCTCCGAACTATTCGGCGGCGTTGAACTCCACGTAGTATCCAGCGGCGGAACCATCTGCATCCTGGGCTCCATCATCTGTTGCAGCAACTGGGTCGGGGAAAAGAATAGCAAAGCAATGGTGAGTACTCATCCAAAGTACTCGCAAGACTTACATCAGATCTATGCTAAATATGCCTCGGTATCAAAGAAGGGGGTTATATCTGTGGACTATACTGCAGAAATGCCAGAATAGAGGGGGAGAAGCCTATCTTAACGAAGACTATCTTCATCTTGCAGCAGTACAAGAGAGTAGCGTAGTTGATACCAACTTGCAACTAACAATAGCATGTAGTAACATCATACCCAGAGATCCTTCCTCATCTACCCGTGAGAAAGCGATGTCGGGGGATTTATAACAGTTAAGTTGTCGAATTTTATCAAGTATCCGGTTATAGTTGTAAGAGGTCAGGATACAACTCCAAGCGTCCTGTTACCGTGGACACGTCTATTCGAATAGATTAACTTTCCTGCAGGGGTGCACCACATAGCCCGACACGCTCGATTACCTCTGGCCGGACACACTTTCCTGGGTCATGCCCGGCCTCGGATGATCGACACGCCGAAGTCCTACCTAGGCTCTCCGGAGAGGTCACACGCCGGTCTACATCCTAAGCACAAAGGGCTGTTCGGCCGCTCACCCTAAGCGCTCCTACACGTTGCGAGCAGGGTATCCAGCCTCACCTCATCCGGAGGATATCTGCTGGTCTCCCCGTCGCCTCTCTGAACTGGACATCTGACAGAGCTTTCGGTAAGGAACTGACGACGCCGAGGGCCCCATAAACCATTATCCCGCGTGGCAGTTAGTGCGTATAGGCCAGTGGCCAACTCAGATCAAATACCCAGAACTCGCTAGCGTATTATTGTTAAGTAACCACGGACAACGCCCAGAGCCAGGCCCATCCCGGATGGTCTCCGCCTGCTCTGTCACTCCGCCCCAGTGAATCACTCGTAGGTACCCTCTCGACCGACCTGACTTTAAAGGAACATGTATAGTGTAATAATGTAAGCATATCCGTGATCATCGCCCAGAGGGAGCACGGCCCGATAGTATAGCATGGCAAACAGACAAGGGTGTAGGGCCACTAATGTGACATAAGCATAGCTACACTAAGCATGATAGGAAAACAGGTAAAGTATCAATAGCAGTTACAAAAGCAGTCTATGCATCAGAATAGGACCTACCGATAAAACAGTAACTGCTGCAACATCTAATGCAAGAATAAGAGAGAAGGGAATGGGCGATATCGGAATGATCAAGGCGGGGGTTGCTTGCCTGGTTGCTCTGCTGAGGTGGTCTGACCCTCAGAATCGTAGTCGTACTCGGTGGCTACAGCGGTCTCGGAAGCTACCGGAAAGAAGCAAATGCGGGAAACAAATAAATAATAGAGCAAACAAATGCAACACAGATGCAGGGCATGGCTAAGGGTGATGATATTGTGCCCAAATGCATTACTAAGCATTTTAAATGAAGTGGGAAAATTTCCCAGCTTCAAGCACTAGTCATTTACTGATCTGGATGCAAAAGTTCAAGGTTGATCATGTTAGAGTGGTTTGTCATGCATGTAAATGACATATTCGGATTCGTTGTATTTTTCTGATCATTTTTCATATATAAATTATTTTCATCCGAGTTACGGTTTATTTTATATGAATTTCCAAAGTTTTAAACATTTTCTGGGATTTTCTGGATTATTTTTATTTCGAAAATCATTTAACTGAAAATGCTAAGTGCACCCGAAACTGTACCCAGCTGAGAGCACAGAGGGGCTGACCCGTGGGGCCGGTCAACGCTGACGTCAGCCAAGTCAAAGCTGACACGTGGCCCCCTGGGTATTAACTCTAATTTTAACCAGGAAATATTAGGGGGCTAATTAATCAACGGGCCTCGCCTGTAAGTGACTGGGAGGGTAATTAGCTGCTAATTACGGGCCACATCAGCACCATGTCAGCGGCTTGCCGCCGGCGAGCAGAGGACGCGGCGGATGGCATGGCTCGGGCCGCACCGGCGACCATTTGGTCCGGTTTTGGGCGCTACAGAAAGGCCACGACCGCGCGCATCGATCCAAGGTGGAGAGGGGTGCGGGGGTGAACGGAGTTGAGCACCACGTTGGCCATGGCGGCGACGGAGCCACGGCCATGGCGGCTAACGCGGCTACGACGACGGATTTACAACCGGGAGAGGGGGTCTCGGGAGAGGGGCTCAAAGTGGAACTAATGGTGGCGATGGTGAGGCCGGGGAAGGCTCGATGGCGTCGCAATCGACGGCGAGGTGCCGCGGCCGTGCGCGGAGAAGACGCCTCGATGGCGGCGATGCGGCGCTCCCCTGCTTGAGCTGCTGCTTGCCGACGACGAAGACGAGGCGGGCGAAGCTCCTAGACGTATTCTCGTGGCTCGAGGATGTCCCGGAGCACGGCAACGAGGCGGCGACGGCGACGGGTGCGCTCGGGCGCTGCTCGATACGGAGGGAGAATGACGCGAGAGGGGAAAGTGAAGCGTCTAGGGTTTCGGGGTGGGAGAGAGAGCGCCGAGGTGGGTCTTATACCCTCCAGGGCGGCGCTGTAGCGCGCGGAGCCAAGCGCGGTGACCATGTCGTTGCGGCCTTCTCCTGGCGCAGCAGGAGGTAGGGGAAGGACGGGGTGAACGGGCTGGGCCGCACTGTGGCAATGCTGGGCCAAGGGCACAGTAGATTTTCCCATTTTTCTTTTCTATTTTCTGTTTTATTTATTCAACTCTGTTTTGCATTTAATTTGTGTATCAAATGATTTTAGTTTGCAATTAAACTTGGCACATAAATACTAGCCAATATTACAAGGTTGCACAAAAAGTTTGAGACCATTTGGAAATGTTCAAAATTAGGTTTGGATTTAAATGGCTTGCTTTAGTGCTGCTGTTCCACTTTAATTATTGCTAGGGTCAAATTAGGAATCCAATTGGAGGTCATTTCACTTTTACAAATGCTTGGGGATTATTTGGAATATTACCAACATTTTTATTTATTTGTTTGAAGAAATATTTTCTGACTTGCATTTTGAGTTTGGAATTTGAGTTTAATTTGGGACAAGTGGCATTTAGCTTAGCAAAATATGATGACTTGGCATTAATTAAAGGGGGATCACTGTAGCTTAATTACAGGGGTGTTACACCATGGCTGACGAGCTCGTCGATGCAGAGCTTTCCAAGCCCCCCGTACTGTCTAGCGTACTCTTGCTGCACCGTAGATGCCTCCTAGCCCCTTGGTTTGGTCGTGTGCAAGCCACAACGCCGCGCCCGTGTAACCCGTGCCTGCAGCCGCCGCAAACCTCGTCGCCGGCCTCGATTCCGGTGACCATTTGGTCCAAAGCCACCACCATTAGATGCGGCTCGATCCCAGCTAGCCCTACAGCCCAACCGCAGCTCAAACCGTCGCCCGTAGCTCGATCCCGAGTGCCTCCGCCGCGATTTTTGGTCACCGGCGGCTAATCGCCGGTTAATCGCTGACGTGGCCGGTTAATTAGCACTAACTACCCTTGTTAGTTTAACCCTAGCCACTTACAAGTGGGACCCCCACTGTTAATTAACCCCAGGTATAAAATAACTGTTCGGTTAAGTTAATCCCTGTGACCCCACACGTCAGGTTTGACCAGAGGACAGTCAGCTTTGACTGACCCCACATGTCATTGACTATGGCTAGTCCTACTCCCGTAGGAGTTGTTGGATTTCCCTGAAGACGAAGGGTGATGTAGCACAAAAGCAGAAAGTATTTCCCTCAGTTAAGAACCAAGGTTTAATCGAACCAGTAGGAGTCAACAAGCTAACAAGATAAGCAGCACCTGCACACAAACAAAATAAAAGCTTGCTCCCAACTTGGCAAGGGGGTTGTCAATCCCCTCGTCTTGCTAGTTGCAAGATAAAAAGCAAATAGTGATAGATAATGGTATGGCAAACAACAAAATAGTAAAAGATAATAAAAGAGCAATTGTGCAAACGCAAGTATTAATAGAGAATGGACCCGGGGGCCATAGGTTCACTAGTGGCATCTCTCTCGAAAGCACGTAGTGGCATGGTAGACAAATTACTGTTGGGCAATTGACTGAAAAGCAGCAATTTATAACTATGATCATTCATGGCATAATCTTGTATAGGCATTACGTCCGTGATAAGTAGACCGTTATCCAACTGCATCTACTACTATTACTCCACCCCGAAACCGCTATCCAGCATGCATCTAAATGTATTAAGTTTAATGAAAAACAGAGCAACGCAATAAGCAAGATGACATAACGTACACAGAAAGAAATCTACCAATAAGATAAATCCCTGTCGTTTTACCCTTAGTGGCAACAATTCAATACGTGTCTACGTCCTTTCTGTCACTGGATTAGAGAACCGCAACATTGAACCCACTACTATGCACCACTCCCTCTGAAGAATTACCAATCTATCTTGGCCACAGAAGACAAATAACTCGGAAAGCATACATAGCTACTAAATTATACAACAAAGAAACTTCAAAAGATTCAATTGATTTCAATGAACAATCTGATCATAAATCCACAATTCATCGGATCCCAACAAACACACCGCAAGAATTACATCGGATTGATCTCAAAAGAGAACATGGTACTGAAGATCCAAAAGAGAGAGAGAGAGAGAGAGAGAGAGAGAGAGAGAGAACCATCTAGCTACTACTATGGACCCGTAGGTCCTGAAGGAACTACTCACACATCATCATGGAGCCAGCAAGGTTGATGAAGAAGCCTCCGGCAATGGTTCCCCCCTCCAGCAGAGCTCCGGAACAGGGCTCCAGATGGGATCGCTTCAGAACAGAGGCTTGCGGCGGCGCTATTTCTTTTCTGGATGGCTCACGAATGGTTTCGGGATTTATGGGACACTACTAGGGAAAACCCTATAGGTAACCACTTAGTAGTGGCGCCGCCTATTTCACCCGCGCTACTGCTACTTAGTAGTAGCGTGGGTGCAAAACCTGCGCTACAGGTAAAGCGTAGTAGTAGCGCAGGCAGAGTAGGCACGCGCCACTACTAAGTGGTCCCCACCACACTCTCCCCTTCCTCTCCTCACTTGCTTTCTTCTCTCTCTCTCCTTTGCCCCCACCATCTCCATTAATGGTTAGCTAGGTACATGCACTCCCCTTCCTCTCTTCCTCACTTGCTTTCTTCTCTCTCTCCCTTCTCCCCATATCTCCCTCTCCACTAGTTAGCCTTATCTCCTCCAAGTAGATCTACTACTTAATCACCTACCTCTCCACTCATTAAATGAACTAAGCTAGCTACCTCCCTCATTAATGAAGGAGCATTAAATATCTTTGTCCACTTCGATCCCAAGCGACACCGGCCTGATCACCGTGCTCTCTCGAGATAGGTGAGTAAATAATATTGTTGTGCAAGAATGGAATTTGTGTGTGTGCGATATGACCGAATTGTGTGTGACCATGATGAAATTGAGTAATTGTGTGTGACATGAGTTGCCTATGTTTTGCCGAATTGTGCATGACCATGATGTAATTGAGTAATTGTGCGTGACATGAGTTGCCTATGTTTTGCCGAAATGTCGATTTATTTCCGTTTCTGCGAATTTCGGGCAAACTCGATATGTCCTATTTTTAGGGAACGTCATGCCGAATTTTTGTATGACTTTGATGCATGGTTATAATTCTTTTGCTTATACCGCGCAGGCGATGAAGGTCAGTGGAAGGATCGTGGATAGATACTGATCGATCCCTTTTTATCTGGCCATTTGAAGGCGCACCTGCTCATGCATGGTTTCATGGATGGCTATACTCGGTGGATAAGTGAAGATGATGAGGACGTCGATGGGGCAGACAATAACGACATGGGGCCAGATGAAGAGACGACCGACGGACATGAAGAAGAGGCCGGACATGAAGAAGAGGCTGAACATGGAGAAGACGCAGACACGCCGCAGTCTTCGTCGCTACTAAGTTCAGTCGTGCAGGACCCTCATGTTCGAGACCTGGTTCGCAAGAAGACGACTAGCGACAGAGCTGCTTCTAGAGAGGAGGCCAAGCTGGCGCAACTGGAGTTAGACTCGAAGACTCCATTGTATGATGGTTGCGATCCCGAGGAGACCCGCTTGAGTTTCACGCTCAATCTTCTAAAGACGAAGGCAAAAAACAAACGGAGCAACGCAAGCATCGATGTGCATTTGAAGTATCTACAGAAAGTTCTTCCCGCGGGGAACGTGTGTCCTACTAGTATCGAGGGGGCCAAGTAAATCGTTTGCCCTCTTGATTTACCGCACATTAGATACCACGCATGCATCAATGATTGCATCATTTATCGGAACGAGCACGCGGAAAAAACCAACTGTCCAGTGTGCAATGCTTCTCGATACAAGAAGGTTGAAAAGAAAACTCTTCAAAAAGTTGTATGGTACTTTCCAATCACTCCCCATCTGAAGCGGTATTTCGTAGATCCTAAGGAAGCAAAGCTCATGCGCTGGCACGCAGACAGGGTGAAGCCAAATGATGGAGATGGTCCGAAGCTGAGACACATCGCAGATGCTAGCCAGCGGAGAGCATTAGACATTGAAGATCCAACTTTCGCAGAAGAACCAAGGAACATTAGGCTTGGTGCGAGTACTGATGGCATGAATCCGTTTGGCAACCAGAACACCAATCATAGCACATGCCCCGTGTTTGTATGGATGTACAACCTCCCCCCTGGAAGTGCATGAAGACAAAGTACATACACATGAGTATGCCGATTCAAGGGCCGAAACAACCGGGAAACGATATTAATCTGTATCTCCAGCTACTAAAAGAGGAGCTAGACACATTATGGGCAGGGGTCAGCACATGGGACGCCAGCGCAGGAGATTATTTCCATTTGAGAGCCGCGTTGATCATGACGGTACACGACTTTCTCGGTTACGGATATGTCTCAGGCCAGGTGTGCCACAGATATTGCAGATGCACCAGGTGCATGGATGATACAACGTCTCTGTAGCTACCGAAAGATGGCGGGTCTTCGAAAACCATGTACATGGGGCATCGAAGATGGCTTGAGAAGGAGGATGACGCATGGAGAAAGCGTGGAGATCTGTTCAATGGTGAGGTTGAGCATCGAGGACCTCCACGTAAGAGGAGCGGCGTCGAAATCGATACGTTGTTGAAAAATTGGGAACAGTGCCCTGCGCCAGGAAAGAAGAAAAAGGCGTCGGAGCCGCTGCTGAAGGTATGGAAAATGGGGTCTATTTTTGGGACTTGTCGTACTGGCGCGTCCTCGACACGCCTCATAGCCTTGATGTCATGCATATCACGAAGAATGTTACCGAGAGCTTGCTTGGCACACCGATGAACATGCCGAAGAAGACCAAAGATGGGCCGAAGGCAAGAAGCGACTTGAAAATTTTGGGTATCAGGAAAGATCTTCACGGAGACCCCCCTAAGTCGTCGGAGGAGACGGAGACGGAGACGGAAGACAGGGGCAAAAAAGTCAACAAGAAGGAAGAATATTATTGCCCCCCCCCCCTCTTGCTTCACCTTAAGTCAGAAGGAAATTGATCAATTTTTCAAGTGCCTTGCCAGAATCAAAGTTAGTTCCGGTTACTCGGAGAAGATAAGCAGATATCTAGACACTAAGAAAAAAAGGTTCGGCGGGATGAAGTCTCATGACTGTCACGTGATGATGACGCAGATACTACCGGTTGCACTTAGAGCGATAATGGACAAGCACGTCCGTGATACGCTTACTGGTCTCTGCAATTTTTTCGATGTTATCTCTCGAAAGTCGATCAGTGTGAAGCAGCTCGGAAGGCTACAAGAAGAGATCGTTGTCATACTTTGTGAGCTTGAGATGTACTTCCCGCTCGCATTCTTTGACGTTATGGTGCATCTGTATGTCCATATTGTGGACGACATCATCGACCTTGGGCCGACATTCCTGCACAGCATGATGCCGTTCGAAAGGATGAATGGGGTCATCAAAGGATTCGTTCGTAACATGGCCCGTCCGGATGGAAGCATCGTCCAGGGTATCTGACCCAAGAGTGCATGTCTTTCTGCGAGAATTATCTAGGCGTCAGAAACACTGTTGGTTTGCCCGTCAACAAGAACCTTGGCAGGCTCGAAGGAGCAAGTCACAGCACTGGCAGCAGGGAATTGCATGTGGACCACTGGGGTCGACGCAACGACTTTGACAGAGCAAACTTAGTAGTGCTACAACACCTACAAGTGCTAGATCCTTTGTTGACACTGCACAAAGACATCATTGCAAATAAGTACCGTGACCGGGGGCTGCACAAGACGGACGCTGAAGTTATTAGAGAGCACAACTCCTCTTTCTTGCGTTGGTTCAAAGAGCGAGTTCTGTCTAATCCCCCGGAAAAGGATTGTAGGGACGGAAAACTCATATACGCCTTAGCACATGGCCCCGCGTGCAACCTCGTGACTTCTCAGGCATGCGATATCAACGGATACACATTCTACACGGAGGCCAAAAATAAAAATAGTGATTACCAGAACTCAGGGGTGACGATGGAATCCATGACCGGTGACGTAAATGAAAGATACTACAGAAGGCTCGAAGAAATCTGGGAGTTAACTACTCTGGAGAGTACAAGGTGGCGATATTCCGTGTCAGATGGGCTAAGGGCGTTGAAAGAGAAAACCGTTATTTCACTACCTTGTCTATACCCGACGCCAAGAGCACTAGTGTGAACATCACTACGAAAAATGAGCCATGGGTACTGGCTATGCACGTGACCCAATGCTTCTTCATAACAGACCCGAGCAATCCAAGTCATGTTGTCGTGAGGAGAGGCAAAAGGAGCATCGTCGGAATGGATAGAGTCGCCAACGAGGAAGACTACGACCAGTACGGCGACCCGATGAGGGAAGATGATGATGACGATGAAGCATACGTCAAAAGAAGAAGCAAGACTACATTACATAAGAAAAATTATACTCTGTTCAAAATAAAAAGTCACGATGAGGGGCTAAATTATTCAACAACGAACAAAAAAGGAAAGAAGATCACTGTGAAACGTCGTCGACGCTAAGAAACTATCATTTATGTATCTATTTTGTATACGCACTTAACCGTTATCGGTCAAATGATGTAAATATTGTGCATCGATCTGAGTTATATACATTGTTTCAAGTATAAACAACCCTAACCCTAACCTTAACTCTAGCCCGCGCTACAATTATAAACAGAATAAAAAGAAAGTAAAAAATTACATAAGTTAGCTGTAGCGCGGGGTGCCCTAGACCGCGCTACAACTAATTTAGTTGTAGTGTGGGGTACCCTGACCCGCGCTACAACTAAGTGTACATTTCAGAAAAAGAAAAAATAATAAAAATAAAAGAAAAAGAAAATGTTAGCTGTAGCACGGGGGCTCCTGGCCCGCGCTACAGCTAACTTAGCTATAGCGCGGGGTTTGACCCCTGCGCTACTACTAAATTTCACTTAGTATACAGGGAGCAGCGCGCGAAACGGCACACACGCCTCATTGCCCGCCCCCCCCCCCCTCGTCGCCGCCGTCTCCCCCGAGCCCCTCATCGGCGCCGCCGTGTCCCCCGAGCGCCTCCTCGTCGCCGCGGTCTCCCCCGAGCCCCTCCTCGTCGCCGGAGCGATCGAACCCTAGCCGCACCGGAGCCTCCCTGGAGCAGCCGCCCCCATCCCAGCAGGGCCGACGAACTCAAGGTACGTGGGAATCTTTTACCCAGCAGGCCACCGGAGTGAGGTTGCAGTTGGTAGCATTTGGATGAAATCTGTGTTACTTAGAGCATTGCGTGCGTGCTAAGTGAGCTGTTGGAATTAGTGGGGGTCGCCTGCTAGCTGATGGCCAGCCAAATGTTCTTATGTTGCTGGAATGGTGCTGACTCCTGCAGTTAAACCCTCATTATGTAGCAGCTCGCTGTTATGGCTGATACATATCTATTGCGCTGCAGTTCAGTTACTAGCACTTGCCTAACCATTTTGTTATTTCTATAGAAATTGTCAACCAATTTACCAAGCAGAAGTTGCTAGATTTTTTGTTGGCTTGACTGTGTATAATTGTTGGCGTAGTTCCTCCAAAGAAAGAGTGGGAATTTTTGGTAAAAAAAAAACCCGAAAGGGCAGGAATCCATGTGAGTAGGACTAGTATAGGAATCTGTGTCGCACATAAGCTGTAACTAGGATTAGAGATCTGAGCCATGTTCCTGAACCTAACTTGCATGAACCTTACTACAATTTATTTTACGAGAAAAAGGAAAAGGTGTTGATAGGAAAAATAAGTTATTTACAAACCTATATGAATTGGCTAATAACAACCAGAACACACGCTACACCTCTAAAGCACTAACCTCCACCGGCAATGACGCTTGGAGGCTGACCGCTCCTGTTGTACCCCCACATCTTGCGGAGTGCAAGTTAAACAAAGATTGTTCGGTTAGTGAGCAACAAGATTGGACAGTGAGCGGACAAACCTTGCAATCTTTTATCTTTAAATCCTGCAGCTAGCCAGCTACAAGCAAAGAATTGATTTCTATCTTTAGCAAAAGCAAAAGACAATCCTATCATGGAAAGAGAATAAGGAAAGTAAAAGATGAGAACAGTACCACTTGCTTTCATTTTGTCTAAGGTATTTGTGCGCACACTCAAGTACGAAGCACTCCAAATATTTCGTCGCAGCAATGTATCATGTCCCGAAATACTTTATTTAGCTCCTTTTTATATTGTAGAAATACTTTTTTTAGCATTTTCTTGAAGAACAACATTGCATAGCAAAGTTTGCCTTCAAGATTGTTAATTCAGCATGATTGTTGGCTTGCTGCATATGAGCTCATGATTGTTGGCCAAACCATGTGTATTCAGTCAATTGTTATGGCAGATAAAATAATGCACAGTTTAACAAAATTGTTCTGCTGCTTTGTGTGTGGTTACTTTAATTTTAATTATTTTCTGCCTCATGATGAGAATAAGTCTTGTTGTTTTCCTGTACTGCCAAGGTATATGAGTATGTATGTATATCTTGGCAACATGATTTTGCAGGGAACATACGAGTTGCCTATGTTTTGCCGGAATGTTGATTAATTTCCGTTCCAGCAAATTTCGGGCACTCGATATGTCCTATTTTTAGCAAAGGTCATGCCGAAATTTTCCATGGATTTCAGCATGACTTTTGCTAAAAAGTAGGACATATCGAGTGCCCGGAATTTGCCGGAACGGGAATTAAACGACATTCCGGCAAAACATAGGCAACTCGTAAATTTAATTTTTTTATGTCATTATTCATTTTATTAGCACTAAAATTAAACCGGCAAAACCTAGCTAGGCAACATGTCGCACAACGACGAAGCCGCTGGTTCTCTGCAGATCCCAGAAGACAACCGATACCTGCAGTATCTCATGAGTCAGGAAGGGTCACAGGGCCCCCTTCGCATCCAGGAGGATGGTGGTGGTGCCGACACCACTGATGGCACCGAGACCGGCACCGAGACCACAGATGGTGGCAACCGGACCACAGATGGTGGTAACCAACCCAAAAAGAAGAAGAGGTTCCGGTCCGCAAATAAGCTCGGCACCGAAAGACTGGATGTCCATTCAGTGCACCCCGGCACCGGAGAGCCATCAAGTCCTAGAAAGGTCTCAGCATGCTACGACAACAACCTAGGATGCATCCTTCGAGACACCGTCTCAATCAACGAGACGACCATAAGGGAAGATGAGAAAGGACCTTTGCAGACGCTCCTCCTTACAAAGTTGCACCAAAGATACAAGTTCCCCAACTTTAATCCCGATGTCGATCCGGTAACAGATCCGAACATGGATCCGATAAACAGAAAAGCCCTCAAAAAGTTCAGCAAGGACTTGAGCGCGTGGAAACATAGGGTGAGAGAAGCGATGCTTGAAGAAGGTGCAGACTACGCCACGATCCATGTGAAGTGGCCGATGATTGCAGAAGAGGAGTTTGATATTTTCAAGGCAAACAGCGATAGCGCTGTAACCCATTCTAGGTCGGAATTTTTCAAGGGTCTTCAGGCCAAGAACATCGGGGCCCACCACCTCGGAAGCCGTGGTTACTTGGGGAAGGAGCCCTTGTGGGCTAAGGAGGACGCGGAACTTGCACGTCAGCAGCAAGCAGACCCCTTCGAGGAATTCACCGACCCGCAGGAACGTGCCTTTATCAGGGCCCGGTACACAAAAGACAAGGACACTGGGGAGTATGTCACGGACGAGACGACGAGGGAGTTCGTGAGAAAACTGGTAATTATTAATTTACCTCCTTAGCTTCTAATCAAGTCGACTACGTTCTAGCTAGTAGTCACATTTCTAAATGGTTCACGTTCCTTTTGCAGCGTGAGCAAAAAAAGCTTCAATCTAAAAGCTGTTGGGAATCGTTGCATGGAAAACAAAAAATTTTCCTACGGATTCACCTAAGATCAATCTACTAGATGCTAGCAACGAGGGGAGAGTGTGTCTACATACCCTTGTAGACCGAAAGCGGAAACGTTCAACGAACGTGGTTGACGTAGTCGTACTCTTCATGATCCAATCCGATCGAGCACCGCACGAACGGCACCTCCGAGATGTGCACACGTACGGCTCGATGACGTCTCCTCCTTCTCAATCCAGCAAGCGAGGGGGAGAGATAGATGGGATCTAGGCCAGCAGCACGACGGCGTGGTGGTGGTGGTAGTGGAACTCCGACAGGGCTTCGCCAAGCGCAAATGGAGGAGGAGATGGTGGAGGGAGAAAGAGAGGGCAGCAGCTAGGTTTTTTTTCCTGCTGCGCCCAGCCCCTCCCCTCCCTTTATATAGAGGAGGAAACTTGGAGGAGGAGGAATAGTATGTGAACAGCAACCATGAACAGTAACCGTGAATAGTACTTGGCCTCCAAGTCTCCCCATATTTTCAAGGGATTTGGCCTTATCCCATATCCCATGCGCATGGACCAAGTGGGGCTGTGCGCCTGGCCCATGTAGGGCTGGTGTGCCACCCCTTGGTCCGTGTGGGACGTTCTGGACAAGTGGGCCCCACCATGGAACCCTCCGGAACATTCTAGAACCTTCCGGTACAATACCGATAAAATCTGAACTTTTTCGGTAACCCTGAAAATACTTTTCATATATGTTTTCTTTGTATCCGGACCATTCCGAAGCTCCTCGTGATATCCGGGATCTCATCCGAGACTCTGAACAAAACTTCGGTGCCACCATCATGAATATCCCATTACTACCCTAACGTTATCGAACGTTAAGTGTGTGACCTACGGGTTCGAGAACATGCAGACATGACCGAGACACCTCTCCGATCAATAATCAATAGCGGGACCTGCATGCCCATAATGACTCCCACATATTCAACGAAGATCTTTATCGGTTTGAACCATAATGTCGAGGATTCAGATAATCCCGTATACAATTCCCTTTGTCTGGCGATATGTTACTTGCCCGAGATTCGATCGTCGGTATCACCATACCTAGGTCAATCTCGTTTCCGGCAAGTTCTCTTTACTCATTCCGTAATACAATATCCCCGTGACCAAACACATTAGTCACATGCTTGCAAGCTTCTTAGGATGTCGTATTATTGAGAGGGCCCAGAGATATCTCTCCATCACATGGAGTGACAAATTCCAGTCTCGATCCATGCAACCCAACAAATACTTTCCGAGATACCTAGAAAGCACTTTTATGATCACCCATTTACGAAGTGACGTTTGATACCCACAAAGTATTCTTCCGGTATTAGGGAGTGGCACGATCTCATGGTCTAAGGAACATATACTTGACATTAAGAAAGCTCCTTCTCTAGAAAGGATCCATTCTTGGCAACAAAGATTTTGGCCTCGGATCTGTGATAGAAGGTATACCAAATTGTCTCTTTAGGGTATCCTACGAAGACACATTTTTCCGCTTTGGGTTCGAGCTTATCAGGTTGTAGCCTCTTGACATAAGCGTCGCACCCCAAACTTTAAGAAACGATAGCTTAGGTTTCTTGCCAAACCATAATTCATATGGTGTCGTCTCCATGGATTTAGACGGTGCCCTGTTTAAAGTGAATGCGGCTGTCTCTAATGCATAACCCCAAAAGGATAGTGGCAAATCGGTAAGAGACATCATAGAATGCACCATATCTAATAGAGTACGATTACGACGTTCGGACACACCATTACGCTGTGGTGTTCCAGGTGGCGTGAGTTGTGAAACAATTCCACATTCTCTTAAATGCATACCAAACTCGTAACTTAGATATTCACCTCCACGATCAGATCGTAGAAATTTTATCTTCTTATTACGATGATTCTCTACTTCATTCTAAAACTCCTTGAACTTTTCAAATGTTTCAGACTTGTGTTTCATTAAGTAAATATACCCATATCTACTTAAATCATCCGTGAAGGTCAGGAAATAACGATATCCACCGCGTGCTTCAACACTCATTGGACCGCATACATCGGTATGTATTATTTCGAACAAGTCACTTGCCCGCTCCATTATAGCGGAACGGGGTTCTAGTCATCCTGCCCTTGTGGCATGGTTCACATGTTTCAAATGATTCAAAGTCAAGTGATTCTAGAAGTCGATCAGTATGGAGTTTCCTCATGCGCTTTACACCAATATGACCTAAGCGGCAGTGCCACAAGTATGTGGTACTATCATTATTCACTTTGCATCTTTTGGCATTAATATTATGAACATGTGTATCACTACCATCGAGATTCAACAAGAATAAACCATTCACATTGGGTGCATGACCATAAAAGATATTACTCATATAAATAGAACAACCATTATTCTCGGATTTAAATGAATAACCGTCTCGCAATAAACAAGATCTAGATACAATGTTCATGCTTAACACAGGCACCAAATAACCATTATTTAGGTTTGAAACTAATCCCGAAGGTAGACGTAGGGAGAGCGTGCCGACGGCGATCACATCAAACTTGGAGCCATTTCCAACGCGCATCGTCACCTCGTCCTTAGCTAGTCTCCGTTTATTCTGTAGCTCCTGTTTCGAGTTACAAATATTAGCAACTGAACCAGTATCAAATACCCAGGCGCTACTACGAGCACTAATAAGGTACACATCAATGACATTTATATCAAATATACCTTTGTTGACGTTGCCAGGCTTCTTATCTGCCAAGTATTTGGGCCAGTTACGCTTCTAGTGGCCATTCCCCTTGCAATAGAAACACCCAGTCTCAGGTTTAGGTCCAGCTTTGGGCTTCTTCACAGGAACAGCAACTTGCTTGCCATTCTTCTTGAAGTTCCCTTTCCTTCCCTTAGCCTTCTTCAAACTGGTGGTCTTTTTGACCATCAACACTTGATGCTCTTCCTTGATTTCTACTTCCGCGGCTTTAAGCATCGCGAAAAGCTCAGGGAGTGTCTTCTCCATTCCTTGCATGTTATAGTTCATCACAAAGCCCTTGTAGCTTGGTGGAAGTGACTAGTGAACCCTGTCAATCACTACTTCATCAGGAATATTAAGTCCCAACTGATTCAGGCGATTGGCGTACCCAGAGATTTTGAGTACGTGCTCGCTAACGGAGTTGTTCTCTTCCATCTTACAGCAGAAGAACTTGTCTGAGGCATCATACCTCTCCACACGGGCGTGAGACTGAAATATCATTTTCAGCTCCTCAATCATCTCACATGCCCCGTGTTGCTCAAAACGTTTTTGGAGCCTTGGTTCTAAGCCATAAAGCATGGTGCACTGAACTATCAAGTAGTCATCAGAACGTGTCTGCCAGACATTCACAATATCTGCAGACGTCCCGAGAAGGGGTGGCGCGCCGAGCGGTGCATCAAGGACATAAGCCTTCTGTGCAGCAGTGAGAATAGTCCTCAGATTACGGAGCCAGTCCGCAAAGTTGCTTACATCATCTTTCAGTTTTTCTTTCTCTAGGAACGCATTGAAATTGAGCGGAGCTACAGCGCGAGCCATTGATCTACAACATATTTGCAAAGTTACTTAGACTATGTTCATGATAATTAGTTCAAATTAATCAAATTACTTATGAACTCCCACTTAAATCAACATCCCTCAAGTTGTTAAGTGATACATGATCCAAATTCACTAAACCAAGTTCGATCATCACGTGAGATCGATGGAGTAGTTTCAATGGTGAACATGTACATGTTGGTCATATCTTCTATATGACTCATGTTTAACCTTTCGGTTCACTGTATTTCGAGGCCATGTCTGTACATGCTAGGCTCGTCACGTTAACCAAAGTATTTCTGCGTGTGTAAAAACTGGCTTACACCCGTTGTATGTGAACGTAGAGTCTATCACACCCGATCATCACGAGGTGCTTCGAAACGACGAACTTTCGCAATGGTGCATACTAAGGGAGAACACTTTTATCTTGATATTAAGTGTGAGGGATCATCTTATAATGCTACCATCGCGATCTAAGCAAAATAAGATGCATAAAAGACAAACATCACATGCAATCAATATGTGACATGATATGGCCTTTGTCTTCTTGTGCATTTGATCTCCATCTCCAAAGCACCGGCATGATCTCCATCATCACTGGCATAGCACCTAGGTCCTCGGTGCCTCCATGTAGTTGTCTTCACCAACTATTGCTTCTACAACTATTGCTAACCCATAGCGATAAAGTAAAGCAATTACATGGCGTTTAATGATTGACACGCAGGTCATACAATAATATTAAGACAACACTATGGCTCCTGCCGGTTGCCATACTCATCGACATGCAAGTCATGAACTGTTACAAAACATGATCATTTCATACATCATATATATCACATCACGTCTTGGCCATACCACATCACATGCACATGCCCCGCAAAAACAAGTTAGACGTCCTCTACTTTGTTGTTGCAAGTTTTACGTGGCTTCTAAGGGCAATGTATAAGAACCGTTCTTACCTACGCAAAGCCACAACGGTGATATACAAGTTGCCTTTTAACCTTCTTCAAGGACCACCGTTGTCAAATCAGACACCCGCCAGCCGCTTTATGCAATACAAGTTACATGTCAAGCGCGGAACCGGTCTCTTGTGTGTGGACAAGTAAAGTTGGTCCGGGCCGCTTCAATCCCACAATACTGCCAAATCCAAAATAACAAAGGAGGGTAGCAAGTTGAACATCAACGCCCACAACAAAATTATGTTCTACTCGTGCAAAACATCTACGCATAGATCCTGGCTCATGATGCCACTGTTGGGAATCGTTGCATGGAAAATAAAAAAATTTCCTACGGATTCACCCAAAATCAATCTACTAGATACTAGCAATGAGGGGAGAGTGTGTCTACATACCCTTGTAGACCGAAAGCAGAAAAGGTTCAACGAACGTGGTTGATGTAGTAGTACTCTTCACGATCCAATCCGATCGAGCACCGCACGAACGGCACCTCCGAGATGTGCACACGTACGGCTCGGTGATGTCTCCTCCTTCTCGATCCAGCAAGCGAGGGGGAGAGGTAGATGGGATCTAGGCCAGCAGCACAACGGCGTGGTGGTGGTGGAACTACGACAGGGCTTCGCCAAGCGCAAACGGAGGAGGAGATGGTGGAGGGAGAGAGAGAGGGCAGCAAGTAGGGTTTTTTCTTGCTGCGCCCAGCCCCTCCCCTCCCTTTATATAGAGGAGGAAACTTGGAGGAGGAGGAATAGTACATGAACAGTAACTGTGAAAAGTAACCATGAATAGTACTTGGCCTCCAAGTCTCCCCCTATTTTCAAGGGATTTGGCCTTATCCCTTATCCCATGCGCATGGACCAAGTGGGGCTGGGCGCCTGGCCCATGTAGGGCTGGTGCGCCACACCTTGGTCCATGTGGGACGTTCTGGACAAGTGGGCCCCACCATGGAACCCTTCGAAACATTCTAGAACCTTCCGGTACAATACCGATAAAATCCGAACTTTTTCGGTAACCCTGAAAATACTTTCCATATATGTTTTCTTTCTCCGGACCATTCAGAAGCTCCTCGTGATATCCGGGATCCCATCCGAGACTCTGAACAAAAGTTCGATACCACCATCATGAATATCCCATTACTACCCTAGCGTTACCGAACGTTAAGTGTGTGACCCTACGGGTTCGAGAACATGCAGACATGACCGAGACACCTCTCCGATAAATAATAAATAGCGGGACCTGGATGCCCATAATGACTCCCACATATTCAACGAAGATCTTTATTGGTTTGGACCACAATGTCGAGGATTCAGATAATCCCGTATACAATTCCCTTTGTCTGGCGATATGTTACTTGCCCGAGATTCGATCGTCGGTATCACCATACCTAGTTCAATCTCGTTTATGGCAAGTTCTCTTTACTCAATCTGTAATACAATCTCCCCGTGACTAAACACATTAATCACATGCTTGCAAGCTTCTTAGGATGTCGTATTACCGAGAGGGCCCCAGAGATATCTCTCCGTCACATGGAGTGAAAAATCCCAATCTCGATTGATGCAACCCAACAAATACTTTCTGAGATACCTGAAAAGCACCTTTATGATCACCCAGTTACGAAGTTACGTTTGATACCCACAAAGTATTCTTCCGGTATTAGGGAGTGGCACGATCTCATGGTTTAAGGAACAGATACTTGACATTAAGAAAGCTGTAGCAATTAAACTAAGTGACATGATCAAATGCTAAGCTTACGATTGGGTCTGTCCATCACATCATTCTCCTAATGATGTGATCCCGTTATTAAATGACAACTCATGTCTATGATTAGGAAACCTTAACCATCTTTAGTCAACGAGCTAGTCAAGTAGAGGCTCACTAGGGACACGGTGTTTGTTTATGTATCCACACATGTATTTGAGTTTCTGGTTAATACAATTATAGCATGGAGAATAAACACTTATCAAGAACAAGGAAATATGATAATAACAACTTTATTATTTCCTATAGGGCATATTTCCAACAAAAGCGGCTCGTCATCTCATTTGATGAAGTACCCGTGGGACACCCCTTTTAACCGGGCGTTGAACTTAACCCTGGGAAAGCGGGAGAACGAGAAGCCGTCGTATGGCCGTGTAGTTGCTGTCGGAGACAGTGCCACGTGGAAGTACTACTATCATGAAGACACGAAGGTGCGAAAGCACAGAAGGAAACTAGGACAAGTTTCTATCCAGTCGCAACTCGCGCAGGTGGTCGAGGAAGCCAAAACGGCGGCCAGAGAAGAAGCAAGAGCAGAAGCAAGAGCAGAATTTGCATCTCAGTGGTGTACCATGCTTCCTGATCTCGTGAAGTGGATCAGAGAAAATCTAGAAGGAGATTTTCCCATTCCAAGTTTCATCCGGAGCAACTCGATGAACAGAGCAGTGGATAATCCACCCGCACCCGCACCCGCACTTGCCACCGCCGCTCATAGCAGCCCCTTCTGCGTCTCTTGCATGCTCGGAGGGGCGTCGACATTAGCTGGGCTCAACGCCCTCACGGTAATTATGCATCGCACGCTCATCAACAAATTTATTCTTCCTTTCCTTTGACTTTCGGATCTCTGACGCCGCACATGTTTTCGCAGGCCGACGAACTCCATGCACCCTCCTATGCTCCATCAACGGTCAGTTCATGGATGTTGCAAAGGGTACAATAGTGAAGCCAGCAGATCGCTTGTTCCATGGCCAGCTGATGCCCCATGACGTGTACATGGTTTCCGTGGCTCGTGTTTTACCGGGCCACGAGAGTATGCCTCCTTGCTACTCACGATGCAGTTGTTGGATTTCCCCGAAGAGGAAGGGTGATGTAGCACAGCAGCAGAAAGTATTTCCCTCAGTTAAGAACCAAGGTTTATCGAACCAGTAGGAGTCACTAAGCTAACAATTTTAGCAGCACCTGCACACAAACAAATAACTTGCTTGCACCCAACAAAGGCAAGGGGGTCGTCACTCCCCTTGTTCTTGGCTGCCACAAGATTAAAAGCAAATAGTAGTATGCAAAGTAATAAGAAATAAAAGAACAATATGAAAGACCAATTTTGGAGACTTTTGTATTGATGAAAAATAGACCCGGGGGCCATAGGTTCACTAGAGGCATTTCTCTCGAGAGCACAACAACGGTGGAATAAATTACTGTTAGGCAATTGACAGAATTGAGCATAGTTATGATGATCATCCATGGCATAATCATTACATAGGCATTAAGTCCGTGACAAGTAGACCGTTAATCCAACTGCATCTACTACTATTACTCCACCCCAAGACCGCTATCCAGCATGCATCTCAAAGTATTAAGTTCATGAAAAACAGAGTAACGCTTTAAGCAAGATGACATAATGTAGACAAAGTAAGACCAATCAATATGACCAAACCCCATCGTTTTATCCTTAGTAGCAACAATACAAATACATGCCTTTGGCCCTCCTGTCACCGGGCAAGGTCACCGCAAGATTGAACCTACCACAAAGCACCTCTCCCGCTGAAGATAAATCAATCTAACTTGGCCAACGTAGACGGATAGATCGGAGAGAAATACAAAGCTATACGCAACAAAGAAACTTCAAGAGATTCATATAAATTCAATGAATAATCCGATCATAAACCCACAATTCATCGGATCCCAGCAAACACACCGCAAGAATTACATCGGATGGATCTCCGAGGAGATCATTGTATTAAAGATCAAATGAGAGAGAGAGAGAGCCATCTAGCTACTGTTATGGACCCGTAGGTCCTGTAAGAACTACTCACACATCATCATGGAGGCAGCAAGGTTGATGAAGATGGCCTCCCCAATGATTCCCCCCTCCGACAGAGTACCGGAACAGGGCTTCAGATGGGATCACTTCAGAACAGAGGCTTGCGGCGGCGATAAAATTGTTTCGGGTCTCGCTCTGAGGATTTCTGGATTTATGGGAATTTATAGCGCTGGAATTAGGTCAAAAGGAGCCACAGGGGGGCCACAAGCCAGGGTGGCGTGCCCTACCCCCCAGGGCGCGCCCCCCTGCCTTGTGGGACCCTTGTGCGTCTTCTGGTCTTCTCCCGAAGCTTCTATTGTCTCTTATTGTTCAGAAAAAATCGTCAAAAAATTTCACCGTGTTTGGACTTCTGTAGGTATGGTTTTTCTGCGAAACCAAAAACAAGCAAAAATAGGATCTTGCACTGGGTACTAAATTAATAGGTTAGTCCAGAAAAATAATATAAAATGATATAAAATGATAATAAAAGTATATAAGAATGATAATATAGCAGCATGAAACAATCAAAAATTATAGATACGTTGGAGACGTATCAGCATCCCCAAGCTTAATTCCTGCTCGTCCTCGAGTAGGTAAATGATAAACAAAGAATTTTTGATGTTGAATGCTACCTAACATGTCTTTGATCAAATGATGTAATCTTATGGTATGAATATTGGGATACCAATGATTCAAGGCAATAGTCTATCAATTTGACTTCAAAACAATAATACACAAACATGCAAGTAAACAATTATTGCCTTTCAAAATAAAAGATGCTAAAGAATGTGATCCCTACACACTTAATCACGATAAGCGTGGCACGCTTGGTCTTCCCGGCATAGAGATATCAAATTATGAACAAACCCCGGTGCCAAACCAGGCAATTAAATTATACTTTTTCTCGCCTCAGCTCTTTTCAACTTTCACGCAATACTTGAGCGTGAGCCATGGACTTAGCACTTTGGATGGCAAAGAGAATGATGATGGGGGTTTATAAGGGAAGACAAAAAGTGGAGAAAGTCTCACATCAACACGGCTTGACTGTTTGTCAATGGAGAGGCCTTACAATCGATGTTAATGCGAGGAGTAGGGATTGCCATGCAAAGGATGCACTAGAGCTATAAGTGTATGAAAGCTCTCCAAATGCAACTAAGTGGGTGTGCATCCAACTTGCTTGCTCATGAAGACCTCGAGCATTTGAGGAAGCTCGTCATCGGAATATACAAGCCAAGTTCTATAATGTAAATATCCCACTAGCATAATCATGAAGTATATGAAAACTCTCTATATGAAGTACATGGTGCTACTTTGAAGCACAAGTGTGGTAAAAGGATAGTAGTATGCCCCCTCTCTCTCTTTTTTTTCTTTTCTCTCTCTTTTTAAAAAAAAAGCTCATTGGCCTCCTCCCCTCTTTTTCGAGGAATCATGGACCTCCTTCTTTTCTCTCTTTTTTTTTGATTGATTGGACTCACGAACTTCATCCCCTCTTTTTCGAGGAATCATAAGTCTCCTCCAATTCATATCCTCACAGGTAGGGGCACACTCTAATAATGATGATCATCACACTTTATTTTACTTACAACTCATAAACTGAAAATGATGACTGAATATGAATGCCTCTAGCAGTGTACCAGGATGTGCAATGATCTAGCGTAACATGTATAACAATGATGAACGGTGGCTTTGCCACAAATATCATGTCAGCTCCATATGATCATGCAAAGCATAATGACAATGAATGCTCAAGTCATGTAATGAATGGTAACAATGGAAGTTGCATGGCAATATATCTCGGAATGGCTATGGAAATGCCATAATAGGTAGGTATGGTGGCTGTTTTGAGGAGGCTATAATGAGGCTTATGTGTGAGAGAGCGTATCATCTCATGGAGTTGGATGCACCGGCAAAGTTTGCACCATGTCTCGAGGTGAGAGTGGGCAATGCACGGTACCGACGAGGCTAGCAAAATATGGATAAGGGGAAGAGCTTTATAGTCCAAAAAACTCAGATTAGTCATAAAGAACTCAAGTACTTATTGCAAAAATTTCAATAGCCCTAGAAGCAAAGTATTACTCGCATGCCCCTAGGGAGGAGGTTGGTAGGAGTTAACCATCGCGCGCCCCCGATCCGAACACACAAAGGATATCAATCAAAGATAAAACATATTCCGACTTCATCGCTAATGCCAGCGGCTACCACTTTCATGCATAAAGACTCACAAACCTTAACACCGATATTAATACTTAGCTTTAATTATTTACTAACATACTCATATATTACTACCTCAAAATCGCAAAACTATTGCAAGGAATCAAACTTAATATATTGCTAGTTTTTATTATACCACCGTTATATACCTATTATTTTTAGATCCAACCATATAACGCATGCAAATTACCACTTGCTATTTAACTCTCAAAAAGTTATAAGTAAAGCAAGAGAGTGCTAATAATTTCTACAAAACATATCACCATGCTCAATCAAATATAAGTGAAGTGCAAGAGCAATTGCCTCAGCTCAAATAAATATAAGTGAAGAACAAATGAGCATTCTATAAACTGAAGATGAATGTGTGTCTCCTTAAAATTAAACCCCTTTGTTTAAAATTAAGCACTTCTAACTCGGGCTTAGAAATGACAAGTGAAGAACTAGCCATGATAGCAACACAAGCAGAAATAGCAACAAAGAAATGTTTTTGGTGTTTTTGGAATTTTTGGCAAACAAAGAAGGCAAATAAAAAGGCAAAAGCAAAGGCAAGAAAATAAAAACAAGCAAAGAGAAAGTGTTTGTGCGAAGGCACCTGATTTGGTAGATGATGACTCCCCGGTAACGGCGCCAGAAATTCTTCTACTACTCACGATGGAGTTGTTGGATTTGCCCGAAGAGGAAGGGTGATGTAGCACAACAACAGAAAGTATTTCCTTCAGTTAAGAACCAAGGTTTATCAAACCAGTAGGAGTCACTAAGCTAACAAGTTTAGCAGCACCTTCACACAAACAAATAATTTGCATGCACCCAACAAAGGCAAGGGGGACGTCACTCCCCTTGTTCTTGCCAGCCACAAGATTAAAAGCAAATGGTAGTATGCAAAGTAATAAGAAATAAAATAACAATATGAAAGAGCAATTTTGGAGACTTTTGTATTGATGGAAAATAGACCCGGGGGCCATACGTTCACTAGAGGCATTTCTCTCGAAAACATAGCAACGGTGGAATAAATTACAGTTGGGCAATTGACAGAATTGAGCATAGTTATGATGATCATCCATGGCATAATTATTACATAGGCATTACGTCCGTGACAAGTAGACCGTTAATCCAACTACATCTACTACTATTACTCCATCCCAAGACCGCTATCCAGCATGCATCTCAAAGTATTAAGTTCATGACAAACAGAGTAACGCTTTAAGCAAGATGACATAATGTAGACAAAGTAAGACCAATCAATATGACCAAACCCCGTCATTTTATCCTTTGTAGCAACAATACAAATACATGCCTTTGGCCCTCCTATCACCGGGCAAGGTCACCGCAAGATTGAACCTACCACAAAGCACCTCTCCCGCTGGTTCATCTGCGTGCATTATATAATTAAGTGTATCAAAAACCATTACAAAACATCATGAATAGAGAAGTGACTAAATTAATACAAGTTCATCATCACATTAAAACCAAAGTACAGTAGTGATCAAATGTTATTACTGAAAAAATAAATACATAAAGTTCATACATATATAGTTCTCATAGAACAACATATAGCTCTCTAGAGCATCTAATTAAAACATACATTGAAACTTTGAAAAACAACAACAAATGCGATCATAATCGCAACTAAGGTAACAATTGATCCAACGGCATAATGATACCAAGCCTCATTATGAATGGCATATTTTCTAATCTTTCAAATCTTCAAGCGCATTACATCCATCTTTGATCTTGTGATCATCGACGACATCGGCAACATGCAACTCCAATTCCATCTTCTCCTCCTCAATTCTTTTCAATTTTTTCTTCAAATAATTGTTTTCTGTTTCAACTAAATTTAACCTCTCGACAAGAGGGTCGGTTGGAATTTCCGGTTCACATACCTCCTAGATAAAAACATCTATGTCACGTTGGTCGGCATAATTGTCATAAACACAAAATGAAACAAATCATAATAAAAGATAATATACCACATCCGAATCATAGACAGGACGAGGGCCGACGGGGGCGGATACCAAAGTCATGGCACTATATAATAACAAACAATAATAAAAGTAAGAAAATTATACAAGTATCTATCTAAATCATACAAGTAAGAATTTTTTCTTTTAAAAAGAAGATAAGAACAAGAGGCTCACCACGGAGGTGCCGGCGACGAGATCGGCGCGGGCGATCGACGGCGGTGAGGACGGGGAAGGGGACGGCACCCTACACATGTGCAGACTCTAAGAAGTTAATTTCAGCTCAAATTGTGCATCTAAATCAAAAGAACTCCCACATACACTCCTCCACTAAAACCCACAAACCACTCTACTTCTACAGCATTTGAAATGAGCTAAACTAGCAGTGAGAGATGAAACGATGAAGTTGCTAACCTTTTAGAACAGTTGTGTAGTTGGTGCACCGCCAAACCTAGACAAATCTTGGGGAAAATGGAGCTTGGAGGTCGAGCTTGGAGAGGAGAAAGCTTAAGTGTGACTCGGGCATTTCATCGAACACCTCATGTGCATAGGAGGTGAGAGCAGAGCAGCACACACCTCCCACACCGGCCGTCCAAAAAACAGAGGAGTAAGCGGGCAGGGGAGAGCATATATATAGGCATCTCTTTAGTCCCGGTTCGTGGCTAGAACCGGGACAGAAGACACACCTTTAGTCCCGGTTCCAGCCACCAACCGGGACTAAAGGGGCTGCGCCAGGAGCGAGGACCTTTAGTCCCGGTTCGTGTCTGGAACCAGGACTAAAGGGGTTAGACGAACCGGGACTGGTGCCTGCCGTGGCCCGGCCGGCTCCCTGGCCTCACGAACCGGGACTGATGCACCCATTGGTCCCGGTTCGTAATAGAACCGGGACTAATGCAATTATCTGGCCTGGACCAAAGCCCTGTTTTGTACTAGTGTACTATTACTCCACCCCAAGACCGCTATCCACCATGCATATCAAAGTATTAAGTTCATGACAAACAGAGTAACGCTTTAAGCAAGCTGACATAATGTAGACAAAGTAAGACCAATCAATATGACCAAACCTCGTCGTTTTATCCTTAGTAGCAACAATACAAATACGTGCATTTGCCCCTCCTGTCACAGGGCAAGGTCACCGCAAGATTAAACCTACCACAAAGCACCTCTCCCGCTGAAGATAAATCAATCTAACTTGGCCAAAGTAGACGGATAGATCGGAGAGAAATACAAAGCTATAAAATTACGCAACAAAGAAACTTCAAGAGATTCATATAAATTCAATGAATAATCTGATAATAAACCCACAATTCATCGGATCACAACAAACACACCGCAAGAATTCACCGGATGGATCTCCGAGGAGATCATTGTATTGAAGATCAAACGAGAGAGAGAGAGAGCCATCTAGCTACTGCTATGGACCCATAGGTCCTGTAAGAACTACTCACACATCATCATGGAGACAGCAAGGTTGATGAAGATGGCCTCCCCAATGATTCCCTCCTCCGGCAGAGTACCGGAATAGGGCTCCAGATGGGATCGCTTCGGACCGGAGGCTTGCGGCGGCGATAAAATTGTTTCGGGTCTCGCTCAGAGGGTTTTTGGATTTATGGGAATTTATAGCGCTGGAATTAGGTCAAAAGGAACCACAGGGGGGCCACAAGCCATGGTGGCGCGCCCTACCCCCAAGGGCGCGCCCCCCTGCCTTGTGGGCCCCCCTGTGGGTCTTCTGGTCTTCTCGCGAAGCTTCTAGTGTCTCTTATTGTCCAGAAAAAAATGTCAAAAAGTTTCATCGTGTTTGGACTTCTGTAGGTATGGTTTTTTTGCGAAACCAAAAACAAGCAAAAAATAGGAACTGGCACTGGGCACTAAATTAATAGGTTAGTCCAGAAAAATAATATAAAAAGATAATAAAAGTATATAAGAATGATAATATAGCAGCATGAAACAGTCAAAAATTATAGATACATTGGAGACGTATCACTCCTCCACTTCGAACCGGGGGAGAGGATGACGAGAGCCCAGCATCCCTGGGACAAAGCAAGAATTGGCCGATGCTGTGGCCGAAAACCCTAATTCGTGTGGAGGCTGGGAGCACTCCAACGACAACATCATTAGGGCCAAGACCTATCCAAGGCGAGACCACTCCACCATTTCCACCCTCTGTCTTGGTGGGTCAGAGCGGACGCGAAGAAGGAGGTCGAAGCGTTCCGATGGCTGATCATGTCGACCCCGTGGATCAAGAAGATGACATGGAGGATGACCCTAACCAGTACCTCAATATTGGCTATGACGGAGGAATGGGTCAATATGATTCAGGCTATGGCCGTGACCATGATGATCCGGATACTAAAATGCCTGATCTACCAGAGAAGGAACGTCCTCCTGTTGAGTGCAAGAAGTCTCTATTCAGGCAATCCTCCCAGGACACGCCTCCAGATGCCTACACCCAAGATCAACCAGTTGAGCATCGTGCAAGACTGAGCCCGACCACAATGGGGGTGGCGGTCAAGGAGCCTATGGCAGCAGGCTCACTACATGTGCCCGCGAAGAAGCAAAGGAAGAGAAAAACGAAGAAAGGTGCTACTGCCAAAGCTTCCAGCAGCCAGCCACCTCCCAATGTGATCCGGGTTCAGGATAGGGTACCGACCCCAAATGTGCCGCTGCTCCATATCGCGGGTCAGCCGATTCTATGGCCGGATGCGCACCGCTGCACAACTGGGGATTTCAGGAGACTGCATGACCATGTGCTGTCGACAGAGATGAGTCTTCTCCAATCGGATGATCCAACATACCCGCTTTTCGCGGTAGAGGTGTCGAAGGACTTAGGCTTCATCGACAGATCCCCCGTGGACATATTCTCCCTGTGGTTTGATTACATCTTCGAGATGTATCACATGAGGCGACTCGATTTTACGTTCGTCCGCCTTTTTGCTCTCCATCTATCTTTCGTGGCCAGAAAAGAGCAAATCTCGGCCATCGCGGTAGCGGACCCTTACTACATGTTTGAGAACTTCTTGAAGGCCGGCCCTGTGGAACGTGACACTGCGAGGAAGTACATTGAAGACTTCATGATGGCGAATAAGGACAAGGAAATGATTCTCGTGCCTTATGATCCCACGTAAGTCATTCGCTGCCCACTATTACTTTCATACATTTCAATCATTCCTTTGCACGTATGGAGGTTAATTTATTTTGCGCAGTGAGCACTGCATCCTTATCGTTCTGTACCCGCAAGTATCCCACGCTCTCTATTTGGACTCGTCCAGCAACACGCACAAGAAAGACTACACCCACATCAAGAGTGTTCTGGATGCTGCTCTCTTAGGCTTCAGTGTTAGGGGAGGCCACATCAGGCACAAAAAACATAGGACAGGTGTGATGTGTTTCGGCCATAATAGTAACTCCTGCTGCGTCAAGCAACTGGAAGACAGTACGAGGGATGCCTTCTACGTCATCCATCACATGTAGGTGTTCAGAAGAGATCAACAAAGACTTTGCATGCCAACTAGAGCCAATTCCCATGTCCTCGAATGGGCCGCAAACTTAGCATCCGAACCCGATGATAAACTCAGACTTGAGTTCTATCGCATCTAGCAGTCGCTTGCGTCAATCATCTACAAAGATGTCATCCCAGAGGATGGGATGTTCTTCAGCGGCCCACAAACGCGGAATGACGTAGACACTCGCATACGGCTACAGGGTCAAGACTTCACGCCTTTCACAATGCTAGGTGACATTCTCCCGTGGCCGAAGGTGACATGTAAGAAGTGATTGACGATGACGATGTCTGTTTAGTACTTTGTGTACGACGAACATTGAATTTGTGTACGACAAAACTTTGTGATGTAAATAGTCTTCCTAAACTTGCGTAGCGCTCTACTTTGGTACGATGAACTTTGTTATGTTTCCTATGTTGCTTCTATTTGCTAACATTTTAACTCTTTCTCTTGGTGTTGCTTAAGTATTATGTTGCATATTATCTATGAATTTGCTTATGATGCATCTGTGTTTGGGATATAGATGAAGAAGTGGTATGCCGTGTACAGAGGGAGGGTTTCAGGAGTCTACGATATGTGGTCGCAGTGTCAGGCCCAAGTGAATCGCTTCTCGGGCAGCAGCCACAAAGGGTTTGAAAGTAAAAGCGAAGCGGAAGCTAGTTACTTGAAGTTCACGCTAGCGGGAGAGAGGAAAAAGAACCGGCTGAAGAACTACTTCATAATCCCTTTCTTGCTCATCGTGATCGCTTTTCTGTTGTATGTGATCATAGTTTAGATCGATGATGAAACATGCGTATCTGATCATATAGTTGTATTCGAGACTTGTAATAACTTGTATCACTATTTCGATGATGATGAGACATTGTTGTATCACTATGATGATGATGATGATGATGATGATGATGAGACATTGTTGTATCATATAGTTTCAATGCTGTATATGTTGGACAGTATAAAAACCTGTATAATTGCTGTATAAATACTGCGTAAATACGCAGAAGAAAAAAAATGTTGAAATTAATAGTAGTAGCGCACTTTTTAAGGTAGTAGTAGCGCAGGTGGCCCCGCGCTACTACTAACAGAAGTAGTAGTAGCGCGTGGTGGCACCTGTGCTACTACTACCCTATTTGCTGTAGCGCGGTAGTAGTAGCGCGGGCCCCTGCGCTACTACTAGCCGTTTAACCCACGCCACTACTAGGGTTTTCCCTAGTAGTGGGATTTATAGGCAGAAGAATTAGGTCAAACGGAGGGTCAGGGGCCCCACATGGGCAAGTGGCGCGGCCACCCCCCTGGCCGCACCATGTGTCCATGTGGGAGCCTTGTGGGTCCACTCGACGTCTCCCGAAGCTTCTAGTGTTCCTTCCGGCCCAGAAAATACTTAAAACTTATAAAATTCATAGAAAATAATCCATAACTCAGATGAAGAAAAGTTATATATGAAAATGATCAGAAAAATCCAATGAATCTGTTTATGCCATGTTCATGCATGTTTGAACAACTTAACATTACTGTTTAGGACAAAATATGAAAAGGGAATTTAAATAAGTTAGTTTTGGAGTTTGGAAATGCTATATTAGTATTTTTCCACTTCAATTAATTTGGTTAATTGTTGCATTAGGTCAATTCAGTACCTTAACATGACATGACATACATTTGAATGTGCATTGCAATGTTTTGAATGTTGTTCCCCTTTCTTTGTCGGTGTTTGCTTCTTCTCGGTAGAAGTACTTCCGACGTAAAGATCGATGTCACTGATGAAGAGCAGTTCTATCTTCCGAAGTGCTAGGCAAGCAAACCCCCTTGATCATGTTGATGCAATCTTACTCCCTCGCTCTTGCCCTCAGTTCAATGCATTAGGATGATTATCGATTAACTATCACATGTTCTCGGTAGCTGAACCCATTCCTTTGCATGACCTAACATTGTCATAGTACAAAGCTTAGCATGTACCTAGCATGATTAGGAGTTGCTTGAAACCATGATGTAGCCCTTCACCATGCTTGCTTATGATGCTTAGAGTTGTGTGTGTCTGATCCATCATGGGCGATGTTTCGAAATGGTTGTGATCATGTTCATGTTAATTGAGGAGTTGTGTTTAAGCCCGTGAATTGGTTTGGTAAAGGTGACGATGAGAGGCTGTGTTGGAGAACACGGCGGGTTGTCTCATTGATACCGCTCTTAGGAACTGAGTTCTGTGTTTGTGTTCCAAGACTAGCTACTACCACACGTTGGAAACTCAGTGACCTTGACTCGCTCGGCCTATTAATTTACTCGGTCTCTGTCAAGGAGTTGCAAGTAGTGTCTGGTGTTTAATAGGCAGGTGCTGTGGCTTTCTAAGCGAATTACTACCCGGCAAGGTGGGCTTGGGCCATTAGCACGTGGCACGGTGTAGCAAGCGTAGTACCATCCGGCGAGGTGGGCTTGTGAACTCTGCACACAACGTTTGGGGCCGTTTTCGAAACTTCGGCCAGACTTCCATTTCTGGTTCAGTCTCAGATAGGAAATATCCCTAGACTAGAGCCATGGTAGGTTAACGGTCATGGCCAACACCCTCGCCGGCTTTTGCTTGAAGTCTGCCGAGTACATGGTGGTAAGTGGTGAACGCATGTGTGATGAAGTACACCCCTGCAGGGTTAATGATCTATTCGAATAGCCGCGTCCACGGATAAGGACTACTTGGAGACTTATACTGTTCATAGACAACTTTAATGGTTACACTAAAACCATCCAGATAAGTGTGAGTGCTATGGATGGCCTTCTCGTAGGGAAACAAGAGAGGATCCATGGTAGTGTATTGTTGTGGTGACTAGCTAGATGGACTCGTGTGCACTCTCTTACCTCAATCAAAATACTGGTAGTCGTAGTTCAGGTAACCCAAAGGTCAAAGCTGGCATTCTGCAATATAACCCACAATCCCCATCATTGATACCTGATGCATGAGTAGTTAGTTCTGATGTAAGTCTTGCTGAGTACCTTTGTACTCACGGTTGCTTAATTTAACTTTTGCAGAGGAGACCACCGCCTCACTAGTGGTTGCTACATTGAGTTCGACGTTGACCGAGTAGCTTGGGAATCCCAGACAGCAGTCTGGTTCCTTTGGAGGGTCATTGTTTATTTCCAGGCTTCTTAAGCCGTTTGTTAAGTTTGTCTGTACTCAGACATAATTTGCTTCCGTTGTTGCTTGATGCTTGATCTATGATTGGGTCATGTGACCTATGTGTGTAATATATCTGTTATGTGGCTCTTCAGAGCCTTAAATAAATACTTTGAGTCGTAGAGTTATGTTGTGATACCTTGATGTACCAACACATAGTGTGCATAATGTGTGTATGATTATTGAAATGCATGGTATGTGTGGGGTTTGACACCTAGTTGTACACCCGCTGGCGGTCTTTTTTACAGAGGAATGTCTTGTTGTCTTTCCATGAGCCCCACGGCTTAGGAACACAGTGTTCGAGCGACACGTGCTCTGCAGTGGCACTGCGTCAACCTCTGGACGATCGAGCCCGCCCTGGTTTATGACTAATCATGTCGATGATGATTCCAAAATATGTGATGATTTAGATAGTTATTTTGTGCCTACACGGTAGGCTTTGTGGAATTTTACCGCGTTCAGGCACTACTTTTTGTCGGTATTCCTCAGGCAACGTCTTTTGGAGAAAGTAATATTATATGGAAGGAATCCTAGGAAATTATGGTGGAATCATGTTATTTAATGTGACAATAGACTACCATTAAAAGAATGAAGCAAAGGGAGGAAGCAGGAGGCCACACGGTGGAAACAGAGCAAAAGACGGCCTAGCATACGAGCGCGCCCGCTCATATGCGCGGTCGTATGAGGCGCCAGCGCCGCCGCCTCATCCACTACTTCCACCCCGTGAAGTCGGATCGGGGATCAGACGAACAAAGGCACCAGAAACACATCCAGAAGACAGAACCCAAGCCTCCGGAGTCATCCGGAGGAGGGATTGACAAGGAGGAGATCGCCATCTTCACCACCACACGCAAGGGGACGTCAACATCATCACCACTGTCATCATCATCATAACCACTGTCATCATCATCATCATCCACATCCATCTCCATCTCATTGTAACATCAGAAACCCTAGTGGATCATCTTGCGTGTTACCCGTGTGATCCATCCATGTTTACCATTACCATTCCCATGATGCTTGTTGTCTCCATGTGTGAGTAGACCCCTTAATTCTCGGGGATATGGATGAACCTTGGTATGAGTAGGATCTGAAACATTATATTGCATATGGCATCCTCTTTGAATGCTTAGTTTAATAAACTTCGTGAATGTTGTGAACTGTCCCCACTCAGCATTATCGCCGAAAAGCCACGAAGTGTATCACTGTCATTGTAAAGGTTAGGACATGAAGGTAATTCAAGGTGACAGTAAATGCCTTCAACCCTTCCTTTTGCAATTGATAGGGGAATTACGGAGAACCCTTAGAGAGGCCGCGTCCACGGGGCAACCCTTAATTACCGTTGTTATAACTTGCAGGGGGAGACTACGGTAGTGGCATGCGTGGTACGAAGTCTAGCCAGAGTAGAACAAGTTTTGTACCCGGCTCCGCCCAGCATAATCGTCAAGAGTGGCTCAAGTATCCAGACAATACTTTACCGGCGCATAGGTTGTGTTAGAATCATACCAATGGGAATTCCAGACTACCTGAGAACGCCTTACTCCTCTGTCAGTTCCACTTGTTACTCATGCTACTGTTTTTACTACTGTTTTTATTACTTTTTATGTTATTTAGTTTCAGTTCGCTCTTCACAAAAACAATCATTTATTTCCGCCCTCACTTTGTCTGGAGTCTACAATTACTTGCAGGCACAAATCCATAATTCACTACAAGAGGCAACGCTTAATTCCTGTGCTCCCTGTGGGATCGATACTCTTACTTCAAAAAGGCTACAACTAAACCCTGTGCACTTGCAGGCCATCAAGATTTTTCTGGCTCCATTGCCGGGGAGCTGAGCGCTTTTGGGCTTTGCTTTAAGTTTTGAATTATCTTGTATTCTAATAGTCTTTGCAGGTTGCAGGCAACCATGGTCGTACAAGAGCAAATTTACTAGGTAGGTGTTGAGATGGTTGTGGGTCCAGCTCGAGGAGAAAACTTTATATCCGTTGGCCCTGACCTAACTGGTAAAACATATGAGATAAATCCTCGGTTACTTGATATGCTGAAAAATATTACATTCCGAGGTGATGGAACTGAAAGTCCTTATGTACACGTGCAAGAATTCGAAAGCTTATGTGGTACATTTTAGTTACATGATTTGACTCCAGAAGAAATTAAGTTGAAATTATTTCCTTACACTCTGTTAGCTAATGATGGAACTGAAAGTCCTTTAGCTAATGATGCTGCAAAGTGGCTACAAGATCAGCCTGTAGGTACCTTAAATGACTGGAAGAAGTTGCCATCTGTGTTCTTAGCTTGCTTTTATCCTCAAGGTAAACTTTATAAAATAAGAAGGAAGATTGGTAGTTTTTGGCAACGTCCAGGTGAGCGTTTGGTTGATGCATATAAAAGGTACCGAAGTATACTCTCTGAATGTCCTGATCATTATTACCCTCCTTACTTGATTGTGAATTTCATTTATGGGGGACTCGATCAACAGAGTAAGCAGGTGTTGGATGTTGCTTCGCACGGATCCTTTATGGATTCTAATATTTCCCAAGCTTGGGGGTTACTTGATAAGATGCGCCAAAATGCTGAAAGTTGGTTCCTATGCTCGAAAGAGAAAAAGAAGATTGATCCTGGTTACGATAGTAATAAATTTTTCTCTAAAACTGAGAAGATGAAAAATCTTCATAAAGAGTTTAATATTGGAACTGAACCTGCTTTAAAAATTCTGAAAGATTTTTCTGAGTTTTTGCAGCTACCTGATGAAGGATTTCTTAGGCACATCAGGAAATCTAAGGCAATCCGGATGGTGGAAGCAATAACGAAGAAATCCACTCCGACTCCCAACCGGAAAGAAGCCTACTTCCAAAGGAAAGCAAAAGAAAAGGGTGAGTCACTCCCAGCTAAGCATAAGAGGAGTGTCAAGGTTGAACAGTACGGGATTCCGCCTCATGTTGATATTGTGAAAGAACTTGCTACGCCTGTATCAGTGGTATGTAAAGAAGTCCATCTAGATTGAGATACCACCGCCTATTTAAAAGGTTGCACTGAAGGTAAAGATACAGGTCAACAAATATTGTCATGTTTGCTTGGTAGCAAGTCCTACTTTGGATTGTGCGATCCCGGATCTCCTGTTAATATTATTCCCTACAGTCTTTATGCAAAAAATTATGATGAAATATCGCCACGCACTCTTGAGCCAACTGATGTGGTTATTAAGCTTGCAGATAAGACTGATAGAGTACCTTGTGGCATCATCAAAGATGTCAACATTATTATTGGTTCACTTATTTATCCTATTGACATCTTTGTCTTGATGATTTCTGAGGACAAAGGTTGTCCTATTGTCTTTGGAACCTCTTTTCTAAATGTTGCAAGGACATATATAAACAAGAAGATAATGTCCATGAAATGGGGAGAAGAAATGATCAAATTTCCCTTCTCAGCCATAATGAATAAGCCTTATCAAAGGGAGTCCCAAGATGAGGAGGAACTAAAAGTAAACCAGCTAGCTGAAATTCATCTGCAGACTCCACAAGATGAAATTGAAAGGGTCTTGGTGAAACCCAAATCCTTATTTGAAGATGAAGAGAAAGAGGAAATTGAAATGATGATGGATGCAACTCCAGTGGTTAGTCACCGTTTGAATAAAGTATATGAGGTTCTTGAAAGAAAGGGAGATGAGGAATTACCCCCTCCTATTCTCAAACCCTTACCTAAGGGACTAAGGTACGTGTTTATGGATAGAACCGAAAAATTTCCTGTTATTGTTAATGCTGACCTTTTAGGAAGAGAGAAAGAGAAATTATTATCGGTGTTATCAAGACACCGTAAGGCTTTGGGATATGCAATGAGATATGTGAGAGGGATAGACCCATCTATATATTCACATGCTATTCCTATTAAAGATGGAGCCAAGCCGGTAATCGAAAGTCAAAAAAGATTCCACCCTTACTCCAAGAATGTGGTAATAAAAGTGGTAATCCGCCGCCTTGATGCTGGAGTCCTTAATCCAATCTCTGATAGTAAATGGGTTAGTCTGGTCCACTGTATTCCTTAAAAGGGAGGTGTCTTTTTGGTAACTAATGAAAATAATGACCTAGTTCCTACAAGGGCCATTATCGGATACGGTATGTGTATTGATTTCAGAAACTAACGAAATGGACCTGGAAAGATCACTACCCATTGCCATTCATAAATGAAATATTGGAGAGATTGGCCAACAATTCTTATTTTTGCTATCTCGATGGAAATTCTGGATTCTTGCAGATACCCATTCGACCGGAAGATCAAGAAAAGAACACCTTCACTCGTCCTTACGGTACCTATGCTTATCGTAGAAAGCCCTTTGGTTCATGTAATGGACCACCTTCTTTTCAGAAGTGTGTCTCTAAAATTTTCCCTGATTTCATTGAGAAAATTGTTGAAGTGTTCATGGACAACTTTTCTGTCCAAGGCACTTCTTTTGATCACTGTCTCTACAACCATACAAAAGTTTTGCAGAGATGTGAAGAAACAGGTTTCGTATTAAATTGGGAGAAGAGCCACTTCATGGTCACCGAAGGAGTAGTTTTGGGGCACAGAGTCTCCGGTAAGAGCATCGAAATAGATCAAGAGAGAATTGAGGAAATAGAAAATTTACCTTACCCCCAAGATGTAAAGGGAATGCAAACTTTTATGGGGCATGCTAGTTTATACAGGAGGTTTATTAAAGTTTTTTCCAAGCTTGCAATACCGTTGACTAACCTCTTGCAGAAGGACGTGCCATATTCTTTCGATGAGAAATGTGTCCTGGCTTATGAAAAGCTAAGGGGTGCATTAATAACAGCTCCCATCACCCAACCTCCTAAATGGGATGAACCTTTTGAGATAATGTGTGATGCCAGCAATTATGCTGTAGGGGCTCTTCTAGGACAGCGGGATGAAAGAAAACTTAACATTATCTTTGATGCTAGCAGGAGTCTGGATGATGATCAGAAACACTTAGCCACAACTGAAAAAGAGTTACTTGCTATTATCTTTGCTTGTGATAAATTCAGACCTTACATTATTAACTCTAAAGTAATCGTGCACATCATCACGCCTTACATTATCTTCTCTCAAAGAAGGACGCTAAGCCTCGATTGATCCGATGGATATTGTTACTCCAAGAGTTTCATTTGCAGATTGTAGATCGAAAAGGCGAAGACAACCCGGTGGCAGATCATCTATCCCGCATGGAGAGGATAACTTATGATCCCGTTCCAATAAATGAGTCCTTTCCAGGTGAGAGTTTGGCTATGATTAAAAAAATAGAACCTTGGTTTGCAGATTATGCTAACTTACTTGTAGGAAAATATATGCCACCAGATTTAAATTATAGCCAGAGGAAGAAATTCTTCAGTGAGTTCAAATAATACTTCTGGAATGATCATTTTCTTTATCGGCATGGGCCAGATAATATGATTAGGCGGTGCGTCCCCGAACATGAGATGAATGCCATCCTCGACAAATGTCATAGTAGTCCTTATGCGGGGCATCACGCTGGGGACCGAATAGCCACCAAAGTACTTCAATCAGGATTTTATTGGACTACACTCTTCAGAGATGCACACATGTTCGTCAAAAGTTGTGATGCGTGTCAACGCACAGGTAATATAGGTAGGAGCCAAGAAATGCCTATGAATTATAATCTAGTTTGCGAACCTTTTGATGTTTGGGGTCTAGATTATTTGGGACCATTTCCGATCTCAGATGGGCACACTTACATTCTTGTGGCTGTAGACTATGTTACCAAGTGGGTTGAAGCAATCCCTACACATCACACTGATGCAGCTACCTCATTGAAAATGATAAAGGACATCATTCTTCCCAGGTTTGGAGTACCTAAAGTTCTTATTACTGACAGTGGATCTCATTTTATACAAGGTATTTTCAGGAGGATCCTCCATAAGTATGGAGTCACTCACCGAATAGCTTCTCCATATCACCCTCAAACAAGTGGCCAAGTTGAGCTCTCAAACCAAGAAGTGAAGACGATACTGCAGAAGACGGTGCAAAAATCCAGGAAGGACTAGGCAAGGAAGTTAAATGAGACCCTATGGGCTTACCGAACTGCTTACAAGAATCCAATGGGTATGACGCCATATAAAATGGTTTATGGTAAGGCATGCCACTTACCTTTAGAGCTAGAGCATAAAGCTTATTGGGCAGTCAAAAATATAAACTTTGATCTTAAAGAAGCAGGAGAGAAGAGACTGTTAGATATGCATGCCTTAGGAGAACTCCGAAATAATGCTTATGAAAGTGCCTGTTTGTTTAAAGAGAAAGTTAAGAAGTGGCATGATAGGAAAATTCTGAAACGAACGTTTAATGCGGGGGACAAGGTCCTCCTATTTAACTCTCGTCTTAGGTTGTTTCCAGGAAAGCTCAGATCCAGATGGGAAGGGCCTTACATTATTGAAGAAGTTTACAATTCCAGAGCCGTTCGATTAAAAGGAGGAAAAGATGCCCCATGGATAGTAAATGATCAACGTTTAAAGCTATACCTCGCCGATGAACAAAAGGACGAACAAGAAGTAGAAGAGGTAAGCTTTATAAGGATTGAAGAAGCCGAGGCATTTAGGAGAAAAAAAGGAAGGTATGATAGAGTAATTTCGTGTTCTTAAGTTGATGTAAATTTTAGTCTTGTTAGAGGCCAAGTTTTTGTTGGTTTAGACCTATTTTTATTAGGTGCTGAATTGCTAAGTTTCTGTCTGGAGTTGGACTACCTCGTTACTAACCTCACAGGGAAGAAATTTGTCTAAGGAAAAATTAAACGAAGAGGCCAACAGAACCAAAGACGGCGTAACATACGACCTCATGCGGTCGTATGATTGCTCGTATGCGAGGAGGACGGAGATGACGTCGACAACAGAGCAAATGACGGCCTAGCATACGACCAAATGCGGTCGTATGGCTGCTCGTTTGCCCCATCGACACCAGGCGCTTCGGCGACAGAGCCAACAATGGCGTTCCGTACGAGCGAGGTTGCTCGCACACGCGCTCGTATGCGGCAACCTCTGCGACAAGTTTGAAAAAAAGGGCCTCAACGACCAGTCATACGACCGGCCATACGAGCACACCCGCTCGTATGGAAGGCCGTCGACCGGTTTGTTGCGCCCGATTCTTTCCTGATTTTGTTTGATTTCTTTCTAACTTCCTCTCTAAGCCTAATCTCAAGATTAGCAGGGTTCCAGACTAATTTGCATGTCATCTGCACCAAAAACTTCTGGCTACAGGTTGAAGAACACAGTCGCCGCCGTGAGCAACGGGTCTTCCTCATCCTTCATTTGCATCATCCCTTTTCCTAACCAGGAGGAGGTGGTTCCCGCTGGATGGGAGGACCTGAGGAAGATGAGCCTCAAGGATGAACCGCGTCCGGAGGAGGAGACCGGCAAGGAGAAGAAGGTTGTAGAGGTCAAGGAGGAAGAACCAGAACAAGAGGGGGATGATGAATCCACTCCAGAGGAGTATCCTCCAAATCCTTACCAATTCAATATCTGCGGATCTATTCCGTTATTTCCTCTTGGGCCACCTCAGAAGGAGTGGGGAAAGGAACCACCGTCCCCAGAGGAGATAAAGGAAAAGATCAAGGATCTTGAGCAAGTATCTAAAGCATGTGTGAACACTATCGGTGAAGGGATTGATGCTTATTGGTTGATGAGCAAAGACCTAGAATCGCGGGTTGATGGTCTCTTCCATAAGATCAGCCACATGGTTGACATTCTTAATCAAAACACTGCATAGCTTGAGTTCTTGACCAGGGTTTTGGATGAGCAGCAGACGGTGATCGAGGAGATCCAGGCGCGCTTTAAGAAATTCTCCACCGCTTGCAAGGATACCCAGGAGTGAGCATAAAACGCTAGGTACCGGGATCTCTCCAGCTTGATTGTAAGCTTGGGGGAGAGCCTAGCATACTTTGTATCTTTATCTTTATGCATTTACTTTCAGCAAGTCGAGATTAGCTCACAGTTTTTATTTTAATAAGGTTGAACTGTCAAATTCCTCTTTGAACGAGGGAGGATTCTTTCCGATGAGTATTTGGATGTCTTGATGAGTAGTATCATTATTGCTTTGTGAAAACATACGAGATGATGGTCATGATCTAAGTGGTAGGGCATAATTACTAGTGTGATGATCATAAGTCTTCCAGATAGTTGTTATAAAATTATTAAGGGAGAAACATAACTCGATATGCTAATTCATTAGAGGCTCAACTGATGAATTAAAAAGTGCAAGCAGCAGGGCAAATAAGAACCCTCTCAAATTAAAATTTCTTTTCAAGATTCTCACAAGGAGTATGTTTAGCTACATGTCACATGAAGATAAAGTGTGAGATGGGCGGATAAACATGTTCCGATGACAAGAGATAAAACAATCAAATTGATAATTTTCTGAAAAGAGGAAAGAAGAATCCTTACTGCTTGCTCAGTTGAAACAATAATGAATTAGGGCATGGGGCTATGGTTTGTCCACTAGAGAATTAAGTAGCAAGGTGTGGAAGCCTTCATGATCATCCTAATGGTGGACATGACCTATCACTTGTCACGATTTACTTTATCTCCAATCGTTTCGATAACCGATAATGGACTCATGCCTCTATAAATATCCGTTTCTCATAAATCCCAAGTTGACCTTGTTCTTTACAAACTACGGTACTTGCTGAGGGACGAGCAAGACTTAAGCTTGGGGGAGTTGATGAGTCCAAAATATGTGATGATTTTGATAGTTATTTTGTGCCTACACGATAGGCTTTGTGGAATTTTACTGCATTCGCGCACTACTTTTTGTCGGTATTTCGCAGCTAATGTCTTTTGGAGAAAATAATATTATATGGAAGGAATCCCAAGAAATTATGGTGGAATCACGTTATTCAATGTGATAATAGACTACCATAAAAAGAATGAAGCAACGGGAGGAAGCAGGAGGCCACATGGTGGAACCAGAGCAAAAGACGGCCTAGCATACGAGCGCGCCCGCTCGTATGCGCGGTTGTATGAGGCGCCAGCGCCGCCGCCTCATCCACTACTTCCACCCCGTGAAGTCGGATCGGGATCTGACGAACAGAGGCACTAGAAACGCATCCAGAAGACAGAACCCTAGCCTCCGGAGTCATCCGGAGGAGGGATTGACAAGGAGGAGATCGCCATCTTCACCACCACGCGCAAGGGGACGTCAACATCATCACCACTGTCATCATCATCATCATCACCACTATCATCATCATCATCATCCACATCCATCTCCATCTCATTGTAACATCAGGAACCCTAGTGTATCGTCTTGCGTGTCACCCGTGTGATCCATCCATGTTTACCATGACCATTCCCATGATGCTTGTTGTCTCCATGTGTGAGTAGACCCCTTAGTTCTCGGGGATATGGATGAACCTTGGTATGTGTAGGATCTGAAACGTTATATTGGATATGAGATCCTCTGTTAAATGCTTAGTTTAATAAACTTCGTGAATGTTGTGAAGGGGCCCCACTCAGCATTATCGCCGAAAGGCCACGAAGTGTATCACTGTTGTTGTAAAGGTTAGGACGTGAAGGTAATTTGAGGTGACAGTAAAATCCTTCACCGCTTGTATTTGCAATTGATAGCGGAATTACGGAGAACCATTAGAGAGGTCGCATCCACGGGGCAACCCTTAATTTCCGTAGTTGTAACCTGCAGGGGGAGACTACGGTAGTGGCGTGCATGGCACGAAGTCTACCCAGAGTAGAACGTGTTCTGTACCCGGCTCCGCCCTGCATAATCGTCAAGAGTGGCTCAAGTATCTGGACAATACTTTACCGGTGCATAGGTTGAGTTAGAAACATACCAATGGGAATTCTAGACTCCCTGAGAACGTCTTACTCCTCTATTAGTTCCACTTGTTACTCGTGCTACTGTTTTTACTACTATTTTTATTACATTTTATGTTATTTACTTTTAGTTCACTCTTCACAAAAATAATCATTTATTTCCGCCTTCACTTTGTCTGGAGTCTACAATTACTTGCAGGCACAAATCCATAATTCACTACAAGACGCAATGCTTAATTCATGTGCTCCCTGTGGGATCGATACTCTTACTTCGAAAAGGCTACAACTAAACCCTGTGCACTTGCAGACCATCAGTTGACTTGGTATGTCTGTCATGTATTTGCTAGTGACTTACTCATATAAGCTAGAGACAAAAGACGCAAACGGTCCGGCCAAGGTAAGGTGGCAGTCGTGTGAACCGCGTGTGAGGTCTCAGGGTACTTATATGGTTTGTTACAGGCTAGATATACGTGCGTAGACCCTTGGTCCCGACAACATTGGTATCAGAGCAGGACTATCTGTAGGATTACCAAGCCCTTGGCCGATGTTGAGTCTAGCATTCTATAGTTATATAGGGGCAATTTGATTGATGGGAGGAACATAAGATTCTTTTACTCCTTTCCTTGTGTCACTCTAAGTTCTGAGTCACCCTCTTCTTTGCTACGGGGAATAGGACTTAAGATCTAACCTGTTCTTCTAGGATCACGTGTTACTGGATCGTTCTGTAGACTTATAGGAAGGTTGTTGTCTTCCGAAGATTGTTGTTTCCATAGAATTCAGCTGTTGTCCTGTCTGTTGTCTTGCAGGTTGCCTCATTTTTCATGCGAATATAGCCATTATGATGTCCAAGTTATCCAAGGTTTCTAAATAATCAGATGCATTTGCAAGTCTTTTCTCCCTGTTCCGATGTCCTTTTCGGCCAGACTAACCACACTAATTCTTGTGCTGAGGTACTCCGTTACCTTAACCTATCTGTTGGAGTTTTTAGGAAGCCATTATATCTTGAGAGGACCACCCAGTAATCCAGCCTTTGTTTTGTGTTCCCAGTGTGATAATTCTGGAAACCATTCTCAAAAGTGTTCCCTGATGTCATACAATTAGTAGGTATTCTTTGGTTTCTTGAACCCATGATTCATTCTGCTCATTGCTGTTGATAGTGTTTGCTCGTTCCTTTAGGAAAATTAGTAACTTTTGCTCTAGTCTTCATAGTCCGTGGTATATCATTCTTCCAATACCATGAACTGCTTATGGCAGAGGTTCTCTCTGAACCAAAAGATCACAACAAGAGTGCTCTTGATGAGTTATCCATCCTATGTTTGTGAGTCTGCCGATCTTTCCGTTCTACATGGATTTTCCAGAAGAAATATGTTGAACTTTGTTCAATGTATGTTAATCTATGCTTCTGCAACTCAGAGAAAATTCCTTGTGTCCTATGAGTTGTTCCCTCCTTGATTGTATTCCGACTTTCGTCTATCAGTTGATAGTCAAGAGTAGTCGTGCATTCGTGTTCATCGATGCCTTTTCTCTTGTGGTCCGTCCAGCCATTCTATCTCAGAATGACTACGAGAAACAAACTCCAGTACCTCATCCATTTCTAGAATCGGGTCAAAGCAGTTGTATTCCACAGATTAAGAAAGCCAATCCAGCTTCTGTTCTGTTCTACCTTGGAGTATTACCCTCTTTTATGTCAGGAATATAATGGTTATTGCACTTCATCTTATGAGTTCTTGATACAGTGATACTTCTCGCCATCATTATTCATTCCTCGGTCTCCGTGTTGTTGTAACCGGAATGCCGACAAGTGAACTGTGATGTGTGAATTCAATACTCCTAGCAACCCTATTGCTTGGAAGTTAATGGACAATAGTTTCATTCTTAGTGTGTTGGTTATTGAATCACCATTCTAGGATTGATTGTACTACCTAGTCCTTATTTCTTGGTGCACTCTTTGATCAATGAGTTAGGGTTGTGCCAAGCTCTCAAGATCATATCATTTTGCCTTGAAAAGCAAGATTGTTCTCGAGCTTAGTTACATATCGGTGGTTCGTGATTTTCCGGATGTCTTCCCGGAAGAATTACCAGGTTGTTCCCTAACCATTATGTTGAGTTTGTGATCAAGTTGGTTATCTCTATAAACCACCCCTTCTCCAAGGATCCGTGTTGGATACCCCTGAACTAGTTGGTTAAGCCATACAACAACTTGGAGAGTTGGAAGATAAAAGCTTTACCTAACTTAGTTCATTCCAAAGGGATATCTTTTGTGTGTGTGTTGAAGAAAGATGATATCTTCATCGATTGACCTTCATGATCAATTGTTGTATCTATCATCTTATCCAAATTTTGATTTGAGTGTGGGCTATCGTCAAATCAAAATCAGCACCAAAGATTTTCCTAATGTTGTCTTGCTCGTGGATGTTTCCTCGGGAATACACCATTATGTCTCTTGGTCTGACCAATGCTATCATCTTGCTCACATAGTTGTGGAATCCCATCTATATGGATATCTCGATGAATTGTTGTTGAGCCCATCAGCAACAACTTTATCTTCCCCATGATTCATGATGAGCATTAAGCTAGTGTTGAAAACTTTGTAAACATCACCTTCGTGCTTAGTTTATGAAGTATATGTTTTGATGAAAGAAGTGACTTCCTTTAAGTTCACGTGCATTTGATGCAAGTTGCCGCCGTGAATTCGAGAAAGCTTGTTTTTGTTTCCTCTGGAATCATCCCAAGTCATTCATGCATGTGCGAAGTATTCTATGGTTTTGCAGATTGATCACCTTCATTCCATATGTATCCCCTAGCACACCAAGCCACTGATTGATTTGTTCAAGAAAAGAAGTTCATTCTTAAGTGCTCATCCTTAAGGACCCAAACGGACATGCACAAGACTTCGTTATCTTCAATGATGGTTCCCAACTAGAACTCGGTAGTGTTTTGTTGTAAGACTTCTATGTGGTCACGATTGTCTTGGACAGTGTGTTCACGTGTATCTTGCAAACCAGCTCATGTTTTGGAGTTTGCTGCCGTAATTCATTTCCCGAGAATCTCGCAGCGTCATCTCTTTGATTTGTGTTGCAAACTTTCTTTTTAGGCATGCTGAGTCTGAAATATTCTGTTACCAATCAGATCTGAATCTCAGGCAGATACGATGGTTGGAACATTTCCCAAGAATTATAACATTGGTCACACCCGGTAAAGTGATGTTGAGGCTAACACACCTAGTTGGAAGACCTATGTGAAGATCTCTTGATTCAGCAATTTAGCCACTTCCCCATGAGGATTTCGTATGACTTATTCTAGAAGTTGTTCCTTATGGACTGTTTGTGCTCTCGAAGTCTGACCTTTACTTGATGACCATATTGATGCTATCTCTGAAGCATGATCGTGGTATCTAGAATATCAAGGAGAACATTAGAGGCGGAGTGCTAAATGTCTCTTGGTCGATCATCCATATTTTGTTCCCTTGGCATAGCCAAGGGAAAATCTAAGAAAGTGTTGTCTTCCTTTGCATCTACATCCTCCATTTGTATTCATCGTGGTAGTATGAGGTGATCCCAGGATCTTGGCATAGATGTTGGTAAAAGCTTGATGAATATGGAATGCTCAAGTTCTTGAAAGCACGCTTAGATACTACGTTATATCTTCGGTATCAATTGGAATGTGCCTTCCGTTGGCCGAATTGTTCTATAACCATAGCTTCCTTTCCAATCTGAGCATGCCAATCTTTTGAATCCTTTTCAATGATCATTTTTGAATTTGCCTCATCCTGGTACAAAGTGTTTCGATGATCCCTATATCAAAAGTAATTCTTTTTGCCTGACTTAGGAAATAATTCAGCGAGTCACCTTTCCTAAGATGTCTCATTATGGTATCAAGGGCAACTTAACTTCCTGCTACTTTGAAACCCATTCATCAACTTCTTAAGCGTGGAATTGTTGCTTACCAAATTGAAACTTCTTCTTCTGCTTCCTTCCCTCGCTCTTGATGTGTGTTTTGTGTCTCAGCTTAAGAGATGTTCTTACGTCTCATTCCATGAGTTGATTGTGAGTTGCCTGATCTTCGTGAAGATCAATTCTTGTAGAGTTTTCCCTTCTCTTTTCATCGTCGTGTTTGGATGAAGATCTCGTAGCAAGGACGTCAAGATCAAGATGTTGCAATGAATCGATGTCTTCAAAAAGTGCAATTGGATCGAGAAGATTGTGTTAGTTCCGTGTCCCCTCTTCCCTCTTACCTTACGTCTTGAATCTCGGGACGAGGTTCTTGTTAAGTGGGGGTGAGTTGTCACAGCGCTAGAATATTGTAGTTTACTTAGTGGTAATTAAAAGCATTAGAAACATTCATGCATCATGTTCAAATTCAAAGAAATTTGAACTAAGGAATATTTCAATGCCTCAAAATTTAAATAAAGGGCTAAAACCCTAAATATCTATTCAATGAACCCAAAATGCCCTTCTTTAATGTTTGAGAATTTTGGCAAGAGTTATTAGTGAAACCAAAATTTGTGAACATTTCAAAAGGATTAATTTTGGTCATTGAATTTAAATCAATATGTATTTGAATTTGGGTTTATATTCATAATAAATAGAATATAAATTCAAAACACCTGAAATAATTTATGTGCATTTGGCTTGGTCCACTCAAGCAACATAAATTTATTCAGAAGTTGTTGGCACTGTTTTGAACTCTGTTTGAATTTAAAACAGTGGCAAAAGATTCAAATTAAAACAAAAATAGAAATAAAAGAAAAAGGAATAGAAACAGGAAGCCTACCTCGCGGCCCAGTTGAACCGGCCCAGCCCATCAGCGGCTGGATCGTCTTCAACCTCGTGCCAGTAGGCATGAGGGCGTGTCGCCCGCACACGCAGCCGCAGCCACGTCGCGCCACCTCCTGCTTCCCCCTCGTCCCCATCCACTCGTCGAGGAGACGCTGTGGAAGCCCCTCTCACTCCTTCCTCTCCCTCTGGTTGCTCTGCCCCTCTCCTTCTCTTGTTCCAGCACACCCCCAAGAGGACCGTGAACGCGCCGTTGTCGCCCGCATGGCCGCCGTGGTTCCCAAGCTCCGCCAGCATGTCCAGAAGCTCCGTCGTGCTGCGCTTCATCTCCACGCCGAGGAACAAGTCTTTGGATGCCCTGCATCGTCACAATCGCCGCCTTCTTCTCCGCCTTGGCCACCACATGTCTCCGACCGATTTGTCGCTGTCATGCCTTCCCCGAGCCCGCTGACCAGCCCTTCGAGTTCTCCGTGAGCCCCTCTCCTTTTCCCCTCACTCCCCATGCTTGATTTCGTGTTGTAGCTACCTTTCCTACGAGCCCGAGCTCCAGCCGCCGCCATGGCTGATGAACTCGTCGATGCAGAGCTTTCCAAGCCTCCCCGTACTATCTAGCATACTCCTGCTGCACCGTAGATGCCTCCTAGCCCCCTCGGTTTGGTCGTTTGCAAGCCACAACGCCGCGCCCGTGTAACCCGTGACTGCAGCCACCGCAAACCTCATCACCAGCCTTGATTGCGGCGACCATTTGGTCCAGAGCCAGCACCATTAGACACGGCTCGATCCCAGCTACCCGTAGAGCCCAACCGCAGCTCAAACCGTCGCCCGTAGCTCGATCCCGAGTGCCTCCGCCGCGATTTTTTGTCACCGGCGGCTAATTGCTAGTTAATCGCTGACATGGCCGGTTAATTATCACTAACTACCCTTGTTAGTTTAACCCTAGCCACTGACAAGTGGGACCCCCACTGTTAATTAACCCCAGGTTTAAAATAACTGTTTGGTTAGGTTAATCCCTGTGACCCCACACGTCAGGTTTGACCAGAGCACGGTCAACTTTGACTGACCCCACATGTCATTGACTATGGCTAGCTAATGGTTGTGCAACAAAAGTATTCTCTGGGATTTTAAATAAATCAAAAAATGATTTATGAATTTCAGAAAATACTTAAAACTTCTAGAAATCATAGAAAATAATCCATAACTCAGATGAAGAAAAGTTATATATGAAAAATGATCAGAAAAATCCAATGAATCTGTTTATGCCATGTTCATGCATGTTTGAACAACTTAACATTACTGTTTAGGACAAATCATGAAAAGGGAATTTAAATAAGTTAGTTTTGGAGTTTGGAAATGCTATAATACTATTTTTCCACTTCAATTAATTTGGTTAATTGTTGCATTAGGTCAATTCAGTACCTTAACATGACATGACATACATTTTAATGTGCATTGCAATGTTTTGAATGTTGTTCCCCTTTCTTTGTCGGTGTTTGCTTCTTCTCGGTAGAAGTAGTTCCGACGTAAAGATCGATGTCACTGATGAAGAGCAGTTCTATCTTCAGAAGTGCCAGGCAAGCAAACCCCCTTGATCATGTTGATGCAATTCTAGTCTCTCGCTCTTGCCCTCAGTTCAAAGCATTAGGATGATTATCGATTCAATTGTCACATGTTCTCGGTAGCCGAACCCATTCCTTTGCATGACCTGGCATTGTCACAGTACAAAGCTTACCATGTACCTAGCATGATTAGGAGTTGCTTGAAACCATGATGTAGCCCTTCACCATGCTTGCTTATGATGCTTAGAGTTGTGTGTGTCTGATCCATCATGGGCGATGTTTCGGAATGGTTCTGATCATGTTCATGTTAATTGAGGAGTTGTGTTTAAGCCTGTGAATTGGTTTGGTAAAGGTGACGATGAGAGGTTGTGTTGGAGAACACAATGGGTTGTCTCATTGATACCGCTCTTAGGAACTGAGTTCTGTGTTTGTGTTCCAAGACTAGCTACTACCACACGTTGGGAATTCAGTGACCTTGACCTGCTCGGCCTATTAATTTACTCGGTCTCTGTCCTGGAGATGCAAGTAGTTTCAGCTGTTTGATAGGCAGGTGTTGGGAACTCAGTGACCTTGATCTGCTCGGCCTATTAATTACTACTCAGCGAGGTCGGCTTGCGCCATTAGCACGTGGCACGGTGTAGCAAGCGTAGTACCATCCGGCGAGGTGGGCTTGTGAACCCTGCACATAACGTTTGGGGCCGTTTTGGAAACTTCGGCCGGACTTCCATTTCGGGTTCAGTCTCAGATAGGCGATATTCCTGGACTAGAGTCGTGCTAGGTTAACGGTTGTGGCCGACACCCTCGCTGGCTTTCGCTTGAAGTCTGCCGAGTACATGGTGGTAAGTGGTGAACGCATGTGTGATGAAGTACACCCCTGCAGGGTTAATGATCTATTCGAATAGCCGTGTCCACAGATAAGGACTACTTGGAGACTTATACGGTTGAACTTTAACGGTTACACTAAAACCATCCAGATAAGTGTGAGTGCTATGGATGGCCTTCTCGTAGGGAAACGAGAGAGGATCCATGGTTGTGTATTGTTGTGGTGACTAGCTAGATGGACTCGTGTGCACTCTCTTACCTCAACCAAAATACTGGTAGTCGCAGTTCAGGTTAGCCAAAGGTCAAAGCTGGCATTCTGCAATATAACCCACAATCCCCTTCATTGATACCTGATGCATGAGTAGTTAGTTCTGATGTAAGTCTTGCTCAGTACCTTTGTACTCACGGTTGCTTAATTTAACTTTTGCAGAGGAGACCACCACCTCACTAGTGGTTCCTACATTGAGTTCGACGTTGACCGAGTAGCTTGGGAATCCCAGACAGCAGTCTGGTTCCTTTGGAGGGTCGTTGTTTATTTCCAGTCTTCTTAAGCCGTTTGTTAAGTTTGTCTGTACTCAGACATAATTTGCTTTCGTTGTTGCTTGATGCTTGATGCATGATTGGGTCATGTGACCTATGTGTGTAATATATCTGCTATGTGGCTCTTCAGAGCCTTAAATAAATACTTTGAGTCGTAGAGTTATGTTGTGATACCTTGATGTACCAACATATAGCGTGCATAATGTGTGTATGACTATTCAAATGCACGGTATGTGTGGGGTTCGACACCTAGATGTACACCCGCTGGCGGTCATTCTTAGAGAGGAATGTCTCGTTGTGCTTCCATGAACCCCACGGCTCAGGAACACAATGTTCGAGCGACACATGCTCTGCAGCGGCACCGCGTCAACCTCTATACGATCAAGCCTGCCCTGGTTTATGACTAATCATGTTGACTAGGGATCTCTGTCATGTATTTGCTAGCGACTTACTCATATAAGCTAGAGACAAAAGACGCAAACGGTCCGGCCAAGGTAAGGTGGCAGCCGTGTGAACCGTACGTGAGGTCTCAGTGTACTTATATGGTTTGTTACAGGCTAGATATACGTGCGTAGACCCCGGGTCCCGACACTGCGTCTCATGGTTTGGTCTATCTGACTCGAAACTTGTCTGAACCGGGATTTTGATTGCACTGAATCTGCCTCCATATCCTTCCCGAGTCCATACTATCCAGCTAGCATCCCAATGCGACGTGGCCATTGAGACCGAGCCATCCACCGTGTTGTATGTCAATCTAGTGATGTATATTTTTGCGCTCCTCACCATTGTTTAAACCGGATAATCTCGGAACATCGAAGAGAATCACTTTGATACTGCCACTAACGACTAATTAATGCAAGAAATTGCGAAATCTTTTGTTTAATGTGTTTCCGCGGAAATGAACCCAAACATTGAAGAAAATCATCATATAGAAGGAAACACCAAGTGTGGAGACAAAGCCAAGCCAAAAGGAGTCGCAAGGAGTCGCCATGAAGGCAACCGAGCGAAACACGGCGCATGGTACGAACGCGCGCGCTCGTACCAGTGGTCGTACCACACGCCATTGACATTGTGGTGTCCACCTGAACATACTTTATAAGGGAGCCAGGCCAAAATTGCAACAGAGCATCGGAGAACATCGGGATCATCAAGAACACCACCAGAATTCACAAACCCTAGCCGCCGCCATTTCCCATCTCATCTCCATAGCCATCACCCCCACCATCACTGCATCCATGTCTCTCCAAGTTAGCCATACTTCGGTGTATCGCAATCGGCAACATGAACCCGATGTAATCGGTGTATCACAATCGGTGTATTGTTGAATACTTGGAGCACCTAGTCCTTGGGTCTTCCGGGACACGTGAGATGTTCTATCCTGATTTTTCAGATGATGACGGTAATGTTAAACTTTATTGATCATCAACATGATTGGTTGAACGCCTATGAAAATATGCATACAAATAATCGGTGAAAAGTCACTGCTAGGACACAAGATAAGTAATTGGGACAAATCATTCAATGTGAGGGTAATAAAATTGAAGTCTTTACCGATGCTACTTCTGGAGCTTTACATTTTGCAAAGGTAGTAACAGGAGTACAAGTACAATATGGTGGAACTCTACTAATCACAATTTTTTTTAACAAAGTAGTAATCATGGTACTTTTGTTTTAGCATGAATGTATATTAACTGACCTATATACTATATTTTTGTTTAATTAACAGTCGGATGTGGACAGTGTTAATAATTTGCTCAAAAACATTCTACTGATTTTGACTAAAACATATGGAGCTAAGTTTAATGCCGCATTCCTCAATGCTCCAAATGCTAGAGGATTAATTTTGTGCATATTTTAGTTTTCTTTCTATGTGAACAAATTAGTAACCATTCATGTAGTTCAAGATCCTTTGTAGTCTTTACTTCACACAAGGCCGGTCCAAACAAATTTGAATCTGAGCAACTTTAAAATAAAGATGTTTTTATACCAAACTTTTATACTTATTTAAATTTATTTTTATCATACTAGAATATTAACGAGTATAATTTATATTTTATTTAATTTGCAAAGTTTATCACATAACAAAATCATTAAAAATTAATTATATTGTACTTTGTTATAAGCTGTAATGCCTATCACTAAATAAACTATTTCAGATAAATTCAAAGGGTGTGTTGTAACAAAAGTTATCTTTGAATTATTTATTGAAATAGCGTACATATATATGTATTCGTGTGTATGTTGCATGTGTTCGTGTATTTTACTATTATTAAATATAATGTAGAGATCACTAAAGCGTAATGTCTAACTAATATCTTAATAATGTTTCTAGTGTATTACTAGGTAAGCATATTTAGAGAACCTCCTAGATTATAAATTAAACCGATTGAAAATGTGTTGCTTTGTGATTTGTATTGAAATAGCATCGATTAATGACAAAGATAAAATACCGCCGACTCAATTTTGAATGCATATAATTTGTTTATTTTATATGCTTGTCTAGATGTTTTTATTCATTTGGTGTATACAAAGCGCTACTCTTAGTTTCAAAATAAGAAGTTTTGCATGAAATTAAAAAATGTTAACATAGATTTCAGACCAACTTGTAGGACGCCTATCGGTGAGAGGTTAATATGCTAACTAAACTCAGTACTGTGGAGCAGATTCACCATCACCTATCAGACTAGTTTGTTCATATATGGTACTCCCTCCGATTCATATTACTTGTCTTAGATTTGTCTAGATACGGACACGTTTTAGTATTAGATACATCCGTATCTAGACAATTCTAAGACAAGTATTATGGATTGAAGGGAGGACATGTTATTGGCGGGTGTAGAGTTGCTCCTTCAAAATTAGGATTTTATTTTCTAACATGTATAATATTCGAGGACCGTGGAATCAAGACGAAGAAAAGCCGAACCGATCAAGGTCGGCTATAAATACTCGAGGACCAAGGCCCTAAGGAGGCAGCTGCGAGTTTGAGAGCCAAGACGATGGAATCAAAGCCCTAATTTTGCAGAGAATAGACTCGATATAAGACACCTCGTCTAGTTCGACCACCTCATAACTCAGCGACTTCATATCGAAGTCACTGGACCCACACATTGTACTCGATGATATACTATTCCCCATTACAATTCCATACAAAAAGGATTAGGCTTGTTGCTTGCATTGCAAGGGTCCAAGCCTGGCTAAAATCGCCTAAAATCGCTCCCCGTGAGCATCCGATAACTTGAGTACATCCCACTGTCATACGAATCTAGATACGTTATTGTACCGTTGTTCAGTTATTTTTTGGAACACCATACTTGAAAGCAACTAGAGCCAGACACAAGTTACTAGTACTTACACTACTAGGGATAAGCCTAGTAGTGGCACGGGGTAATGGCATATGAATAGCGCGGGTGCCCGCGCTACTACTAACGCGCTACTGCTAACTATATAGTAGTAGCGCGGGGTTATACCCCGCGCTACTACTACTTATCTTAGTAGTAGCGCGGGGTGCACCCCGCGCTACTACTAGTTAGCTGTAGCGCGGGCCTGTCACCCTGCGATACTGTTAATTCTGTCTAGTAGTAGCGCGTTTCCCGTGCTACTAATAGCCTATTACCCCGCGCCACTACTAGTAATTTCTATTTTTATTTTTTTTCTTCTGCGTATTTACGCAGTATTTATGCAGGTTTTTATACAGTACCAACATACACATACAACATTGAAATTATATGAGACAACAAATGTCTCATCATCATTATCATCATCATAGTGGTACAACATAGTCTCATCATCATCGAAATAGTGATATAAGTTATTACATGTCTCCAATACAACTACATGGTCACCTACACACGGTTTCATCATCTCAATCTAAACTATGATCATATACAACAGAGAAGCGATCACGATGATCAAGAAATGTATTATGAAGTAGTTCTAGAGCCGGCTCTTCTTCCTCTCGCCCGCTAGCGTGAACTTCAAGTAACTAGCTTCTGCTTCGGTTTTGCTTTGAAACCCTTTGTGGCTACTGCCCGGGAAGCGATCGACTTGGGCCTGACACTCTGACCACTCTTCGTACACTCCTGGAACCCTCCCTCTATACACGGCATACCACTTCTTCGTCATCGATCTATATCCCTAACACAGATGCGTCATGATTAAGCAAATTCATCGATAATATGCAACATAATATACTCAAGCAACACCAAGAGAAAGAGTTAAAACATTAGCAAATAGAAATGACATATAGTAAACATAATTAACGAAGTTCGTCGTACAGAAATTCAAAGTTTCATCCTAAACAAAGTACTAATTAAGCGGACATCGTCATCGTCAATCACTTCTTCTTAGATGTGTCCTTCGGCATATCCGGGAGGATGCACCCTAGCTTTGTGAAAAGCGTGAGGTCCTGATGCTGTAGCTCTATGCGAGTTTTGACGTCAGCCCGTGTTTGTGGGCCGGCAAAGAACATCCCATCCTCTTGGACGACATCTTTGATGATGATCGTCGCAAGCAACTGCTGGATGCGATAGAAGTCAACTCTGAGTTTTTCATCCGGTTCGGATGCTAAGGTTGCGGCCCATTTGCGGACATGGTCATTGGCTGTAGATGGCATGCGAAGTCTTTGTTGATCCCTTCTGAACTCCAGCATGTGATGGATGACATAGAATCCATCCCTTCTACTTGTTGCCGGTTGCTGGACGCAGCAGAAGTCAGTTTTATGGCCGAAACACGGCACACCCGTCCTTTGTTGTTTGTGCCTGATGTTGCCACCCCTAAGGCCGAAGCCTAAGAGAGCACCATCCAGAACACTCTTGATGTGGGTGTAGTCTTTCTTCTCTGTGTTTTTGGACGAGTCCAAATAGAGGGCACGGGATACGCGCGGGTACAGAACTATAAGGACGGCGCGCCGGTCACTGCGCAAAATAAATTAATCTCAAATTAGCCTCCATACGTGCAAAGGAATGATTGGAATGTACGAAAGGATGTGTTATAGTGGCCAGCGAATGACTTACAAGGGATGATAAGGCAGGAGAGTCATTTCCTTGTCCTTATTCGCCACCATGAAGTCTTCGATGTACTGCCATTCAAGAAGCACTCAGACATGTAGTAGGGGTCCGCTACCGCGATTTCCGAGATTTGCTCTTTCCTGATCATGTAGTTTAGATGGAGCGCAAAAAGGCGGACGAACGTAAAATCGAGCCGCCTCATGTGATACATCTCAAAGATGTAATCAAAATGCAGGAAGAACATGTCCGCGGGGCATGTGTCGACGAAGCCTATGGCACTCGGCACCTTAACCGCGTAAAGCGGGCATCCTGGATTATCCGTACTGAGAAGGCTCTTCTCTATCGATAGCACATGCTCATGCGATCTCCTGAGATCCCCTGATATGCCTTTGAGTGCATCCTTCGGTAGCATCGGCTGGCCTGCGACATGGAGAAGCGGCGCATTTAGGACCGGTACACTATCCTCAACCCGGATCGCCGGAGGCGGCTGGCTGCTGGAAGCTTTGGCAGCACGGCCTTTCTGCGGTCTCTTACTTTGCTTCTTCTTCCCGGGAACAGGTAATGAGTCTGGCAAAGCCGTCTGGACCGCCGCCCCCATTGTTTTCGGGCCCAGTATTGTACGCTGCTCGACTGGTTGTTCCTGGGTTGAGGCATCTGGAGGCGTGTCCTGGGAGGATTGCATGAACAGAGGCTTCTTGCACTCAACCCGAGGACGTTCCTTCTCCGGTACATCACGCATCTCAGTATCCCGATCATGAAGGTCACGGTCATAGCCTGAGTCATATGGACCTCCGTCGTCATAGGCAGTATTGATGTACTGGTCAGGGTCATCCTCCTCCATGTAATCATCGATATCTTGATCCACAGGGGCGACATGATCAGCCACCGGAACGGTTGGACCTCCTTCCTCGCGTCCGCTCCAACCGACCAAGACAGAGGGTGGTAAATGGATAGGTGGAGTGATGTTACCTTAGATCGGCGTCGGCCCGAATGGTGTTGCCATTGGTGTGCTCCCGGCCGACTCCACACGAAGTAGGGCTTTCGGCCACAGCATCGGCCAGTTCTTGCTTAGTATTAGGGTTGTCGGGCTCTCATCATCCTCTGCCCCGGTTCAAAGCAGAGGAGTCAAATCATCGTAGCCCGCTATTACACGAGCCACAGAAACCCTGAAGGCATCACCGGGCATCAGCCGGCCGTGGAACACGCGATCTAACGGCTTCATTATTGTACCCTTTGGCACATCCACCAACTGACCGTTGATGTGGCATAGGTGGGTGCATGGAGTTTCGTCGGCCTGCGAAGACATGTGCAACGTCAGAGATCCGAAAGGCAAAGGATAGGAAGATTAAATATTTTGAGGAGCGTGCGACGCGTAATTACCATGAGGGCGTTGAGCTCAGCTAATGTCGACGCCCCGCCGAGCATGCCATGGACGGAGGAGGGGCTTCTATGAGCGGCGGTGGTGGGTGCGGGTGCGGGTGCAGGTGCGGCTGCTATGTTGGCCGAGCTGCTCCCGACGAAGCTGGGAACGGGAAATGGAATGCCTGGATTATCATTCATCCACTTCTGGAGAGCCGAAAGCGTGGTAGACCACTGAGATGCAAATTCTAGTGCAGCCACTTCTTTGGCTGCCTCGACTGCCGCAGATTTGGCTTCTTCTTTGGCCACAATTGTGGCTGCCTCGACCGCCTGCGCGACTTGCGTCGCCACTTGCTCCGCGACTTGCTGCGGGTTAGATACTGTTCCAAGCCTATTTCTCTGCCTTCGCGTCTCCTTGTCTTCCTTGTAGTAGTACTTCCACGTGGCGCCATCTCCGGCGCCGACTACACAGCCATACTTCGGTGGCTTGTTCGCCGGCTTCCCTTTGTGTATGTTCAACGCCCGGTTAAAAGGGGTGTCCCACGGGTAATTCGTCGATGACTGAGATGACGAGTCGCTTTCAGATTGAAGCCTCTTTTGCTCCTTCTGCAAAAGGAACGTGAACCGTTTAGAAATGTGACTACTAGCTAGCTAGAACGTAGTCGACTTGATTAGTAGATATGGTGGTAAATAAATAATTATCAGTAGTCTTATGAACTCCCTCGCCGGCGTGTCCGTGACCCAATCCCCGGTCTTCTTGTCTTTCGTGTACCGGGCCCCGATGAAGTCACGTCCTGCGGGTCGGTGAACTCCGCAAAGGGGTTTGGTTGCTGCAGATGTTCACGTTCCGCGTCCTCCTTATCCCACACGGGCTGCTTCCCCGTGTAACCATAGCTTCCAAGGCGGTGGGCCCCGACGTTCCTGGCCTGAAGGTTCTTGAAATGTTCCGACTTGGCCTTGGTTACAACGTCAGCGCTAGTAGCCTTGAATTTATCGTAGTCCTCTTCCATAATCATAGGCCACTTCACAGAAATCATGGCGTAGCATGAACCTTCTTTAGCCATCTCTTTTCTCACCCTATTTTTCCAGGCACTCAAGTCCTTGCTGAACTTTTTCATTGCTTTTCTGTTTACCCGATCCACGTTCGGATCTGTTAACAGATCGACATCGACATTCCAGCCGGGGAATTGGTATCTCTGGTGCAATTTGCTTAGGAGGAGGTCCGCCAAAGGTCCTTTGGCATCTTCCCTTAGGTTCGTCTCATTGATCGAGACGGTCTGTGATAGGATGCATGCTACGTTGTTGTCGTAGCCTGCTGACACCGCCCTAGGACTTTCTGGCTCTCCGGTGCCGGGATGCACTGAGTGGACAATTAGTCTTCCGGTGCTGAGCTTATTTGCGGACCGGGTCCTCTTCTTCTTCTGAGTGGCTTGGGTACCACCATTTGTGGTCCGGTTCCCGGTCTCGGTGCCCGTCTCGGGGCCATCGGTGGTCTCGGCACCACCACCACCCTCCTGGATGCGAAGGGGGCCCTGCGACCTTTCTTCCTGACTCGCCAAAAAGTCGAGGTATGCGTTCCCGGCGGCGGTGGCGTTAAACCCCCGGCTTCATCGTTGTGCACCATGTTGCCTAGGGTTTAATTTGCCGGTTTAATTCTAGAACTAATAAAATGAATAATGACATAAAAAATTGCCTATGTTTTGCCGGAATGTCGTTTAATTCCCGTTTCGGCAAATTCCGGGCACTCGATATGTCCTACTTTCTAGCACAAGTCATGCCGAAATCCACAGAAAATTTCGGCATGACCTTTGCTAAAAATAGGACATATCGAGCGCCTGAAATTTGCCGGAACGGAAATGAATCAACATTCCGGCAAAACATAGGCCACTCGGAGGTGTTCCCTGCAAAATCATAGACATGTCGAAATATTGAGGTATTCCAAAGCACATACACATGTCCAAGCATTGTGTTGAACATGCTGTACTACTTTCAACTTGTTTGGATCATCACAAACCATCTAGTACAGCAGTACCAACTTGACAGCACTACAAAGGGGTCAATTTGCAATGGCAGCAGCACAAATTGCAAATGGAAGGGCTTTCTGTTAACAAAGTATAAGCTGTCCATGTGTGTACAACACGTGCTCACCACGAGCTACGGGCGCGACGGCGCGGCGACCTACGGCTAGGATTCGAGGGGGGAAGAGGGGGAAACAGATGGGGGCCTCACCGCGGTGCTTGGTGACGAGGTTGGGGCAGCCGGGGATGAGTCGGAGAGGCCGGACGACGGCGTGGGCGATGGGGTCGATCCGGTCAGGGGCTCGGGCGGGGTCGAGTGGGGAGCGGCGATGAGGCAGGGGCGCCGGCGGCGACGAGGCAGGGGCGCCGGGGCTCGGGCGACGGCGAGGGCGCGGGGTCCGGCGATGGCGGCGACGATCAAGAGAGGGAGAGGGATCGAGTGAGGAAAGGGAGTGGGGAATGGCGGAGGAAGGAAGGAGGGGGCCCATGCTAAATTATTCAACAGCGAACAAAAAAGGAAAGAAGATCACTGTGAAACATTGTCGACGCTGAAAAACTATCATTTATGTATCTATTTTGTATACGCACTTAGCCGTTATCGGTCAAATGATGTAATATATATTATGCACTAATATCGCTAAGTATTGTGCATCGATCTGAGTTATATACATTGTTTCAAGTACAAATAACCCTAACCCTAACCTTAACCCTAACCCGCGCTACAATTATAAACATAATAAAAAGAAAGTAAAAAATTACATAAGTTAGCTGTAGCGCGGGTGCCCTAAACCACGCTACAACTAATTTAGTTGTAGCGTGGGGTACCCTGACCTGCGCTACAACTAAGTGTACATTTTAGGAAAAGAAAAAATAATAAAAAGAAAAGAAAAAGAAAATGTTAGCTATAGCGCGGGGGCTCCTGGCCCGTACTACAACTAACTTATCTATAGCGCGGGGTTTGACCCCTGCGCTACTACTAAATTTCACTTAGTATACAGGGGGAGCAGCGCGCGAAACGGCACACACGCCTCATTCCCCTCCCCCCCCCCTCGTCGCCGCCGTCTCCCCCGAGCCCCTCATCGGCGCCTCCGTCTCCCCCGAGCCCCTCCTCGACGCCGCCGTCTCCCCCGAGCCCCTCCTCGGCACCGCACCAGAGCCTCCCTGGAGCAGCCGCCCCCATCCCAGTAGGGCCGACGAACTCATGGTACGTAGGAAATCTTTTACCCAGCAGGCCACCGGAGTGAGGTTGCAGTTGGTAGCATTTGGATGAAATCTGTGTTACTTAGAGCAATGCGTGCGTGCTAAGTGAGCTGTTGGAATTAGTGGGGGTCGCCTGCTAGCTGATGGCCAGCCAAATGTTCTTATGTTGCTGGAATGGTGCTGACTCCTGCAGTTAAACCCTCATTATGTAGCTGCTCGCTGTTATGGCTGATACATATCTATTGCGCTGCAGTTCAGTTACTAGCACTTGCCTAACCATTTTGTTATTTCTATAGAAATTGTCAACCAATTTACCAAGCAGAAGTTGCTAGATTTTTTGTTGGCTTGACTGTGTATAATTGTTGGTGTAGTTCCTCCAAAGAAAGAGTGGGAATTTTTGGTAAAAAAAAAACCAAAAGGGCAGGAATCCATGTGAGTAGGACTAGTATAGGAATCTGTGTCGCACATAAGCTGTAACTAGCATTAGAGATCTGAGCCAAGTTCCTGAACCTAACTGCATGAACCTTACTACAATTTATTTTACGAGAAAAAGGAAAAGGCCTAGATAGGAAAAATAAGTTGTTTACAAACCTATGAATTGGCCAAGTACAACCAGAACACACGCTACACCTCTAAAGCACTAACCTCCACCGGCAATGACGCTTGGAGGCTGACCGCTCCTGCTGTACCCCCACATCTTGCGGAGTGCAAGTTAAACAAAGATTGTTCGGTTAGTGAGCAACAAGATTGGACAGTGAGCGGACAAACCTTGCAATCTTTTATCTTTAAATCCTGCAGCTAGCCAGCTACAAGCAAAGAACTGATTTCTATCTTTAGCAAAAGCAAAAGACAATCCTATCATGGAAAGAGAATAAGGAAAGTAAAAGATGAGAACAGTACCGCTTGCTTTCAGTTTGTCTAAGGTATTTGTGCGCACACTCAAGTACGAAGCACTCCAAATATTTCGTCGCAGCAATGTATCATGTCCCGAAATACTTTATTTAGCTCCTTTTTATATTGTAGAAATACTTTTTTTAGCATTTTCTTGAAGAACAACATTGCATAGCAAAGTTTGCCTTCAAGATTGTTAATTCAGCATGATTGTTGGCTTGCGGCATATGAGCTCATGATTGTTGGCCAAACCATGTGTATTCAGTCAATTGTTATGGCAGATAAAATAATGCACAGTTTAACAAAATTGTTCTGCTGCTTTGTGTGTGGTTACTTTAATTTTAATTATTTTCTGCCTCATGATGAGAATAAGTCATGTTGTTTTCCTGTACTGCCAAGGTATATGAGTATGTATGTATATCTTGGCAACATGATTTTGCAGGGAACCTACGAGTTGCCTATGTTTTGCCGGAATGTTGATTAATTTCCGTTCCAGCAAATTTCGGGTACTCGATATGTCCTATTTTTAGCAAAGGTCATGCCGAAATTTTCCATGGATTTCAGCATGACTTTTGCTAAAAAGTAGGACATATCGAGTGCCCGGAATTTGCTGGAACGGGAATTAAACGACATTCCGGCAAAACATAGGCAACTCGTAAATTTAATTTTTTTATGTCATTATTCATTTTATTAGCACTAAAATTAAACCGGCAAAACCTAGCTAGGCAACATGTCGCACAACGACGAAGCCGCTGGTTCTCTGCAGATCCCAGAAGACAACCGATACCTGCAGTATCTCATGAGTCAGGAAGGGTCGCAGGGCCCCCTTCGCATCCAGGAGGATGGTGGTGGTGCCGACACCACTGATGGCACCGAGACCGGCACCGAGACCACAGATGGTGGCAACCGGACCACAGATGGTGGTAACCAACCCAAAAAGAAGAAGAGGTTCCGGTCCGCAAATAAGCTCGGCACCGAAAGACTGGATGTCCATTCAGTGCACCCCGGCACCGGAGAGCCATCAAGTCCTAGAAAGGTCTCAGCATGCTACGGCAACAACCTAGGATGCATCCTTCGAGACACCGTCTCAATCAACGAGACGACCATAAGGGAAGATGAGAAAGGACCTTTGCAGACGCTCCTCCTTACAAAGTTGCACCAAAGATACAAGTTCCCCAACTTTAATCCCGATGTCGATCCGGTAACAGATCCGAACATGGATCCGATAAACAGAAAAGCCCTCAAAAAGTTCAGCAAGGACTTGAGCGCGTGGAAACATAGGGTGAGAGAAGCGATGCTTGAAGAAGGTGCAGACTACGCCACGATCCATGTGAAGTGGCCGATGATTACAGAAGAGGAGTTTGATATTTTCAAGGCAAACAGCGATAGTGCTGTAGCCCATTCCAGGTCGGAATTTTTCAAGGGTCTTCAGGCCAAGAACATCGGGGCCCACCACCTCGGAAGCCGTGGTTACTTGGGGAAGGAGCCCTTGTGGGCTAAGGAGGACGCGGAACTTGCACGTCAGCAGCAAGCAAACCCCTTCGAGGAATTCACCGACCCGCAGGAACGTGCCTTTATCAGGGCCCGGTACACAAAAGACAAGGACACTGGGGAGTATGTCACGGACGAGACGACGAGGGAGTTCGTGAGAAAACTGGTAATTATTAATTTACCTCCTTAGCTTCTAATCAAGTCGACTACGTTCTAGCTAGTAGTCACATTTCTAAATGGTTCACGTTCCTTTTGCAGCGTGAGCAAAAAAAGCTTCAATCAAAAAGCTGTTGGGAATCGTTGCATGGAAAACAAAAAATTTTCCTACGGATTTACCCAAGATCAATCTACTAGATGCTAGCAACGAGGGGAGAGTGTGTCTACATACCCTTGTAGACCGAAAGCGGAAACGTTCAACGAACGTGGTTGACGTAGTCGTACTCTTCACGATCCAATCCGATCGAGCACCGCACGAACGGCACCTCCGAGATGTGCACACGTACGGCTCGATGACGTCTCCTCCTTCTCGTTCCAGCAACGAGGGGGAGAGGTAGATGGGATCTAGGCCAGCAGCACAACGGCGTGGTGGTGGTGGTAGTGGAACTCCGTCAGGGCTTCGCCAAGCGCAAACAGAGGAGGAGATGGTGGAAGGAGAGAGAGAGGGCAGCAGCTAGGGTCTTTTCTTGCTGCGCCCAGCCCCTCCCCTCCCTTTATATAAAGGAGGAAACTTGGAGGAGGAGGAATAGTACATGAGCAGTAACCGTGAATAGTACTTGGACTCCAAGTCTCCCCCTATTATCAAGGGATTTGGCCTTATCCCTTATCCCATGCGCATGGACCAAGTGGGGCTGGGCACCTGGCCCATGTAGGGCTGGTGTGCCACCCCTTGGTCCATGTGGGATGTTCTGGACAAGTGGGCCCCACCATGGAACCCTCCGGAACATTCTAGAACCTTCCGGTACCATACCGATAAAATCTGAACTTTTTCGGTAACCCTGAAAATACTTTCCATATATGTTTTCTTTGTCTCCGGACCATTCTGAAGCTCCTCGTGATATCCGGGATCCCATCCGAGACTCCGAACAAAACTTCGGTACCACCATCATGAATATCCCATTACTACCCTAGCCTTACCAAACGTTAAGTGTGTGACCCTACGGGTTCGAGAACATGCAGACATGACCGAGACACCTCTCCGATAAATAATCAATATTGGACCTGAATGCCCATAATGACTCCCACATATTCAACGAAGATCTTTATCAGTTTGAACCACAATGTCGAGGATTCAGACACTAGTAGAAAACAGGGCTTTGGTCCTGGCCAGATCAGAGCATTAATCCCGGTCGTGTTACGAACCGGGACTAATGGGAGCATCAGTCCCGGTTCGAGAGGCTAGGACGCCGGCCGGGCCTCGGCAGGCATCAGTCCCGGTTCGGCTAGGACCTTTAGTCTCGGTTCCATCCACCAACCGGGACTAAAGGGGTTACTGCCCTTTAGTCCCGGTTGGTGTCTGGAACCGGGACTAAAGGGTAGGCCATTAGTCCCGGTTTTAGACACAAACCGGGACTAAAGTTTCGCCTATATATATCCAAGCCCCCCCATCTCCTCTGTTTTTTGGCCATGGAAGGGTGGAGGTGTGGGCTACTCTGTTTTTTGCCTATATATGCACATGAGGTGTTCGATGAAATGCCGGAGCCACACTTAAGCTTTCTCCTCTGTTCTTCCTCCAAGCTCGACCTCCAAGCTCCATTTTCCCCAAGATTTGTCTAGGTTTGGCGGTGCACCAACTATCCAAGTGTTCTAAAAAGGTTAGCAACTTCATCCTTTCATCTCTCACTGCTAGTTTAGCTCATTTCAAATGCTCTAGAAGTAGTGTGGTTTGTGGGTTTTAGTGGAGGAGTGTATGTGTGAGTTTATTTGAGTTAGATGCACAATTTGAGCTCAAATTAACTTCTTAGTTTGCACATGTGTAGGGTGTCGTCCCGTCCCCGTCCCCGTCCTCACGGCCGTCGATCGCCCACGCCGATCTCGTCGCCGGCACCACCGTGGTGAGCCACTTATTCTTATCTTTTTTTTAAAAAAAAATTCTTACTTGTATGATTTATATAGCTACTTGTATAATTTTCTTACTTGTATTATTGTTTGTTATTATATAGTGCCATGGTTTTGGTATCCACCCCCGTCGGCTCTCGTCCGGTCTATGATTCGGATGTGGTATATTATCTTTTATAACTATTTGTTTCATTTAGTGTTTATGACAATTATGCCGACCAACTTGACATAGATGTCTTTATCTAGGAGGTATGTGAACCGGAAATTCCAACCGACCCTCTTGTCGAGAGGTTAAATTTAGTTGAAAAACAAAACAATTATTTGAAAGAAAAATTGAAAAGAGTTGAAGAAGAGAAGATGAAATTGGAGTTGCATGTTGCCTATGTCGTCGATCGACACAAGATCCAGATGGATGCAAATTGCTTGAAGATTAGAAAGATTAGAAAATATGCCATTGATAATGAGGCTTGGTATCATTATGCTGTTGGATCAATTGTTACCTTAGTTGCGATTTTGATCGCATTTGTTGTTGCATTTAAATGTTTTACATAGTTGTATGTTAGTTTCAATGTATGTTTTAATTAGATGCTCTAGAGAGCTGTATGTTGTTCTATGAGAACTATGTATGAGCTTTATGTATTTATTTTTTCAGTAATAACATTTGATCACTACTGTACTTTGGTTTTAATGTGATGATGAACTTGTATTAATTTGGTCATTTCTCTATTCATGATGTTCTGTAATGGTTTTTGATATACTTAATTATATAATGCACGCAGATGAACCGGCAATGGATGCACCTCCGACTACATTACGTGCCTGCATAATTTTCTCGATGTGGCTGAGGCAAACAAGCAGAATGGTTTTATGTATTGTCCATGTACTGTCTGTGAGAATACGAAGGATTACTCTGACTCGAAAACCGTTCACTTCCACCTGCTTAAGAAGGGTTTCATGCCACACTATAATGTTTGGACCAAGCACGGAGAAAGAGGGGTTATGATGGAAGACAACGAAGAAGAAGAGGATGATGACAACTATCCTATGTTCCCTGAATACGGTGATACTGCAACGGGGGAAGCTGAAGATCAAGAGGCACCAGATGTGCCCGATGATGATCTTCGCCGGGTCATTGTTGATGCACAGAGAGGATGCGAAAGTGAAAGGGAGAAGTTGAAGTTCGATCGCATGTTAGAGGATCACAAAAAAGGGTTGTACCCAAATTGCGAAGATGGCAACACAAAGCTCGGTACCACACTGGAATTGCTGCAATGGAAGGCAGAGAATGGTGTATCTGACAAGGGATTTGGGAAGCTACTGAAAATAATGAAGTAGAAGCTTCCAAAGGATAACGAATTGCCTGACAGTATGTACGAAGCAAAGAAGGTTCTGTGCCCTCTAGGATTAGAGGTGCAGAAGATACATGCATGCCCTAATGACTGCATCCTCTACCGCGGTGAGGAGTACGAGAATTTGAATGCATGCCCGGTATGCGGTGCATTGCGGTATAAGATCAGACGAGATGACCCTGGTGATGTTGAGGGCAAGCGCCCCAGGAAGAGGGTTCTTGCCAAGGTGATGTGGTATGCTCCTATAATACCACGGTTGAAACGTCTGTTCTGAAACAAAGAGCATGCCAAGTTGTTGCGATGGCACAAAGAAGACCGTAAGAAAGACGGGAAGTTGAGAGTACCCGCTGATGGGTCGCAGTGGAGAAAAATCGAGAGAAAGTGGCCGGACTTTGCAGGTGACGCAAGGAACTTATGGTTTGGTTTAAGTGCAGATGGCATTAATCCTTTTGGGGAGCAGAGCAGCAATCATAGCACCTGGCCTGTGACTCTATGTATCTATAACCTTCCTCCTTGGTTGTGCATGAAGCGGAAGTTCACTATGATGCCAGTGCTCATCCAAGGCCCTAAGCAACCCGGCAACGACATTGATGTGTACCTAAGGCCATTAGTTGAAGAACTTTTACAGCTGTGGGACATAAAAGGTGTACGTGTGTGGGATGAGCACAAACAGCAGGAATTTGACCTACGAGCATTGTTGTTTGTAACCATCAATGATTGGCCTTCTCTTAGTAACCTTTCAGGATAGACAAACAAGGGATACCACGCATGCACGCACTGTTTAGATGAGACCGAAAGTATATATTTGGATAAATGTAAGAAGAATGTGTACTTGGGACATCGTCGATTTCTTCCGACCAAGCATGCCTTAAGAAAGAAAGTCAAGCATTTCAAAGGTGAGGCAGATCTCCGGAAGAAGCCTGTCCTCCGTACTGGTGATGATATACTTGATATGGTCAAGGATTTACAAGTAATCTTTGGAAAGGGTCCTGGCGGACAATCTGTTCTGAATGACGCTGACGGACACGCACCCATGTGGAAGAAGAAATCTATATTTTGGGACCTACCCTATTGGAAAGACCTAGAGGTCCGCTCTACAATTGACGTGATGCACGTGACGAAGAATCTTTGCGTGAACCTGCTAGGCTTCTTGGGCGTGTATGGGAAGACCAAAGATACACCGGAGGCACGGGAGGACCAGCAACGTATGAACGAAAAAGACGGCATGCATCCAAAGCAGTATGAAGGTCCTGCCAGCTACGCTCTTACCAAAGCAGAGAGGGAAATATTTTTTGAATGCCTGCTCAGTATCAAGGTGCCGCCTGGCTTCTCGTCGAATATAAAGGGAATAATAAATATGGCAAAGAAAAAATTCCAGAACCTAAAGTCTCATGACTGCCACGTGATTATGACGCAACTGCTTCCGGTTGCATTGAGGGGGCTTCTACCAGAAAATGTTCGATTAGCCATTGTGAAGCTATGTGCATTCCTCAATGCAATTTCTCAGAAGGTAATCGATCCAGAAATCCTACTAAGGTTACAGAATGATCTGGTCCAATGTCTTGTCAGTTTTGAGTTGGTGTTCCCACCATCCTTCTTCAATATTATGACGCACGTCCTAGTTCACCTAGTCGACGAGATTGCAATTCTGGGTCCTGTATTTCTACACAATACGTTCCCCTTTGAGAGGTTCATGGGAGTCTTAAAGAAATATGTTCGTAACCGTGCTAGGCCAGAAGGAAGCATCTCCACGGGCCATCAAACAGAGGAGGTCATTGAGTTTTGTGTTGACTTTATTCCTGGCCTTAAGCCGATTAGTGTTCCTGAATCGCGGCATGAGGGGAGACTGGGTGGAAAAGGCACGCTAGGACCGAACTCAATAATATGTAGGGACGGGCATTCTTGGGCGCAAGCACACTACACAGTTCTATAGAATTCTACCTTGGTGGCCCCGTATATCAATGAACACAAGAATATTCTACGCTCCAAACACCCGGAGCAGTCTGACGACTGGATTACACGTGAACACATGGGGACTTTCGGCGGTTGGTTGCAAACACATCTCATGGGTAACACCACTGTTGGAGATGAGCTGTACTTGTTGGCCAGGACACCATCTTTGACTGTATTGACTTTCCAAGGGTACGCGATAAATGGGAATACATTTTACACGATCGCCCAACATAAAAAGAGCACCAACCAAAATAGTGGTGTCTGCTTTGATGCAGCAAACACCAATAGGGCAAAGGACACATATTATGGTTACATAGAGGACATATGGGAACTTGACTATGGACGTGATTTTAAGGTCCCTTTGTTTCGGTGCAAATGGGTCAATCTGTCAGGAGGCGGGGTACAGGTAGACCCGCAGTACGGAATGACAACAGTGGATCTCAACAATCTTGGGTACACAGACGAACCATTCGTCCTAGCCAATGATGTGGTGCAGGTTTTCTATGTGAAGGACATGTCTACCAAACCGAGAAAAAGAAAAGATAAGGAAGCGAATACATCATACGATGAGCCAAAGCGCCACATAGTTCTTTCAGGGAAAAGAAACATCGTGGGAGTGGAGGACAAGACAGACATGTCAGAAGATTATGAAAAGTTTCATGAAATTTCTCCCTTCAGAGTGAAGACTGACCCAAGCATCCTATTAAATGATGAAGATTATCCATGGTTACGACACAATAAGCAAGGGACACACGCGAAGAAATAGTTTTATACCCCAAGATCCCACTCTGGGATGTGACCGGCTTCACCGCCATCACTTTCTCTCTAGTGTGAGTTTCCAGACTTATAGCTGGAAAGTGCCACTTCGGACAAACCGGAGGGAATCTTTGTAAGAGCTAGCTAGGGCATTTTGGCATTTGAAACATGATTTTAGAATAATTATTTATTAAGTTATGAAATTTCAATTATTCATATCCTTTTAGTATTTTAATTATACAGAGGAGTTAATCAATGCAATTATGTCCAAACAAAATATGAATGTCTTCTGAGCACCGGTTGGTTGCTCAATATTTTCAAAAACATATTGACAAACCACCACCTGATGTGTCAAAGAATAAAGTTATATAAAATTCTAGTTATGATCAACTAAAACAGAATTATAATATTCTTCAATAGCAAAAAAACCAACTAAAAATCTTTTATAAAACTCTAGTTATGATCAAAATAATATTAACTTAAAATTATATAAAAATGAGGTACATACCTCCGACTTTACCTCAAGCCCGCTCCTCTCTATAAAATTGACATAACATATGCAAAAAATAACATAAAAAATAAAAAAAAACATAACATATGCAAAAAATTAAAATTGCCACAACATAAAAAATAAATAGACATAACATATGCAAAAAATTAAAATTGCCATAACATAAAAAATAAAAAGACATAACATGTGCCATATATTTTATAGTGGTTATGAAAGAATATTAAAATTGACATAACATATGCAAAAAATAACATAAAAAAACATAACATATGCAAAAAAAAACATAAAAAATAAAAAAATACCCGCCTACTAGCAGACACCACGGCCTGCATACGACTAGAAACCCAACTATATATGGGCCAGGATGCAGGCCCGCGGGGCTAGTAGGCCCAACAGGGCAGAGGTTAGGCAATTAACTGCCTGCTTTAGAGAGGAGCTTAGGAGAGAGATCGCTGCCGCGTATATAAACCGGTGCGATCTCCTCTCGCTTGGCGAGGTGGGACTAAACTTTCACCACCCCACGGCTGTGCCACCCTTTAGTCCCGGTTGGTGGCTAGGACCGGGACTAAAGGCCCCCCTTTAGTCCCGGTCCGAGCCACCAACCGGGACTAAAGGCCTGGGTTTCCCGCCCTTAGGGCTGCTGAAAACGAGCTTTAGTCCCGGTTGGTGCCTCGCACCGGGAATAAAGTGGGGCCTTTAGTCCCGGTTGGAGCCACCAACCGGGACTAAAACTCTGTGTATATAAGCAGCACTTAGAAAATTTTCCAAACCCCATCTGCAGTTTTCGATCTCCCTCTCCCCCGATGCCGAAGACCACCTCGACGCCGCCAGGCTGCCAGACCTCGCTGTCGCGTCCGAGCCGTCCCCGAGCCCGCTCCTCGTCGCCGGACCTCCCCGCCCTCCTCATCGCCGGACCTCCTCGCCCTCCTCCCCGAGCCCGCTCCTCGTCGCCGCCCCCGACGCCGTTCCCGAGCCCTGCCCCGATGCCGTCGCCGAGCCCTGCCCCGACGCCGTCCCCGAGCCCTGCCCCGACGCCATCGCCGACGCCTCCTCGCTATGAGCGCCGCCCCGATCCCCTCCTCCTCCTCCTATCCCCCCTGCTAGGCGCCGACGCCGATGCCACCGACCCCGACGCCGGCCGCCCGCGCTGCTGGCCGACCCCGACGCCGCCCGCGCTGCTGGCCGACGTTGACCCCTCTCTCTGAACCAAAATCAGATAACTGAATTTTTCGACAGTGAACAGTGTGCACACAACCTATATGATGAAATGACAGAGAGGTCTAGGCATTTTAGGAATTTTAAGGAATTTTTTTGGTGAGGTGTTGATGTATATAAGAGAGTTTGGCAAAGTTTTAGAATTTTTGGAGCTATAAAAATTGAGTTTGTATTAGAGAGTTTGTTTCTGGTCCAAATTTGAATTGAAGGAAATTTGAAATTTTTGAACTGTGGAACCCAAAGTCTTTGGTGAAATGGGTTGTAGGTACCGTCTAGTTGCTAGGATAATTTTGGTGGGAGCAGAAGACTTGTAGAAAATATGGTTCCTTTGTAAACCAAAGAAACCATGAACAAAATAAATTCCAACTTTGGAATTTTAGTAAATATTGTAGAAATATTTTTGTAAGGTGGAAAAGAGTTATAGCATTATTCATGATCTCAAAGTCATTGATATTATTCATGTGTAATATTTATGCAAATGTTTTATAGCATTATTCATTATCAAAGTCATTTGATTTGTGATATTTTTGTTCCGGGCGTATGTAATGAATTTGTGATATTTTCATGTGTAATATAAATTTTTGTTCATTGAGATGAGATGAGCTGGATGAGATGAGATGGAGATGGATGAGATGAGATGGAGATGGCTGAATTTTTTTGTTTGTTTTGTGTAGTTTTACTAGGTTTTTAGATACATATACTCAATGTGATAGATAGATGTTTTGTGAAGATGAGATGAGATGGAAGAGAATTTTTTTTAGGTTTTTGTGAACATAGAAATTTTTGTAACATGTATGTTTTTGAATACCGCGGGCTTATATAGTTGATTGGACTTTGGAGTGCATATTTAGTCGAGTCCAACATCAATATTAGTGAATGATTTCAGATTGTTGGGCACCGCGGAGAGTTGTGAGAGGAGATTTCCCTTTGATTTTGAGGCATATGAAAACCTGATTTGCACGTCGGACAGGCATGAGAGAGGCGGTCCGCAAAGTATCATCTCCCGAAAGATATAGGACGACTCATCAGATATGATTCTAGATAATGTCCAATGCCTCATATCGCGAACATAGTTATATTGGATAATTGATCTTCATATAAATGAAGCATAAAAGTTTAGCAATCACTTACAAATTTTCATGTTGTTCATTGACTGCGACATGAGGGGGGGGGGGGTCGTTAAAACATAACCCCGATAATTTCGGTATAATTTCGACATGAGGGGGGAGGGGGTCGTTAAAACATAACCCCGATAATCCACTAATCCATTGCTCATATGCATATGATTCCTTGTTGTGATTAGGTCTATGTTTGCCACTAATCCATCTCTCATGGTTGCATATTGCCATGTTGTAATATTTGCAGGAACTATGGAACACGACAGAGACTTAGAACAAGAAGAGGCGTTGGAGGAAATAATCCGCGACGGAGATGATGATATCATCACCTCACAGTTTCTAAACGACTCCGATGGTGAGGGAAGAGAAGATGACGGCTCCGCCAGTGTTGGAGCCTTAACTGTTGCAAAGTCCGGTGAGGTATATATATTAGTTAAGCCTCTGCTGACTAGATACATTAATTGTTTTGTATGTACATATATTAACACTTCTTTCTTCTTTTAGCCCTTCGGATCGAGCCAAACTTCTATAAGGAGACGAGGCCTGAAGAAAAGGTTGGGCGAGAATGAAAGGTTCACGATCGAAGAAGTCGATCCAGATGGCAAACCGACTGTTCCCAAGCAGACCCAAGACCGATTTATACATCTGTGCAGAGTTGTTGTTAGGGACAGCGTCCCGATCAGCATCCAAGAATGGAATAAGAAGAAGGATGACGGAGTTTCTTATGTCGATGATAGATGCAAAGATCAGCTTTGGAACTCGCTCATGATAAATTTCAGCCTACCACCAGAGGAGGATCCAAATAACCCAGTTATACAGCGAAAAGTCAAAAAGTGGGCTCTTAAGAAGATGGCAGAACAATTCAAGAACTGGAAGAAAAGATTGAACGAACAATTTGTCAAGAAAGACGAGACTCCAGAATTCACCGGTCAATATGCGAAGATAAAAGATCACTGGCCCGCATTTGTGGCGTACAAGAAATCGGAGAAAGCTAAGAACAGGTCACAGACAAATAAGCTAAATGCTGCAAAGAAGCAGTATCACCATGTTACGGGGTCAGGTGGCTACAAGGTTGCCCGGCCTACGTGGGACAAAGCTGAGAACGACCTGCTTGCTAAAGGGATCCAACCAGCGACATCGAACTGGCCCGAACAGGCAAGGACTTGGTTCTTCGGGCAAGGGGGAACTTTGGACCCAAAAACAGGGAAGTGTGTTTACACGAAAGAACAACTTGAAACACCCGTCACAAAGATTCAGGAAGCAATCAAGGACATGCTGGAAGGGAGGTTCCATCCCGACAGAGAGAAGGACGTGCTGTCACGCGCCCTCGGGAATCCTGAACACCCTGGACGAACACGAGGGACAGCAGGCTCCGTTCCGTGGGTGCATGGGTTTCCCGACAGCACTGGTTATAGAAGCCGAGGGAGAAAGAAGAAAGAGGAAGCAGACCGGATGCAGAATGTAGAACAAAGATTAGCGTTGCAGGAGAAGAAACTAGAGGCACTTACCAGTCAGCAAGCTACCGACCCACCATCTCAGCAGCACGAAGATCCTTCAATCGATACTGCCCACGAAGCTACCCCACCATCTCAGCGGAAAAGCAGCGTGGCTTCCATGGAGCTCGTTCGGCCTGATATCACGGCTCCTCGCTACCCCGTGGATTATATCACGGAGAGGGAACATTGTGAGCTAATGGTGAAATGCATCAACCTAACCTTGAAGGTGGCGGTCGGCTATGTCTTACCTCCTAGACCTGATGGAACTTTCCATTGCAATCCGATTCCAGATGGCTTTGCTATTGTCGGGGTGGATGAAGTTACCAACGGATTCGAGGGGCTGGAGCTTGAGTACCCTACAGGTGAAGGGGAGACTCATCTGGTAGATGCCGTAAGGACTACCATTCTATGGAGAAAGGAAAACATCGTGCTTCCACAATGGACGCCGCGTCAGCAGACTCAACAGGAGGAGGCCCCTCAGCAGACTCCTCACAGTCCAGCTGTATCTCCGCTGCCTCAGTAGTCTCCGCCGCGTCAGCACACTCAGCCGCCTCAGCTGTCTCCGCCGCCTCAGCGGACTCCGCCTCCTCCGCCACGTCAGCTGACCCCGCCTCCTCCGCCACCTCAGCAACGGCGGAAGATACCCGCCGCCGCTCCGGTGGCTAGCAGTACAACAACGAATAAATCCAGAGCAGGTCCAAGCGTCAAGAAGGCTCCTCCCAAGTTACCATACGACATGAATGAGGAGGAAAACAACGAGATCGTGGCTGCCGATGTGAAATGCCAGCTTGCACCGAAACGTCCAGATCCAAAGGAGAAAATAGATCTGGTAAACGCGAAGCACTGTCTGGATGCCCTTAAGCGACCACCACCTCCTCCGCTGCTCTCACACTATGACCGCTGTATTGTAAAGACATTTCATGAAGCGAAAAGGTCGGGAAGTACTAGCAGTGCTGCAAGAAGTGGGAAAACAATTCCCCAGCTCGGCGAACAAGAAAAACAATCGTGCTCCCCGCTCAAGGTGTTTCCCATATCGCTAATGATCCGGGGGTAGCGGCCGCTCATCCTGGTTACACTCTTGGTGATTACTTAGGCGATGAGGTACAGTTCGAAATGGCTGAGGTAGCCTTTAGATACGAGCACAGGAAGCCTCTCGTCAGACCTGAGCAGCTCCTGCATCTATCAACGATGATGCGAACATTGCATGACTAGTACATGAAAGCCTGCAAGGAAGGGACCGACAGTATCTACATGGGAATTAAAGATGAGCACTACTTCAATGGAGTCGAGGCGTTGTACATTGAATTTGAAGAATTATTTCAGTTATACAATCAAGACGCCCTCGACAAAACTATCGTCTATTGCTATTATCTGTAAGTATTTTTTCTGTAATTAAGTCTCTAGCTCAGCTCGTTCATTGCATGTATAATTATCCTCACACTATATTATGTAGATTGAAGATCCGAGAATGCAGAGGAAAAATCTATGACATTGGGTTCATTAACCCAAATACCGTAAATGAATATACGATACAAAAAAACCCCGAAGATAGAGAGGAAAACTTGCTAAAGGCGTTACTTGGACAACAAAACAAAGGGAAATACTATTTCCTTAAAACTTCCAGTGAGTGTTACTGTCTTGTGCACATTCTGTTTCGCTTACTCGAGGTTAAGTGTAATTGATGAGTTATGCGTGCGCAGGTTCCACTATATTCTGCTAGCCATTCAGCTTGATGCGGGAGTAGTAAATGTCTTGGACTCGAGACATAAGGAGTGGGCGGACATGAGTCAAATGCTCCAGAAGTAAGTTCAATCATTATCGCACCATATCGGCAACTTTCGTTCATTTCCTGATATCAAGTAATCATTTTCTTTGCCGGGCAGGGTTTGGAAAAAGTTCACCAACCAGGTTAGGGGTGAATGGAAAAAGGAGCTGCGATTTTCACGCCCCAAATTAGTAAGTACTACTAGCTAGTTCCGCGCATCTCTCATTGATTCTAGTTTCAATACCATTATCATGCTTGATTATCATTTTGATTGAACTCTATTCTTGTAAAGTGCTTGTGGCAGGAACCCGGGAATAATTTATGTGGATACTACGTTTGCGAGTTCATTCGCCACAAGATCTCTGAGCGGGGCAGATCTAAAGAACAATTTGAAGTACGTAAACAATATTCACATTTTTATTTTATTACCATCAATTGTGTTGAGTTTCATTCATATATATATTGACCCCCTTCTTTAAATTAGATCTGGCGGAAGCGGGACCAACTCCTACCAACTGATCGCATACGAGCAATTCAAGAGGAATTGGTGGGATTCTTTGTTGAGCATGGCATACCTACAGACGGAGAATACCGGGATTTGCAAAGCGATTGTGGTAATTAGATATTAGGGATCGTAAGAGATGTTATATTGTATCTATGCATGAACGTGTACTATATGTAGTAGCGTCGAATAGATATACGAAAACTTGTTGTTCGAGCAAGCACCGAGAAAGAGAGGTCACTTCTCTCTATATATTGATCATGACGATGTTGTGTAATGGTTCCTTCATTGCTATATGTAGTAGCTAGCGTCGAGTTGAAAGAAAAGCATAAAATAAAAATGAAAACCCTAAATGTAAAGCAATTGAATGGTAAACACAAACAGAAAAGGGGAAACACAATATGAAACCCCTAAACCTTCAAAACCCCTAAACCCCTCCTTTCAAAAAACAAAAAACAAAAACCCCAGCGCCTGGCAGGTGCTGACGCGTGGCTGCCTTCTAGTCCTGGTTGGTGTTACCAACCGGGACTAAAGGTCCTCCTACCTGGGCGCCCACAGTGGCCACGTGGAGCTCCTTTAGTCCTGGTTCGTAACCCAACCGGGACTAAAAGTGGGGGCCTTTAGTCCCGATTGTTTAGTCCCGGTTGCAGAACCGGGACTAAAGGCCCTCTGGAACCGGGCTGATGCCCTGTTTTCTACTAGTGAGATAATCCCGTATACAATTCCCTTTGTCCGGTGATATGTTACTTGCCCGAGATTCGATCGTCGGTATCACCATACCCAGTTCAATCTCGTTTCTGGCAAGTGCTCTTTACTCATTCCGTAATACAATATCCCCGTGACTAAACACATTAGTCACATGCTTGCAAGCTTCTTAGGATGTCATATTACCGAGAGGGCCCAGAGATATCTCTCCGTCACATGGAGTGACAAATCCCAGTCTCGATCCATGCAACCCTACAAATACTTTCCGAGATACCTGAAAAGCACCTTTATGATCACCCAGTTACGAAGTGACGTTTGATACCCACAAAGTATTCTTCCGGTATTAGGGAGTGGCACGATCTCTTGGTCTAAGGAACAGATACTTGACATTAAGAAAGCTGTAGCAATTAAACTAAGTGACATGATCAAATGCTAAGCTTACGATTGGGTCTGTCCATCACATCATTCTCCTAATGATGTGATCCCGTTATTAAATGACAACTCATGTCTATGGTTATGAAACCTTAACCATCGTTAATCAACGAGCTAGTCAAGTAGAGGCTCACTAGGGACATAGTGTTTGTTTATGTATCCACACATGTATTTGAGTTTCTGGTTAATACAATCATAGCATGGAGAATAAACACTTATCAAGAACAAGGAAATATGATAATAACCACTTTATTATTGCCGCTAGGGCATATTTCCAACAGTCTCCCACTTGCACTATAGTCAATAATCTACTTTACATAGTTATGAATCTAACACCCATGGAGTCCTGGTGCTGATCATGTTTTGCTCGTGGAAGAGGTTTAGTCAATGGGTCTGCAACATTCAGATCCGTATGAACTTTGCAAATCTCTATGTCTCCATCCTTGACGTAGTCACGGATGGAGTTGAAGCGGCGTTTGATATGCTTGGTTTTCTTGTGAAACCTTGGCTCCTTGGCAATGGTAATGGCGCTAGTGTTGTCACAATAGATAGTCATGGGATCCGATGCACTAGGAAACACACCTAGATCGGACATGAACTCCTTCATCCAGACTCCTTCCTGCGCTGCTTCCGAAGCAGCTATATATTCCGCTTCACATGTTGATGCTGCTACAACGCTCTGCTTGGAGCTACTCTAGCTGACTGCTCCACCATTCAAAATAATTACGTATCCGGTTTGAGACTTTGAGTCATCCAGATCAGTGTCAAAGCTAGCATCGACGTAACCTTTTACGACGAGCTCTTTGTCACCTCCATAGACAAGAAACATTTCCTTAGTCCTCTTGTGGTACTTAAGGATATTTTTGACAGTTGTCCAGTGTTCCACTCCTGAATCACTTTGGTACCTTCCAGTTACACTAATGGCAAGGCAGACATCAGTTCTAGTACACAGCATGGCATACATGATAGAGCCTATGGCTGAGGCATAGGGGACAACTTTCATCTTTTCTCTTTCTTCTGCCGTAGCTGGGCATTGAGTCTTACTCAACTTCATACCTTGCAACATGGCCGAGAACCCCTTCTTCGACTGGTCAATTTCGAACTTCTTCAAAACTTTGTCAAGGTATGTACTTTGTGAAAGTCCTATCAGGCGTCTTGATCTATCTCTGTAGATCTTGATGCCCAATATGTAAGCTGCTACACCGAGGTCTTTCATTGAAAAACTCTTGTTCAAATAACCCTCTATGCTTTCCAGAAGTTCTACATCATTTCCAACCAATAATATGTCATCCACATACAATATTAGAAATGCTACAGAGCTCCCGCTCACTTTCTTGTAAATACAAGTTCTCCATAAGCTTGGGTAAATCCAAAAGCTTTGATCACCTCATCAAAGCGAAGATTCCAACTCCGGGATGCTTGCACTAGTCCATAAATGGATCGCTGGAGTTTGCATACCTTATTATCATCCTTAGGATCGACAAAACCTTTGGGTTGTCTCATACAAATCTTCCTTAAGGTAACCATTAAGGAACGCAGTTTTGACGTCCATTTGCCAGATTTCATAATCGAAAAATGCAGCAATTGCTAACATAATCCTAACAGACTTCAGCATCGCTACGGGTGAGAAAGTCTCATCATAGTCAACCCCTTGAAGTTGCTGAAAACCTTTTGCGACAAGTCGAGCTTTATAAACGTTGACATTACCATCAGCGTCTGTCTTTTTCTTAAAGATCCATTTGTTCTCAATGGTCTTTCGGTCATCAGGTAAGTCCACCAAAGTCCATACTTGGTTCTCGTACATGGATCCTATTTCGGATTTCATGGCCTCTAGCCATTTGTCGGAATCCGGGCTCATCATCGCTTCCTGATAGTTTGTAGGTTCATCGTTGTCTAACAACATGACGTCCAAGACAGGATTACCGTAACATTCAGGGGCAGTACGTGTCCTGGTCGACCTACGAAGTTTAGTAGTAGCCTGATTCGAAGTTTTATGATCATCATCATTAGCTTCCTCTCTAGTTGGTGTAGGCACCACAGGAACATCTTTCTGTACTGCGCTACTCTCCAATTCGAGAGAAGGTTCGACAACCTCATCAAGCTCTACCTTCTTCCCACTCACTTCTTTCGAGAGAAACTACTTCTCTAGAAAGGATCCATTCTTACCAACAAAGATTTTTCCCTCGGATCTGTGATAGAAGGTATATCCAATTTTCTCTTTAGGGTATCCTATGAAGACACATTTTTCTGCTTTCGGTTCGAGCTTATCAGGTTGTAGCTACTTGACATAAGCGTCGCACCCCAAACTTTAAGAAACGATAGCTTAGGTTTCTTGCCAAACTATAATTCATACGGTGTCATCTCCACAGATTTAGACAGTGCCCTATTTAAAGTGAATGCGGCTGTCTCTAATGCATAACCCCAAAATGATAGTGGCAAATCGGTAAGAGACATCATAGAACGCACCATATCTAATAGAGTACGATTACGATGTTCAGACACACCATTACGCTGTGTTGTCCCAGGTGGCGTGAGTTGTGAAACAATTCCACATTCTCTTAAATACATACCAAACTCGTAACTCAGATATTCATGAAGATAAAGTGTGAGATGGGCGGATAAACATGTTCCGATGAAGAGATAAAACAATCAAATTGATAATTTTTTGGAAAGAGAAAAGAAGAATCCTTACTGCTTGCTCAGTTGAAACAATAATGAATTAGGGCATGGGGCTATGGTTTGTCCACTAGAGAATTAAGTAGCAACATGTGGAAGCCTTCATGATCATCCTAAAGGTGGACATGAGCTAAAACTTGTCACGATTTTCTTTATCTCCAATCGTTTCGATAACCGATAATGGACTCATGCCTCTATAAATATCCGTTTCTCATAAATCCCAAGTTGACCTGGTTCTTTACAAGCTTGGGGGAGTTGATGAGTCCAAAATATGTGATGATTTTGATAGTTATTTTGTGCTTACACGGTAGGCTTTCTGTAATTTTACTGCATTCGCGCACTAATTTTTGTCGGTATTCCGTAGGTAATGTCTTTTGGAGAAAATAATATTATATGGAAGGAATCACAGGAAATTAAGGTGGAATCACATTATTCAATATGATAATAGACTACCATAAAAAGAATGAAGCAAAGGGAGGAAGTAGGAGGCCACACGGCGGAACCAGAGCAAAAGACGGCCTAGCATATGAGCGCGCCCGCTCGTATGCGCGGTCGCATGAGCTGCCAGCGCCGCCGCCTCATCCACTACTTCCATCCCGTGAAGTCGGATCGGGGATAAGATGAACAGAGGCACCAGAAACGCATCCAGAAGATAGAACCCTAGCCTCCAGAGTCATCTGGAGGAGGGATTAACAAGCAGGAGATCACCATCTTCACTACCACGCGCAAGGGGACGTCAACATCATCACCACTGTCATCATCATCATCATCACCACTATCATCATCATCATCATCCACATCCATCTCCATCTCATTGTAACATCAGGAGCCCTGGTGGATCGTCTTGCGTGTTACCCGTGTGATCCGTCCATGTTTACCATTACCATTCCCATGATGCTTGTTGTCTCCATGTGTGAGTAGACCCCTTAGTTCTCGGGGATATGGATGAACCTTGGTATGTGTAGGATGTGAAACGTTATATTGGATATGAGATCCTCTGTTGAATGCTTAGTTTAATAAACTTCGTGAATGTTGTGAAGGGGCCCCACTCAGCATTATCGCCAAAAGGCCACAAAGTGTATCACTATTGTTGTAAAGGTTAGGACGTGAAGGTAATTCGAGGTGACAGTAAATTCCTTCACCCCTTGTATTTGCAATTGATAGGGGAATTACGGAGAACCCTTAGAGAGGTCGCATCCACGGGGCAACCCTTAATTACCGTAGTTGTAACCTGCAGGGGGAGACTATGGTAGTGGCGTGCATGGCACGAAGTCTATGCAGAGTAGAACATGTTCTGTACCCGGCTCCGCCCAGCATAATCGTCAAGAGTGGCTCAAGTATCCAGACAATACTTTACCGGTCCATAGGTTGCGTTAGAAACATACCAATGGGAATTCCAGACTCCCTGAGAACGCCTTAGTCCTCTGTTAGTTCCACTTGTTACTCGTGCTACTGGTTTTACTACTGTTTTTATTACATTTTATGTTATTTACTTTCAGTTCACTCTTCAAAAAAACAATCATTTATTTCTGCCCTCACTTTGTCTGGAGTCTATAATTACTTGCAGGCACAAATCCATAATTCATTACAAGAGGCAACGCTTAATTCCTGTGCTCCCTGTGGGATCGATACTCTTATTTGGAAAAGGCTACAACTAAACCCTGTGCACTTGCAGGCCATCAGTCGACTCGGGATCTCTGTCATGTATTTGCTAGCGACTTACTCATATTAGCTAGAGACAAAACACGCAAACGGTCCAGCCAAGGTAAGGTGGCATTCGTGTGAACCGTGTGTGAGGTCTCAGGGTACTTATATGGTTTATTACAGGCTAGATATACCTGTGTAGACCCTGGGTCCCGACAGCATTGGTATCAGAGCTGGACTATCTGTAGGATTACCAAGCCCTTAGCCGATGTTGAGTCTAGCATTCCATAGTTATATAGGGGCTATTTGATTGATGGGAGGAATATAAGATTCTTTTACTCCTTTCCTTGTGTCACTCTAAGTTCTGAGTCACCCTCTTCTTTGCTACGGGGAATAGGACTTAAGATCTTACCTGTTCTTCTAGGATCACGTGTTACTAGATCGTTCTGTAGACTTATAGGAAGGTTGTTGTCTTCCCAAGATCGGTGTTTCCATAGAATTCAGCTGTTGTGCTGTCAGTTGTCTTGCAGGTTGCCTCATTTTTCATGCCCGTATAGCCGTTATGTTGTCCAAGTTATCCAAGGTTTCTAAATAATTAGATGCATTTGCATGTCTTTTCTCCCTGTTCCGATGTCCTTTTTGGCCAGACTAACCACACTAATTGTTGTGCTGAGGTACTCCGTTACCTTAACCTATCTGTTGGAGTTTTTAGGAAGCCATTATATCTCGAGAGAACCACCCAGTAATCCCGCCTTTGGTCTATGTTCCCAGTGTGATAATTCTAGCCACCATTCTCGAAAGTGTTCCCTGATGTCATTCAATTAGTAGGTATTCTATTTCTAGGTTCTTGAACCCAGGATTCATTCTGCTCATTCCTGTTGATAGTGTTTGCTCGTTCCTTTAGGAAAATTAGTAACTTTTGCTCTAGTCTTCATAGTCTGTGGTATATCATTCTTCCAATACCATGAACTGCTTATGGCAGAGGTTCTCTCTGAACCAAAAGATGACAACAAGAGTGCTCTTGATGAGTTATCCATCCTATGTTTGTGACTCTGCCGATCTTTCTGTTCTGCATGGATTTTCCGAAAGAAATATGTTGAACTTTGTTCAATGTATGTTAATCTATTCTGTTGTATTCCGTAGATTCAGAAAGCCAATCCAGCTTCTGTTCTGTTCTACCTTGGAGTATTACACTCTATTATGTCAGGCATATCATGGGAATTGCACAGCATCTTATGAGTTCTTGATACAGTGATACTTCTCGCCATCATTATTCATTCCTCGGTCTCCGTGTTGTTGTAACCGGAATGTCGACAAGTGAACTGTGATGCCAACTGTCGTGGTATTCTCGCGGGGGGTGCTGCGTCACGGCAGGTGCCATGGGATGGCTTGAAGTGGTGAGGGCAAGGCTACAGTGGAGATCCGGGACGGGTTTGGGCAACTGTACACGGTGGTTTACCCAGGTTCGGGGCCCTCCGTGGGAGGTAACACCCCTACTCCTGCATGTCTGATGTATATGGAGTGTATATGGTAGTACATGGTTGCTCCTAGAGCTGTTTGGAGGAGGAAGAAGGAGGCACTGAGCTCTCCTCTTCTCCTGTGAGAGTGAGAACGAGAGGGAGAGTGAGAGCGTGGCTGGCCTTGAGGCCGTGACCTGTGAGGCCTCCCCTGGTGCTCCTTATAAAGGGGAGCCCAGAGGACAAGGGGTGGCCCACATGCCCACTTCACTATTGGGGGGACACCAGACAGGTGAACAGTGCCGGCTGTCCGTCTACAGTGCTAGCCGCTCATCTACAGTGCCAACCGCTCGTCTACAGTGCTCTTCTGTAGAGCGTGGCCGTCTCGTCTGCGGAGGTCCGACGGGACGTCTGAGGTTGACTCGGCCGGATTCCAGCCGGACGGGCTCCACCCGGACGGCTCCAGCCGGGCGGCTCCACCCGGCCGAGCCCGTATTGGGAACCCGGATGGGAAACCCGGACAGGGAACCCGGATTGGGAACCCGGATGAGGAACCCGGATGGGGAACCCGGCCAGGGAACCCGGATTGGGAACCCGGCCAGGGAACCCGGCTAGGGAACCCGGATTGGGAACCCGGCCAGGGTGAACAGTGTCAGGTTCCAGCCAGGCAGGTCGCCGGGTCGCGAGGCGGCGAGCCGGACGGGACACGGGGTGGCGAGCCGGACGGGTCGCCAGCATGCCAGGGGACGCTCCCCTGGCAAAGTTTTGAAGTGTCGTTTCGCCGTCTTGGGCCTACCCGGGGGTCATCCCCCCGACATTCTTCCAATACCATGAACTGCTTATGGCAGAGGTTCTCTCTGAACCAAAATATCACAACAAGAGTGCTCTTGATGAGTTATCCATCCTATGTTTGTGACTCTGCTGATCTTTCTGTTCTGCATGGATTTTCCGGAAGAAATATGTAGAACTTTGTTCAATGTATGTTAATCTATGCTTCTGCAAATCAGAGAAAATTCCTTGTGTCCTATGAGTTGTTCCCTCCTCGATTGTATTCTGACTTTCGTCTATCAGTTGATAGTCAAGAGTAGTCGTGCATTCGTGTTCGTCGATGCCTTTTCTCTTGTGGTCCGTCCAGCCATTCTATCTCATAATGACTAGGAGAAACAAACTCCAATACCTCATCCATTTCTAGGATCGGGTCAAAGCAGTTGTATTCCGTAGATTAAGAAAGCCAATCCAGCTGCTGTTCTGTTCTACCTTGGAGTATTACACTCTTTTATGTCAGGCATATCATGGGAATTGCACATCATCTTATGAGTTTTTGATACAGTGATACTTCTCGCCATCATTATTCATTCCTCGGTCTCTGTGTTGGTGTAACTGGAATGTCGACAAGTGAACTGTGATGTGTGAATTCAATACTCCTAGCAAACCTATTGCTTGGAAGTTAATGTACAATAATTTCATTCTTAGTGTGTTGGTTATTGAATCACCATTCTAAGATTGATTGTGCTACATAGTCCTTATTTCCTGTTGCACTCTTTGATCAATGAGTTAGGGTTGTGCCAAGCTCTCAAGATCATATCATTTTGCCCTAAAAAGCAAGATTGTTCTCGAGCTTAGTTACATATCGGTGGTTCGTGATTTTCCGGATGTCTTCCCGGAAGAATTACCTGGATATTCCCTAACCATTATGTTGAGTTCGTGATCAAGTTGGTTATCTGTATAAACCACCCCTTCTCCAAGGATCCATGTTGGTTACCCCTGAACTAGTTGGTTAAGCTATACAACAACTTGGAGAGTTGGAAGATAAAAGCTTTACCTAACTTAGTTCATTCCAAAGGGATATCTTTTGTGTGTGTGTGTATGTGTGTGTTGAAGAAAGATGATATCTTCATCGATTGACCTTCGTGATCAATTGTTGTATCTATCATCTTATCCAAATTTTGATTTGAGTGTGGGCTATCGTCAAATCAAAATCAGCACCAGAGATTTTCCTAATGTTGTCTTACTCGTGGATGTTTCCTCGGGAATACACCATTATGTCTCTTGGTCTGACCAATGCTATCATCTTGCTCACATAGTTGTGGAATCTCATCTATATGGATATCTCATTGAATTGTTGTTGAGCCCATCAGCAACAACTTTATCTTCCCCATGATTCATGATGAGCATTATGCTAGTGTTGAAAACTTTGTAAACATCACGTTGATGCTTAGTTCATGAAGTATATGTTTTGATGAAAAAAGTGACTTCCTTTAAGTTCGCATGCATTTGATGCAAGTTGTCACCGTGAATTCGAGAAAGCTTGTTTTTGTTTCCTCTGGAATCATCCCAAGTCATTCATGCATGTGCGAAGTATTCTATTGTTTGGCAGATTGATCACCTTCATTCCATATGTATTCCCTAGCACACCAAGCCACTGATTGATTTGTTCAAGAAAAGAAGTTCATTCTTAAGTGCTCATCCTTAAGGACCCAAACGAACATGCACAAGACTTCATTATCTTCAATGATGGTTCCCAACCAGAACTCAGTAGTGTTTTGTTGTAAGACTTTTATGTGGTCACGATTGTCTTGGATAGCGTGTTCACGTGTATCTTGCAAACCAGCTCATGTTTTGGAGTTTGCTGCGGTAATTCATTTCCCGAGAATCTCGCAACGTCATCTCTTTGATTTGTGTTGCAAACTTTCATTTTAGGCATGCTGAGTCTAAAATATTCTATTACCAATCAGATCTGAATCTCAGGCAGATACGATGGTTGGAACATTTCCCAAGAATTATAACATTGGTCTTCGTGTACACCCGGTAGTGATGTTGAGGCTAACACACCTAGCTGGAAGACCTATGTGATGATCTCTTGATTCAGCAATTTAGCCACTTCCCCATGAGGATTTCGTATGACTTATTCTAGAAGTTGTTCCTTATGGATTCTTTGTGCTCTCGAAGTCTGAAATTTACTTGATGACCATATTGATGCTATCTCCAAAGCATGATCGCGGTATCTAGAACATCAAGGAGAACATTAGAAGTGGAGTGCTAAATGTCTCTTGGTCGATCATCCAGATTTTGTTCCCTTGGCATAGCTAAGGTAAAATCTAAGAAAGTGTTGTCTTCCTTTGCATCTGCATCCTCCATTTGTATTCATCCTGGTAGTATGAGGTGTTGCCAGGATCTTGGCATAGATGTTGGTAAAAGCTTGATGAATATGGAATGCTCAAGTTCTTGAAAGCACGCTCAGATACTAGGTTATATCTTTGGTATCAGTTGGAATGTGCCTTCTCTTGGCCGAATTGTTCTATAACCATAGCTTCCTTTCCAATCTGAGCATGCCAATCTTTTGAATCCTTTTCAACGATCGTTTGTGAATTTGCCTCAGCCTGGTACAAAGTGTTTCGATGATCCCAATATCAAATGTAATTCTTTTTGCCTGACTTAGGAAATAATTCAGCGAGTCACCTTTCCTAAGATGTCTCATTATGGTATCAAGGGCAACTTAACTTCTTGCTACTTTGAAACCCATTCATCATCTTCTTAAGCGTGGAATTGTTGCCTACCAAATTGAAACTTCTTCTTTTGCTTCCTTCCCTCACTCTTGATGTGTGTTTTGTGTCTCAGCTGAAGAGATGTTCTTACGTCTCATTCCATGAGTTAATCGTGAGTTGCTTGATCTTCGTGAAGATCAATTCTTGTAGAGTTTTCCCTTCTCTTTTCGTCGTCGTGTTTGGATGAAGATCTCGTAGCAAGGACATCAAGATCAAGATGTTGCAATGAATCGATGTCTTCAAAGAGTGCAATTGGATCGAGAAGATTGTGTTAGTTCCGTGTCCCCTCTTCCCTCTGACCTTATGTCTTGAATCTCGGGACGAGGTTCTTGTTAAGTGGGGGTGACTTTTCATAGCCCTAGAATATTGTAGTGTAATTAGTGGTAATTAAAAGCATTAGAAACATTCATGCATCATGTTTAAATTCAAAGAAATTTGAACTAAGGAATATTACGAAGCCTCAAAATTTAAATAAAGGGCTAAAACCCTAAATATGTATTCAATGAACCCAAAATGCCCTTCTTTACTGTTTGAGAATTTTGGCAAGAGTTATTAGTCAAACTAAAATTTGTGAACATTTTAAAAGGATTATTTTTGGTCATTGAATTTAAATCAATATGTATTTGAATTTGTGTTTATATTCATAATAAATAGAATATAAATTCACAACCCCTAAAATAATTTATGTGCACTTGGCCTGGTCCACTGAAGCAACATAAATTTATTCAGAAGTTTTTGGCACTGTTTTGAACTCTGTTTGAATTTAAAACAGTGACAAAAGACTGAAATTAAAACAAAAACAGAAATAAAAGAAAAAGGAATAGAAATAGAAATAGGAAGCCGACCTCGCGGCCCAGTTGAACCGGCCCAGCCCATCAGCAGCGGGATCATCTTCAACCTCGTGCCAGTAGGCACGAGGGTGTGTTGCACCGCACACGCAGCCGCAGCCACGTCCCGCGCCAGCTCCTGCTTCCCCCTCGTCCCCATCCACTCGTCGAGGAGACGCTGTGGAAGCCCCTCTCACTCCTTCCTCTCCCTCTGGTTGCTCTGCCCCTCTCCGTCTCTCGTTCCAGCGCACCCCCGAGAGCACCGAGGACGCGCTGTCGTCGCCCGCAAGGCCGCCGTCGTTTCCAAGCTCTGCCAGCATGTCCAGAAGCTCTGTCGAGCTACGCTTCATATCCATGCCGAGGAACGCGTCTCCGGATGCCTTGCATCGTCACAATGACCGCCTTCTTCTCCGCCTCAGCCGCCACATGTCTTCGACCGATTTGTCGCCGTCACGCCTTCCCCGAGCCCGCTGACCAGCCCTTCGAGTTCTTCGTGAGCCCCTCTCCTTTTCCCCTCACTCCCCGTGCTCGATTTCATGCTGTAGCTACCTTTCCTATGAGCCCGAGCTCCGGCCGTCGCCATGGCTGATGAGCTCGTCGATGCAGAGCTTTCCAAGCCTCCCCGTACTGTCTAGCGTACTCCTGGTGCACCATAGATGCCTCCTAGCCCCTTGGTTTGGTCGTTTGCAAGCCACAACGCCGCGCCCGTGTAACCCATGCCTGCAGCCACCGCAAACCTCATCACCAGCCTAGATTCCGGCGACCATTTGGTCCAGAGCCCGCACCATTAGACGCGGCTCGATCCCAGCTAGCCGTAGAGCCCAACCACAGCTCAAACCGTCGCCCATAGCTCGATCCCGAGTGCCTCCGTCGTGATTTTTGGTCACCGGTGGCTAATTGTCGGTTAATCACTGACATGGCTGGTTAATTAGCACTAACTACCCTTGTTAGTTTAACCCTAGCCACTAACAAGTGGGACCCCTACTGTTATTTAACCCCAGGTTTAAAATAACTGTTCGGTTAAGTTAATCCCTGTGACCCCACACGTCTGGTTTGACCAGAGCACGGTCAGCTTTGACTGACCCCACATGTCATTGACTGTGGCTAGCTAATGGCTGTGTAACAAAAGTATTCTCTAGGATTTTAATAAATCAGAAAATGATTTATGAATTTCAGAAAATACTTAAAACTTCTAAAATTCATAGAAAATAATCCATAACTCAGATGAAGAAAAGTTATATATGAAAAATGATCAGAAAAATCCAATGAATCTGTTTATGCCATGTTCATGCATGTTTGAACAACTTAACATTACTATTTAGGACAAATCATGAAAAGGGAATTTAAATAAGTTAGTTTTGGAGTTTGGAAATGCTATAATACTATTTTTCCACTTCAATTAATTAGGTTAATTGTTGCATTAGGTCAATTCAGTACCATAACATGACATGACATACATTTGAATGTGCATTGCAATGTTTTGAATGTTGTTCCCCTTTCTTTGTCGGTGTTTGCTTCTTCTCGGTAGAAGTAGTTCCGACGTAAAGATCGATGTCACTAATGAAGAGCAGTTCTATCTTCAGAAGTGCCAGGCAAGCAAACCCCCTTGATCATGTTCATGCAATTCTACTCTCTCGCTCTTGCCCTCAGTTCAATGCATTAGGATGATTATCGATTCAACTGACACATGTTCTCGGTAGCTGAACCCATTCCTTTGCATGACCTGGCATTATCACAGTACAAAGCTTACCATGTACCTAGCATGATTAGGAGTTGCTTGAAACCATGATGTAGCCCTTCACCATGCTTGCTTATGATGGTTAGAGTTGTGTGTGTCTGATCCATCATGGGCGATGTTTCGGAATGGTTGTGATCATGTTCATGTTAATTGAGGAGTTGTGTTTAAGCCTATGAATTGGTTTGGTAAAGGTGACGATGAGAGGTTGTGTTGGAGAACACGGCGGGTTGTCTCATTGATACCGCTCTTAGGAACTGAGTTCTGAGTTTGTGTTCCAAGACTAGCTACTACCACACGTTGGGAACTCAGTGACCTTGACCCACTCGGTCTATTAATTTACTCGGTCTCTGTCTAGGAGTTGCAAGTAGTTTCAGCTGTTTGATAGGCAGGTGTTGTGGCTTTTTAAGAGAATTACTACCTGGCGAGGTGGGCTTGGGCCATTAGCATGTGGCATGGTGTAGCAAGCGTAGTACCATCCGGCGAGGTGGGCTTGTGAACCCTGCACATAACGTTTGGGGCCGTTTTGGAAACTTCGTCCGGACTTCCATTTCGGGTTCAGTCTCAGCTAGGCGATATCCCTGGACTAGAGTCGTGGTAGGTTAACGGTCGTGGCCGACACCCTCGCCGGCTTTCGCTTGAAGTCTGCCAAGTACATGGTGGTAAGTGGTGAACGCATGTGTGATGAAGTACACCCCTGCATGGTTAATGATCTATTCGAATATCCGTGTCCATAGATAAGGACTACTTGGAGACTTATACTATTCATAAACAACTTTAACGGTTACACTAAAACTATCCAGATAAGTGTGAGGGCTATGGATGGCCTTCTCGTAGGGAAACGAGAGAGGATCCATGGTAGTGTATTGTTGTGGTGACTAACTAGATGGACTCGTGTGCGCTCTCTTAACTCAATCAAAATACTGGTAGTCGTAGTTCAGGTTAGCCAAAGGTCAAAGCTGGCATTCTGCAATATAACCCACAATCCCCATCATTGATACCAGATGCATGAGTAGTTAGTTCTGATGTAAGTCTTGCTGAGTACCTTTGTACTCACGGTTGCTTAATTTAACTTTTGCAGAGGAGACCACCGCCTCACTAGTGGTTCCTACATTGAGTTCGACATTGGCCGAGTTGCTTGGGAATCCCAGACAGCAGTCTGGTTCCTTTGGAGGGTCGTTGTTTATTTCCTGGCTTCTTAAGCCGTTTGTTATGTTTGTCTGTACTCAGACATAATTTGCTTCCGTTGTTGCCTGATGCTTGATGTATGATTGGGTCATGTGACCTATGTGTGTAATATATCTGCTATGTGGCTCATCAGAGCCTTAAATAAATACTTTGAGTGGTAGAGTTATGTTGTGATACCTTGATGTACCAACATATTGTGTGCATAATGTGTGTATGATTATTGAAATGCACGGTATGTGTGGGGTTCGACACCTAGATGTACACCCGCTGGCGGTCATTCTTAGAGAGGAATGTCTCGTTGTGCTTCCATGAACCCCACGGCTCAGGAACACAATGTTCGAGCGACACATGCTCTGCAGCGGCACCGCGTCAACCTCTATACGATCAAGCCTGCCCTGGTTTATGACTAATCATGTTGACTCGGGATCTTAGTCATGTATTTGCTAGCGACTTACTCTTATAAGCTAGAGACAAAAGACACAAACGGTCCGGCCAAGGTAAGGTGGCAGTTGTGTAAACCCTGCGTGAGGTCTCAGGATACTTATATGGTTTGTTACATGCTAGATATACGTGCGTAGACCCATGAAGTCTTCGATGTACTGCCTCGCACCGTCACGTTCCACTTTCCCGCCATTCAAGAAGCCCTCAGACATGTAGTAGGGGTCCGCTACCGCAATTTCCGAGATTTGCTCTTTCCTGATCACGTAGTTTAGATGGAGCACAAAAAGGCGGACGAATGTAAAATCGAGCCGCCTCATGTCATACATCTTGAAGATGTAATCAAAACACAGGAAGAACATGTCCGCGGGGAATGTGTCGACGATGCCTATGGCACTCGGCACCTTAACCGCGTAAAGCGGGTATCCTGGATTATCCGTACAGAGAAGGCTCTTCTCTGTCGACAACACATGCTCATGCAATCTCCTGAGATCCCCTGATATGCCCTTGAGTGCATCCTTCGGTAGCATCAGCTAGCCTGCGACATGGAGAAGCGGCGCATTTAGGACCGGTACACTATCCTCAACCCAGATCGCCGGACGCGGCTGGCTGCTGGAAGCTTTGGCAGCACGGCCTTTCTGCGATCTCTTCCTTTGCTTCTTCTTCCCGGGCACAGGTAATGAGTCTGGCAAAGCCGCCTGGACCGCCGCCCCCATTGTGTTTGGGCTCAGTATTGTACGCTGCTCGGCTGGTTGTTCCTGGGTTGAGGCATCTGGAGGCGCGTCCTGGGAGGATTGCATGAACAGAGACTTCTTGCACTCAACCCAAGGATGTTCCTTCTCTGGTACATCACACATCTCAGTATCCCGATCATGAAGGTCATGGTCATAGCCTGAGTCAGATGGACCTCCGTTGTCATAGGTAGTATTGATGTTCTGGTCAGGGTCATCCTCCTCCATGTCATCATCGATATCTTGATCCACGGGGGCGACATGATTAGCCACTGGAACGGTTGGACCTCCTTCCTCGCGTCCGCTCCAACCGACCAAGACAGAGGGTGGTAATTGGATAGGTGGAGTGATGTTACCATGGATCAGCATCGGCCCGAATGGTGTTGCCGTTGGTGTGCTCCCGGCCGACTCCACACGAAGTAGGGCTTTCGGCCACAGCATCGGCCATTTCTTGCTTAGTATTAGGGTTGCCAGGCTCTCGTCATCCTCTCCCCCGGTTCGAAGCGGAGGAGTCAAATCATCGTAGCCCGCTATTACACGAGCCACAGAAACCCTGAAGGCATCACCGGGCATCGGCCGGCCGTGGAACACGTGATCTAATGGCTTCATTATTGTACCCTTTGCCACATCCACCAACTGACCGTTGATGTGGCATAGTAGGGTGCATGGAGTTTCGTTGGCCTACGAAGACATGTGCGGCGTCAGAGATCCGAAAGGCAAAGGATAGGAAGACTAATATGTTGAGGAGCGTGCGACGCGTAATTACCGTGAGGGCGTTGAGCTCAGCTAATGTCGACGCCCCGCCGAGCATGCCATGGACAGAGGAGGGGCTGCTAGGAGCGGCGGTGGTGGGTGCGGGTGCGGGTGCAGGTCCGGCTGCTATGTTGGCCGAGCTGCTCCAGACGAAGCTGGGAACGGGAAATGGAACGCTGGATTATCATTCATCCACTTCTGGTAGACCACTGAGATGCAAATTCTAGTGCAGCCGCTTCTTTGGCTACCTCGACTGCCGTAGATTTGGCTTCTTCTTTGGCCGCACTTGTGCCTGCCTCGACCGCCTGCGCAACTTGCGTTGCGACGTGCTCTGCGACTTGTTGCTGGATAGATACTGTTCCAAGCCTCCTTCTCTGCCTTCGCGTCTCCTTGTCTTCCTTGTAGTAGTACTTCCACGTGGCGCCATCTCCGGTGCCGACTACACAGCCATACTCCGGCGGCTCGTTCGCCGGCTTTCCTTTGAGTATGTTCAACGCCTGGTTAAAAGGGGTGTCCCACGGGTAATTCATCGATGACTGAGATGACGAGTCGCTTTCAGATTGAAGCCTTTTTTGCTCTTTCTACAAAAGGAAGGTGAACCGTTTAGAAACGTGACTACTAGCTAGCTAGAAAATAGTCGACTTGATTAGAAGCTAAGGTGGTAAATTAATAATTACCAGTAGTCTTATGAACTTCCTCGTCGGCGTGTCCGTGACCCATTCCCCAGTCTTCTTGTCTTTCGTGTACCGGGCCCTGATGAAATCACGGTCCTGCGGGTCGGTGAACTCCGCGAACGGGTCTGGTTGCTGCAGACGTTCACGTTCCGCGTCCTCCTTATCCCACACGGGCTGCTTCCCCGTGTAACCACAGCTTCTGAGGCTGAAGGTTCTTGAAATGTTCTAACTTGGCCTTGGTTACAGCATTAGCGCTAGTAGCCTTGAATTTATCGTAGTCCTCTTCCGTAATCATAGGCCACTTCGCAGAAATCGTTGCGTAGCATGAACCTTCTTTAGCCATCTCTTTTCTCACCCTATTTTTCCAGGCGCTCAAGTCCTTGCTGAACTTTATCATTGCTTTTCTGTTTACCTGATCCATGTTCGGATCTGTTAACGGATCGACATCGGCATTCCAGCCGGGGAACTAGTATCTCTGGTGCAATTTGCTTAGGAGGAGGTCCGCCAAAGGTCCTTTGGCATCTTCTCTTAGGTTTGTCTCATTGATCGAGATGGTCTCTCATAGGATGCACGCTACGTTGTTGCCGTAGCCCGCTGACACCGCCCTAGGACTTTCTGGCTCTCCGGTACCGGGTTGCACTGAGTGGACAATTAGTCTTCCGGTGCTGAGCTTATTTGCGGACCGGTCCACTTCTTCTTCTGAGTGGCTTGGGTACCACCATCTATGGTCCGGTTCCCGGTCTCGGTGCCGGTCTCGGTGCCATCGGTGGTCTCAGTGCCACCACCACCCTCCTGGATGCGAAGGGGGCCCTGCGACCTTTCTTCCCGACTCACCAAAAAGTTGAGGTATGCGTTCGCGGCGGCGGCGGCGTTAGAACCCCCGGCTTCGTCGTTGTGCGCCATGTTGCCTAGGGTTTAATTTGTATGTTTAATTCCAGAACTAATAAAATGAATAATGACATAAAAAAATTGCCTATGTTTTGCCGGAATGTCGTTTAATTCCCGTTCCGACAAATTCCGGGCACTCGATATGTCCTACTTTCTAGCACAAGTCATGCCGAAATCCATGGAAAATTTCGGCATGACCATTGCTAAAAATAGGACATATCAAGCGCCTGAAATTTGCCAGAACGGAAATGAATCAACATTCCGGCAAAACATAGGCCACTCGGAGGTGCTCCCTGCAAAATCATACACATGTCCAAATATTGAGGTATTCGAAAGCACCTACACATGTCCAAGCATTGTGTTGAGCATGCTGTACTACTTTCAATTTGTTTGGATCATCAAAAACCATCTAGTACAGCAGTACCAACTTGATAGCACTACAAAGGGGACAATTTGCAATGGCAGCAGCACAAATTGCAAATGAAGGGCTTTCTGTTAACAAAGTATAAGCTGTCCATGTGTGTACAACGCGTGCTCACCACGAGCTACGGGCGCGACGACCTACGGCTGGGATTCGAGGGGGGAAGAGAGGGAAACGGATGGGGACCTCACCGCGGTGCTCGGTGACGAGGTTGGGACGGCCGAGGATGAGTCAGAGAGGCGGGACGACGGCGTGGGCGATGGGGTCGATCCGGTCTGTGGCTCGGGCAGGGTCGAGTGGGGAGGGCGCGGGGTCCGGCGACGGCGGCTGCGATCAAGAGAGGGAAAGGGATCGAGTGAGGAAAGGGAGTGAGGAATGGGGGGAGGAAGGAAGGAGGAGGCCCGTGCTATACTAAGTGAAACTTAGTAGTAGCGCGGGGTCTCCTGAGCCGCGCTACAGCTACATTAGCTGTAGCGCAGGTGAGGGTACCCCGCGCTACTACTAGGTTTGCTTTTTCTTTTTATTATTTTTCATTACTAAAGTTTACACTTAGCAGTAGCGCGGGTCAGGCACCACGAGTTACAGCTAAGTTAGCTGTAGCGTGGGTGGGGTTACCCCGCGATACTACTAAGTTTCACTCTGTTTCTTTTTATTATTTTTTATTTTCTGGAAATGTATTTTTCTTTTTATTCTGTTTTTTTTCTAAAATGTACTTTTCTTTTTATTCTGTTTTTTTAACAAAGTACAATCGAAGTCGCTCACATACACGAGCATATATACACTCACCCCCTATGAGCACCTCCGAAAGACTGAGCTGGCATAGCATCTTGATATTAGTACATAATATATATTACATCATTTGACCGATAACGGTTAAGTGCGTATACAAAATAGATACATATATAAATGATAGTTCCTCAGCGTCGACGACGTTTCACAGTGATCTTCTTTCCTTTTTTGTTCGTTGTTGGATAATTTAGCCCCTCGTCGTGACTTTTTCTTTTCCATGGAGTACGATCTTTCTTAGGTAATGTAGTCTTACTTCTTCTTTTGACATATGCTTCATCGTCATCATCATCTTCCCTCATCGGGTCGCCGTACTGGTTGTAGTCTTCCTCGTTGGCGACTCCATCCATTCCGACGATGCTCCTTTTGCCTCTCCTCACGACAACACGACTGGGATTGCTCGGGTCGGTTATGAAGAAGCTTGGGTCACGTGCTTAGCGTGTACCCATGGCTCATTTTTGGCGGTGACGTTCATGGTAGCGCTCTTGGCGTCGGTTATAGACATGGTAGTGAAATACCAATTTTCTCTTTGGACGCCCTTAGCCCAGCTGACATGGAACAAAGTCGCGTTGGGCTGTCCAGAGTAGTCAAGCTCCCAGATCTCTTTGACCCTTCCGTTGTATCTTTCAATTACGTCGTCGATGCTGGTCATTGATTCCATTGTCGCCCCTGAGTTCTGATAATCACTGTTTTTATCTTTGGCCTCCGTGTAGAATGTGTATCCGTTGATATCGTATGCCTGATAAGTCGCGAGGTTGACCGCAGGGCCATGTAATAAGGCGTATATGAGATTTCCGTCCTTACAACCCGCTTCCGGGGGATTAGCCAGAACTCGCTCTTTGAACCAACGCAATAAAGAGGAGTTGTGCTCTCTAATAACTTCGGCGTCCGTCTTGCGCAGCCCCCAGTCACGGTACTTCTTTGCAATGATGTCTTTGTGCAGTGTCAACAAAGGATCTAGCACCTGTAGGCGTTGTAGCACTACTAAGTTTGCTCTGTCAAAGTCATTGCGTCGACCCGAGTGGTCCACATGCAATTCCCTCCGGCCAGTGCTGTGAACTGCTCATTCGAGCCTGCCAAGGTACTTGTTGATGGGCAAACCAACAACAGGGTTTCCGACGCCTAGATAATTCTCGCAGAAAGAGATGCACTCTTGGGTCAGATAGCCCTGGACGATGCTTCCATCCGGACGGTGTAGGGGAACACGACAGAAAACAAAAAAATCTGGTACAGCGAGCACGCCCAGGATCACTATGGAGACTACATACAAGGTTTGATCTGATCCGTACCGACTCGTAGCGCAGTGGAAGAAGAGTCGGTGTAGATCGTCGGTGCAGATCCCTGCAGCTAGGATTTACAACGTCCCAACCGCAAGGATGTACTCCCTCGTCGGACAGCCCTTCGGGAGGCGGTCAGACAGTCCCTCGGACGATGTCACGGACAGCCCTCCGGGAGGACCTTCGAAACTCGAACGGAAACTCGGACAGCCCTCCGGGAGGACCTTCGAAACTCGAACGGAAACTCGGACAGCCCTTCGGGAGGACACTCGAAGAGCCCCTCGGGCAAATGATCGAAACTACGACCTCTCTATGGGGTTGCACACATACGGTGTCAGCTATCCGGCAGGGCTTCGCCGTCCAGAACTAGTTCCTGCCGGAACCCAGACAGCCTTTTGGCTCTACGAAACTATTTCGCTGGGAGGGAGAGAGAAGCCAGAAATGTCTATGGCATGTGTATGAGAGCAAGGATGAGTCTTTAGGCAGCCCCTTCCACCTCTATTTATAGGAGGAGGAAGGGGTAGAGGCAAGGGGTAAAAAGACCAAAAGGGGCTCAAGATCTTTTCACCCAAATGCCACATAATGGTGTGTGTAGAACATATCCACCATGAGGTGGAAGGAAACCCCAAGGGACCCCCCCCCACACCACCATGGACGAAATTTGGTGCTGCCCCCTCGGGGGGGCGGGGCCCACCACCTTTCACACACCTTTATTTCTCACCAAAAGTGATTTTCTTCTAGAAGAAAAACCCAAAAAGCACTTTCACTATTCACGAAGACATTTTTCTGCGTCCGTTAAATCCCAAATTATTTCTGTGTGCCTAGAATAATTCTAGTACCCACTAAAACAATTTTGAACGCATTCCGAAATAATTCCGGAACAATGTTTTTCTTCAGCGAAAAGCTACCATAACGGTTCCGGCTGCTCCGGAACATTTCCGGTTTTTCCTCCGGAAAAATCCCAGAAGTTCCGAGAATGATTCTGGCACCCTCCAAGAATTTCCAGACGTGTGCCGAAACCAATTTGACTTAATGGTATACCCTGAAACAACTTTTCAGTTTTGCCGGAACTATTCCGGTGTCCTCTCCAGAACGTTTCCGTTGCGCCCGAAACTTTTCCGGTGATTTTCTCTCAGACTCCCCGTCTAGTATTCAGCACATAGATGACCCTTAAGCATGTGACACTATAGGTTCGGTGAAGTATAGACATGACCCGGAACACTTTCCGATCAATGATCAACATCGGAGCCGTGGACAGCCATATTGACCCCTATACCCAGACGAATGAATATTCGAGTGAACCTCCAGTTGCCGTGTGCTATTCCTGTTGCTTCACGATATATTACAAACACCCGGGGTGAGATTTATTGCATCCCCGTGGATCAAGAACTTGTCCACCATGCAAGTTACCTCATTACCGGTTTTGTTCTCTTTTCTCGTTTCCGTGTTTCGGCATCCCAGTGATCAAATCACAATGTGTCTGGCCAGACGATGATGGATACCGTAACACCGAGAGGGCCCGAGAATATCTCTCCATTGTCGGAGGAGCAGATCCCAATCTTGAGCTATCTCGTTACTTGTCATACTTTTCCGTGAACCCGTAAGCCACCATAATAGCCACCCAGTTACGGATGACGTTTAACAAACCCCAAAGTTCACGAAGCAAGTACGAAGGAACTTGATACTCTCATGGTCTAAGGAATTATGCAAACATTAACTATCCCTGTGTTATTTACCATTAACTTGTGACGAATGTATCTCATAGCATAACATCAATTCGGGTCGATTCAACACAAGTGTTCTAGTAACATTGTGCCCTCAAAATTGCCGGCATAGCCATGCCCATGATCAGGAAAACAGGATCATCATGCAATACTTGAGCCAGTCTTAGAGGCAAGACTAGAAATACATTTTACCGTTTATTATACCACACGTGCATATGAGTTTCCCTCCGAGCCTCGTGGATATTGTAGACTCGAGAATCATTGCAGTTATAGCATGGAACATAAACATTCGTTACAAACTCGGAGATACGAAATAACTGTTATTACTGCCTCTAGGGCATATCTCCTACAGACTCCCACTTGCACTAGAGTCATAATCCAGTTACATGGCTTCCCTAACACCAATGGCAATCCGGTGCTGCTCATGCTTTGCTCGTGGTAGAGGCTTTGTCATCGGGTCTGACACGTTCAGATCCGTGTGAACTTTGCGTACTTTCACTAAACCCGCTTCGACATGATGTTGAATGAGTTTATATTTGTGTTCAATATCTCTTGTCTTATGGTGCAAACTTGGCTCCCTTGCCTGAGCCAAGGCGCCACTATTATCACAATAGATCTCCACCGGGTCCAGAGCACTTGGAACCACACCAAGGTCTTCAAGAAATTGCTTGATCCATACCGCCTCCTTGGAGGCTTCTGAAGCAGCAACATATTCCGCCTCCGTCGTAGAATCCGCCACAGTCTTTTGTTTGGAACTTTTCCAATCAACTGTGCCGCCGTTCAATATGAAAACATAGCCTGATTGAAAGTCATCTGGGTTAGTCATGAAGCCTGCATCAGTGTAACCACTTACAATGAGCTCTTCATCACCTCCGTACACAAGGAGTAAATCCTTGGTCCTTCTGAGGTACTTAAGAATACCCTTGACTGCGGCCCAGTGTTCCAATCCTGGATCACTTTGGTACCGGCTGCTAACACTTAGCGCATAGGAAACGTCCGGTCTTGTACATAACATGGCATACATAATAGAACCAACTGCCGAAGCATATGGAACATCATTCATCTGTACTCGCTCATCGAGTGTCCGAGGACACTGATTCTTGCAAAGCACTGTGCCAGGTGACATGGGGAGTAGGCCTTTCTTGGAGTTCTCCATGTTGAACCTTTTCAACACCTTGTCAATGTACGTGCTTTGGCTAAGCGCTATCAGGCGTTTTGATCTATCTCTATAGATCCTAATGCCCAATACATATGCCGCTTCGCCTAAGTCTTTCATTGAAAAACTTTTCTTCAATGAGTCTTTTATTTCGCTAAGAAAATTCACGTCATTTCCAATCAACAATATGTCATCCACATACAAGATTAGAAATGCTTTTGCGCTCCCACTAAACTTCTTGTAAACACAAGATTCTACGTCATTCCTGATGAAGCCAAACTGTTTGACCACTTCATCAAAACGAATGTTCTAGCTCCTTGACGCTTTCTTCAGACCACAAATGGCTTTCTGAAGTTTGCATACCTTTCCAGCATCCTTATGAACGACAAGACCTTCTGGCTGTATCATGAATACATCCTCTTTGAGGTTTCCATTTAGGAAAGCCGTTTTGACGTCCATCTGCCATATTTCATAATCAAAATAAGCAGCAATTCCCAGTAATATCCGAACAGACCTAAGCATAGCTACGTCGTAGTCCACTCCTGGAACTTGCGTGAACCCTTTCGCGACAAGTCTTGCTTTGTGGATAGTAATGTTACCATCCGCGTCCGTCTTTTTTTTTTGAAAATCCATTTACAACCAATGGGCTTTACGCCTTCTGGAAGTTCTTCCCAGTTCCAAACTTGGTTTTCGTACATGGATTCCATCTCGGATTTCATGGCCTTGTGCCATTCCCTTGAGCAAGGCCCCGCCATCGCTTCCTTGTAGTGCGCAGGTTCATCGTCTTCAAAAATGAAGATTTCGTTATGAAACCACTCAGGTGGCTGGATAGCCCTACCTGATCTACGCGGTTCAGTTACAACATTGTCTGAAGTTTCCGCATCACATGCGACAACTTCCGGCTCGGTTGTAGGGATAATTTGCAGAATTTCTTCCGGTTCCTCAGCCATAACAACGGTTGCCGAAGATTCACTAATCTCATTAAGTTGTACTATCCTCCCACTTAATTCTTGGGCGACAAACTCTTTCTCAAGAAAGTGTCCAACTCTTGCGACAAACACTTTGCCCTCGGACTGGTTGTAGAAGGAATACCCAATGGTGTCTTTGGGATAACCTACAAAGTAACATTTGTCTGATCTGGGGTCGAGTTTGCTTGGTTGTAAACGTTTTACATAAGCTTCACAACCCCAAACCTTGAGATGTGACACATTGGGTTTCTTACCATACCATAATTCAAATGGCGTCGTCTCAACAGACTTAGGCAGTGCTCTGTTTAATGTATAAGGGGCAGTGAGTAGTGCGTGACCCCAAAAGGATATCGGTAGATCTGTAAGAGACATCATCGACCTTACCATGTCTAACAAGGTTCGGTTACGTCGTTCCGACACTCCGTTTCGCTGTGGAGTTCCGGGAGGCGTAAGCTGTGAAACGATTCCATGGTCACTCAGATGTTCGCCAAACTCATGACTAGATATTCGCCTCCGCGATCAGACCGCAGAAACTTAATCCTTTTGTTACGATGATTTTCCACCTCATTCTGAAATTCTTTGAACTTTTCAAAGGTTTCCGACTTATGCTTCGTCAAGTAGATATATCCATACCTACTTAAATCATCAGTAAAAGTCACGAAGTAGAAATACCCACCCCGTGCGATTGTGCTCATTGGACCACATACATCACTATGTATTATATCCAACAATTCACTCGCCCGTTCAGGATGACCCGTGAATAGCGTCTTGGTCATTTTCCCCATCAAGCAAGCTTCACATGTGTCAAATGATTCAAAATCAAAGGACGGTAAAATTCCATCTTTATGGAGTGTTTGCATGCGTTTCTTTCCGAAGTGGCCAAGGCGACAGTGCCACATGAAAGTGGTGGTGGTATCAGCCTTCTTAAGGCGTTTAGCATTCACGTTAAAGACATCATTTCCACACTCAAGATTTAGTATGAAAAGGCCCCCAACAATGGGTGCAAATCCATAAAACATATCCTTACAATAAAGTGAACAACCATTGTTCTCTGACTTGTACGAATACCCATCGTGTACTAAACATGATCCGGAGATAATGTTTCTACACAATAGTGGAACAAAATAACAGTTATTTAGTTCTAAGATAAATTCTGAAGTGAGACGTAGAGGCATAATGCAGACGGCTTGAGCGGCGATTCCAGTGCCGTTCCCGACGCGCATCACGACTTCATTCTTTGCTACTTTGCGCACTTTCTGAAGCCCCTGTATCGAGTTGCAAATGTGAGCAACCGATCCGGTATCAAATACCCAAGACTTAGAATTTTCGCTAGCAAGCAAAATGTCAATGACATTAACATGTATAACAATTATACCTTTTCCGGTTTTCCCGGACTTCTTATCTTCCAGATACTTCTTGCAGTTTCTCTTCCAGTGTCATGTGCCCTTGCAGTAGAAGCACTCAGTTTCATTCTTGGCCTCGCCCTTAGAGTTGCTTTGGGAGCCGGTCTTACCGGCGCCCTTGCCCTTCTTAGGCTTGCCTTTCTTTTTGAAACTGGCGGTTTTATTCACAAGCAACACTTGCTTGCGATTTTTCTGCAGTCCTCCTTCCGCAGTTTTCAGCATGGCGAGCACCTCTTCCGGTGTCTTCTCCATCCCACTCATGTTGTAGTTCATGATAAAACCGTCGTAAGACGGGGGGAGTGAAGAAAGCATCATGTCCATCATATGGTCAGGTGGAAGTGGAAATTCCAGGGTTTTAAGCCTTTCAGCATAGCCAATCATTTTGACTACGTGTTCGCCAATTGAACTGCCCTCAGCCATCTTGCATTCCATCAAGGTCTTCATGATATCAAATCGTTCAGACCTTGCGGTTTCCTTGTACAGGGCATCCAATTCCCGGATCATATCACGGGGTTTATGGAATTTAAAATGTTTTGGAAGCCCTGGACTCGTGCAAGCTAGTATGAGGCACTGCACTAAGTTATGATCATCATCCTTAGGGGCCCAGACATTTTGTTCATCTTCCGGGGCATCTGCCGCCGGTTTAGCTGGAAGAGCAGTTTCAAGCACATACATTTTCCTAGCGCTCCTGAGGACAATCATCAGGTTACGGACCCAGTCCGCATAGTTGCTTCCAGTCGCAGCTAACTTTTCTTTCTCTAACATCGGGCCTAAGTTGAACGCGGCGTTGCGAGCCATTTGATCTACAACGGTAAACACAAGTTTCACTTAGACTTTGTTCATAATGATTTTGCACTAGTGAATAAACAATTTTATCCTAAAGTGCGCTCCCACTCAAATCAATATCTCTCAAAATTGATTATGAGTGATTCAAGACCCGCATTTCATTTCAACGTCACGGTTCGAGATGAACTCAAATGGCGTGAACTTCAATCGGTAGGCAAACTTGCCGATCACATCTTTATGTGATTCTTGTTCATCTTTCGATGCGTGTGTTCCGAGCTCAGGACTGTCCTGCCTGAACGTCAAGTCAACACTAGTACAAAACAGGGCATCGGTCCACCCCTGAGAAGCCCATTAGTCCCGGTTCACTCACGAACCTGGACCCATGGGGGCATCAGTCCTGGTTCGTGAGGCTAGGGTGACGGCCGGGCCTCGTGGGCCATTGGTCCCGGTTCGTCTGACTCCTTTTGTCCCGGTTCCAGACACGAACCAGGACCAATGCGCCTCGCTCCTGGCCCACAACCATTGGTCCCGGTTTGTGGCTGGAACCCGGACTAAAGGTGACCCCTTTGGTCCCGGTTCCAGCCACGAACCGGGACCAATAGCCTCTTCTTCTTATCTTCTTTCTAAAAGAAAAAAGTTCTTACTTGTTTGTTTTAATTAGATGCTCTAGAGAGTTATATGTTGTTCAATAATAAGAACTATATAACGCACGTAGATGAACCGGCAATGGATGTACGGTGACCGACGCACCTCCGAGTATATTAAGGGCCTGCATAATTTTCTCGAAGCGGCTGAGGCAAACAAGCAGAATGGTTTTATGCATTGTCCATGTACTGTCTGTGAGAATACAAAGGCTCTCTCCAACTCTAAAACCCTTCACTTCCACCTGCTTGAGAAGGGTTTTATGCCACACTATAATGTTTGGACCAAGCACGGAGAAAGAGGGGTTATGATGGAAGACAACGAAGAAGAAGAGGATGATGACAACTACCCGCCCCCTGAATACGTTGATGCTGCAATGGGGGAAGCTGAAGATCAAGAGGAACCAGATGATGTGCCCGATGATGATCTTCGCCGGGTCATTGTTGATGCACAGAGAGAATGCGAAAGTGAAAGGGAGAAGTTGAAGTTCGATCGCATGTTAGAGGATCACAAAAAAGGGTTGTACCCAAATTGCAAAGATGACAACAGAAAGCTCGGTACCACACTGGAATTGCTGCAATGGAAGGCAAACAATGGTGTATCTGACAAGGGATTTAGTTCGCTACTGAAAATAATGAAGAAGAAGCTTCCAAAGGATAACGAATTGCCCGGCAGTACGTATGAAGCAAAGAAGGTTCTATGCCCTCTAGGATTGGAGGTGCAGAAGATACATGCATGCCCAAATGACTGCATCCTCTACCGCGGTGAGTACGAGGATTTGAACGCATGCCCGGTATGCGGTGCATTGCGGTATAAGATCAGACGAGATGACCCTTGTGATGTTGAGGGCGAGCGCCCCAGGAAGAGGGTTCCTGCCAAGGTGATGTGGTGTGCTCCTATAATAGCATGGCTGAAACGTCTGTTCAGAAACAAAGAGCATGCCAAGTTGATGCGATGGCACAAAGAAGACCGTAAGAAAGACGGGAAGTTGAGAGCACCCGCTGACGGGTCGCAGTGGAGAAAAATCGAGAGAAGGTGGGGGGACTTTGCAGGTGACGCAAGGAACGTATGGTTTGGTTTAAGTGCAGATGGCATTAATCCTTTTGGGGAGCAGAGCAGCAATCATAGCACCTGGCCCGCGACTCTATGTATCTATAACCTTCCTCCTTGGTTGTGCATGAAGCGGAAGTTCATTATGATGCCAGTGCTCATCCAAGGCCCTAAGCAACCCGGCAATGACATTGATGTGTACCTAAGGCCATTAGTTGAAGAACTTTTACAGTTGTGGAATGGAGAAGGTGTACGTGTGTGGGATGAGCACAAACAGGAGGAATTTGACCTACATGCGTTCCTGTTTGTAACCATCAACGATTGGCCTGCTCTCAGTAACCTTTCAGGACAGACAAACAAGGGATACCACGCATGCACACACTGTTTAGATGACACCGACAGTATATATTTGGACAAATGCAGGAAGAATGTGTACCTGTGGCATCGTCGATTTCTTCCGACCAACCATCAATGTCGAAACAAAGGAAAGCATTTCAAAGGTGAGGCAGATCACCGGAAGAAGCCCGCCCTCCGTACTGGTGATCACATACTTGATATGGTCAATGATTTACAAGTAATCTTTGGAAAGGGTCCTGGCGGACTATCTGTTCCGACTGACGATGCGGGACGCACACCCATGTGGAAGAAGAAATCTATATTTTGGAACCTACCCTATTGGAAAGACCTAGAGGTCCGCTCTGCAATCGACGTGATGCACGTGACGAAGAATCTTTGCGTGAACCTGCTAGGCTTCTTGGGAGTGTATGGGAAGACAAAAGATACACCGGAGGCACGGGAGGAACAACAACGTGTGCATGAAAAAGACGGCATGCATCCAAAGCAGTATGAAGGTCCTGCCAGCTACGCTCTTACCAAAGAAGAGAAGGAAATGTTCTTTGAATGCCTGCTCAGTATGAAGGTCCCGTCTGGCTTCTCGTCGAATATAAAGGGAATAATAAATATGGTAGATAAAAAGTTCCAGAACCTAAAGTCTCATGACTGCCACGTGATTATGACGCAACTGCTTCCGGTTGCATTGAAGGGGCTTCTACCGGAAAACGTTCGATTAGCCATTGTGAAGCTATGTGCATTCCTCAATGCAATCTCTAAGAAGGTGATCGATCCAGAAATCCTGCCAAGGTTAAGGAGTGATTTGGTGCAATGTCTTGTTAGTTTCGAGCTGGTGTTCCCACCATCCTTCTTCAATATCATGACGCACGTCCTAGTTCATCTAGTCGACGAGATTGTCGTTCTGGGCCCTGTATTTCTACACAATATGTTCCCCTTTGAGAGGTTCATGGGAGTCGTAAAGAAATATGTTCGTAACCGCGCTAGGCCAGAAGCAAGCATCTCCATGGGCCATCAAACAGAGGATGTCATTGGGTTTTGTGTTGACTTCATTCCTGACCTTAAGAAGATTGGTCTCCCTCAATCGCGGTATGAGGGGAGACTGACTGGAAAAGGCACGCTAGGAGCGGACTCAATAATATGTAGGGACGGGCATTCTTGGTCTCAAGCACACTACACAGTTCTACAGAATTCTACCTTGGTGACCCCGTATGTCGATGAACACAAGAATAATCTGCGCTCCAAACACCCGGAGCAGTGTGACGACTGGATTACATATGAACACATCAGGACTTTCGGCAGTTGGTTGCAAACACGTCTCATGGGTGACAACACTGTTTCTGATGAGCTGTACTCGTTGGCCAGGGGACCATCTTCGACTGTATTGACTTACAAAGGGTACGAGATAAATGGGAATACATTTTACATGATCGCCCAAGATCAAAAGAGCACCAACCAAAACAGCGGTGTCCGCTTTGATGCAGCAACCAAGAGGGGAAAGGACACATATTATGGTTACATAGTGGACATATGGGAACTTGACTATGGACATGATTTCAAGGTCCCTTTGTTTCAGTGCAAATGGGTCAATCTGTCAGGAGGCGGGGTACAGGTAGACCCACAGTACGGAATGACAACAGTGGATCTCAACAATCTTGGGTACACAGACGAACCATTCGTCCTAGCCAATGATGTGGCGCAGGTTTTCTATGTGAAGGACATGTCTACCAAACCGAGAAAAAGAAAAGATAAGGAAGCGAATACATCATACGATGAGCCAAAGCGCCACATAGTTCTTTCAGGAAAAAGAGACATCGTGGGATTGGAGGGCAAGACAGACATGTCTGAAGATTATGAAAAGTTTCATGAAATTCCTCCCTTCAAAGTCAAGGCTGACCCAAGCACCCTGTTAAACGATGAAGATTATCCATGGTTACGGCGCAATAAGCAAAGGACACAAGTGAAGAAAAAGTGAAGACTTTCTCTCCACAACTACATCATTGCAGTTACATGTGAAGAAATTAAATGAAATCCTTTTGTAATAGATGAGTTTTCGTCCGAAACCCTGATACTTCGAAATAGATTGTCCATTTTGTACACGAAGTGCATCCAGTTTTTGCCGTAACCCTCTCAACTTTTTAGCACATGCTATGTGGGTGAAATGATGATACCATGCCAACTTTCAACCTTTTCAGAGTTCATTTGAAGTGCTTTTCAATTTCAGGGTCATTTAGCTCAAAGAATGAACTAATAGCAAAAAGAATGAACTGGAAAACCTTTATGAAACTCTAATAGCAAAAATAATGAACTAAAAATATCAATTAAAAAATTCTGTTATGATCAACTAAAATAAAACTATAATATTCTTCAATACCAAAAAGAATCAACTAAAAATCTTTTATAAAACTCTAATAGCAAAAGGAATCAACTAAAAATATTTTATAAACCTCTAGTATTGATGAAACTAAAATTATATAAAATTTATGCAACTAAAGTTATCAAAGTATTTTTTGTTAAAAACTTTAATAGCAAAAAGAATCACTCAAAAACTCTAAGTATTTAGTTGTAAGTAGAAACAAAAGAAAATAAATAAAGCAAAAAAAAAACAAAAGAAAATAAATAAAGCAAAAAAAACAAAAGAAAATAAATAAAGCAAAAACTCTAAGTATTTAGTTGTAAGTAGAAACAAAAGAAAATAAATAAAGCAAAAAAAAACAAAAAATAATAAATAAAGCAAAAAAAACAAAAGAAAATAAATAAAGCAAAAAAAACAAAAAAAATAAAGCAAAAAAAAACAAAAGAAAATAAGTAAAGCAAAAAAAATGCCGGCTACTGGGCAACCACGGCCTGCATACGACTAGAAACCCGCTAGTTGGGCCAGGATGCAGGCCCGCAGAAGGCCCAGTAGGCCCATGGCAGAGAGAGTGAGTTTAGGCCCGTAGGCCTGCATTAGAGAGGAGCTCGAAACGGTGGCCGCAGTCGCGCTTATAAACTAGTGCGGGCGCTAGTCAACTAGCGAGGTGGGACTAAACTTCCACGCCCCGACGCCGTAGAGCCCTTTGGTCCCGGTTCGTGGCACCAACCGGGACCAATGCCCACCTTTGGTCCCGGTTGGTGGCACCAACCGGGACCAATGCCACCCTTTAGTCCTGGTTGGTGCCACCAACCGGGACCAAAGGTCTCTGCTTCCCGCCCTTTGGGCTGACGAAAAGAGACCTTTGGTCCCGGTTGGTGGCACCAACCTGGACTTAAGGTGGGCATTGGTCCCGGTTGGTGGCACCAACCGGGACCAAAGGTCTCCCTATATAAGCGGGAGTTGGGAAAATTTGCCAAAGACATCTGCTGTTTCCCCCGACGACGCCGAGCACATCGACGCCGCCAGGCTGCCCGAGCTCGCCGTCGACGCCCTCGCCGCCCTCTGCCCCGTCGACGCCGTCAGGCTGCTCCTCGTCGCCATCGCCGCCGAGCCCCCGCTGCCCCGACGCCCTCGACGCCCTCTGCCCCGACGCCGGCGCTGCTCCCCGCGCCCCTGCTGCCCCGACGCCGCCCGCCGTGCCCCCCTGCCCCTACCCCGACGCCGCCCCCAGTGAGCCACCCCCCTTCCCCCGCGCCGCCGCCACTGCTCTGCTTGCCGCGCCGTGCCCCTGCTCTGCTTGCCGCGCCGCCGCCGCCCCCGCCGCCCCGGCCGGATCTGCCTTTTTTTTTGTTGTATGTATATGCAGTATGTATGTATGTATGGATGGATGCTGTATGTATGTATATGCAGTATGTATGTATGGATGGATGATCCATAGAAAGTTTTTATATATGCATTGATACAATTTTAATTTTGTTCATAGATTTTTTTTTGTTCATAGATGTATGTTTTTTTTTTGTTTATAGAAAGTTTTTATATATGAGCAATGATGATCCATAGAAAGTTTTTATATATGCATTGATATATGAGAAATGATGATCCATAGAAAGTTGTTATATATGCATTGATACAATTTTATTTTTGTTCATAGATTTTTTTTTGTTCATAGATGTATGCTTTTCTTTGTTTATAGAAAGTTTTTGTCATGAGGGGGGACGTCGGACATGCATGAGAGAGAGGCGGTCCGCTCGTCGGACATGTCATGTGGATTTTTTTTGTTGATATAGAAAACTCCGGTAACTTTGACATGAGGGGGGGACGTCGATCAACCCCCTCCCGCCCCTACCCGTAAAAGTTAAAATGTTCATATATTCAAAATGAGTTAAAATGAGTTAAAAGTTACTTACTCCCGGTCCGCTCGCCCGACCAACTCAAGAGGCCACCTGTACCCCCTCCCCGATAACTTCGACATGAGGGGGGACGTCGGACCTGAGGGGTGAGCGTCGTTGTCGTCTCCCCCCTCCCCGATAACTTCGACATGAGGAGGGACGTCGGACATGACATGAGGGGTGAGCGTCGTTTTCGTCTACCCCCTCCGGTAACATAGATAACTCCGGTAACATAGATTTATCAAGAATGCCCCCATTATGGATGTGCACAAGTTGATCCAATTTTTTTCTGATCTCATATATATATATATTCTTCTATATTTGCAGAAACTATGGATCAAAGAGACTTGGAACAAGAACAGTTGTTGGGGGAGATAATCCTCGCCGGAGGTGATGCTGTCTTGTCGTTTCTCAACGACACCGATGGAACAATGGAGGAGGAAGGACATGATCATGATGGCTCCGGTGACATGATCATGATGGCTCCGGAGGTGCTGACTAGCTAATTGATGCATTAATTGTTTTGGTATGTACATATATTAACTCTTCTTTCTTCTTTTATAGCCCTCCGGATCGAGCCAAACTTCGGTAACGAGACGAGGCCCGAAGAAGAGGTTGCGCAAGGATGAAAGGTTCACGATCACAGCACTCGCGGACGATGGCCTACCGATTGAACCCAAGCGGACCAAGGACGCATTTTCTGCTCAGGGCGGAGCTATTGTTAGGGACAACATCCCGATCAGCATCAAGCAATGGAATAAGCCTAAGGACGACGCCCCTGAAGGTGATTATGTCACCGATAGACAGAAAGATGATCTTTGGACCTTGCTGAAGGCAAATTTCACCCTACCGCCAGAGGAGGATCCGAATAAGCCAGTTATAGAGCCACTGGTCAAGGCGTGTGCTCTTAAGAAGATGGCAGATCTATTCAGGAGGTGGAAGAAGGAGTTGAAATCAAAGTTTGTCGACAAAGGTGAGACTCCAGAATTCATCGGCCGATTTGAGAAGATAAGAGATCACTGGCCCGCATTTGTGGCCTACAAGACATCAGACAAGAGTAAGAAAATGTCAGAGACAAACAAGAACAACGCTGCAAAGAAGCAGTATCACCATCACACGGGGTCAGGTGGCTACCTCAAAGCCCGGCTGTTGTGGGACAAAGCTGAGAATGACCTGATTGCTAAAGGGGTCGAACCAGAGACATTGAACTGGCCAGACCGTTCAAGGACTTGGTTCTTCGGGGTTGGGGGAACTTTGGACCCTGAAACAGGGAAGTGCCGTTGGACGGACGAGCAACTTGCAATACCCGTCACGAAGCTTCAGAAGTATATCACCGCAGCGCAGGAAGGGACGTTCATTCCCGACAGAGAGAAGGACGAGAAGTAACTGTCTTAGACTCGAGACGTAAAGATCCCAAGAATTATGCGGACATGACTGCAATGCTCAAGAAGTAAGTTCAGTCGATACCGGGACCATATCGGCATGCAACTTTCGTTAATTTCCTGATATCAAGTAATCATTTTCTTTGCCTGGCAGGGTTTGGAAGAAGTTCACCCGAAAGGTTCCCGGTCTAAACAAAGAGTTGCGATTTACGCACCCCAAAGTAAGTAGTACTAGCTAGTTCTGCGCATCTCTAATTGATTCAAATTTTCATCAATATATCATTACCATGCTTGCTTATCAGCTTGATTGAACTCTATTCTCGTAAAGTGCTTGTACCAGAAAGAAGGGACTGTTTTATGTGCATACTACGTATGCGAGTTCATTCGCCACTCGACCTCTAAACGGGGCTTCTCTGACAAACAATTTGAAGTACGTAAATAATATTCACAATTTTATTTTATATATTACCATCAATTGTGTTGAGTTTTATTCATATATATGCATGTATTGACCCCCTTCTTTAAATTAGATCTGGCAGATGCGGGATGAACTCCTACCACATGATCGCATACGAGCAATTCAAGAGGAATTGGCGGGATTCTTTCTTGACCACGTCATACCTAAAGACGGGGAATACCATGCGGATTTGTGATTGGATCTTAGGTAGATGATGTTAGGGATTGTAAAAGATGTTATATTGTATATATGTAGTACCGTCGGATAGATATACGAAAACTTGTTGTTCAACCAAGCACGGAGAAAGAGATGTCACATCTCTCTATATATGTTCAGCATGACGATCTTGTGTAATTAATGGTTTCCTTCATTTTCTTATTAGCTAGCATCGAGTTATCTCTATATGTATAGTAGCTACCGTCGACCGAGCATGGAGAAAGAGAGGACACTTCTCCCTATTAGCTAGCTAACACAATATGAAACCCCTAAATTAACTCTCCAAAACCCCCCAACCCCCCCCCTTCAAAAAAAAAACCCCAGCTCCTGCCAGATGCTGACGCGTGGATGACCTTTGGTCCCGGTTGGTGTTACCAACCAGGACTAAAGGTCCTCCTTCCTGGGCTCCCCGCAGCGGCCACGTGGATGCCTTTTGGTCCCGGTTGGTGTTACCAACCGGGACTAAAGGTCCTCCTGCCTGGGCTCCCCGCAGCGGCCACGTGGAGCCCCTTTGGTCCCGGTTCGTAAGCGAACCGGGACTAAAGGTTTTGGGCTTTAGTCCCGACCCTTTAGTCCCGGTTCCAGAACCGGGACTAAAGGCCCTCTGGAACCGGGACTAAAGGCCCTTTTTCTACTAGTGCAACCAAGTGATCTGGCTGCAAGGTCTCAACTCACCCGCCTCACACTTCTCTAATCGTTCGCACCCATGGACATCATGTGATGCCCCGAAGAGATAGGTGCCGTGACGGTGCTACACTTGGGAGAACACTAACTACTTGATATTTTTAAGTGAGAGATCACCCTAATAAAAGGCTACTACCGCGCAATCAAAAGGGTGCATCATAAGGGATAAACATCTTAGGCAATTCATAATAGCATGATATGGTATAGCCCCTTCTGACGGAGAAGTCAAGTATTTCTTCGTCTTTGGCATTTGCGTCGGAGTTCACCTTCGCGAAGATGGCCACCACCTTGTCGATGTACCAGATAATATTGCTATCTCTATAGCTAATAAAATAAGTGCATTACTTAAGGTTGACACGCAGGTCATTAAAGTGACAATTATATGGCTCCAGCCATCATGCCGAATCATGACACGCAGGTCATGTTAATAAATTTACATCATATAGTCATCTCATACATAATCGAATTAATATGAGCATTGCTATACCACATCACATGCACATCCTGCAAAACCAAGTTAGACGCCTCTAATCGGTTTATGCAAAATTTTATTTTACGTGGCTTCTAAGGTTTTGACTTAAATCGCAGCTACCAACGTTTTATCATCAAGTATGATTATTAAAGTCGCTAGATTAACATCTCGGGGTGTATGAAACACGAGATAATAAAATCTCGAGCCCCATACTAAACTTCGTCATACGCATGACCCCCGTGCAGATCATATCTGCATTGCCCTTTCATCTGCGAATTTCATCTTTCTTTTGACTATGGCGGAACCCAAAGAACTGATAGCACTTCGTTGGTCAATCAGGATCGCGGATTGCCAGAACTTTGTCAAATTCCACCATGCTGTCTCGAGATCAGAAATACACAAATTCTAGGGAAGCAACAAGAACATCGGGTAACAGATTCATCTGCCACCCGCATAAATAATTTTCAGCAATAGATCTCATCTACTCTAGAATTATATTATGCAATACCCATACATCTCCATGTATTCTAGATCGTAACCTGCATCTACGCATAGCACGGCTCTTGATGCCACTGTAGGGGAACGCGATAGAAAACAAAAATTTCCGGTACAGGGAGCACGCCCAGGATCACTATGGAGTCTGCATACAAGGTTTGATCTGATCCGTACCGACTCGTAGCACAGCGGAAGAAGAGTCGGTGTAGATCGTCGGTGCAGATCCCTGCAGCTAGGATTTACAACCTCCCAACCGCAAGGATGTACTCCCTCGTCGGACAGCCCTTCGGGAGGCGGTCGGACAGTCCCTCGGACGATGTCACGGACAGCCCTCCGGGAGGACCTTCGAAACTCAAACGAAAAGTCGGACAGCCCTTCGGGAGGACACTCGAACAGCCCCTCGGGCAAATGATTGAAACTACGACCTCTCTATGGGGTTGCACACATACGGTGTCAGCTATCCGGCAGGGCTTCGCCATCCAGAACTAGTTCCTGCCGGAACCCAGACAGCCTTTCGGCTCTACGAAACTTTTTCGCTGGGAGGGAGAGAGAAGCCAGAAATGTCTATGGCATGTGTATGAGAGCAAGGATGAGTCTTTAGGCAGCCCCCTCCACCTCTATTTATAGGAGGAGCAAGGGGTAGAGGCAAGGGGTAAAAAGACCAAAAGGGGCTCAAGATCTTTTCACCCAAATGCCACATAAGGGTGTGTGTAGAACATATCCACCATGAGGTGGAAGGAAACCCCAAGGGGGCCCCCCACACCTCCAAGGATGAAATTTGGTGCTGCCCCCTTTGGGGGGGCCCACCACCTTTCACACACCTATATCTCTCACCAAAAGTGATTTTCTTCTAGAAGAAAAACCCAAAAAAGCACTTCCACTATTCACGAAGACATTTTTCTGCGTCCGTTAAATCCCAAATTATTTCTGTGTGCCTAGAATAATTCTAGTACCCACTAAAACAATTTTGAACGCATTCCGAAACAATTCCGGAACAATGTTTTTCTTCAGCGAAAAGCTACCATAGGGGTTCCGGCTGCTCCGGAACATTTCCGGTTTTTCCTCTGGAAAAATCCTAGAAGTTCCCAGAATGATTCTGGTACCCTCCAAGAATTTCCAGACATGTGCCGAAACCAATTTGACTTAATGGTATACCCTGAAACAACTTTTCAGTTTTACCGGAACTATTTCGGTGTCCTCTCCGGAACGTTTCCGTTGCGTCCGAAACTTTTCCGGTGATTTTCTCTCAGACTCCCCGTCTAGTATTCAGCAGATAGATGACACTTAAGCGTGTGACCCTATAGGTTCGGTGAAGTATATATATGACCCGGAACACTTTCCGATCAATGATCAACATCGGAGCCGTGGACACCCATATTGACCCCTATACCCACACGAATGAATATTCGAGTGAACCTCCAGCTGCCGTGTGCTATTCATGTTGCTTCACGATATATTACAAACACCCGAGGTGAGATTTATTGCATCCCCGTGGATCAACAACTTGTCCACCATGCAAGTTACCTCATTACCGGTTTTGTTCTATTTTCTCGTTTCCGTGTTTCGGCATCCCAGTGATCAAATCACAATGTGTCTGGCCAGACGATGATGGATACCGTAACACCGAGAGGGCCGGAGAATACCTCTCCATCGTCGTAGGAGCAAATCCCAATCTTGAGCTATCTCGTTACTTGTCATACTTTTCCGTGAACCCGTAAGCCGCCATAATAGCCACCCAGTTACGGATGACGTTTAACAAACCCCAAAGTTCACGAAGCAAGTACGAAGGAACTCAATACTCTCATGGTCTAAGGAATTATGCAAACATTAACTATCTCTGTGTTATTTACCATTAACTTGTGACGAATGTATCTCATAGCATAACATCAATTCGGGTCGATTCAACACAAGTGTTCTACTAACATTGTGCCCTCAAAATTGCCGGCATAGCCATGCCCATGATCAGGAAAATAGGATCATCATGCAATACTTGAGCCAGTCTTAGAGGCAAGACTAGGAACATATTTTACCGTTTATTATACCACACGTGCATATGAGTTTCCCTCCGAGCCTCGTTGATATTGTAGACTCGAGAATCATTGCAGTTATAGCATGGAACATAAACATTCATTACAAACTCGGAGATACAAAATAACTGTTATTACTGTCTCTAGGGCATATCTCCTACAGACGGGACATGTTACGAACAAATCGTTTGATGACCCCATTCATCCTTTCGAACGGCATCATGCTGTGCAGGAATGTCGGCCCAAGGTCGATGATGTTGTCCACAATATGGACACACAGATGCACCATGACGTCAAAGAATGCGGGCGGGAAGTACATCTCAAGCTCACACAGTATGACAATGATCTCTTCCTGTAGCCTTCCGAGCTACTTCACGCTGATCGACTTTAGAGAGATAACGTTGAAAAAATTGCAGAGACCAATAAGCGTATCACGGACGTGCTGGTCCATTATCCCTCTAAGTGCAACTGGGAGTATCTGCGTCATCATCACGTGACAGTCATAAGACTTCATCCCGCTGAACCTTTTCTTCTTGGTGTCTAGATATCTGCTTATCTTGCCACAGTAACCGAAACTAACTTTGATTCCGGCAAGGCACTTGAAGAATTGATCGGTCTCCTTCCCACTTAAGGTGAAGCAAGAGGGGGGGGGGCAGTAATGTTCTTGCCGTATTGGCACGTCCTCGACACGCCTCATAGCCTTGATGTCATTCATATCACAAAGAATGTTACTGAGAGCTTGCTTGGCACACTGATGAACATGCTAGAGAAGACCAAAGATGGGCCGAAGGCAAGAAGCGACTTGAAAATTTTGGGTATCAAGAAAGATCTTCACGGAGACCCCCCCTAAGTCGTCGGAAGAGACGGAGACGGAGACGGAAGACAGGGGCAAAAAAGTCTACAAGAAGGAAGAATATTATTGCCCCCCCCCTCTTGCTACACCTTAAGCCCGAAGGAGATCGATCAATTTTTCAAGTGCCTTGCCAGAATCAAAGTTAGTTCCGGTAACTCGGGGTAGATAAGCAGATATCTAGACACTAAGAAAAAAAAGGTTCAGCGGGATCAGTCTCATGACTATCACGTGATGATGACGCAGATACTCCCGGTTGCACTTAGAGGGATAATGGACAAGCACGTTCATGATACGCTTACTGGTCTCTGCAATTTTTTCGACGTTATCTCTCGAAAGTCGATCAGTGTGAAGCAGCTCGGAAGGCAACAGGAAGATATCGTTGTCATACTATGTGAGCTTGAGATGTACTTCCCAACCGCATTCTTTGACATTATGGTGCATCTGTGTGTCCATATTGTGGACGACATCATCGACCATGGGCCGACATTCCTGCACAGCATGATGCCATTCGAAAGGATAAATGGGGTCATCAAAGTTCGTTCGTAACATGGCCCGTCCAGATGGAAGCATCGTCCAGGGCTATCTAACCCAACAATGCATCTCTTTCTGCGAGAATTATCTAGGCGTCAGAAACCCTGTTGGTTTGCCCGTCAACAAGCACCTTGGCAGGCTCGAACGAGCAGGTCACATCATTGGCTGGAGGGAATTGCATGTGGACCACTCGGGTCGACGCAACAACTTTGGCAGAGCAAACTTAGTAGTGCTACAACACCTACAAGTTCTAGATCCTTTGTTGACACTACACAAAGACATCATTGCAAGGAAGTACCGTGACCGGGGGCTGCACAAGATGGACGCCGAAGTTATTAGAGAGCACAACTCCTCTTTCTTGTGTTGGTTCAAAGAGCAAATTCTGGCTAATCCCCCAGAAAAGGGTTGTAGGGATGGAAAACTCATATACGCCTTAGCACATGGCCCCGCGTGCAACCTCGCGACTTATCAAGCATACGATATCAACGGATACACATTCTACACGGAGGTCAAAGATAAAAATAGTGATTACAAGAACTCAGGGGTGACGATGGAATCCATGACCGGTGACGTAAATGAAATATACTACAGAAGGCTCGAAGAAATCTGGGAGCTTAACTACTCTAGAGAGTACAAGGTGGCGATGTTCCGTGTCAGATGGGCTAAGGGCGTCGAAAGAGGGAAACCGTTATTTCACTACCATGTCTATACCCGACGCCAAGAGCGCTAGTGTGAACGTCACCGCAAAAAATGAGCCATGGGTACTGGCTAAGCTCGTGACCCAATGCTTCTTCATAACCGACCCGAGCAATCCAAGCCATGTTGTCGTGAGGAGAGGCAAAAGGAGCATCGTCGGAATGGATGGAGTCGCCTACGAGGAAGACTACGACCAGTACGGCGACCCGATGAGGGAAGATGACGATGACGATGAAGCATACGTCAAAAGAAGAAGCAAGCCTACATTACCTAAGAAAAATCATACTCCGTTCAAAAGAAAAAGTCACGATGAGGGGCTAAATTATTCAACAGCGAACAAAAAAGGAAAGAAGATCACTATGAAACGTCGTCGACGCTGAGAAACTATCATTTATGTATCTATTTTGTATACGCACTTAACCGTTATCGGTCAAATGATGTAATATATATTATGCACTAATATCTCTAAATATTGTGCATCGATCTGAGTTATATACATTGTTTCAAGTATAAACAACCCTAACCCTAACCATAACCCTAACTCGCGCTACAATTATAAACAGAATAAAAAGAAAGTAAAAAATTACATAAGTTAGCTGTAGCGCGGGGTGCCCTAAACCGCGCAACAACTAATTTAGTTGTAGCGTGGGATACCCTGACCCGCGCTACAACTAAGCGTACATTTTAGAAAAAGAAAAAAATAATAAAAAGAAAAAAAAAGAAAATGTTAGCGGTAGCGCGGGGGCTCCTGGCCCGCGCTACAGCTAACTTAGCTATAGCGCGGGGTTTGACCCCTGCGCTACTACTAAATTTCATTTAGTATACAAGGGAGCAGCGCGCGAAACGGCACACACGTCTCATTGCCCCCCCCCCCCCTCATCGCCGCCGTCTCCCCCGAGCCCCTCCTCGTCGCCGCGGTCTCGCCCGAGCGCCTCCCTGTCACCGCGGTCTCCCCCGAGCCCCTCCTCGTCGCCGGAGCGAGCGAACCCTAGCCGCACCGGAGCCTCCCTGGAGCAGCCGCCCCCATCCCAGCAGGGCCGACGAACTCAAGGTACATGGGCATCTTTTACCCAGCAGGCCACCGGAGTGAGGTTGCAGTTGGTGGCATTTGGATGAAATCTGTGTTACTTAGAGCAATGCGTGCGTGCTAAGTGAGCTGTTGGAATTAGTGGGGGTCGCCTGCTAGCTGATTTCCAGCCAAATGTTCTTATGTTGCTGGAATAGTGCTGACTCCTGCAGTTAAACCCTCATTATGTAGCTGCTCGCTGTTATGGCTGATACATATCTATTGCGCTGCAGTTCAGTTACTAGCACTTGCCTAACCATTTTGTTATTTCTATAGAAATTGTCAACCAATTTACCAAGCAGAAGTTGCTAGATTTTTTGTTGGCTTGACTTTGTATAATTGTTGGTGTAGTTCCTCCAAAGAAAGAGTGGGAATTTTTGGTAAAAAAAAAACCGAAAGGGCAGGAATCCATTTGAGTAGGACTAGTATAGGAATCTGTGTCGCACATAAGCTGTAACTAGGATTAGAGATCTGAGCCAAGTTCCTGAACCTAACTTGCATGAACCTTACTACAATTTATTTTACGAGAAAAAGGAAAAGGTATTGATAGGAAAAATAAGTTATTTGCAAACCTATGAATTGGCCAAGTACAACCAGAACACACGCTACACCTCTAAAGCACTAACCTCCACCGGCAATGACGCTTGGAGGCTGACCGCTCCTGCTGTACCCCCACATCTTGCGGAGTGCAAGTTAAACAAAGATTGTTCGGTTAGTAAGCAACAAGATTGGACAGTGAGCGGACAAACCATGCAATCTTTTATTTTTAAACCCTGCAGCTAGCCAGCTACAAGCAAAGAATTGATTTCTATCTTTAGCAAAAGACAATCCTCTCATGGAAAGAGAATAAGGAAAGTAAAAGGTGAGAACAGTACCGCTTGCTTTCATTTTGTCTAAGGTATTTGTGCGCACACTCAAGTACGAAGCACTCCAAATATTTCGTCGCAGCAATGTATCATGTCCCGAAATACTTTATTTAGCTCCTTTTTATATTGTAGAAATACTTTTTTTAGCATTTTCTTGAAGAACAACATTGCATAGCAAAGTTTGCCTTCAAGATTGTTAATTCAGCATGATTGTTGGCTTGCTGCATATGAGCTCATGATTGTTGGCCAAACCATGTGTATTCAGTCAATTGTTATGGCAAATAAAATAATGCACAGTTCAACAAAATTGTTATGCTGCTTTGGGTGTGGTTCCTTTAATTTTAATTATTATCTGCCTCATGATGAGAATAAGTCATGTTGTTTTCCTGTAGTGCCAAGGTATATGAGTATGTATATCTTGGCAACATGATTTTGCAGGGAACCGACGAGTTGCCTATGTTTTACCAGAATGTTGATTAATTTCCGTTCTGGCAAATTTCGGGCACTTGATATGTCCTATTTTTAGCAACGGTCATGCCGAAATTTTCCATGGATTTCGGCATGACTTTTGCTAAAAAGTAGGACATATCGAGTGCTCGGAATTTGCCGGAACAGGAATTAAACGACATTCCGGCAAACAATAGGCAACTCGTAAATTTAATTTTTTTATGTCATTATTCATTTTATTAGTACTAAAATTAAACCGGCAAAACCTAGCTAGGCAACATGTCGCACAACGACGAAGCCGCTGGTTCTCTGCAGATCCCAGAAGACAACCGATACCTACAGTATCATGAGTCAGGAAGGGTCGCAGGGCCCCCTTCGCATCCAGGAGGGTGATGGTGGCGCCGACACCACTGATGGCACCGAGACCGGCACCGAGATCACAGATGGTGGCGACCGGACCACAGATGGTGGTAGCCAACCCAAAAGGAAGAAGAGGTTCCGGTCCGCAAATAAGCTCGCCACCAAAAGACTGGATGTCCATTCAGTGCACCACGGCACCGGAGAGCCATCAAGTCCTAGAAAGGTCTCAGCATGCTACGGCAACAACCTAGGATGCATCCTTCGAGACACCGTCTCGATCAACGAGACGAACATAAGGGAAGATGAGAAAGGACCTTTGCAGGCGCTCCTCCTTTCAAAGTTGCACCAAAGATACAAGTTCCCCAACTTTAATCCCGATGTCGATCCGGTAACAGATCCGAACATGGATCTGATAAACAGAAAAACCCTCAAAAAGTTCAGCAAGGACTTGAGCGCGTGGAAACATAGGGTGAGAGAAGCGATGCTTGAAGAAAGTGCAGAGTACGCCACGATCCATGTGAAGTGGCCGATGATTACAGAAGAGGAGTTTGATATTTTCAAGGCTAACAGCGATAGCGCTGTAACCCATTCTAGGTCAGAATTTTTCAAGGGTCTTCAGGCCAAGAACATCGGGGCCCACCACCTCGGAAGCCGTGGTTACTTGGGGAAGGAGCCCGTGTGGGCTAAGAAGGATGCGGAACTTGCATGTCAGCAGCAAGCAGACCCCTTCGAGGAATTCACCGACCCGTAGGAACGTGCCTTTATCAGGGCCCGGTAAACAAAAGACAAGGACACCGGGGAGTATGTCACGGACGAGACGACGAGGGAGATCGTGAGAAAACTGGTAGTTATTAATTTACCACCTTAGCTTCTAATCAAGTCGACTACGTTCTAGCTAGTAGTCACATTTCTAAATGGTTCACGTTCCTTTTGCAGCGTGAGCAAAAAAAGCTTGAATCTGAAAGCTGTTGGGAATCGTTGCATGGAAAACAAAAAAAAATTCCTACGGATTCACCCAAGATCAATCTACTAGATGCTAGCAACGAGGGGAGAGTGTGTCTATATACCCATGTAGACCAAAAGCGGAAACGTTCAACGAACGTGGTTGACGTAGTCGTACTCTCCACGATCCAATCTGATCGAGCACCGCACGAACGGCACCTCCGAGATGTGCACACGTACGGCTTGATGACGTCTCCTCCTTCTCGATCCAGCAAGCGAGGGGGAGAGGTAGATGGGATCTAGGCCAGCAGCACGACGGCGTGGTGTTGCTGGTAGTGGAACTCCGACAGGGCTTCGCCAAGCGCAAACGGAGGAGATGGTGGAGGGAGAGAGAGAGGGCAGCAGCTAGGGTTTTTTCTTGCTGCGCCCAGCCCCTCCCCTCCCTTTATATAGAGGAGGAAACTTGGAGGAGGAGGAATAGTACATGAACACTAACCATGAATAGTACTTGGCCTCCAAGTCTCCCCCTATTTTCAAGGGATTTGGCCTTATCCCTTATCCCATGCGCATGGACCAAGTGGGGCTGGGCGCCTGGCCAATGTAGGGCTGGTGTGCCACCCCTTGGTCCATGTGGGACATTCTGGACAAGTGGGCCCCACCATGGAACCCTCCAGAACATTCTTGAACCTTCCGGCACAATACCGATAAAATCTGAACTTTTTCAGTAACCCTGAAAATACTTTCCATATATGTTTTCTTTGTCTCCGGACCATTCCGAAGCTCCTCGTGATATCCGGGATCCCATCCGAGACTCCGAACAAAACTTCGGTACCACCATCATGAATATCCCATTACTACCCTAGCGTTACCGAACGTTAAGTGTGTGACCCTACGGGTTCGAGAACATGCAGACATGACCGAAACACCTCTCCGATCAATAATCAATAGCGGGACCTGGATGCCCATAATGACTCCCACATATTCAACGAAGATCTTTATCGGTTTGAACCATAATGTTGAGGATTCAGATAATCCCGTCTACAATTCCCTTTGTCTAGCGATATGTTACTTGCCCGAGATTCGATCGTCGGTATCACCATACCTAGTTCAATCTCATTTCCGGCAAGTTCTCTTTACTCATTCCGTAGTACAATATCCCCGTGACTAAACACATTAGTCACATGCTTTCAAGCTTCTTAGGATGTCGTATTATCGAGACGGCCCAGAGATATCTCTCTGTCACATGGAGTGACAAATCCCAGTCTCGATCCATGCAACTCAACAAATACTTTCCGAGATACCTGAAAAGCACCAATATGATCACCCAGTTATGAAGTGACGTTTGATACCCACAAAGTACTCTCCGGTATTAGGGAGTGGCACGATCTCATGGTCTAAGGAACAGATACTTGACATTAAGATAGTTGTAGCAATTAAACTAAGTGACATGATCAAATGCTAAGCTTATGATTGGGTCTGTCCATCACATCATTCTCCTAATGATGTGATCCCGTTATTAAATGACAACTCATGTCTATGGTTAGGAAACCTTAACCATCTTTAATCAACGAGCTAGTCAAGTAGAGGCTCACTAGGGACATGGTGTTTGTTTATGTATCCACACGTGTATTTGAGTTTCTGATTAATACAATTATAGCATGGAGAATAAACACTTATCAAGAACAAGGAAATATGCTAATAACAACTTTATTATTGCCTCTAGGTTATATTTCCAACAGTCTCCCACTTGCACTAGAGTCAATAATCTTGTTTACATAGTTATGAATCTAACACCCATGGAGTCCTGGTGCTGATCATATTTTGCTCGTGGAAGAGGTTTAGTCAGTGGGTCTGCAACATTCAGATCCGTATGAACTTTGCAAATCTCTATGTCTCCATCCTTGATGTAGTCACGGATGGAGTTGAAGCGGCGTTTGATGTGCTTGGTTTTCTTGTGAAACCTTGGCTCCTTGGGAATGGCAATGGCGCCAGTGTTGTCACAATAGATAGTCATGGGATCCGATGCACTAGGAACCACACCTAGATCAGACATGAACTCCTTCATCCAGACTCCTTCCCGCGCCGCTTCCGAAGCAGCTATATATTCCACTTCACATGTTGATGCTGCTACAACGCTCCGCTTGGAGCTACTCTAGCTGACTGCTCCACCATTCAAAATAAATACGTATCCGGTTTGAGACTTTGAGTCATCCAGATCAGTGTGAAAGCTAGCATCGCCGTAACCTTTTACGACGAGCTCTTTGTCACCTCCATAGACGAGAAACATTTCCTTAGTCCTCTTAAGGTACTTAAGAATATTTTTGACCGCTGTCTAGTGTTCCACTCCTGAATCACTTTGGTACCTTCCAGTTACACTAATGGCAAGGCAGACATCAGGTCTAGTACACAGCATGGCATACATGATAGAGCCTATGGCTGAGGCATAGGGGACGACTTTCATCTTTTCTCTTTCTTCTGCCATAGCTGGGCATTGAGTCTTACTCAACTTCATACCTTGCAACATGGCCGAGAACCCCTTCTTCGACTGGTCAATTTTGAACTTCTTCAAACCTTTGTCAAGGTATGTACTTTGTGAAAGTCCTATCAGGCGTCTTGATCTATCTCTATTGATCTTGATGCCCAATATGTAAGCTGCTTCACCGAGGTCTTTCATTGAAAAACTCTTGTTCAAATAACCCTTTATGCTTTCCATAAGTTCTACATCATTTCCAACCAATAATATGTCATCCACATACAGTATTAGAAATGCTACAGAGCTCCCACTCACTTTCTTGTAAATACAAGCTTCTCCATAAGCTTGGCTAAATCCAAAAGCTTTGATCACCTCATCAAAGCGAAGATTCCAACTCCGGGATGCTTGCACCAGTCCATAAATGGATCGCTGGAGTTTGCATACCTTATTATCATCCTTAGGATCGACAAAACCTTTGGGTTGTATCATATACAAATCTTCCTTAAGGTAACCATTAAGGAACGCAGTTTTGACGTCCATCTGCCAGATTTCATAATCGAAAAATGCAGCAATTGCTAAAATAATCCTAACAGACTTCAGCATTGCTACAGGTGAGAAAGTGTCATCATAGTCAACCCCTTGAACTTGCCGAAAACCTTTTGCGACAAGTCGAGCTTTATAGACGGTGACATTACCATCAGCGTCTGTCTTTTTCTTAAAGATCCATTTGTTCTCAATGGTCTTTTGGTCATCAGGTAAGTCCACCAAAGTCCATACTTGGTTCTCGTACGTGGATCCTATTTCGGATTTCATGGCCTCTAGACATTTGTCGGAATCCGGGCTCATCATCGCTTCCTCATAGTTCATAGGTTCATCGTTGTCTAACAACATGACGTCCAAGACAGGATTACCGTACCATTCAGGGGTAGTACGTGTCCTGGTGGACCTACGAAGTTTAGTAGTAGCTTGATTCGAAGTTTTATGATCATCATCATTAGCTTCCTCTCTAGTTGGTGTAGTCACCACAGGAACATCTTTCTGTGCTGCGCTACTCTCTAATTCGAGAGAAGGTTCGACAACCTCATCAAGTTGTACCTTCCTCCCACTCACTTCTTTCGAGAGAAACTCTTTCTCTAGAAAGGATCCATTCTTAGCAACAAAGATTTTGCCCTCGGATCTGTGATAGAAGGTATATCCAATTATCTCTTTAGGGTATCCTATGAAGACGCATTTTTCCGCTTTGGGTTCGAGCTTATCAGGTTGTAGCCACTTGACAGAAGCGTCGCACCCCCAAACTTTAAGAAACGGTAGCTTAGGTTTCTTGCCAAACCATAATTCATACGGTATCGTCTCCACGGATTTAGACAGTGCCCTGTTGAAAGTGAATGCGTCTGTCTCTAATGCATAACCCCAAAACGATAGTGGCAAATCGGTAAGAGACATCATATAACGCACCATATCTAATAGAGTACGATTACGACATTCGGACACACCATTACGTTGTGGTGTTCCAGGTGGCGTGAGTCATGAAACAATTCCATATTCTCTTAAATGCATACCAAACTCGTAACTCAGATATTCACCTCCACGATCAGATCGTAGAAATTTTATCTTCTTATTACGATGATTCTCTACTTCATTCTGATACTCCTTGAACTTTTCAAATGTTTCTGACTTGTGTTTCATTAAGTAAATATACCCATATCTACTTAAATCATCCGTGAAGGTCAGGAAATAACGATATCCACCGCGTGCCTCAACACTCATTGGACCGCATACATCGGTATGTATTATTTCCAACAAGTCACTTGCCCGCTCCATTATACCGGAAAACGAGGTTGTAGTCACCTTGCCCATGAGGCATGGTTCACATGTTTCAAATGATTCAAAGTCAAGTGATTCTAGAAGTCCATCAGTATGGAGTTTCCTCATGCACTTTACACCAATATGATCTAAGCGGCAGTGCCACAAGTATGTGGTACTATCATTATTCACTTTGCATCTTTTGGCATTAATATTATGAACATGTGTATCACTACCATCGAGATTCAACAAGAATAAACCATTCACATTGGGTGCATGACCATAAAAGATATCACTCATATAAATAGAACAACCATTATTCTCGAATTTAAATGAATAACCGTCTCACAATAAACAAGATCCAGATATAATGTTCATGCTTAACACTGGCACCAAATAACAATTAATTAGGTTTAAAACTAATCCCGAATGTAGACGTTGAGGGAGCGTGCCGACGGCGATCACATCAACCTTGGAGCCATTTCCAACGCGCATCGTCACCTCGTCCTTAGCTAGTCTCCATTTATTCTGTAGCTCATGTTTCGAGTTACAAATATTAGCAACTCAACCAGTATCAAATACCCAGGCGCTACTACGGGCACTAGTAAGGTACACATCAATAACATGTATATCAAATATACCTTTGTTGACGTTGCCAGCCTTCTTATCTGCCAAGTATTTGGGGCAGTTACGCTTCCAGTGGCCATTCCCATTGCAATAGAAACACTCAGTCTCGGGTTTAGGTCCAGCTTTGGGCTTCTTCAGAGGAGCAGCAACTTGCTTGCCATTCTTCTTGAAGTTCCCTTTCCGTCCCTTAGCCTTCTTGAAACTGGTGGTCTTTTTGACCATCAACACTTGATGCTCTTTCTTGATTTCTACTTCCGCGGTTTTAAGCATCGCAAAAAGCTCAGGGAGTGTCTTCTCCATCCCTTGCATGTTATAGTACATCACAAAGCCCTTGTAGCTTGGTGGCAGTGACTAGTGAACCCTGTCAATCGCTACTTCATCAGGAATATTAAGTCCCAACTGATTCAGGTGATTGGCGTACCCAGACATTTTGAGTACGTGCTCGCTAACGGAGCTGTTCTCTTCCATCTTACAGCTGAAGAACTTGTCTGAGGCATCATACCTCTCCACACGGGCGTGAGCGTAAAATATCATTTTCAGCTCCTCAATCATCTCCTATGCCCCGTGGTGCTCAAAACGTTTTTGGAGCCATGGTTCTAAGCCGTAAAGCATGGCGCACTGAACTATCAACTAGTCATCAGAACGTGTCTGCCAGACATTCACAATATCTGCAGACGTCCCGAGAAGGGGTGGCGCACCGAGCGGTGCATCAAGGACATAAGCCTTCTGTGCAGCAATCAGGATAATCCTCAGATTACGGAGCCAGTCCGCAAAGTTGCTTCCATCATCTTTCAGTTTTTCTTTCTCTAGGAACGCATTGAAATTGAGCGGAGCTACAGCGCGAGCCATTGATCTACAACATATTTGCAAAGTTACTCAGACTATGTTCATGATAATTACTTCAAATTAATCAAATTACTAATGAACTCCCACTTAAATCAACATCCCTCAAGTTGTTAAGTGATACATGATCCAAATTCACTAAACCAAGTCCGATCATCAGGTGAGATGGAGTAGTTTCAATGGTGAACATCTACATGTTGATCATATCTTCTATATGACTCATGTTTAACCTTTCGGTTCACTATGTTCCGAGGCCATGTCTGTACATGCTAGGCTCGTCAAGTTAACCAAAGTATTTCTGCGTGTGTAAAAACTAGCTTACACCCATTGTATGTGAACGTAGAGTCTATCACACCCGATCATCACGAGGTGCTTCGAAACGACGAACTTTTGCAATGGTGCATACTAAGGGAGAACACTTTTATCTTGATATTAAGTGTGAGGGATCATCTTATAATGCTACCGTCGCGATCTAAGCAAAATAAGATGCATAAAAGACAAACATCACATGCAATCAATATGTGACATGATATGGCCTTTGTCTTCTTTTGCTTTTGATCTCCATCTCCAAAGCACCGGCATGATCTCCATCATCACCAGCATAGCACCTAGGTCCTTGGTGCCTCCATGTAGTTATTTTCACCAACTATTGCTTCTACAACTATTGCTAACCCATAGCGATAAAGTAAAGCAATTACATGGCGTTTAATGATTGACATGCAGGTCATACAATAATATTAAGACAACCCTATGGCTCCTGCCGGTTGCCGTACTCATCGACATGCAAGTTGTGAATTATTACAAAACATGATCATCTCATACATCATATATATCACATCACATCTTGGCCGTACCACATCACATGCACATGCCCTGCAAAAACAAGTTAGACGTCCTCTACTTTGTTGTTGCAAGTTTTACGTGGCTTCTAAGGGCAACGTATAATAACCGTTCTTACCTACGCAAAGCTACAACGGTGATATACAAGTTGCCTTTTAACCTTCTTCAAGGACCGTCGTTGTCAATCAGATTTATCTAAAGTTGGAGAAACAGACACCCGCCAGCCGCTTTATGCGATACAAGTTACATGTCAAGCGTGGAACCGGTCTCTTGTGCGTGGACAAGTAAAGTTGGTCCGGGCCGCTTCAATCCCACAATACCGGCAAATCCAAAATAACAAAGAAGGGTAGCAAGTTGAACATTAACGCCCACAACAAAATTATGTTCTACTCGTGCAAAACATCAACGCATAGATCCTGGCTCATGATGCCACTGTTGGGAATCGTTGCATGGAAAACAAAAAAAATTCCTACGGATTCACCCAAGATCAATCTACTAGAAGCTAGAAATGAGGGGAGAGTATGTCTATCTACATACCCTTGTAGAACGAAAGCGGAAACGTTCAACGAACGTGGTTGACGTAGTCGTACTCTTCACGATCCAATCCGATCGAGCACCGCACGAACGTGTAGGGTAACGCAGCAGAAAACAGAAAATTTCCGACCTACGTACCAGCCCAGGATCACTATGGAGACTGCATACAAGGATTGATCTGTTTCGTTACCGACTTGTAGCGCAGCGGAAGTAGAGTCGATGACGATCGGCGGTGCAGATCCCCGCAGCTAGGATTTACAACCTCCCAACCGCGAGGATGTACTCCCACATCTGCCCCTCGGACAGCCCTCCGGGAGGCGGTCGGACAGTCCCTCGGACGGTGTCGCGGACAGCCCTTCGGGAGGACCTTCGAAACTCGAACGGTCACTCGGACAGCCCTTCGGGAGGACCCTCGAAACTAAGACGATCACTTGGACAGCCCTTCGGGAGGCACTCTCGAACTAAGACCGAAACTACGATCTCTCTACAGAGTTGCACACATACGGTGTCATCTATCCGGCAGGGCTTCGCCGTCGAGAACTAGTTCCCACCGGAACCCAGACAGCCTTTCGGCTCTACGAAACTATTTCGCTGGGAGGGAGAGAGAAGCCAGACAAGTCAATGGCATGTGTATGAGAGCAAGCATGAGCTGATTTTGGAGAGCTCTCTCCACCTCTATTTATAGGAGGAGCAAGGGGTAGAGGAAAGACCAAAAGGACCTTCCTAGGATCTTTCCACCACATGCCACATAAGGGTGTGTAGAAGATATCCACCATGAGGTGGAAGGACACCTCAAGAAGGGCCCCCCCATGCCATGGCCGAAATTTGCAGCCCCCTTGGGGAGCTCCACCTCCCTTTCACACACCAAAAGTGGTTTTCTTCTAGAAGAAAAACCCCATTTGCAAATCAGCCCAAAAAGCACTTTCACTATTCACGACGACATTTTTCAGCGTCCGGTCGAACTGAAAATATTTATGTGGTCTTAGAACATTTCCAGTACCCACTAAAATAATTTTCAATGCGATCCGGAACAATTCCGGTTTAGTGATTTTCATCTGCGAAAAGCATCTGAAGCGGTTTCGGCAGCTCCGGAACATTTCCGGTTTTCATCCCGGAAAATTCCAGAAAGTTTCCAGAATGATTCTGGCACCCTCCAAGAATTATCAGGCATGTGCCAAAACCAATTTGACTTTATGGTATCCCCTGAAACAACATTTCAGTTTTACCGAAACTGTTCCGGTGTTCTCTCTGCGGAACTTTTCCGCTGTCCGAAACTTTTCCGGTGTCCGAAAACTTTTTCGGTGATTTTCTCTCAGACTCCCTGTCTAGTATTCAGCAGATAGATGACCCTTAAGCGTGTGACCCTATAGGTTCGGTGAAGCATAGACATGACCCGGAACCCCTTCCGATCAATGATCAACATCGGAGCCGTGGACACCCATATTGATCCCTATACCCACACGAATGAATATTCGAGTGAACCTCCAGTTGCCGTGTGCTATTCCTGTTGCTTCGCGATATGTTACAAATACCCGAGGTGAGACATGTTGGCATCCCCGCGGATCAACAACTTGTCCACTATGCCAGTTACCTCGTTACCGGTATTGTTCTCTTTTCTCGTTCCCGTGTTCCGGCATCCCCGTGATCAAATCACAAAGTGTCTGGCCAGACGATGATGGATACCGTAACACCGAGAGGGCCCAGAGATATCTCTCCATCGTCGGAGGAGCAAATCCCAATCTTGAGCTATCAAGTTACTTGACATACTTTTCCATGAACCCGTAAGCCGCCGTAATAGCCACCCATTTACGGATGACGTTTAACAAACCCCAAAGTTCATGATGCAAGCATGAAGTAACTCAATACTCTCATGGTCTAAGGAATTATGCAAACGTTAACCATCTCTGTGTTATTAACCATTAACTTATGACGAATGAATCTCATAGCATAACATCAATTCGGGTCCATTCAACACAAATGTTCTTCTAACATTGTGCCCTCAAAATTGCCGGCATAGCCATGCCCATGATCAGCAAAACAGGATCATCATGCAATACTTGAGCCAGTCTTAGAGGCCAGACTAGGAATACATTTTACCGTTTATTATTCCACACGTGCATATGAGTCTTCCTCCGAGCCTCGTGGTTATTGTAGACTCGAGAACCATAGCAGTTATAGCATGGAACATACACCTAATTATGAACAGGGAGATAATCAATAACATATATTATTGCCTCTAGGGCATATCTCCTACAGACTCCCACTTGAACTAGACTCAATAATCTAGTCAATGCTAATGCACTTTACACCTATGGCATACTGGTGTAAAATATGCTTCGCTTGTGGTATAGCCTGATGTCCAACGGATCTGACAACTTCAGCTCCGTGTGTAACTTTGCATATCCTCGCGTTTTCACGCTTTCACAAAATTCATATTTTGTGTGGACTTGGCTTTGCATATGTGTGAATCATTGGTCGAAACCTGATTCCTCAGACTGAGCTATGGAGCAACTATCTGCAATAGTGTCCCATAGACCAAAGCCATCTTGGAACCATACTAAGTTCATGAATGAACTATATGATTCAACAACTTCTTTGTCGCTTCTTAAGCGTCAACATACTCAGCCTTTGTTATAGAATTCGCCACAGTATCTTGTTTGGAACAATTTCCAACTACCATGCCACCATATTGTGTATTACACAAAACCCTTAACTTAAATCGAAAATCGCATGGAGCATTGATGAAGATTGTATCGATGTAATTACTTACAACGAGCACTTCATAATCTCTGCTTGCGAGAAAACATGTCATCACTACTACTCTAGTACTCAATGACATCTTTCACTGTTGTCCTATGATCAGTACTTTGATCACTTTGGTATCTATACTCGCAACAACTTTGGAGTATTGGACATATCTGGTTGATTTACATACCATGGAATACATGATTAATCCAAACACAAGAGTGTGTGGAATCTCCATCATGTATTTTGCTCATCAGTGTTTTGAGACACCGAGTCTTGCAAAACTCTTTCCATGTGACTTCGGCAAGAATCACTCCTTGGCGTTTTTAAATGCTAAAAAGTTTTAGCATCTTGTCAATATGTATTCATAGCTTAGCCCTATTAGGTAAATCTATCTCCATAGATCATCATGCCTAATATTGAGGCTATTTAGCCTAAGCACTTCATCGAAAAACTATTTTCCAATGAAGTCCTAATTCGTGTCAAGAAATTTATTTCCAAATAACAATGTGTCAAGAACACAAGGTTTTTAGAAATATTATCATGCTCCCACTTACTTTCTTGAATCACAAGCATCTTCGATACCCATTTGATGAAGTCAAACCCTTTTGACCATTCCATCAAAAACGAAGATTCCAACTCCACTTTGCTCTCTTCTGTCCATTGCTGGAACTCTGAAGTTTGCATACTTACTAGCATCCTCTGGATCGACAAATTACTTTGGACTGTATCATATACAAGTCCTAGGTTTCATTTCCATCAGATGGAAATCCTTTTGTCATCCATGTTTCATATCTCATGATTGAAATATGTATTAATTGCTAGTTCAACCCGAACCGACTTCAAGCATCGCTACGGTGAGACAATCTCATCGTAGTCAACTCCTTGAACTTGTTATGGCAACAAGTCGAGCTTTATGGATAAAACATTTTATCCGTATCAGTTTTTAGTTTCATAAATATTCGTTAGACTCTAAGTCTTCCGAAAGGTGTATCAAGATTTTAATCTCGAATCACTTATATGGAAACTATCTCGGATTGTATTGGCATTTAGCCAATTCCGGAGTCAGGGCCCATCAACGCTTCCTTGTGTATTGTAGATATACTGTTGTCTAACAACAATATCTCGTTTGCGCACCTGATAGGTTTGCACGAGCTTTGCCTACGTGGTTCAGCTGCAAGTTCGACCGAAGTCCATACATTTACTGTAGAGACTTCCGTATCAGTCGCAGTAGGAAAATCCGGAATCACTTCCAAGGTTTCTTTCCTTTGATCTGATGACGAAGATACTGGTTATCTCGTCGAGTTGCACTGTCCTCCCACTCACCTTTTGTAAGAACTATTCTCTTTAAAAGCATACCGTTTTGCGGCAAAATCCTTTGCCTCGGTATAGTGGTGGGGGAATACCCAATGACTTGGGATAACCTACAAAGTAGCACTTGTCTGATTTGGAATAGGTTTGTAATCTTTTACACAAGCCCCATATTCCAAATGTTAAGAAAAGATATAACATGGTTGGGCGTACCATACCATGGCGTCATTTCAACAGACCCGATGGAGCTCTTTTCAGTGTAAAAGCCGCAGTCTCTAAAGCATTACTCTTTAAAAGGGATAATGGCAAATCTATTTATGTCATATTTGATCTTACCATGTCATAAATGGTTCGATTACATCTTCACGGACTTTCCATTTGCAGTGGTGTTCCGGGAGGTGCAAGTTATGAAACCCCTTTCACAACTCATCAGACATTCGCTAAACTTGTAACTCAAATATTCCTTTCTGCAATCGAATTGTAGAAACATAATTTTCTTGTTACAATATTTTCTTCTTCATTTTGAAAACCTTTCGAATGATTTCAAAAGATCCAGACTTACATCTCATCAAGTAAATATCCATATATCTACTTGAGTCATTTCTGAAGATAGATAAATCCACTACATGCAATAACATTTATTGGACTACACACATCATAATGTATGACCACCAACATGTTCGCTCGTTCCTTATGGCCTGTGAACGGTATTTCAGTCACTTCACTTTTCAGAGGAAAGTTGCAAGTGTCAGATGATTCAAAATCAAACGACTTCAAAATCCATCATAATGGAATTTTCCATGCGGGTTTCTCCAATGTGACCAAATGCAGTGCCACACTTGTGTGGTATTCTATTAGTCTTGCGACATTTAGCGTCAGTGTTATGGATGTATCATATTTCCATCAATATTCATAACATACATCCCATCTAGGATGGAAGCATGTCCCTTCATGTTATTCATAATACTGAACAACAATTGTTGTTTTTATGAACAACTCTTTTGCAACAAACATTGTGCAATGGGCTAGAGTGTATGAAACTCTAAAATGAATTATGAAAGTAAACACAGAGGTTATGTATTATTATCAATATTCATAACATACATCTCATTCATAATGAAAGTATGGCCCTCATGTTATTCATAACACCGAACATCAAAAGTTCTCTTATGAACAACCTTCTTGCAAGATACCTTATGCAAAGGTCTAGAGTGTGAAACTCTAAAATGAATTATGAAAGTAAATACATAGGGAATACACCTATGGAAGGCATAGTAACATTTACTATGTTCCCTGCGTGTATCTAAACCTCATTCCTGGCTAGTCTTTCAGGCCATAGTAGTTCTTACATCGAGTTGCAACAGAATGCAATCGAGCGGGTATCTTTGTGATTAATTCACAATACCCAAGAATTAGTGATTAACATGTTTAACCATAATTCCCAAGAACTATATCTTTGACCAGCCTTCTATACATCAAAAACCTGTATAACATTCATACATGAGCTGGATATTCCAGTCTTCTTTCCTTTTGCCTTTATACTTCTAACAGTTTAAATTTTAGTATTTCTCCTACTCTCAGAAGAAGCATCCAACTTAAGAGTGGCATTAGCCCCGGACTTCCTAGGCGTGAAAGTCTTACTAACACCCTTCGGACACTTCCTTTCTCTTTAAGTTGTTGTTTTATTCACCTTTCATCATATGACAGGCATTCTTCTGGATCCCTCTCTTATCAGTCTAATGCATAGTAAACTCCTTTACTAATAGTTTGCAAACAAACATTGCTTTGGATATCTCATATCTTTTAGCCTTTGTCTGTCTCTGAAAATGATTTTCAGATTCCATGAATATTACATAACTATCCAAACTTTCGAAGTTCGGGTCTCATGGAAGCAAACATATTGCACTTTGACTGAAATGGAATTCTAGCTTTTGGATCGAAGGACGAGAGTCATATCATCCATAGCATTAGCGGGAGAATACCGAAAGTATGCGATAGGACAAAGTCCTTCTCGGCACTCTTGAGGACAATCCTCACATTACGTTACCAACCGTAAAGTTTTAACCAGATATTTAACAGCTATTCAATTTTAATAGGGAAGGTGGAAACGCGAGCCATTATTCTATAACTATTATGCAATTTTCACTTAGACAAAGTTCATAATTAATTGCGATAAGAATTAAAGGAATTAATTCTAAAGTGCGCTCCCACTCAAATCAATATCTCTCATAATTGATTTTGAGTGATTCAAGATCCGCATTTCAATTCGACGCCATTGACGGGTTCATCACTGATGACGCGAATTTCAATCGGTAGGCCAACTTGCCGATCACATCTCTATGCGATTCTTGTTCATCTTTCAATGCATGTGTTCCAAGCTCAGGACTGTCCTGCCTGAACGTCAAGACAACCAAGTGATCTCGCTGCGAGGTCTGACCTCACCCGCCTCACACTTCCCTAATCGTTTGTACTCATGTGTACATGGCGTACTCCGAGAAGTTAGGTGCCGTGACGGTGCTACACTTGGGAGAACACTAACTACTTGATATTTTTGTGAGAGATCACCCTAATAAAAAGCGACTACCGCGCAATCAAGAAGGGAGCATCACAAGGGATAAACATCTCAGGCAATTCATAATAGCATGATATGGTATAGCCCTTTCTGACGGAGAAGTCTTGTATTTCTTCGTCTTCGGCATTCGCGTCGGTGTTCACCTTCGTGAAGTTTGCCACCACCTTGTCGATGCACCAGATAATATTGCTATCTCTATAGCTAATAAAATAAGTGCATTACATAAGGTTGACATGTAGGTCATTAAAGTGACAATCATATGGCTCCAGCCATCATGCCGAATTATGACACGCAGGTCATGTTAATTTACATCATATAGTCATCTCATACATAATCAAATTAATATGAGCACTGCTATACCACATCATATGCACATGCAAACCCTCCTGCAAAACCAAGTTAGACGCCTCTAATCGGTTTATTCAAATTTTCATTTTACGTGGCTTCTAAGGTTTCGAACAAACCGCAGCTACCAACGTTTAATCATCAAGTATGATAATTCAAGTCGCTAGATTAACATCTCGGGGTGTATGAAACATGAGATAATTAAATCTCGAGCCCCATACTAAACTTCGTCATACGCATGACCCACGTGCAGATCATATCTGCATTGCCCTTTCGTCTGCGAAATTTCATCTTTCTTTTTAACTACGGTGGAATTCAAAGAACTGTTAGCACTTCGTTGATCAATCAGGATCGCGGATTGCCAGAACTTTGAAACTCCACCATACCGTTATCAAGATCAGAAATATGCAAATTCCAAGGAAGCAACAAGAACATCGGGTAACATATTTCTTCTGCTACCCGCACAAATAATTTTCAGCAATAGAACTCATCTACTACCTAATTATATTGTGCAACACCCATACATCTCATGTATTCTAGATCGCAACCTGCATCTACGCATAGCATGGCTCATGATGCCACTGTAGGGTAACGGAGCAGAAAACAAAAAATTTCCGACCTACGTACCAGCCCAGGATCACTATGGAGACTGCATACAAGGTTTGATCTGTTTCGTTATCGACTTGTAGCGCAGCGGAAGTAGAGTCGATGACGATCGGCGGTGCCGATCCCCGCAGCTAGGATTTACAACCTCCCAACCGCGAGGATGTACTCCCACATCTGCCCCTCGGACAGCCCTCCGGGAGGCGGTCAGACAGTCCCTCGGACGGTGTCGCGGACAGCCCTTCGGGAGGACCTTCGAAACTCGAACGGTCACTCGGACAGCCCTTCGGGAGGACCCTCGAAACTAAGACGATCACTTGGACAGCCCTTCGGGAGGCACTCTCGAACTAAGACCGAAACTACGATCTCTCTACAGAGTTGCACACATACGGTGTCATCTATCCGGCAGGGCTTCGCCGTCCAGAACTAGTTCCCACCGGAACCCAGACAGCCTTTCGGCTCTACGAAACTATTTCGCTGGGAGGGAGAGAGAAGTCAGACAAGTCAATGGCATGTGTATGAGAGCAAGCATGAGCTGATTTTGGAGAGCTCTCTCCACCTCTATTTATAGGAGGAGCAAGGGGTAGAGGAAAGACCAAAAGGACCTTCCTAGGATCTTTCCACCACATGCCACATAAGGGTGTGTAGAAGATATCCACCATGAGGTGGAAGGACACCTCAAGGAGGGCCCCCCCATGCCATGGCCGAAATTTGCAGCCCCCTTGGGGAGCTCCACCTCCCTTTCACACACCAAAAGTGGTTTTCTTCTAGAAGAAAAACCCCATTTGCAGATCAGCCCAAAAAGCACTTTTACTATTCACGACGAAATTTTTCAGCGTCCGGTCGAACTGAAAATATTTATGTGGTCTTAGAACATTTCCAGTACCCACTAAAATAATTTTCAATGCGATCCGGAACAATTCCGGTTTAGTGATTTTCATCTGCGAAAAGCATCTGAAGCGGTTTCGGCAGCTCCGGAACATTTCCGGTTTTCATCCGGAAAATTCCAGAAAGTTTCCAGAATGATTCTGGCACCCTCCAAGAATTATCAGGCATGTGCCAAAACCAATTTGACTTTATGGTATGCCCTGAAACAACTTTTCAGTTTTACCAAAACTGTTCCGGTGTTCTCTCTGCGGAACTTTTCCGCTGTCCGAAACTTTTCCGGTGTCCGAAAACTTTTTCGGTGATTTTCTCTCAGACTCCCTGTCTAGTATTCAGCAGATAGATGACCCTTAAGCGTGTGACCCTATAGGTTCGGTGAAGCATAGACATGACCCGGAACCCCTTCCGATCAATGATCAACATCGGAGCCGTGGACACCCATATTGATCCCTATACCCACACGAATGAATATTCGAGTGAACCTCCAGTTGCCGTGTGCTATTCCTGTTGCTTCGCGATATGTTACAAATACCCGAGGTGAGACATGTTGGCATCCCCGCGGATCAACAACTTGTCCACTATGCCAGTTACCTCGTTACCGGTATTGTTCTCTTTTCTCGTTCCCGTGTTCCGGCATCCCCGTGATCAAATCACAAAGTGTCTGGCCAGACGATGATGGATACCGTAACACCGAGAGGGCCCAGAGATATCTCTCCATCGTCGGAGGAGCAAATCCCAATCTTGAGCTATCAAGTTACTTGACATACTTTTCCATGAACCCGTAAGTCGCCGTAATAGCCACCCATTTACGGATGACGTTTAACAAACCCCAAAGTTCATGAAGCAAGCATGAAGTAACTCGATACTCTCATGGTCTAAGGAATTATGCAAACGTTTACCATCTCTGTGTTATTAACCATTAACTTATGACAAATGAATCTCATAGCATAACATCAATTCGGGTCGATTCAACACAAATGTTCTTCTAACATTGTGCCCTCAAAATTGCCGGCATAGCCATGCCCATGATCAGGAAAACAGGATCATCATGCAATACTTGAGCCAGTCTTAGAGGCCAGACTAGGAATACATTTTACCGTTTATTATTCCACACGTGCATATGAGTCTTCCTCCGAGCCTCGTGGTTATTGTAGACTCGAGAACCATAGCATTTATAGCATGGAACATAAACCTAATTATGAACAGGGAGATAATGAATAACATATATTATTGCCTCTAGGGCATATCTCCTACAGAACGGCACCTCCGAGATGTGCACACGTACGGCTCGGTGACGTCTCCTCCTTCTCGATCCAGCAAGCGAGGGGGAGAGGTAGATGGGATCTAGGCCAGCAGCACGACGGCGTGTTGGTAGTGGAACTCCGACAGGGCTTCGCCAAGCGCAAACGAAGGAGGAGATGGTGGAGGGAGACAGAGAGGGCAGCAGTTAGGATTTTTTCTTGCTGCGCCCAGCCCCTCCCCTCCCTTTATATAGAGGAGGAAACTTGGAGGAGGAGGAATAGTATGTGAACAGTAACCATGAATAGTACTTGGCCTCCAAGTCTCCCCCTACTTTCAAGGGATTTGGCCTTATCCCTTATCCCATGCGCATGGACCAAGTGGGGCTGGGCGCCTGGCCCATGTAGGGCTGCTGCGCCACCCCTTGGTCCATGTGGGACGTTCAGGAAAAGTGGGCCCCACCATGGAACCCTTCGGAACATTCTAGAACCTTCCAGCACAATACTGATAAAATCCGAACTTTTCCGGTAACCCTGAAAATACTTTCCATATATGTTTTCTTTGTCTCCGGACCATTTCGAAGCTCCTCGTGATATCCGGGATCCCATCCGAGACTCCGAACAAAACTTCGGTACCACCATCATGAATATCCCATTAGTACCCTAGCGTTACCGAACGTTAAGTGTGTGACCCTACGGGTTCTAGAACATGCAGACATGATCGAGACACCTCTCCGATCAATAATCAGTAGCAGGACCTGGATGCCCATAATGACTCCCACATAATCAACGAAGATCTTTATCAGTTTGGACCACAATGTCGAGGATTCGGATAATCCCGTATACAATTCCCTTTGTCTAGCGATATGTTACTTGCCCGAGATTCGATCGTCGGTATCACCATACCTAGTTCAATCTTGTTTATGGCAAGTTCTCTTTACTCGTTCCATAATACAATATCCCCGTGACTAAACACATTAGTCACATGCTTGCAAGCTTCTTAGGATGTCGTATTACCGAGAGGGCCCAGAGATATCTCTCCGTCACATGGAGTGACAAATGCCAATCTCGATCCATGCAACCCAACAAATACTTTCTGAGATACCTGAAAAGCACCTTTATGATCACCCAGTTACGAAGTGACGTTTGATACCCACAAAGTATTCTTCCGGTATTAGGGAGTGGCACAATCTCATGGTCTAAGGAACAGATACTTGACATTAAGAAAGCTGTAGCAATTAAACTAAGTGACATGATCAAATGCTAAGCTTACGATTGGGTCTGTCCATCACATCATTCTCCTAATGATGTGATCCCGTTATTAAATGACAACTCATGTCTATGGTTAGGAAACCTTAACCATCTTTAATCAACGAGCTAGTCAAGTAGAGGCTCACTAGGGACATGGTGTTTGTTTATGTATCCACACATGTATTTGAGTTTCCGGTTAATACAATTATAGCATGGAGAATAAACACTTATCAAGAACAAGGAAATATGATAATAACAACTTTATTATTTCCTCTACGGCATATTTCCAACAAAAGCGACTCGTCATTTCATTCGATGAAGTACCTGTGGGACAACCCTTTTAACCGGTCGTTGAAGTTAACCCTGGGAAAGCGGGAGAACGAGAAGCCGTCGTATGGCCGTGTAGTCGACGCCGGAGACGGTGCCATGTGGAAGTACTACAATCATGAAGACACGGAGGTGCGAAAGCACAGAAGGAAACTAGGACAAGTTTCTATCCAGTCGCAACTTGCGCAGGCGGTCCAGGAAGCCAAAACTGCGGCCAGAGAAGAAGAAAGAGCAGAATTTGCATCTCAGTGGTGTACCATGCTTCCTGATCTCGTGAACTGGATCAGAGAAAATCTAGAAGGAGATTTTCCCATTCCAATTTCGTCGGCAGCAACTCGATGAACAGAGCGGTGGATAATCCACCTGCACCCGCACCCGCCACCGCCGCTCATAGCAGCCTATCCTCCGTCTCTGGCATGCTCGGCGGGGCGTCGACATTAGCTGAGCTCAACGCCCTCACGGTAATTACGCATCGCACGCTCATCAACAAATTTATTCTTCCTTTCCTTTGCCTTTCGGATCTCTGACGCCGCACATGTTTTCGCAGGCCAACGAAATCCATGCACCCTCCTATGCTCCATCAACGGTCAGTTCATGGATGTTGCAAAGGGTACAATAGTGAAGCCAACAGATCGCTTGTTCCATGGCCAGCCGATGCCCCATGACGTGTACAGGGTTTCCGTGGCTCGTGTTTTACCGGGCCACGAGAGTTTGCCTCCTTGCTACTCACGATGGAGTTGCTGAATTTCCCCGAAGAGGAAGGGTGATGTAGCACAGCAGCAGAAACTATTTCCCTCAGTTAAGAACCAAGGTTTATCGAACCAGTAGGAGTCACTAAGCTAACAATTTTAGCAGCACCTACACACAAACAAATAATTTGCTTGCACCCAACAAGGGCAAGGGGGTCGTCACTCCCCTTGTTCTTGCCAGCCACAAGATTTAAAGCAAATAGTAGTATGCAAAGTAATAAGAAATAAAAGAACAATATGAAAGAGCAATTTTGGAGACTTTTGTACTGATGAAAAATAGACCCGGGGGCCATAGGTTCAGTAGAGGCATTTCTCTTGAAAGCATAGCAATGGTGGAATAAATTACTGTTGGGCAATTTACAGAATTGAGCATAGTTATGATGATCATCCATGGCATAATCATTACATAGGCATTAAGTCCGTGACAAGTAGACCGTTAATCCAACTGCATCTACTACTATTACTCCACCCCAAGACCGCTATCCAGCATGCATCTCAAAGTATTAAGTTCATGACAAACAGAGTAACGCTTTAAGCAAGATGACATAATGTAGATAAAGTAAGACCAATCAATATGACCAAACCGCGTTGTTTTATCCTTAGTAGCAACAATACAAATATGTGCCTTTGCCCCTCCTGTCACAGGGCAAGGTCACCGCAAGATTGAACCTACCACAAAGCACCTCTCCCGCTGAAGATAAATCAATCTAACTTGGCCAAAGTAGACGGATAGATCGGAGAGAAATACAAAGCTATAAAATTACGCAACAAAGAAACTTCAAGAGATTCATATAAATTCAATGAATAATCTGATCATAAACCCACAATTCATCGGATCCCAACAAACACACCGCAAGAATTACATCGGATGGATCTCCGAGGAGATCATTGTATTGAAGATCAAACGAGAGAGAGAGAGAGCCATCTAGCTACTGCTATGGACCCGTAGGTCTTGTAAGAACTACTCACACATCATCATGGAGGCAGCAAGGTTGATGAAGATGGCCTCCCCAATAATTCCCCCATCCAATAGAGTACCGGAACAGGGCTCTAGATGGGATCGCTTCGGAACAGAGGCTTGCGGCGGCGATAAAATTGTTTCGGGTCTCGCTCTGATGGTTTCTGGATTTATGGGAATTTATAGCGCTGGAATTAGGTCAAAAAGAGCCACATGGGGGCCCCAAGCCAGGGTGGCGTGCCCTACCCCCCAGGGCGTGCCCCCTGCCTTGTGGGGCCCCTGTGGGTCTTCTGGTCTTCTCCCGAAGCTTCTAGTGTCTCTTATTATCCAGAAAAAATCGTCAAAAAATTTCATCGTGTTTGGACTTCTGTCTTTATGGTTTTTCTGCGAAACCAAAAACAAGCAAAAAACAGGAACTGGCACTGGGCACTAAATTAATAGGTTAGTCCAGAAAAATAATATAAAATGATAATAAAAGTATATAAGAATGATAATATAGCAGCATGAAACAATCAAAAAATTTAGATACGTTGGAGACATATCAGCATCCCCAAGCTTAATTCATGCTCGCCCTCGAGTAGGTAAATGATAAACAAAGATTTTTTGATGTTGAATGCTACCTAACATGTCTTTGATCAGATGATGTAATCTTATGGTATGAATATTGGGATACTAATGATTCAAGGCAATAGTCTATCAATTTGACTTCAAAACAATAATACACAAACATGCAAGTAAACAATTATTGTCTTTCAAAATAAAAGATGCTAAAGAACATGATCCCTACACACTTAATCACGATAAGCATGGCACGCTTGGTCTTCCCGGCATAGAGATATCAAATTATGAACAAACCCGGTGCCAAACTAGGCAATTACATTATACTTTTTCTCGCCTCAGCTCTTTCCAACTTTCACGCAATACTTGAGCGTGAGCCATGGACTTAGCAGTTTGGATGGCAAAGAGAATGATGATGGGGGTTTATAAGGGAAGACAAAAAGTGGAGAAAGTCTCACATCAATGCGGCTTCACCGTTAGGCAATGGAGAGGCCTTACAATCGATGTTAATGCGAGGAGTAGGGATTCCCATGCAACGGATGCACTAGAGCTATAAGTGTATGAAAGCTCTCCAAATGCAACTAACTGAGTGTGCATCCAACTTGCCTGCTCATGAAGACCTTGAGCATTTGACGAAGCTCGTCATCGGAATATACAAGCCAAGTTCTATAATGTAAATATCACACTAGCATAATAATGAAGTATATGAAAACTCTCTATATGAAGTACATGGTGCTACTTTGAAGCACAAGTGTGGTAAAAGGATAGTAGTATGCCCCCTCACTCTTTTTTTCTTTTCTCTCTCTTTTTTTGAAAAAAAAAGCTCATCGGCCTCCTCCCCTCTTTTTCAAGGAATCATGGACCTCCTTCTTTTCTCTCTCTTTTTTTTTGATTGATTGGACTCACGGACTTCATCCCCTCTTTTTCGAGGAATCACAAGTCTCCTCCAATTCATATCCTCACAGGTAGGGGCACACTCTAATAATGATGATCATCACACTTTATTTTACTTACAACTCATAAACTGAAAATGATGACTGAATATGAATGCCTCTGGCAGTGTACCGGGATGTGCAATGATCTAGCGTAACATGTATAACAATGATGAACGGTGTCTTTGCCACAAATATCATGTCAGCTCCATATGATCATGCAAAGCATAATGACAATGAATGCTCAAGTCATGTAATGAATGGTAACAATGGAAGTTGCATGGCAATATATCTCGGAATGGCTATGGAAATGCCATAATAGGTAGGTATGGTGGCTGTTTCGAGGAGGATATAATGAGGCTTATGTGTGAGAGAGCGTATCATCTCACGGAGCTAGATGCACCGGCGAAGTTTCCCCGTGTCTTGAGGTGAGAGTGGGCAATGCACGGTACCGAAGAGGCTAGCAAAATATGGATAAGCGGAAGTGCTTTATAGTCCAAAAAACTCACATTAGTCATAAAGAACTCAAGTACTTATTGCAAAAATTTCAATAGCCCTCGAAGCAAAGTATTACTCGTATGCCCCTAGGGAGGAGGTTGGTAGGAGTTAACCATCGCGCGCCCCCGATCCAAACACACAAAGGATATCAATCAAAGATAAAACATACTCCGACTTCATCGCTAATGCCAGCGGCTACCACTTTCATGCATAAAGACTCACAAACCTTAACACCGATATTAATACTTAGCTTTAATTATTTACTAACATACTCATATATTACTACCTCAAAATCGCAAAACTATTGCAAGGTATCAAACTTAACATATTCAATGATCTACAAATCCATGCTAGTTTTTATTATACCACCATTATATACCCATTATTTTTAGATCCAACCATATAACTCATGCAAATTCCCACTTCCTATTTAACTCTCAAAAAGATATAAGTGAAGCAAGAGAGTGCTAATAATTTCTACAAAACATATCACCATGCTCAATCAAATATAAGTGAAGTGCAAGAGCGATTGCCTCAGCTCAAATAAATATAAGTGAAGAACAAATGAGCATTCTATAAACTTAAGATGAATGTGTGTCTCTCATAATAGGTGTGATTAGGAAACAATGATTGTGCTGACCAGCAAACAAAACAAAACAAAAGCAAATGACGCTCCAAGCAAAACACATATCATGTGAAGAATAAAGATATAGCTCCAAGTGAGATATATCGATAGTTTCGAAGACGAAAGAGGGGGTGCCATCCAGGGCATCCCCAAGCTTAGATGCTTGAGTCTTCCTTAGATATTACCTTGGGGTGCCTTGGGCATCCCCAAGCTTAGGCTCTTGCCGCTCCTTATTCTTCTCATATCTCCATCTCACCCAAAACTTGAAAACTTCATTCACACAAAACTTAACGGAACTCGTGAGATGGGTTAGTATAAAAAATAAATCATTCATTCATGTACTGTCAATACAAGATTCATCAATATTCCCAAATGATGTATACTGTATTCTATCATTTCCACAATTTATATCCCCCAATATAAGCCATAGAAACTCCAAAACAAGCAAACTAATAAACCGAAACAGAATCTGCCAAAAACAGAACAGCATGTAAAGATGTATTTAATGATCATACTTATGCAACTCCAAAAATTCTGAAAAATTAGGAAAACGCAGCAAATTTGTAATGCAATACTGTGTAAAAATTTCAGAAATTGATCACGGTCCAGTAAAGAGAGAAAATTCAAACACTGGGCATAAAAGTTTCTGTTTCTGCACAGAATCAAATCAACAAGCATTCACATCATCCCAAAGGTTCTATTTGGCACAAAAAGCAAAATAAAAGATACAAACACAATTACTACAGTAGCAATAAGTATGTTGACTCACAAAACAGAAAGGAAAAAGATAACTATTGGGTTGCCTCCCAACAAGCGCTATTGTTTAATGCCCCTGGCTAGGCATAAGCAATCTATCAAATTTTATTATGATTTAGTTCCTCAATAAGGCAACTTCATTTCTTAGGAGGATTAGCAAGCATCCTATTAATCATAACACTCCTAGGCACAAAGTTCAAAAAATGAGTGTCAAAGATAGGTTCCCTTTTTATCTTTATAAAGCTAGGGTGGACACTTATCATTTTTAAATCTCCTTTTTCTTCACTAGATGAAGCACCCTTATTCGGTTTGGGAACCTTAGACACATAAGTGAATTTCAGATTTTTATTCATAGAAGATTCCTCACTAGTTTTTATGGAAGAAAAAGCGGAACCCAAAACATTTATAACCTCTTTCAACCTATCAATTCTAGCGGGACTTTGTTCTACTCTATGGGTAATTGGTTCTATTTCTTTTAGCAATTTTAAAGCATTTCCAACCGTAGAGCCTAACTTTGTTACTTGATTATGCACCTTTTTATCCAAATTTTCAAATTTTTCAATAGTTGACAGTTTGCTTTCAATAATATCCAATCTTTGCATAATGTGTTCCAACGTTAATTCAGTTTCATTAACCTTAATTGGCGTGATTCCAACTACATTTCCCATAGCATTATAAGCATCCAAAGTGTGGTTAATTAAGAAACTTCCTCCTACAATAGTATCAAGAACAAATCTATACCAAGGAGAAACGGCAACATAAAAATTTCTAAGAAAAACAGTGGTAGATTGCTTATGGATGGATTTATTTTGAGCATCGCAAATTCTATACCAAGCATCTTTTAAACTCTCTCCGCCCCTTTGTTTAAAATGAAGCACTTCTAACTCGGGCTTAGAAACGACAAGTGAAGAACTAGTCATGATAGCAACACAAGCAGAAATAGCAACAAAGAAATGTTTTTGGTGTTTTTGGAATTTTTGGCAAACAAAGAAGAAGGCAAATAAAAAGGCAAAAGCAAAGGCAAGAAAATAAAAACAAGCAAAGAGAAAGTGTTTGTGTGAAGGCACCAGATTTGGTAGATGATGACTCCCCGATAACGGGGCCAGAAATTCTTCTGCTACTCACGATGGAGTTGTTGGATTTCCCCGAAGAGGAAGGGTGATGTAGCACAGCAGTAGAAAGTATTTCCCTCAGTTAAGAACCAAGGTTTATCGAACCAGTAGGAGTCACTAAGCTAACAATTTTAGCAGCACCTTCACACAAAAAAATAATTTGCTTGCACCCAACAAAGGCAAGGGGGTCGTCACTCCCCTTGTTCTTGCCAGCCACAAGATTAAAAGCAAATGGTAGTATGAAAAGTAAGAAGAAATAAAAGAACAATATGAAAGAGCAATTTTGGAGACTTTTGTATTGATGGAAAATAGACCCGGGGGCCATAGGTTCACCAGAGGCATTTCTCTCGAAAGCATAGCAACGGTGGAATAAATTACTATTGGGCAATTGACAGAATTGAGCATAGTTATGATGATCATCCATGGCATAATTATTACATAGGCATTAAGTCCGTGACAAGTAGACCGTTAATCCAACTGCATCTACTACTATTACTCCACCCAATGACAAACAGAGTAACGCTTTAAGCAAGATGACATAATGTAGACAAAGTAAGACCAATCAATATGACCAAACCTAGTCGTTTTATCCTTAGTAGCAATAATACAAATACATGCCTTTGCCCCTCCTGTCACAGGGCAAGGTCACCGCAAGATTGAACCTACCACAAAGCACCTCTCCCGCTGAAGATAAATCAATCTTACTTGGCCAAAGTAGACGGATAGATTGGAGAGAAATACAAAGCTATAAAATTACGCAACAAAGAAACTTCAAGAGATTCATATAAATTCAACGAATAATCTGATCATAAACCCACAATTCATCGGATCCCAACAAACACACCACGAGAATTACACCGGATGGATCTCCGAGGAGATCATTGTATTGAAGATCAAACGAGAGAGAGAGTGAGAGAGAGAGAGAGAGAGAGCCATCTAGCTACTGCTATGGACCCATAGGTCCTTTAAGAACTACTCACACATCGTCATGGAGGCAGCAAGGTTGATGAAGATGGCCTCCCCAATGATTCCCCCCTCCGGCAGACTACCGGAATAGGGCTCCAGATGGGATCGCTTCGGAATAGAGGCTTGCGGCGGCAATAAAATTGTTTTGGGTCTCGCTCTGAGGGTTTCTGGATTTATGGGATTTATAGCGCTGGAATTAGGTCAAAAGGAGCCACAGGGAGGCCACAAGCCAGGGTGGCACGCCCTACCCCCCAGGGCGCGCCCCCTGCCTTGTGGGGCCCCTGTGGGTCTTCTTGTCTTCTCGCGAAGCTTCTAGTGTCTCTTATTGTCCAGAAAAAATCATCAAAAAGTTTCATCATGTTTGTACTTCTGTAGGTATGGTTTTTCTGCGAAACCAAAAAGAAGGAAAAAATAGGAACTGGCACTGGGCACTAAATTAATAGGTTAGTCCAGAAAAATAATATAAAATGATAATAAAAGTATATAAGAATGATAATATAGCAGCATGAAACAATCAAAAATTATAGATACGTTGGAGATGTATCACTCCTCCACTTCGAACCGGGGGAGAGGATGACGAGAGCCCGACATCCCTGGGACAAAGCAAGAATTGGCCGATGCTGTGGCCAAAAACCCTAATTCGTGTGGAGGCCGGGAGCACACCAACGGCAACATCATTAGGGCTGAGGCCTATCCAAGGCGAGACCACTCCACCATTACCACCCTCTGTCTTGGTGGGTCAGAGCGGACGCGAAGAAGGAGGTCCAAGCGTTCCGGTGGCTGATCATGTCGACCCCGTGGATCATGAAGATGACATGGAGGATCACCCTAACCAGTACCTCAACACTGGCTATGACGGAGGAATGGGTCAATATGATTCAGGCTATGGCCGTGACCGTGATGATTCGGATACTAAAATGTCTGATCTACCAGAGAAGGAACGTCCTCCTGTTGAGTGCAAGAAGTCTCTATTCAGGCAATCCTCCTAGGACACGCCTCTAGATGCATGCACCCAGGATCAACCAGCCGAGCATCGTGCAATACTGAGCCCGACCACAATGGGGGTGGCGGTCAAGGAGGCTATGGCAACAGGCTCACTACATGTGCCCGCGAAGAAGCAAAGGAAGAGAAAAACGAAGAAAGGCGCTACTGCCAAAGCTTCCAGTAGCCAGCTGCCTCCCAAGGCGATCCATGTTCAGGATAGGGTACCGACCCCAAATGCGCCGCTGCTCCATATCGCGGGTCAGCCGATTCTATGGCCGGATGCGCTCCGCTGCACAACTTGGGATTTCAGGAAACTGCATGACCATGTGCTGTCGACAGAGATGGGTCTTCTCCAATCGAATGATCCAACACACCCGCTTTTCGCGGTTAAGGTGCCGAAGGACTTAGGCTTCATCGACAGATCCCCCGCAGACATATTCTTCCTGCAGTTTGATTACATCTTCGAGATGTATCACATGAGGCGGCTCGATTTTACGTTCGTCCGCCTTTTTGCGCTCCATCTATCTTTCATGGTCAGAAAAGAGCAAATCTCGGCCATCGCGGTAGCGGACCCCTACTACATGTTTGAGAACTTCTTGAAGGCTGGCCCTGTGGAACGTGACGCTGCGAGGAAGTACATTGAAGACTTCATGGTGGCGAATAAGGACAAGGAAATTATTCTCGTGCCTTATCATCCCATGTAAGTCATTCGCTAGCCACTATAACTCATCATTTCAAACATTTCAATCATTCCTTTACACGTATGGAGGTTAATTTATTTTGCGCAGCGAGCACTGCATCCTTATCGTTCTATACCCGCAAGTATCCCACGCTCTCAATTTGGACTCGTCCAGCAACACGCACAAGAAAGACAACACCCACATCAAGAGTGTTCTGGATGCTGCTCTCTTAGGCTTCAGCGTTAGGGGAGGCCACGTCAGGCACAAAAAACACAGGACAGGCGTGATGTGTTTCGGCCATAACACTAACTTCTGTTGTGTCAAGCAACCAGAAAAAAGTACGAGGGATGCCTTCTACGTCATCCATCACATGCAGGAGTTCAGAAGAGATCAACAAAGACTTTGCATGCCAACTAGAGCCAATTCCCATGTCCTCGAATGGGCCGCAAACTTAGCATCCGAACCCGATGATAAACTCAGACTTGAGTTCTATCGCATCCAGAAGTCGCTTGCATCAATCATCTACAAAGATGTCATCCCAGAGGATGGGATGTTCTTCGGCGGCCCACAAACACGGGATGACGTAGACACTCGCATACAGCTATAGGGTCAAGACTTCACGCCTTTCACAAAGCTAGGTGACATTCTCCCATGGCCGAAGGCGACATGTAAGAAGTGATTGCTGATGACGATGTCTGTTTAGTACTTTGTGTACGACGAACATTGAATTTGTGTACGACAAAACTTTGTGATGTAAACAGTCTTCCTAAACTTGCGTAGCGCTCTAGTTATGTTTACTATGAACTTCGTTATGTTTACTATGTTGCTTCTATTTGCTTACATTCTTTCTCTTGGTGTTGCTTAAGTATTATGTTGCATATTATCTATGAATTTCCTTATGATGCATCTTTGTTTGGGATATAGATGAAGAAATGGTATGCCGTGTACAGAGGGAGGGTTTCAGGAGTCTTTGATGAGTGGTCGGAGTGTCAGGCCCAAGTGAATCGCTTCTCGGGCAGCAGCCACAAAGGGTTTGAAAGTAAAAGCGAAGCGGAAGCTAGTTACTTGAAGTTCACATTAGCGGGAGAGAGGAAGAAGAACCGGCTGAAGAACTACTTGATAATCCCTTTCTTGCTCATCATGATCGCTTTTCTGTTGTATGTGATCATAGTTTAGATCGATGATGAAATATGTGTATCTGATCATATAGTTGTATTCGAGACTTGTAATAACTTGTATCACTATTTCGATGATGATGAGACATTGTTGTATCACTATGATGATGATGATGATGAGACATTGTTGTATCATATAGTTTCAATGTTGTATATGTTGGACAGTATAAAAACCTGTATAATTGTTGTATAAATACTGCGTAAATACGCAGAAGAAGAAAAAATGTTGAAATTAATAGTAGTAGTGCACTTTTTAAGGTAGTAGTAGCGCAGGGCACACGCTACTACTACACAGAGGTAGTAGTAGCGCGGGTGCCACACCCACGCTACAGCTAAGTAGTAGTAGCGCAGGTGCCCCCCGCACTACTACTAACAGAAGTAGTAGTAGCGCGTGCTGGCACCTGTGCTACTACTACCCTGTTAGTAGTAGCGCGGGACCCTACGCTACTACTAGCCGTTTAACCCGCGCCACTACTATTCTTTTCCCTAGTAGTGGGATTTATAGGCGGAAGAATTAGGTCAAACGGAGGGTCAGGGGCCCCACATGGGCAAGTGGCGCGGCCACCCCCCTGGCCGTGCCATGTGTCCATGTGGGAGCCTAGTGGTTCCCCATGACGTCTCCTGAAGCTTCTAGTGTTCCTTCCGGCCCAGAAAATATCGTCAAAAATTGGCATCGTATTTGGACCTTCCTAGATAATTATTTTCTACGAAACCAAAAACAAGCAAAAAACAGGAACTGGCACTAGGCATTAAGTTAATAGGTTAGTCCAGAACAAATAATATAAAATGATATAAAAAGCATGAAACAATCAAAAATTATAAATACATTCGAGACGTATCAGCTAGCTACTCGCTGTGTAACAAAAGTATTCTCTGGGATTTTAAATAAATCAAAAAATGATTTATGAATTTCAAAAAATAGTTAAAACGTCTAAATTCATAGAAAATAATCCATAACTCAGATGAAGAAAAGTTATATATGAAAATGATCAGAAAAATCCAATGTATCTGTTTATGCCATGTTCATGCATGTTTGAACAACTTAACATTACTGTTTAGGACAAATCATGAAAAGGGAATTTAAATAAGTTAGTTTTGGAGTTTGGAAATGCTATATTACTATTTTTCCACTTCAATTAATTTGGTTAATTGCTGCAATAGGTCAATTCAGTACCTTAACATGACATGACATACATTTGAATGTGCATTGCAATGTTTTGAATGTTGTTCCCCTTTATTTGTCGGTGTTTGCTTCTTCTCGGTAGAAGTAGTTCCGACGTAAAGATCTATGTCATTGATGAAGAGCAGTTCTATCTTCAGAAGTGCCAGGCAAGCAAACCCCCTTGATCATGTTGATGCAATCTTACTCTCTCGCTCTTGCCCTCAGTTCAATGCATTAGGATGATTATCGATTCAACTGTCACATGTTCTCGGTAGCAGACCCATTCCTTTCCATGACCTGAAATTGTCATAGTACAAAGCTTAGCATGTACCTAGCATGATTCGGAGTTTCTTGAAACCATGATGTAGCCCTTCACCATGCTTGCTTATGATGCTTAGAGTTGTGTGTGTCTGATCCATCATGGGAGATGTTTCGGAATGGTTGTGATCATGTTCAAGTTAATTGAGGAGTTGTGTTTAAGCCTGTGAATTGGTTTGGTAAAGGTGACGATGAGAGGCTGTGTTGGAGAACATGGCGGGTTGTCTCATTGATACCGCTCATAGGAACTGAGTTATGTGGTTGTGTTCCAAGACTAGCTACTACCACACATTGGAACTCAGTGACCTTGACCCGCTCGGCCTATTAATTTACTCGGTCTCTGTCCAGGAGTTGCAAGTAGTTTTTGGTGTTTGATAGGCAGGTGCTATGGCTTTCGAAGCGAATTACTACCCGGCGAGGTGGGCTTGGCCCATTAGCACATGGCACGGTGTAGCAAGCATAGTACCATCCGGCGAGGTGGGCTTGTGAACCCTGCACACAGCGTTTGGGGCCGTTTTGGAAACTTCGGCCGGACTTCCATTTCTGGTTCAGTCTCAGATAGGCAATATCCCTAGACTAGAGTCGTGGTAGGTTAACGGTCATGGCTAACACCCTCGCTGGCTTTCGCTTGAAGTCTGTCGAGTACATGGTGGTAAGTGGTGAACGCATGTGTGATGAAGTACACCCCTGTAGGGTTAATGATCTATTCAAATAGTCGCGTCCACGGATAAGGACTACTTGGAGACTTATACTGTTCATAGACAACTTTAATGGTTACACTAAAACCATCCAGATAAGTGTGAGTGCTATGGATGGCCTTCTCGTAGGGAAACGAGAGAGGATCCATGGTAGTGTATTGTTGTGGTGACTAGCTAGATGGACTCGTGTGCGCTCTCTTACCTCAATCAAAATACTGGTAGTCGTAGTTCAGGTTACCCAAAGGTCAAAGCTGGCATTATGCAATATAACCCACAATCCCCTTCATTGATACCTGATGCATGAGTAGTTAGTTCTAATGTAAGTCTTGCTGAGTACCTTTGTACTCACGATTGCTTAATTTAACTTTTGCAGAGGAGACCACTACCTCACTAGTGGTTGCTACATTGAGTTCGACGTTGACCGAGTAGCTTGGGAATCCCAGACAGCAGTCTGGTTCCAATGGAGGGTCGTTGTTTATTTCCAGGCTTCTTAAGATGTTTGTTAAGTTTGTCTGTACTCGGACATAATTTGCTTCCGTTGTTGCTTGATGCTTGATGTATGATTGGGTCATGTGACCTATGTGTGTAATATATCTGCTATGTGGCTTTTTAGAGCCTTAAATAAATACTTTGAGTCATAGACTTATGTTGTGATACCTTGATGTACCAACAAATAGTTTGCATAATGTGTGTATGATTATTGAAATGCACGGTATGTGTGGGGTTCGACACCTAGTTGTACACCCGCTAGCGGTCTTTCTTACAGAGGAATGTCTCGTTGTGCTTCCATGAGCCCCACGGCTTAGGTACACAGTGTTCGAGCGACACGTGCTCTGCAGCGGCACTGCGTCAACCTCTATACGATCGAGCCCGCCCTGGTTTATGACTAATCATGTCGATGATGATTCCAAAATATGTAATGATTTTGATAGTTGTTTTGTGCCAACACGGTAGGCTTTGTGGAATTTTACCGTGTTCAGGCACTACTTTTTGTCGGTATTCCTCAGGTAACATCTTTTGGAGAAAGTAATATTATATGGAAGGAATCCCAGGAAATTATGGTGGAATCATATTATTCAATGTGATAATAGACTACCATTAAAAGAATGAAGCAAAGGGAGGAAGCAGGAGGCCACACGGCGGAACCAGAGCAAAAGACGGCCTAGCATACGAGCGCGCCCGCTCGTATGCGCGGTCGTATGAGGCGCCAGCGCCGCCGCCTCGTCGACTATGTCCACCTCGTGAAGTCGGATCGGGGATCAGACGAATAGAGGCCTGAGAAACGCATCCAGAAGACAGAACCCTAGCCTCCAGAGTCATCCGGAGGAGGGATTGACATGGAGGAGATCGCCATCTTCACCACCACACGCAAGGGGACTTCAACATCATCACCACTGTCATCATCATCATCATCCACATCCATCTCCATCTCATTGTAACATCAGGAACCCTAGTGGATCATCTTGCATGTTACCCGTGTGATCCATCCATGTTTACCATTACCATTCCCATGATGCTTGTTGTCTCCATGTGTGAGTAGACCCCTTAGTTCTCAGGGATATGGATGAACCTTGGTATGAGTAGGATCTGAAACATTATATTGGATATGAGATCCTCTGTTGAATGCTTAGTTTAATAAACTTCGTGAATGTTGTGAAGGGGCCCCAATTAGCATTATCGCCGAAAAGCCACGAAGTGTATCACTGTCATTGTAAAGGTTAGGACATGAAGGTAATTCGAGGTGATAGTAAAAGCCTTCACCCCTTCCTTTTACAACTGATAGGGGAATTACGGAGAACCCTTAGACAGACCGCGTCCACGGGGCAACCATTAATTACCGTTGTTATAACCTGCAAGGGGAGACTATGGTAGTGGCGTGCATGACATGAAGTCTAGCCAGAGTAGAACGTGTTCGGTACCCAGCTCCGCCCAGCATAATCGTCATGAGTGGCTCAAATATCCAGACAATACTTTACCGGTGCATAGGTTGCGTTAGAAACATACCAATGGGAATTCCAGACTCCCTGAGAATGCCTTACTCCTCTGTCAGTTCCACTTGTTACTCATGCTACTATTTTTACTACTATTTTTATTACTTTTTGTGTTATTTACTTTCAGTTCGCTCTTCACAAAAACAATCATTTATTTCCGCCCTCACTTTGTCTGGAGTCTAATATTACTTACAGGCACAAATCCATAATTCACTACAAGAGGCAACGCTTAATTCCTGTGCTCCCTGTGTGATCGATACTCTTACTTCAAAAAGGCTACAACTAAACCCTGTGCACTTGCAGGCCATCAAGCTTTTTCTGGCTCCGTTGCCGGGGAGCTGAGCACTTTTGGGCTTTGCTTTAAGTTTTGAATTATCTTGTGTTCTAATAGTCTTTGCAGGTTGCAGGCAACCATGGTCGTACAAGAGCAAATTTACCAGGTAGGTGTTGAGATGGTTGTGGGTCCAGCTTGAGGAGAAAAACTTTATATCCGTTAGCCCCGACCTAACTGGTAAAACATATGAGATAAATCCTCGGTTACTTGATATGCTGAAAAATATTACATTCTGAGGTGATGGAACTGAAAGTCCTTATGTACACATGCAAGAATTCGAAAGCTTATGTGGTACATTTCAGTTACATGATTTGACTCATGAAGAAATTAAGTTGAAATTAATTTCCTTACACTCTCGCTAATGATGCTACAAAGTGGCTACAAGATCAGCCTGTAGGTACCTTAAATGACTGGAAGAAGTTGCCATCTGTGTTCTTAGCTTACTTTTATCCTCAAGGTAAACTTTATAAAATAAGAAGGAAGATTGGTAGTTTTCGGCAACGTCCAGGTGAGCGTTTGGTTGATGCATATAAAAGGTACCGAAGTATACTCTCTGAATGTCCTGATCATTAATACCCTCCTTACTTGATTCTGAATTTCTTTTATGGGGGACTCGATCAACAGAGTAAGCAGGTGTTGGATGTTGCTTCGCACGGATCCTTTATGGATTCTAATATTTCCCAAGCTTGGGGGTTACTTGATAAGATGCGCCAAAATGCTAAAAGTTGGTTCCTATGCTCGAAAGAGAAAAAGAAGATTGATCCTGGTTATGATAGTATTAAATTTTTCTCTAAAACTGAGAAGATGAAAAATCTTTGTAAAGAGTTTAAATATTGGAACTGACCCTGCTTTAAAAATTCTGAAAGATTTTTCTGAGATTTTGCAGCTACCTGATGAAGGATTTCTTTAGGCACAGTAGGAAATCTAAGGAAATCCGGATGGTGGAAGCAATAACGAAGAAATCCACTCCGACTCCCAACCGGAAAGAAGCCTACTTCCAAAGGAAAGCGAAAAAAAAGGGTGAGTCACTCCCAGCTAAGCATAAGAGGAGTGTCAAGGTTGAACAGTATAGGATTCCGCCTCATGTTGATATTGTGAAAGAACTTGCTACACCTGTATCGGTGATAAATAAAGAAGTCCATCTAGATCGAGATACCACCGCCTATTTAAAAGGTTGCACTGAAGGTAAAGATACAGGTAAACAAATATTGTCAAGTTCATTTGGTAGCAAGTCCTACTTTGGATTGTGCGATCCCGGATCTCCTGTTAATATTATTCCCTACAGTCTTTATGCAAAAAATATGATGAAATCTCGCCACGCACTCTTGAGCAACTGATGGGGTTATTAAGCTTGTAGATAAGACTGATAGAGCACCTTGTGGCATCATCAAATATGTCAACATTATTATTGGTTCGCTTATTTGTCCTATTGTTTTTGGAACCTCTTTTCTAAATGTTGTAGGGACATATATAAACAAGAAGACAATCTCCATGAAATGGGGAGAAGAAATGATCAAATTTCCCTTCTCAGCCATAGTGAATAAGCCTTATCAAAGGGAGTCCCAAGATGAGGACGAACTAAAAGTAAACCAGCTAGCTGAAATTCATCTGCAGACTCCAAAAGATGAAATTGAAACGGTCATGGTGAAACCCGAATCCTTATTTGAAGATGAAGAGAAAGAGGAAATTGAAATGATGATGGATGCAACTCCAGTGGTTAGTGCCCATTTGAATAAAGTATATGAGATTCTTGAAAGAAAGGGAGATGAGGAATTACCCCCTCCTATTCTCAAACCCTTACCTAAGGGACTAAGGTATGAGTTTATGGATAGAACCGAAAAATTTCCTGTTATTGTTAATGCTGACCTTTCAGGAAGAGAGAAAGAGAAATTATTATCGGTGTTATCAAGACACCGTAAGGCTTTGGGATATGCAATGAGAGATTTGAGAGGGATAGACCCATCTATATATTCACATGCTATTCCTATTGAAGATGGAGCCAAGCCGGTAATCGAAAGTCAAAGAAGATTGCACCCTTACTCCAAGAATGTGGTAAGAAAAGAGGTAATCCACCTCCTTGATGCTGGAGTCCTTAATCCAATCTCTGATGGTAAATGGGTTAGTCTGGTCCACTGTATTCCTTAAAAGGGAGGTGTCTCTTTGGTAACTAATGAAAATAATGACCTAGTTCCTACTAGGGCCATTATCGGATATGGTATGTGTGTTGATTTCAGGAAACTAAAGAAATGGACCCGGAAAGATCACTACGCATTGCCATTCATAAATCAAATATTGGAGAGATTGGCCAACAATTCTTATTTTTGCTATCTCGATGGATATTCTGGATTCTTGCAGATACCCATTCGACCGGAAGATCAAGAAAGGACCTCCTTCACTTGTCCTTACAGTACCTATGCTTATCGTAGAATGCCCGTTGGTTTATGTAATGGACCACCTTCTTTTTAGAAGTGTGTCTCTAAAATTTTCCCTGATTTCATTGAGAAAATTGTTGAAGTGTTCATGGACAACTTTTCTGTCCAAGGCACTTCTTTTGATCACTGTCTCTACAACCTTACAAAAGTTTTGCAGAGATGTGAAGAAACAGGTTTCGTATTAAATTGGGAGAATATCCACTTCATGGTCACCGAAGGAGTAGTTTTGGGGCACAGAGTCTCCGGTAAGAGCATCGAAATAGATCAAGAGAGAATTGAGGTAATAGAAAATTTACCTTACCCCCAAGATGTAAAGGGAATGCAAACTTTTATGGGGCATGCTAGTTTCTATAGGAGGTTTATTAAAGATTTTTCCAAGCTTGCAAAACCGTTGACTGACCTCTTGCAGAAGGATGTGCCATATTCTTTCGATGAGGAATGTGTCCTGCTTATGAAAAGCTAAGGGATGCATTAATAACAGCTCCCATCATCCAACCTCCTAAATGGGATGAACCATTTGAGATAATGTGTGATGCCAACAATTATGCTATAGGGGCTGTTCTAGGACAGTGGGATGAAAGAAAACTTAACATTATCTTTGATGCTAGCAGGAGTCTGGATGATGATCAGAAACACTTAGCCACAACTGAAAAAGAGTTACTTGCTATTGTCTTTGCTTGTGATAAATTCAGACCTTACATTATTAACTCTAAAGTAATCATGCACATGGATCATCGCGCCTTACATTATCTTCTCTCACAGAAGCACGCTAAGCCTCGATTGATCCGATGGATATTGTTACTCCAAGAGTTTCATTTGCAGATTGTAGATCGAAAAGGAAGACAACCCGGTGGCAGATCATCTATCCCGCATGGAGAGGATACCTTATGATCCCATTCCAATAAAAGAGTCCTTTCCAGGTGAGAGTTTGGCTATGATTAAAAAAATAGAACATTGGTTTGCAGATTATGCTAACTTTCTTGTAGGAAAGTATATGCCACCGGATTTAAATTATAACCAGAGGAAGAAATTCTTCAGTGGGTTGAAATAATACTTCTGGAATGATCCGTTTCTTTATCGGCATGGGCCAGATAATATGATTAGGCGGTGCATCCCCGAACATGAGATGAATGCCATCCTCGACAAATGTCATAGTAATCCTTATGCGGGGCATCACGCTGGGGGCCGAATAGCCGCCAAAGTACTTCAATCAGGATTTTATTGGCCTACACTCTTCAGAGATGCACACATGTTCGTCAAAAGTTGTGATGCGTGTCAACGCACAGGTAATATAAGTAGGAGCCAAGAAATGCCTATGAATTATAATCTAGTTTGCGAACCTTTTGAAGTTTGGGGTCTAGATTATTTGGGACCATTTCCGATCTCAGATGGGCACACTCACATTCTTGTGGCTGTAGACTATGTTACCAAGTCGGTTGAAGAAATCCCTACAAATCACGCCGATGCAGCTACCTCATTGAAAATGATAAAGGACATCATTCTTCCCAGGTTTGGAGTACCTAAAGTTCTTATTACTGACGGTGGATCTCATTTTATACAAGGTATTTTCAGGAGGATCCTCCGTAAGTATGGAGTCACTCACCGAATAGCTTCTCCATATCACCCTCAAACAAGTGGCCAAGTTGAGCCCTCAAACCGAGAAGTGAAGACGATACTGTAGAAGATGGTGCAAAAGTCCAGGAAAGACTGGGCAAGGAAGTTAAATGAGACCCTATGGGCTTACCAAACCGCTTACAAGAATCCAATGGGTATGACGCCATATAAAGTTATTTACGGTAAGGCATGCCACTTACCTTTAGAGCTAGAGCATAAAGCTTATTGGGCAGTCAAAAATATAAACTTTGATCTTAAAGAAGCGGGAGAGAAGAGACTGTTAGATATGCATGCCTTAGGAGAACTCCGAAATAATGCTTATGAAAGTGCCCGTTTGTTTAAAGATAAAGTTAAGAAGTGGCATGATAGGAAAATTTTGAAACGAACATTTAATGCGGGGGACAAGGTCCTCCTATTTAACTCTCATCTTAAGTTGTTTCCAGGAAAGCTCAGATCTAGATGGGAAGGGCCTTACATTATTGAAGAAGTTTACAATTACGGAGCCGTTCGGTTAAAAGGAGGAAAAGATGCCCCATGGATAGTAAATGGTCAACGTTTAAAGCTATACCTCGCCGATGAACAAAAGGAAGAACAAGAAGTAGAAGAGGTAAGCTTTATAACGATTGAAGAAGCTGAGGCATTAAGGAGAAAAAAAAGGAAGGTATGATAGAGTAATTTCGTGTTCTTGAGTTGATGTAAATTTTAGTCTTGTTAGAGGCCTAGTTTTTGTTGGTTTAGACCTATTTTTATTAGGTGCTGAATTGCTAAGTTTCTGTTCGGAGTTGGACTACCTCGTTACTAACCTCACAGGGAAGAAATTTCTCTAAGGAAAAATTAAACGAAGAGGCCAACAGAACCAAAGACGGCGTATCATACGACCGCATGCGGTTGTATGATTGCTCGTATGCGAGGAGGACGGAGATGACATCGACAACAAAGCAAATGATGGCCTAGCATACGACCAAACGTGGTCGTGTGGCTGCTCGTATGCCCCATCGACACCAGGCGCTTTGGCGACAGAGCCAACGATGGCGTTCCATACGATCGAGGTTGCTCGTATGCGCGCTCGTATGCGGCAACCTCTGCGACAAGTTTGAAAAAAAAGGGCCTCGACGACTAGTCTTACGACCGGCCATATGAGCACACCCGCTCGTATGGAAGGCCATCGACCGGTCTGTTGCGCCCGATTCTTTCCTGATTTTGTTTGATTTGTTTCTAACTTCCTCTCTAAGCCTAATCTCGAGATTAGCAGGGTTCCAGACTATTATAAAAAGCTAAGGGTCATGTCCCTTGGCCATAAACCAATCTAATCTCAAGTTTCCTTTGTATGTCATCTCCACCAAAAACTTCTAGCTACAGGTTGAAGAACACGGTCGCCGCCATGAGCAACGGGTCTTCCTCATCCTTCATTCGCATCATCCCTTTTCCTAACCTGGAGGAGGTGGTTCCCGCTGGGTGGGAGGACCTGAGGAAGATGAGCCTCAAGGAAGAACCACGTCCGGAGGAGGAGACCGGCAAGGATAAGAAGGTTGTAGAGGTCAAGGAGGAAGAACCAGAACAAGAGGGGGATGATGAATCCACTCCAGATGAGTATCCTCCAAATCCTTACCAATTCAATATCCACGGATCTATTCCGTTATTTCCTCTTGGGCCACCTCAGAAGGACTAGGGAAAGGAACCACCGTCCCCAGAGGAGATAAAGGAAAAGATCAAGGATCTGGAGCAAGTATCTAAAGCATGTGTGAACACTATCGGTGAAGGGATTGATGCTTATTGGTTGATGAGCAAAGACCTGGAATTGCGGGTCGATGGTCTCTTCCATCAGATCTGCCTCATGGTTGACATTCTTAATAAAAACACTACATACCTTGAGTTCTTGACCAGGGTTTTGGATGAGCAGTAGACGGTGATCGAGGAGATCCAGGCGCGCTTCAAGAACATCTCCACCGCTTGCAAGGATACCCAGGAGTGAGCATAAAACGCTAGGTACCGGGATCTCTCCAGCTTGATTGTAAGCTTGGGGGAGATCCTTCCGTACTTTGTATCTTTATCTTTATGCATTTACTTTCAGCAAGTCGAGATTAGCTCACAGTTTTTATTTCAATAAGGTTGAACTGTCAAATTCCTCTTTGAACGAGGGAGGATTCTTTTCGATGAGTATTTGGATGTCTTGATGTGTAGTATCATTATTGCTTTGTGAAAACATACGAGATGATGGTCATGATCTAAGTGGTAGGGCATAATTACTAGTGTGATGATCATAAGTCTTCCACATAGTTGTTATAAAATTATTAAGGAAGAAACATAACTCTATATGCTAATTCACTAGAGGCTCAACTGATGAATTAAAAAGTTCAAGCAGCAGGGCAAATAAGAACCCTCTCAAATTAAAATTTCTTTTCAAGATTTTCACAAGGAGTATGTTTAGCTACATGTCACATGAAGATAAAGTGTGAGATGGGCGGATAAACATGTTCCGATGACAAGAGATAAAACAATCAAATTGATAATTTTCTGAAAAGAGGAAAGAAGAATCCTTACTGCTTGCTCAGTTGAAACAATAATGAATTAGGGCATGGGGCTATCATTTGTCCACTAGAGAATTAAGTAGCAACGTGTGGAGCCTTCATGATCATCCTAATGGTGGACATGAGCTATCACTTGTCATGATTTTCTTTATCTCCAATCGTTTCGATAACCGATAATGGACTCATGCCTCTATAAATATCCGTATCTCATAAATCCCAAGTTGACCTTGTTCTTTACAAGCTACGGTACTTGCTCGGGGATGAGCAAGACTTAAGCTTGGGGGAGTTGATGAGTCCAAAATATGTGATGATTTTGATAGTTATTTTGTGCCTACACGGTAGGCTTTGTGTAATTTTACTGCATTCGCGCACTACTTTTTGTCAGTATTCCGCAGGTAATGTCTTTTGGAGAAAATAATATTATATGGAAGGAATCCCAGGAAATTAAGGTGGAATCACGTTATTCAATGTGAGAATAGACTACCATAAAAAGAATGAAGCAAAGGGAGGAAGCAGGAGGCCACACGGCGGAACCAGAGCAAAAGATGGCCTAGCATACGAGCGCGCCCGCTCTTATGCACAGTCGTATGAGGCGCCAGCGCCGCCGCCTCATCCACTACTTCCACCCCGTGAAGTCCGATCGGGGATTAGACGAACAGAGGCACCAAAAACGCATCCAGAAGACAGAACCCTAGCCTCCGGAGTCATCCGGGGGATGGATTGACAAGCAGGAGATCGCCTTCTTCACCACCATGCGCAAGGGGACGTCAACATCATCACCACTGTCATCATCATCATCATCACCACTGTCATCATCATCATCCACATCCATCTCCATCTCATTGTAACATCAGGAACCCTAGTGGATCGTCTTGCGTGTTACCCGTGTGATCCATCCATGTTTACCATTACCATTCCCATGATGCTTGTTGTCTCCATGTGTGAGTAGACCCCTTAGTTCTCGGGGATATGGATGAACCTTGGTATGTGTAGGATCTGAAACATTATATTGGATATGAGATCCTCTGTTGAATGCTTAGTTTAATAAACTTCGTGAATGTTTTGAAGGGGCCCCACTCAGCATTATCGACGAAAGTCCATGAAGTGTATCACTGTCGTTGTAAAGGTTAGGACGTGAAGGTAATTCGAGGTGACAGTAAAATCCTTCACCCCTTGTATTTGCAATTGATAGGGGAATTACGGAGAACCCTTAGAGAGGTCGCATCCACGGGGCAACCCTTAATTACCGTAGTTGTAACCTGCAGGGGGAGACTACGGTAGTGGCGTGCATGGCACGAAGGCTACCCAGAGTAGAACGTGTTCTGTACCCGGCTCCGCCCAGCATAATCGTCAAGAGTGGCTCAAGTATCCAGACAATACTTTACCGGTGCATAGGTTGCGTTAGAAACATACCAATGGGAATTCCAGACTCCCTGAGAATGCCTTACTCCTTTGTTAGTTCCACTTGTTACTCGTGCTACTGTTTTTACTACTGTTTTTATTACATTTTATGTTATTTACTTTCAGTTCACTCTTCACAACAACAATCATTTATTTCCGCCCTCACTTTGTCTGGAGTCTACATTTATTTGCAGGCACAAATCCATAATTCACTACAAGAGGCAACGCTTAATTCCTATGCTCCATGTGGGATCGATACTCTTACTTCGAAAAGGCTACAACTAAACCTTGTGCACTTGCAGGCCATCAGTCGACTCGGGATCTATGTCATGTATTTGCTAGCGACTTACTCATATAAGCTAGAGACAAAAGACGCAAACGGTCCGGCCAAGGTAAGGTGGCAGTCGTGTGAACCGTGTGTGAGGTCTCAGGGTACTTATATGGTTTGTTATAGGCTAGATATACATGCGTAGACCCCGGGTCCCGACAGCATTGGTATCAGAGCAGGACTATCTGTAGGATTACCAAGCCCTTGGCTGATGTTGAGTCTAGCATTCTATAGTTATATAGGTGCTATTTGATTGATGGGAGGAACATAAGATTCTTTTACTCCTTTCCTTGTGTCACTCTAAGTTCTGAGTCACCCTCTTCTTTGCTACGGGGAATAGGACTTAAGATCTTACCTGTTCTTCTAGGATCACGCGTTACTGGATCGTTCTGTAGACTTATAGGAAGGCTGTTGTCTTCCCAAGATCAGTGTTTCCATAGAATTCAGCTGTTGTGCTGTCAGTTGTCTTGCAGGTTGCCTCATTTTTCATGCCCGTATAGCCATTCTGATGTCCGAGTTATCCAAGGTTTCTAAATAATCAGATGCATTTACAAGTCTTTTCTCCCTGTTTCGATGTCCTTTTCGGCCAGACTAACCACACTAATTGTTGTGCTGAGGTACTCTGTTACCTTAACCTATCTGTTGGAGTTTTTAGGAAGCCATTATATCTTGAGAGAACCACCCAGTAATCCAGCCTTTGTTCTGTGTTCCCAGTGTGATAATTCTGGCCACCATTCTCGAAAGTGTTCCCTGATGTCATTCAATTAGTAGGTATTCTATTTCTGGGTTCTTGAACCCATGATTCATTCTGCTCATTCCTGTTGATAGTGTTTGCTCGTTCCTTCAGGAAAATTAGTAACTTTTGCTCTAGTCTTCATAGTCCGTGGTATATCATTCTTCCAATACCATGAACTGCTTATGGCAGAGGTTCTCTCTGAACCAAAAGATCTCAACAAGAGTGCTCTTGATGAGTTATCCATCCTATATTTGTGACTCTGCCGATCTTTTCGTTCTGCATGGATTTTCCGGAAGAAATATGTTGAACTTTGTTCAATGTATGTTAATCTATGCTTCTGCAACTCAGAGAAAATTCCTTGTGTCCTATGAGTTGTTCCCTCCTCGATTGTATTCCGACTTTCATCTATCAGTTGATAGTCAAGAGTAGTCGTGCATTCGTGTTCGTCGATGCCTTTTCTCTTGTGGTCCGTCCAGCCATTCTACCTCAGAATGACTAGGAGAAACAAACTCCAGTACCTCATCCATTTCTAGGATCGGGTCAAAGCAGTTGTATTCCACGGATTAAGAAAGCCAATCCAGGTTCTGTTCTGTTCTACCTTGGAGTATTACCCTCTTTTATGTCAGGAATATCATGGGAATTGCACATCATCTTATGAGTTCTTGATACAGTGATACTTCTCGCCATCATTATTCATTCCTCGGTCTCCGTGTTATTGTAACAGGAATGCCGACAAGTGAACTGTGATATGTGAATTCAATACTCCTAGCAACCCTATTGCTTGGAAGTTAATGGACAATAATTTCATTCTTAGTGTGTTGGTTATTGAATCACCATTCTAAGATTGATTGTGCTACCTAGTCCTTATTTCCTGGTGCACTCTTTGATCAATGAGTTAGGGTTGTGCCAAGCTCTCAAGATCATATCATTTTGCCCTGAAAAGCAAGATTGTTCTCGAGCTTAGTTACATATCGATGGTTCGTGATTTTCCGGATGTCTTCCCGGAAGAATTACCAGGTTGTTCCCTAACCATTATGTTGAGTTCGTGATCAAGTTTGTTATCTCTATAAACCACCCCTTCTCCAAGGATCCGTGTTGGATACCCCTGAACTAGTTGGTTAAGCTATACAACAACTTGGAGAATTGGAAGATAAAAGCTTTACCTAACTTAGTTCATTCCAAAGGGATATCTTTTTTTTTTGTGTGTGTGTGTGTGTGTGTGTGTTTGTTGAAGAAAGATGATATCTTCATCGATTGACCTTCGTGATCAATTGTTGTATTTATCATCTTATCCAAATTTTGATTTGAGTGTGGGCTATCGTCAAATCAAAATCAGCACCAAAGATTTTCCTAATGTTGTCTTGCTCGTGGATGTTTCCTCGGGAATACACCATTATGTCTCTTGGTCTGACCAATGCTATCATCTTGCTCACATAGTTGTGGAATCCCATCTATATGGATATCTCGATGAGTTGTTGTTGAGCCCATCAGCAACAACTTTATCTTCCCCATGATTCATGATGAGCATTAAGCTAGTGTTGAAAACTTTGTAAACATCACCTTCGTGCTTAGTTCATGAAGTATATGTTTTGATGAAAGAAGTGACTTCCTTTAAGTTCACGTGCATTTGATGCAAGTTGCTGTCGTGAATTTGAGAAATCTTGTTTTTGTTTCCTCTGGAATCATCCCAAGTCATTCATGCATGTGCGAAGTATTCTATGGTTTGGCAGATTGATCACCTTCATTCCATATGTATTCCCTAGCACACCAAGCCACTAATTGATTTGTTCAAGAAAAGAAGTTCATTCTTAAGTGCTCATCCTTAAGGACCCAAACGGACATGCACAAGACTTCATTATCTTCAATGATGGTTCCCAACCAGAACTCGATAGTGTTTTGTTGTAAGACTTCTATGTGGTCACGATTGTCTTGGACAGTGTGTTCACGTGTATCTTGCAAACCAGCTCATGTTTTGGAGTTTGCTGTCGTAATTCATTTCCCGAGAATCTCGCAATGTCATCTCTTTGATTTGTGTTGCAAACTTTCATTTCAGGCATGCTGAGTCTGAAATATTCTGTTACCAATTAGATCTGAATCTCAGGCAGATACGATGGTTGGAACATTTCCTAAGAATTATAACATTAGTCTTTGTGTACACCCGGTAAAGTGATGTTGAGGCTAACACACCTAGCTGGAAGACCTATGTGATGATGATTCAGCAATTGAGCCACTTCCCCATGAGGATTTCGTATGACTTATTCTAGAAGTTGTTCCTTATGGATTCTTTGTGCTCTCGAAGTCTGACCTTTACTTGATGACCATATTGATGCTATCTCAGAAGCATGATCATGGTATCTAGAACATCAAGGAGAACATTAGAAGCGGAGTGCTAAATGTCTCTTGGTCGATCATCCAGATTTTGTTCCCTTGGCATAGGTAAGGTAAAATCTAAGAAAGTGTTGTCTTCCTTTGCATCTACATCCTCCATTTGTATTCATCATGGTAGTATGAGGTGTTGCCAGGATCTTGGCATAGATGTTGGTAAAAGCTTGATGAATATGGAATGCTCAAGTTCTTGAAAGCACGCTTAGATACTAGCTTATATCTTCGGTATCAATTGGAATGTGCCTTACGTTGGCCGAATTGTTCTATAACCATAGCTTCCTTTCCAATCTGAGCATGCCAATCTTTTGAATCCTTTTCAATGATCGTTTGTGAATTTGCCTCAGCCTGGTACAAAGTGTTTCGATGATCCCTATAACAAAAGTAATTCTTTTTGCCTGACTTAGGAAATAATTCAGCGAGTCACCTTTCCTAAGATGTCTCATTATGGTATCAAGGGCAACTTAACTTCTTGCTACTTTGAAACCCATTCATCATCTTCTTAAGCGTGGAATTGTTGCCTACCAAATTGAAACTTCTTCTTCTGCTTCCTTCCCTCGCTCTTGATGTGTGTTTTGTGTCTCAGCTGAAGAGATGTTCTTACGTCTCATTCCATGAGTTGATCGTGAGTTGCTTGATCTTCGTGAAGATCAATTCTTGTAGAGTTTTCCCTTCTCTTTTCGTCGTCGTGTTTGGATGAAGATCTCGTAGCAAGGACGTCAAGATCAAGATGTTGCAATGAATCGATGTCTTCAAAAAGTGCAATTGGATCGAGAAGATTGTGTTAGTTCCATGTCCCCTCTTCCCTCTTACCTTACGTCTTGAATCTCGGGACGAGGTTCTTGTTAAATGGACGTGAATTGTCACAGCCCTAGAATATTGTAGTGTAATTAGTGGTAATTAAAAGCATTAGAAACATTCATGCATCATGTTTATATTCAAAGAAATTTGAACTAAGGAATATTTCAAAGCCTCAAAATTTAAATAAAGGGCTAAAACCCTAAATATGTATTCAATGAACCCAAAATGCCCTTCTTCAATGTTTGAGAATTTTAGCAAGAGTTATTAGTCAAACCAAAATTTGTGAACATTTTAAAAGGATTATTTTTGGTCATTGAATTTAAATCAATATGTATTTGAATTTGGGTTTATATTCATAATAAATAGAATATAAATTCAAAACCCCTGAAATAATTTATGTGCACTTGGCTTGGTCCACTGAAGCAACATAAATTTATTCAGAAGTTTTTGGCACTGTTTTGAACTCTGTTTGAATTTAAAACAGTGGCAAAAGATTCAAATTAAAACAAAAACAGAAATAAAAGAAAAAGGGATAGAAAGAGGAAGCCTACCTCGCAGCCCAGTTGAACCGGCCCAGCCCATCAACAGCTGGATCGTTTTCAACCTCGTGCCAGTAGGCACGAGGGCGTGTCGCCCGCACACGCAGCCGCAGCCACGTCCCGCGCCACCTCCTGCTTCCCCCTCGTCCCCATCCACTCGTCGGAGAGACGTCGTGGAAGCCCCTCTCACTCCTTCCTCTCCCTCCGGTTGCTCTGCCCCTCTCCCTCTCTTGTTCCAGCACACCCCCGAGAGCACCGAGAACGCGCCGTCGTCGCCCACATGGCCGCCGTCGTTCCCAAGCTCCGCCAGCATGTCCAGAAGCTCCGTTGTGCTGCACTTCATCTCCACGCCAAGGAACACATCTCTGGATGCCTTGCATTGTCGCAATCACCGCCTTCTTCTCTGCCTCGGCCGCCACATGTCTCCGACCGATTTGTCGCCGTCACGCCTTCCCCGAGCCCGCTGACCAGCCCTTCGAGTTCTCTGTGAGCCCCTCTCCTTTTCCCCTCACTCCACCGCCATGGCTGACGAGCTCGTCGATGCAAAGCTTTCCAAGCCTCCCCGTACTGTCTAGCGTACTCCTGCTGCACCATAGATACCTCCTAGCCCCTTGGTTTGGTCGTTTGCAAGCCACAACGCCGCGCCCGTGTGACCCGTGCCTGCAGCCACCGCAAACCTCATCACCAGCCTTGATTCCGGCGACCATTTGGTCCAGAGCCAACACCATTAGACGCGGCTCGATCCCAGCTAGCCGTAGAGCCCAACCGCAGCTCAAACCGTCGCCCGTAGCTCGATCCCGAGTGCCTCCGCCGCGATTTTTCGTCACCGACGCCTAATTGCCGGTTAATTGCTGACATGGCCGGTTAATTATCACTAACTACCCTTGTTAGTTTAACCCTAGCCACTGACAAGTGGGACCCACACTGTTAATTAACCCCAGGTTTAAAATAACTGTTCGGTTAAGTTAATCCATGTGACCCCACACGTCAGGTTTGACCAGAGCACGCTCAGCTTTGCCTGATCCCACATGTCATTGACTGTGGCAAGCTAATGGCTGTGTAACAAAAGTATTCTCTGGGATTTTAAATAAATCAAAAAATGATTTATGAATTTCAGAAAATACTTAAAACTTCTAAAATTCATAGAAAATAATCCATAACTCAGATGAAGAAAAGTTATATATGAAAAATGATCAGAAAAATCCAATGAATCTGTTTATGCCATGTTCATGCATGTTTGAACAACTTAACATTACTATTTAGGACAAATCATGAAAAGGAAATTTAAATAAGTTAGTTTTGGAGTTTGGAAATGCTATATTACTATTTTTCCACTTCAATTAATTTGGTTAATTGTTGCATTAGGTTAAGTCAGTACCTTAACATGACATGACATACATTTGAATGTGCATTGCAATGTTTTGAATGTTGTTCCCCTTTCTTGTCGGTGTTTGCTTCTTCTGGGTAGAAGTAGTTCCGACGTAAAGATCGAAGTCACTGATGAAGAGCAGTTCTATCTTCAGAAGTGCCAGGCAAGCAAACCCCCTTAATCATGTTGATGCAATTCTACTCTCTCGCTCTTGCCCTCAGTTCAATGCATTAGGATGATTATCGATTCAACTGTCACATGTTCTCGGTAGCTAAATCCATTCCTTTGCATGACCTGGCATTGTCACAGTACAAAGCTTACCATGTACCTAGCATGATTAGGACTTGCTTGAAACCATGATGTAGCCCTTCACCATGCTTGCTTATGATGCTTAGAGTTGTGTGTGTCTGATCCATCATGGGCAATGTTTCGGAATGGTTGTGATCATGTTCATGTTAATTGAGGAGTTGTGTTTAAGCCTGTGAATTCGTTTGGTAAAGGTGACGATGAGAGGCTGTGTTGGAGAACACGGTGGATTGTCTCATTGATACCGCTCTTAGGAACTGGGTTCTATGTTTGTGTTCCAAGACTAGCTACTACCACACGTTGGGAACTCAGTGACCCTGACCCGCTCGGCCTATTAATTTACTCGGTCTCTGTCCAGGAGTTGCAAGGAGTTTCAGCTGTTTGATAGGGAGGTGTTGTGGCTTTCTAAGAGAATTACTACCCGGCGAGGTGGGCTTGGGCCATTAGCACGTGGCACGGTGTAGCAAGCATAGTACCATCCAGCGAGGTGGGCTTGTGAACCCTGCACATAACGTTTGGGGCCATTTTGGAAACTTCGGCCGGACTTCCATTTCGGGTTTAGTCTCAGATAGGCGATATCCCTGGACTAGAGTCGTGGTAGGTTAACGGCCGTGGCCGACACCCTTGCCGGCTTTCGCTTGAAGTCCGCCGAGTACATGGTGGTAAGTAGTGAACGCATGTGTGATGAAGTACACCCCTGCAGGGTTAATGATCTATTCGAATAGCTGTGTCCACAGATAAGGACTACTTGGAGACTTATACTGTTCATAGACAACTTTAACGGTTACACTAAAACCATCCAGATAAGTGTGAGTGCTATGGATGGCCTTCTCGTAGGGAAACGAGAGACGGTCCATGGTAGTGTATTGTTGCGGTGACTAGCTAGATGGACTCGTGTGCGCTCTCTTACCTCAATCAAAATACTGGTAGTCGTAGTTCAGGTTAGCCAGAGGTCAAAGCTGGCATTCTGCAATATAACCCACAATCCCCTTCATTGATACCCGATGCATGAGTAGTTAGTTCTGATGTAAGTCTTGCTGAGTACCTTTCTACTCATGGTTGCTCAATTTAACTTTTGCAGAGGAGACCACCGCCTCACTAGTGGTTCCTACATTGATTTTGACGTTGACCGAGTAGCTTGGGAATCCCAGACAGCAGTCCGGTTCCTTTGGAGGGTCGTTGTTTATTTCCAGGCTTCTTAAGTCGTTTGTTAAGTTTGTCTGTACTCAGACATAATTTGCTTCCGTTGTGCTTGATGCTTGATGTATGATTGGGTCATGTGACCTATGTGTGTAATATATCTGCTATGTGGCTCTTCAGAACCTTAAATAAATACTTTGAGTCGTAGAGTTATGTTATGATATCTTGATGTACCAACATATAGTGTGCATAATGTGTGTATGATTATTGTGCACGGTATGTGTGGGGTTCAACACCTAGATGTACACCAGCTGGCGGTCATTCTTACAGAGGAATGTCTTGTTGTGCTTCCATGAGCCCCATGGCTCAGGAACACAGTGTTCGAGCGACACGTGCTCTGCAGCGGCACTGCGTCAACCTCTGTACGATCGAGCCTGCCCTGGTTTATGACTAATCATGTTGACTCAGGATCTCTGTCATGTATTTGCTAGCGACTTACTCATATAAGCTGGAGACAAAGGACGCAAACGGTCCGGCCAAGGTAAGGTGGCAGCCGTGTGAACCGTGCGTGAGGTCTCAGGGTACTTATATGGTTTGTTACAGGCTAGATATACGTGCGTAGACCCCGGGTCCCAACACTGCGTCTCATGGTTTGGTCTATCTGGATCGAAACTTATCTGAACCGGGATTTTGATTGCACTGAATCTGCCTCCAGATCCTTCCCGAGTCCATACTATCCAGCTAGCATCCCAATGCGACGTGTCATTGAGACCGAGCCATCCACCGTGTTGTATGTCAATCTAGTGATGTATATTTTTGCGCTCCTCACCATTGTTTAAACCGGATAATCTCGGAATATCCAAGAGAATCACTTTGATACTGCCACTAACGACTAATTAATGCAAGAAATTGCGAAATCTTTTGTTTAATGTGTTTCCGCGGAAATGAACCCAAACATTGAAGAAAATCATCATATAGAAGGAAACACCAAGTGTGGAGACAAAGCCAAGCCAAAAGGAGTCGCAAGGAGTCGCCATGAAGGCAACCGAGCGAAACACGACGCATGGTACGAACGCGCGCGCTCGTACCAGTGGTCGTACCGCACGCCATTGACACTGTGGTGTCCACCTGAACATACTTTATAAAGGAGTCAGGCCAAAATTGCAACAGAGCATCGGAGAACATCGGGATCATCAAGAACACCACCAGAATTCACAAACCCTAGCCGCCGCCATTTCCCATCTCATCTCCATAGCCATCACCCCCACCATCACCGCAGCCATGTCTCTCCAAGTTAGCCATACTTCGGTGTATCGCAATCGGCAACATGAACCCAATGTAATCGGTGTATCACAATCGGTGTATTGTTGAATACTTGGAGCACCTAGTCCTTGGGTCTTCCGGGACACGTGAGATGTTCTATCCTGATTTTTCAAATAATGACGCTAATGTTAAACTTTAATGATCATCAATATGATTGGTTGAACGCCTACGAAAATATGCATACAAATAATCGGTGAAAAGTCACTGCTAGGACACAGGATAAGTAATTGGGACAAATCATTCAATGTGAGGGTAACAAAATCGAAGTCTTTACTGACGCTACTTCTGGAGCTTTACATTTTGCAAAGGTAGTAACAGTAGTACAAGTACAATATGGTGTAACAAAAGTTATCTTTGAATTATTTATTGAAATAGCATACATATATATGTATTCGTGTGTATGTTGCATGTGTTCGTGTATGTTTTACTATTATTAAATATAATGTGGAGATCACTAAAGCATAATGTCTAACTAATATCTTAATAATGTTTCTAGTGTATTACTAGGTAAGCATATTTAGAGAACCTCCTAGATTATAAATTAAACCGATTGAAAATGTGTTGCTTTGTGCTTTGTATTGAAATAGCATCGATTAATGACAAACATAAAATACCGCCGACTCAATTTTGAATGCATATAATTTGTTTATTTTAAATGCTTGTCTAGATGTTTTGATTCATTTGGTGTATACAAAGCGCTACTCTTAGTTTCAAAATAAGAAGTTTTGCATGAAATTAAAAAATGTAACATAGATTTCAGACCAACTTGTCGGACGTCTATCGGTGAGAGGTTAATATGCTAACTAAACTCAGTATTGTGGAGCAGATTCACCATCACCTATCAGACTAGTTTGTTCATATATGGTACATGTTATTGGCGGGTGTAGAGTTGCTCCTTCAAAATTAGGATTTTATTTTCTAACATGTACAATATTCGAGGACAGTGGAATCAAGACGAAGAAAAGCCGAACCGACCAAGGTCGGCTATAAATACTCGAGGACCAAGGCCCTAAGGAGGCAGTTGCGAGTTTGAGAGCCAAGACGATGGAATCAAAGCCCTAATTTTGCAGAGAATAGATTCGATATAAGACACCTCGTCTAGTTCAACCACCTCAAAACTCAGCGACTTCGTATCGAAGTCACTGGACCCACACATTGTACTCGATGATATACTATTCCCCATTACAATTCCATACAAAAAGGATTAGGCTTGTTGCTTGCATTGCAAGGGTCCAAGCCTGGCTAAAATCGCCTAAAATCGCTCCCCGTGAGCATCCGATAACTTGAGTACATCCCACTGTCATACAAATCTACATACATTATTGTACCGTTGTTCAGTTATTTTTTGGAACACCATACTTGAAAGCAACTAGAGCCAGACACAAGTTACTGGTACTTACACTACTAGGGATAAGCCTAGTAGTGGCGCGGGGTAATGGCATATCAATAGCGCGGGTGCCCGCGCTACTACTAGCGCGCTACAGCTAACTATATAGTAGTAGCGCGGGGTACAACCCCGCGCTACTACTACTTATCTTAGTAGTAGCGCGGGGTGCACCTCGCGCTACTACTAGTTAGCTGTAGCGCGGGCCTGTCACCCTGCGCTACTGTTAATTCTATCTAGTAGTAGCGCATTCCCCGCGCTACTAATAGCCTATTACCCCGCGCTACTACTAGTAATTTCTATTTTTATTTTTTTTATTTTGCGTATTTACGCAGTATTTATACAGGTTTTTATACAGTACCAACATACACATACAGCATTAAAACTATATGAGACAACAAATGTCTCGTCATCATCATAGTGGTACAACATAGTCTCATCATCATCGAAATAGTGATATAAGTTATTACATGTCTCCAATACAACTACATGGTCACCTACACATGTTTCATCATCTCGATCTAAACTATGATCATATACAACAGAGAAGCGATCACGATGAGCAAGAAAGGTATTATGAAGTAGTTCTTGAGCCGGATCTTCTTCCTCTCTCCCGCTAGCATGAACTTCAAGTAACTAGCTTCCGCTTTAGTTTTGCTTTGAAACCCTTTGTGGCTACTGCCCGGGAAGCGATCGACTTGGGCCTGACACTCTGACCACTCGTCGTACACTCCTGGAACCCTCCCTCTGTACACGGCATACCACTTCTTCATCATCGATCTATATCCCTAACACAGATGCGTCATAATTAAGCAAATTCATCGATAATATGCAACATAATATACTCAAGCAACACCAAGAGAAAGATTTAAAACGTTAGCAAATAGAAATGACATATAGTAAACATAATTAACGAAGTTCGTCGTACAGAAATTCAAAGTTTCATCCTACACAAAGTACTAATTAAACGGACATCGTCATCGTCAATCACTTCTTCTTAGATGTCTCCTTCGGCATATCCGGGAGGATGCACCCTAGCTTTGTGAAAGGCGTGAGGTCCTGACGCTGTAGCTCTATGCGAGTTTTGACGTCATCCCGCGTTTGTGGGCCGGCGAAGAACATCCCATCCTCTTGGATGACATCTTTGATGATGATCGTCGCAAGCAACTGCTGGATGAGATAGAAGTCAACTCTGAGTTTTTCATCCGGTTCGGATGCTAAGGTTGCGGCCCATTTTCGGACATGGTCATCGGATGTAGATGGCATGCGAAGTCTTTGTTGATCCCTTCTGAACTCCAGCATGAGATGGATGACGTAGAATCCATCCCTCCTACTTGTTGCCGGTTGCTGGACGCAGCAGAAGTCAGTTTTATGGCCGAAACAGGGCACACCCGTCCTTTGTTGTTTGTGCCTGATGTTGCCACCCCTAAGGCCAAAGCCTAAGAGAGCACCATCCAGAACACTCTTGATGTGGGTGTAGTCTTTCTTCTTCGTGTTTTTGGACGAGTCCAACTAGAGGGCGCGGGATACGCACGGGTACAGAACGATAAAGACGGCGCGCCGCACGCTGCGCAAAATTAATTAACCTCAAATTAGCCTCCATACGTGCAAAGGAATGATTGGAATGTACGAAAGGATGTGTTATAGTGGCTAGAGAATGACTTACAAGGGATCATAAGGCAGGAGAATCGTTTCCTTGTCCTTATTCGCCACCATGAAGTCTTCGATGTACTACCTCGCAGCGTCACGTTCCGCTTTGCCGCCATTCAAGAAGCCCTCAGACATATAGTAGGGGTATGCTACCGCGATTTCCGAGATTTGCTCTTTCCTGATCACGTAGTTTAGATGGAGTGCAAAAAGGCGGACGAACGTAAAATCGAGCCGCCTCATGTGATACATCTCGAAGATGTAATCAAAACGCAGGAAGAACACGTCCGCGGGGCATGTGTCGACGAAGCCTATGGCACTCGGCACATTAACCGCGTAAAGCGGGTATCTAGATTATCTGTACTGAGAAGGCTCTTCTCTATCGACAGCACATGCTCGTGCAATCTCCTGAGATCCCCTGATATGCCATTGAGCGCATCCTTTGGTAGCATCGGCTGGCCTGCGACATGGAGAAGCGGCGCATTTTGGACCGGTACACTATCCTCAACCCGGATCGCCGGAGGCGGCTGGCTCCTGGAAGCTTTGGCAGCACGGCCTTTCTGCGGTGTCTTCCTTTGCTTCTTATTCCCGGGCACAGGAAATGAGTCTGGCAAAGCCGCCTGGACTGCCGCCCCCATTGTGTTCGGGCTCAGTATTGTACACTGCTCGGCTGGTTGTTCCTGGGTTGAAGCATCTGGAGGCGTGTCCTGGGAGGATTACATGAACAGAGACTTCTTGCACTCAACCCGAGGATGTTCCTTCTCTGGTACATCACGCATCTCAGTATCCCGATCATGAGGGTCGCAGTCATAGCCTGAGTCATATGGACCTCCGTCGTCATAGGAAGTACTGATGTACTGGTCAGGGTCATCCTCCTCCATGTCATCATCGATATCTTGATCCATGGGGGCGACATGATCAGCCACCGGAACGGTTGGACCTCCTTCCTCGTGTCTGCTCCAACCGACCAAGACAGAGGGTGGTAATTGGATAGGTGGAGTGATGTTACCTTGGATCGGCGTCGGCCTGAATGGTGTTGCCGTTGGTGTGCTCCCGGCCGACTCCACACAAAGTAGGGCTTTCGGCCACAGCATCGGCCAGTTCTTGCTTAGTATTAGGGTTGCCGGGCTCTCGTCATCCTCTCCCCCGGTTCGAAGCGTAGGAGTCAAATCATCGTAGCCCGCTATTACACGAGCCACGGAAACCCTAAAGCCATCACGGGGCATCGGCCGGCCGTGGAACACGCGATCTAACGGCTTCATTATTGTACCCTTTGCCACATCCACCAACTGACCGTTGATGTGGCATAGGAGGGTGCATGGAGTTTCGTCGGCCTGCGAAGACATGTGCGGCGTCAGAGATCCGAAAGGCAAAGGATAGGAAGAATAAATATGTTGAGGAGCGTGCGACGCATAATTACCATGAGGGCGTTGAGCTCAGCTAATGTCGACGCCCCGCCGAGTATGCCATGGACGGAGGAGGGGCTGTTATGAGCGGCGGTGGTGGGTGCGGGTGCGGGTGCAGGTGCAGCTGCTATGTTGGCCGAGCTGCTCCCGACGAAGCTGGGAACGGGAAATGGAATGCCTGGATTATCATTCATCCACTTCTGGACAGCCGGAAGTGTGGTAGACCACTGAGATGCAAATTCTAGTGCAGCCGCTTCTTTGGCTGCCTCGACTGCCTCAGATTTGGCTACTTCCTTGGCCGCACTTGTGGCTGCCTCGACCGCCTGCGCGACTTGCGTCGCGACTTGCCCCGCGACTTGCTGCTGGATAGATACTGTTCCAAGCCTCCTTCTCTGCCTTCGCGTCTCCTTGTCTTCCTTGTAGTAGTACTTCCCTGTCGGGGGGATGACCCCCGGGTAGGCAACGGAGCCCGAATCCCTTTCGGAAAATCATCAGAGCAAGACAAGTCCCTCTGGCCGGCTGGCCAGGCACGCCGGCTTCCCAGCGCGAGCCGGCTCGGCATGGCGACCCGGCCTGGCCAGCTGGCCCATGCCAGCTGGCCGCGAGGCGGCGAAGCCTTAGCGAAGAAGCAAGCGGTGCTACAACGCTCCTCCCTTTACCCTGACAGAGCAGGTGAGGCTGCAGCTTTCCTTGCGCCACCGCCCGAGGCGGGCGGTGTCAGTGAGGCGCGGTCCTGTAGAAACGGCGGCGCCGACCTCCCTCTGACAATGGACAAGACGCGCCATAGTGCCTCAAACCCAGACTGACGGGACAAGACCCGTCATGATGCCCGCGCCAGGCAGGTGCGGCGCACCTAGCGACCCGGCATCCCGGCATCTGGCAACCCGGCGACCCGGCGACCCGGCCACCGGATCCTGGTCAATGACACCAGGGGCCCGCGCCTCTAGTACGTTACCGTTGTAACCCTGGGGGTCGGCCTATAAGACCCCCAGGGAGGCCTCCGTGCAGGGGGGGGTCGGGTTTTAGTGGCTGAGAGCTCGAGTTCGTACGGTAAGATCAGTTCTCACCCTAGCTAGCTCTCTCCATATCACGAACACTCGCATGGGAGAGGCAGAACGGTGGCTTCGCCCCTTCTCCCTCCTCCGTCCAAACAGCTCCAGGAGCGACTCTGTAACCTCTGTGCTTATCAGCTCACATGGCAGGAGTAGGGGTGTTACCACTCCAGAGGGCCCCGAACCTGGGTACGTCTTGTGTCCCACACTCGCTCGTGCCAACCTCGCCTCCGGAACCCACCGGCGTCCTATCGTAGCCCCACCTCATAAGCCATCTCATGGCATCTGCCGTGAATCACGCACCCCCTGCGAGAATACCACGACAGTTGGCGCCCACCGTGGGGCTGCTCGCGGCGTCGGCCGGAGTCAAGTTCCGGACGAGGCCCTTCACCAGCTCCGGCGAGCGCATCGTGCATGGTTTGGTCCGTGCGCCCCGCACGGCCAAACCGGCCGGCTGCAACGCCGCGCTGGGCGCGGACGTCGCTGGCCCCGCAGGCTGCTTCATCGTCCCCTTCGGCGCGCTGCGCGTCTTCATCGCGCTCGTCCCCGACGTGTTTCCCAGCGAAGTGTGCAACTGCGCCGACTCACCTGTCCCCGTTAGCCGCGCCGTCCCCGATGACGTCGCCGCTCTCTGCGTTCACGCGGAGGTGCTCACCATCGGCACCAGTTCCGGCTCCCCGCGCGCCAAGGAGAAGGCTGCCGCGGCCGCCGCCTTAGCTGCGGCTCCGCCTCGCCGGACTGACCCGCTCCATGACACGATCCGGAGTCTGCAAGCCCCCATCACGCCTGACGCCGACGCGGCTGCTGCGGCGGCCCAGCTCAACGAGGGCCGCCAGCATCTGCTGCTCGAGGCCACGGAGCTTGCGGCAACCCGGCGCCGGCTGGAGTCCGCCCAGCGAGAATTCGACAGCGCGCATGGCCTCACTCCGCCTGCCGTCGAGCCCAGCCGGGTCGCGGAGGTGCGGATCCGCGGGGGCGCACTCGGCCGTGCGCTAGGCGCAGGCCAACCCGTCTACGACACCCCCGTCAAGAACATGCGTGCGGCGCAGTCCGCGATTGCCGATCTCGAGTTTCTGGAGGGCGAGGAGCTGCTGCAGCAGCAGCAGCGCATCCGCGACCTCATCACTGCGGCAAACGAGCAGCAGCAGCGCTTCGATCCGGCCCAGCCATCCGGCTCCGCCTCAAGAGGAACCGGGGACCCGGAGAGGGCTCTCCGGGATGCGCGGCAGACGTCTTCGCACGCCACTAGCGCAAGCCGCTCTGGCCGGCACCGGTCCGGCCGGAGCCGGCACAATCGCGCCCCCACCACTGGAGACGGCAACGCTGGCGAAACGGCCGGTGACGGCCGGGTTCAGCAGCCGGAGCCTCCCGTGCGGCCGGCTCGGCGGCCCGAGCCAGCCCCAGAAGCTCCTACTCCCCGCGGTCCCGCAGCCGACCGAGTCGGTCCCCGCGTTCCCGTGGCTGACCGGCTCGGCCCCCGCGAGCCCTACGACGAAAGCGACGCCCGTCACCGCATCGACCGGATGGCGCGCTCCACGGCCCTGGAGGAGGAAAGCTCTGTTGGCCCGGCGTGCTTCGGCCCCCGCATTCGCGAAGAACCCTTCCCCAAAGGCTTCTCGCTGCCCCGCGACTCGCCAAAATACACCGGCGCCACCAAGCCGGAGAACTGGCTAACCGACTACACCACAGCTGTCGGCATAGCCGGCGGCAACCGGCGTGTGGCCGTCCGTTATGTCCCCCTCATGCTGCTCGGTTCGGCCCGGACGTGGCTTAACAGCCTCCGAGCCGGCAGTGTGAACTCCTGGCTGGATTTCAAAGACGCGTTCGTTCGCAACTTCACCAGCACCTACACGCGACCCGGCAAGCCTCGCCAGCTCTCCATGTGCATCTAGAAGCCGGGCGAGCCACTGCGCGACTTCCTCACGCGGTGGACGGAGCTTCGCAACTCCTGCGAAGGGGTCCACGAGGTCCAGGTTCATCGACGGATGCCTCGACGGCACTCTGGTCAAACACCGGCTGGTGTGCGACGAGCCGGAGACCCTGGCGGAGGTCATGGCCGTGGCGGACAAGTACGCTACGGCCAACTCCGCGATGGATGTGAAGATCACGATCGGCGCGGACAGCAAGCTTCTCCCGGCCCAGCCGGCTCCCCCCAAGCCGGCTGGCGACAACAGCCAGCGCCGGCAAGACGGCAGCAACAACGGCAAGCACCGGAGCGACCAGCCAGCGCCTCGCTACGACCACCGGCAAGTCGCTGCCGTGGAGAGGGAGCAGCCGGCCGAGCAATGCCCGAGCCAGCGCCCGCGCACCGGCAAGGCCGTCTGGCAGCCCAAGCTGACCTTCAAGCAGATGCTCGACGCCCCCTGCAAAAACCACAGCGGCGCGAAGCCATCGACGCACACGCTCCGGCAGTGCAGCTTCACGCAGCGCCTCTTGAAGGGCAACCTTCCACCCCCGCCGCCTGGAGCCGGCTCGCAGCAGCCGCCGCTGCCGCCGCCTCCACCGCCACCCGGCGCCCTCGCCGACAACCCTTTCCCGCGCTCGGACGCATCCTATGTCGTCTTCACCAGCGAGGGGGGTGACAAGCACGCCAAGCGCAAGCACGCAGCCGAGGTGAACGCCGTTGTCCCTCCGGTTCCCCAGTACATGCACTGGTCCGACCGACCGGTGAGCTGGACCCGGGAGGATCACCCGGCCGTCATGCCCACGCCGGGCGGCTACGCCCTCGTGCTCGACCCCACCTTCGTCTCCGAGAAGCGCACCTGCCGCTTCTCGCGGGTGCTGATCGACGGCGGCAGCAGCATCAACATCCTCTACCGCGACACGATGACCAAGCTCAGCATCGAGGCGCGACGGCTGGAGCCGACCCGGACAGTGTTCCACGGCATCGTGCCGGGACACTCCTGCTCCCCGATCGGCCGGCTCCGGATCGACGTCCTTTTCGGCTCCAGTAGCCATTTCCGCCGCGAGCCGATCTGGTTCGAGGTGGTCGACCTGGCCAGAACCCACCAGGTGGTCGACCTGGCCAGGGAGATCGGCATCCGGCGCATCCTCTGCTATGGCGACTCGGACCTGGTGGTGCAGCAAGTTTCCGGCGATTGGGACGCCAAAGACGCCAACATGGCCAGCTACGTTTCCTGGTCCAGCACCTCTCCGGCGGGTTCGATGGTTGCGAGTTCCTCCACGTCCCACGCGCCGACAAGGAAGCAGCCGACGCCCTGGCCAAAGTAGGCTCCACCGGGCAGGCCATCCCGTCCGGCGTCTCCCTCGAGCACCTGCGGAGGCCGTCCATCAAGCCGTCTCCTGAGTCGGAGTCCATCTTCGTCCCGGACGACCCCAGCGCGCCCCCACCCGGCCCTGGGACTGCCAGCACCAGCCCGGGGACTGCCGTCTCTAGCTCGGGGGCTGCCGGCTCCAGCCCGGATACTGCCGGCTCCGGCTCGAGGCCTGCCGTCCCGGGTCCCATCCCGGCGACCGTCCTCACGGTGGTCACGGCACCCTCCTGGGCTCAGCCAATCCTTGCCTTCTTGGAAGACGGCGAACTTCCCATCGACGAAACTGAAGCCCGGCAAGTGCAGCGGCGGGCGTCCGCCTACGGCATCATCAACCACGAGCTCGTCAAGCGCAGCACGACGGGCGTGTTCCAGCGCTGCATCGAGCAGAGCAAAGGGATCGAGATCCTCCTCGACATCCACCAGGGCGAGTGCGGGCACCACGCCGCCTCGAGATCCCTGGTGGCCAAAGCATTCCGGCACGGTTTCTACTGGCCCACGGCCCTGCAAGACGCCGAGGAACTGGTCCTCAAGTGCGAGGGCTGCCAACGCTTCAGCAAGCGCAACCGCCAGCCGGTTTCGGCCCTACGAACCATCCCGATCACATGGCCCTTTGCCGTCTGGGGACTCGACATGGTGGGGCCCTTCAAGACCACCCGAGGCGGCATGACGCATCTCCTCGTCGCCATCGACAAATTCACCAAATGGATCGAGGCCAGGCCAATCAAGAAGCTCGACGGGCCCACGGCCGTCCGATTCATCAAGGATATCGCGGTCCGCTACGGCATGCCGCACAGCATCATCACCGACAACAGCACTAACTTCGCGAAGGGCGCGCTGGCTCACTACTGCTCTGCATCCGGCATCCGGCTCGACCTGGCCTCCGTCGCCCATCCCCAGTCGAACGGCCAGGTCAAGCGGGCAAACGGCCTCATCCTGGCCGGCATCAAGCCGCGACTCGTCGAGCCGCTCGTACGCTCACCCGGCAGCTGGCTCGACGAGCTGCCGGCCATCCTCTGGAGCCTCCGGACGACGCCGAACCGCTCCACCGGGTTGACCCCGTTCTTCCTCGTCTACGGAGCTGAAGCCATCATTCCAACCGACGTCGAGTTCGACTCACCCCAGGTAGCGATGTACACCGAAGCCGAAGCAAAAGAAGCACGCGAAGACGGCGTGGATCTGCTCGAGGAGGCACGCCTCCTGACCCTCAGCCGGTCTGCCATCTACCAACAAGGCCTGCACCACTACCACAGCAAGAAGATCAAGCCCCTCGCGTTCCGCGAAGGCGACCTCGTACTCCGGCTCGTCCAGCGAACAGCCGGGCAGCACAAGCTGGCCTCCCCCTGGGAAGGCCCCTTCATCGTCAGCAAGGCTCTCTGCGACCGGAATGCATACTACCTCATCGACGCGCAGAAGCTGAAGAAGCGCAAGCGAGATGCAGCCGGCGAGGAGTCCAGCCGGCCCTGGAACGCGGAGCTCCTCCGTCCGTTTTACAGTTAAACCCATGTATGTATGCATCACCATCTTTTGGACTTAATCAAAGCAGGCAGCTCCCCCGTTCTTTTGTTCCCTGCCGAGTCGGCGCAGCCGGCTCGGGGGCTCGGGGGCTCCCTTTTTCCCGCTTTATTCTGTGTCTACACACGATCATGCTTTTTCTAAATTCCCCCATCGAGTCGGCATAGCCGGCTCGGGGGCTCGGGGAGTAGCCGGCTAGACCACGCCCCGCCTTTTTTCCCTTAGTCCGTCTCGGAGTGTACGATCCGCCAAAGCCCTCTCTTCGCCAGCCACAGCCGGCTCCCGGCTGTCCGGCCGGCAAGAGCCAAAGGCCGGAAGCATCGTTACGCAAGAACGACTAAGGAGACGGCCCGGCACGGCCAGCCCGGCTTAACCCGTTTTATTTCGCTTGTTCGCCGCGCGACCGGCTGTGCGCCAGGCGGCCTCGCCGCCTGCCGCCAGCCGGCCCAGTGGGTGTTTCGCTCGCGCTCAACGTCCGAAAAAGCCTAAGTACTGTGCGTTCGCTCTCAAAGCCGAGTTTCCGTCCTAGCCACAGTCCGCAACCCGGCTGTCCGGCTAGCGGGAAGGAAGCACAGAGTAACGACAAACAGGAAAAGGCCCAAGGCCGAACAGCAGAAAGTGAAATCACCACGACAGTTGGCGCCAAATCGCATGCCAAATCTATATATAGCATGGGCCTCCGGCCACGAGTTCATTACATTGAACTACACCCCCAGTGGGTGGACCTGCTACCTAACAAAAGTTTGAGCACAGAAAAAACAAAGGCCCTAAGCGGCACCCGCGTCGTCTCTGGCCGGCCTCGGCCCAGCCAAGGTGGACGCAGCCGCTGGGTTGGGTCCAGCGCTCTCCGCCGTCCTCTCCGCCGTGGCGTCGTCGTCCGCGTCAGTCTCGTCGTCGCCATAGGCGCCCGTCTCGGCCGAGCTGCCGTCCGGGTCGTCGAGCAGAAGGCCGAGCGCGTCGGCAGGGAGCTCCTCGCCGTCTTCTGTCCGCTCGACGACGAACTCGTCGTGCGGGGCGAATGCTGCCAAGTAGCTGGCCCGTCCGGCGATCCGCTGCGCCCGCGCCGCCAAGTCCTCCTCCGCGCCGGCCCGCTGCGCCGCCAGACGGTCGAGGTCCACGCCTGGATACCACGACACGACGAAGCGCAGCGCCGTCTCCGCGCCGGCCCGGGCCGCGGAGGCCCTCCACGCACTGAGTCGCTCCACGCCGGCCTCCAGCCACCGCGCCAGCCGGGTGACGCTGTTCGGCGCCACCGCGCTTGGCCAGAGGCCGCTCGCCATGCCCAAGCCGGCCTCGAACAGGCGACGCATCTGCTCCTCCACGGCCCGAAGACGGGCCTCGCCGGCAAGAACAAGCTCCGAGAAGGGCCAGGCGGCGTACGCGTCGATCTCCGCCCCCAGCTCGCGCTGCTCGGCCCGGTGGGCGTACACGGCCGCTTCGGCCGCCTCCTGTGTCTCCGGGAAGACTCCTGGCAAAGGAAAGAAACAAGTCAGTCAAAGAGGGCAACTTGCCGGTTTCACCAGCCGACCCGAAGAAAGAGATGAGGCTTACGGGCGAAGGTCTCGTCAAGGTGCTGCGCCTCGCCCAGCATCCCGCTCTCCCGGATCTCCGACACGCGAGCCTGGGCCTCGAGATCCTTCTCGAGCTGGGCGATCTTCCTGCCGGCGTCCGCCAGCTCCTCGGCCACCTTGCCGCGCTCCTCCGCCAACCGGCCCAGCTCCGCCTGATGGGCCTCCTCCGCCCTGGCCTTCTCGGCCACCATCCGGTCCACCTCGGCCTGGAGCCGGTCGAGGTCGCCGACGGCGAGGTCGCGCTGCTGGCCGGCTTCCGCAAGCCGGCCTCGAAGGCCTGGCACCTCGGCCGCATCGGCTGCGCGACAAGATTCCGGCCAGGTGCCGGATGCAAGGATTAGAAGGAAAAGTCAAGGTTCTAAGATTCGGCCCAGCTGCTCCGCAGTCCGGCCCGAATCTCGGGGGCTACACCCAGTGGGTGCGCTGGCGCGCACCCACTGAAGGCACGAAGGCATACCTTGGACCCGATGCAGCTCCTCCTCCGAGGCGGCGAGCTGGGTTCTGGCCTCGCGGTACCGTTCCCGGAGCCGGTTGAACGCGCTGGCCCGCAGGTCGTACAGACGCTGCGCGCAAACAGAAGATTGAGATGATGCAAAAGACGGCCAAAAGGTTCGACCCGGCTGCTCTGCAGCCCGGCCGAACCTCGGGGGCTACACCCAGTGGGTGCGCTTGCGCGCCCCCACTGATTCAACAATCAAGATAGAAGAAAAAGCTCACCGCGATCGCCTGCTCCAGCTGCCGTGCCCAGTCCAGCTCCTCCCGGAGGAAAGCCTGCAGGCGCTCGTCCCGGCCGCGAAGTTGCGAGCGCAAGGCATCCGCCGCATCGTCCTCCCGGGTTCGCGGCCCCACCACGGCCTTGCTGGAGCTCGCCCACAGAAGCTGAAGTGCGGTCCCGGCGCCGGATCCGTTTCCACCCGGCCGCTCGGGGCCCATGGCGGCTTGGGGCGGCACGACCGCCAGGGTGCCGGTGCCTCCTGCCGCGGCCCCCGCGGCCGGCGTTGGCTGCGCTTGGCCGGATGGCGCGGAGTCCGCCTCGTGCCTCTCCCCGCCATCCTCGCCTCCCTCCGCCGGGTTGGCCCGGGGCGGCGTGTCCACGATGATCTCCTCGTCAACGTCCGACCCGCCGCCGGCCGGCTCCGCCCTCGTCTCCGGATCGCCCGGTCCCGCCGGCTGCGGCTCAATGACCGTCACCGTCGGCGCCGAGCCCGTCTCCATCTCCGGCCAGGCCGGATCCGCGATAGGTCTGGCCCGCGTCGCGGAGGCCCTCTCCCACGCCTGGGCCGAGGCCTCCCGCATCGCCTTCTCGGCCTCAGCCCGGTCCCGCCAGGCGGCACGCGTCGCTGCCTCAAGATCCTGGCCGGACTGGCGGGCCTCGAGTTCTTCCTCCCCGGACTGACTCGGCGGAGGGTCGACGGTGCTGCTCCTGGTCTTCCTCTAGGTGACCTCGCCCGACGCGGCCTCCTTCGCCGCCACCGCCAAGTCAAGAGCCGACCTGTACGCGGCGGATTCGTCACGGCGAAGGCATAAGGAAGAAAAAAGATAATCCACAAGACCACAGTTGGCGCCCCACAAATAAAGCAAGGAGCACTTACCCGATGACCGTCGGGGGCTGTCGCCTCGGCCCTACGGACGGGGCGAGCCGGCGCTTCTTCTTCACGACGGCCCTCGCGCGCGCCGGCTCCGCCGCCGGGCGTTTCGCGGCCGGTCTCGCCTCGACCACCTCCTTCCCGTACGGCCGGCTGGCGGTCGCTGCCGCGCGAGCCGGCCCGGCGCCAGCCGCCTTCCGCAGCCGTCTTGGGGAGTCGACGCTGGCGTCCTCCCCAGCCGAGGGCGCTGCACCGTGGGCATCGGTCAGGCTCTCCTCGTCGTCATCCGGCCAGTCCCGCAGTAGATCCGGAGGCGGAAACTTACCTGCGACCCGCGACCCGCCGGCTGCGGCGTCGGCCAGGCGCGCCTCGACCGCCCCCTCCTCCGACTCGGCGCCGGCCTCCTCCGCATCCGAGTCAGGCAGGTCGGCCAGCAGGATCTGGGCGTTCGGCCCGTCGTGGTTTCGCTGACTGGCGAATAGCTGCGGCCATCCCGCGGCGTCAGGACGCAAGAATAACGTCGAAGCGGCAAAATATAAAGACCAGGGACTCACCGTGGGCGCCGGGTTATCCCGATGATAGGGTGCCTTCCCGAAGCTCCACTCCCCCTCCTTCAGCGCGGCCTTGGAGATGTAGTTGACCCGCTGGACGATCCCAGCCGGCGTCAGCTCCTTGGTCGACGTCCGGGTCGGGTCGTGCCGGCCGCTCATGTCGCCAATCCGGCGTGCCCGGCGCTGCAGCGGCAGAACCCGGCGGGCGATGAAGGCCGCGATGAGATCAGCCGGCTTCAGCCCTTCGTTCTTCGTCAGCTCCCTGACCCGGCTGCAGATCTTCTCCATCTCCTTCGACGGCTCCTTGGGGCGGTACCCCCAATTCGGCTTCTCGAGCGGCGGCGCATCAGAGAACGGCGGAAGATTGATGACGTCGACGGCCGGGTCGGCGTTCCGGACGTAGAAAAACGTCGACTGCCACTTCTTGGCCGAGTCCTCAAGCGGCAGCTTGGGAAACGGCCCGTTTGGCCGGCCGGTGACCACCGCTGCGCCGCAGTCGGACATGGCGCCGGCTGACGCTCCCTGCTGCTTGAGGAAGAACATCATCGCCCACAGGTCCACAGTCGGCAGCATCCCGAGATAGCCTTCGCAGAGCGTGGCAAAGCCGGCTACCTGCAACACGGCGTTGGCGCTGAGATGATGCGGCTGCAGCCCGAAGAAATCGAGACACGCGCGGAAGAAGAGACTCGCGGGGAGGCCGAGCCCGCACTCGAAGTGCGAGAAGAAGACCACATGCTCGCCCTCCTACGGCGCCGGCACCCTCTCCGGCCCCGGCACGCGCGCGAGCAGCGCCTCCGCCGGCGGCAGCCGCTTCGTGCGGCGGAGGTACCGGATGTTTAGCTCCGTCACGATGGAGCCCTCCCAAGAGCCTTTCGGCAGCGCCATTGGGGAGGGTTTTCCGCGGGCGGCGAGATTCGGCAGAGAAGGAGAGGAAGCAGAGGAGGAGCAAGGGGCAGGGGTGCGAGCGCGGGAGTCTCCATCGCACTCCCCCCTTCTCATTTATAACCACGCGAAATCGTGGGGGAGTGGGATCGGCTGCGCCCACAATCCCCATTCCCCCACACTGCGCGCGCGCGTTTCCCCACACGCGGTAATTACGCGGGGAAGCGCAATCGCCAATAGTCGCCGCAGTGATTCCCCCGCGCGCGGGCCGAGGGCGTGTAGTGGCGGGCCCGAGCCGCAGTCACGTCCCGTCGCGCGCGTGGGCTGGCAGGCCTCGCCTACCGCAAGGCCGCACGTGGCAGCCCGTCGATCTGCGGCGGGCGCAAATCGGCATATGAGGCAAGACCCATCTGGCGGGCGTTTCCGTTTACCGCTCAGGCCGGGGTGCCGCGACCCGGCCCCCGGAGGCCGGCCCCCCAGCGGGTGTTCCCGGCGTCCGCTGCCGCGAAGCCGGCTAGCTGCCAGGCGAAGCCGCCCGGCCGGGCTCCGGCGCTTCATCAACAGAACCGGCTCCTCGGGGTGGTAAGCTGCGAAGGCTCCCCTGCCTGAAGCCGGCGAACCTTCACAGCTTCGGGGGCTACTGTCGGGGGGATGACCCCCGGGTAGGCAACGGAGCCCGAATCCCTTTCGGAAAATCATCAGAGCAAGACAAGTCCCTCTGGCCGGCTGGCCAGGCACGCCGGCTTCCTAGCGCGAGCCGGCTCGGCATGGCGACCTGGCCTGGCCGGCTGGCCCATGCCGGCTGGCCGCGAGGCGGCGAAGCCTTAGCGACGAAGCAAGCGGTGCTACAACGCTCCTCCCTTTACCCTAACAGAGCAGGTGAGGCTGCAGCTTTCCTTGCGCCACCGCCCGAGGCGGGCGGTGTCAGTGAGGCGCGGTCCTGTAGAAACGGCGGCGCCGACCTCCCTCTGACGATGGACAAGACGCGCCACAGTGCCTCGAACCCAGACTGACGGGACAAGACCCGTCACGATGCCCGCGCCAGGCAGGTGCGGCGCACCCGGCGACCCGGCATCCCGTCATCTGGCAACCCGGCGACCCGGCGACCCGGCCACCGGATCCTGGTCAATGACACCAGGGGCCCGCGCCTCTGGTACGTTACCGTTGTAACCCTGGGGGTCGGCCTATAAGACCCCCAGGGAGGCCTCCGTGCAGGGGGATCGGGTTTTAGTGGCTGAGAGCTCGAGTTAGTACGGTAAGATCAGTTCTCACCCTAGCTAGCTCTCTCCATATCACGAACACTCGCACGGGAGAGGCAGAACGGTGGCTTCGCCCCTTCTCCCTCCTCCGTCCAAACAGCTCCAAGAGCGACTCTGTAACCTCTGTGCTTATCAGCTCACACGGCAGGAGTAGGGGTGTTACCTCTCCAGAGGGCCCCGAACCTGGGTACGTCTTGTGTCCCACACTCGCTCGTGCCAACCTCGCCTCCGGAACCCACCGGCGTCCTATCGTAGCCCCACCTCATAAGCCATCTCATGGCATCTGCCGTGAATCACGCACCCCCTGCGAGAATACCACGACATTCCACGTGGCGCCATCTCCGGCGCCGACTACACAGCCATACTCCGGCGGCTTATTCGGCGGCTTTCCTTTGTGTATGTTCAATGCCCGGTTAAAAGGGGTGTCCCACGGGTAATTCGTCGATGACTGAGATGACGAGTCACTTTCAGATTGAAGCCTTTTTGGCTCTTTCTGCAAAAGGAACATGAACCGTTTAGAAATGTGACTACTAGCTAGCAAGAACGTAGTCGACTTGATTAGAAGCTAAGGTGGTAAATTAATAATTACCAGTAGTCTTATGAACTCCCTCATCGGCGTGTCCGTGACCCATTCCCCGGTCTTCTTGTCTTTCGTGTACCGGGCCCTGATGAAGTCACGTTCCTGCGGGTCGGTGAACTCCGCGAAGGGGTCTGGTTGCTGCAGACGTTCATGTTTCGCGTCCTCCTAATCCCACACGGGCTGCTTCCCCGTGTAACATCGGCTTCCGAGGCGGTGGGCCCCGATGTTCCTGGCCTGAAGGTTATTAAAATGTTCCGACTTGGCCTTGGTTACAGCGTCAGCGCTAGTAGCCTTGAAGTTATCGTAGTCCTCTTCCGTAATCATCGGCCACTTCGCAGAAATCGTGGCATAGCATGAACCTTCTTTAGCCATCTCTTTTCTCACCCTATTTTTCCAGGCGCTCAAGTCCTTGCTAAACTTTTTCATTGCTTTTCTGTTTACCTGGTCCATGTTCGGATCTGTTAACGGATCGACATCGGCATTCCAGCCGGGGAACTGGTATCTCTGGTGCAATTTGCTTAGGAGGAGGTCCGCCAAAGGTCCTTTGGCATCTTCCCTTAGGTTCGTCTCATTGATCGAGACGGTCTCTCGTAGGATGCACGCTACGTTGTTGCCGTAGCCCGCTGACACCGCCCTAGGACTTTCTGGCTCTACGGTGCTGGGATGCACTGAGTGGACAATTAGTCTTCCGGTGCCGAGCTTATTTGCGGACCGGGTCCTCTTCTTCTTCTAAGTGGCTTGGGTACCACCATCTGTGGTCCGGTTTCCAGTCTCGGTGTCATTGGTGGTCTCGGCGCCACCACCACCCTCCTGGATGCGAAGGGGGCCCTGCGACCTTTCTTCCTGACTCACCAAAAAGTCGAGGTATGCGTTCGCGGTGGCGGCGGCGTTAGAACCCCCGGCTTCGTCGTTGTGCGCCATGTTGCCTAGGGTTTAATTTGCCGGTTTAATTCTAGAACTAATAAAATGAATAATGACATAAAAAATTGCCTATGTTTTGCCAGAATGTCATTTAATTCCCGTTCCGGCAAATTTCGGGCACTCGATATGTCCTACTTTCTAGCACAACTCATGCCGAAATCCACGGAAAATTTCGGCATGACCTTTGCTAAAAATAGGACATATCGAGCGCCTAAAATTTGCCGGAACGGAAATGAATCAACATTCCGGCAAAACATAGGCCACTCGGAGGTGTTCCCTGCAAAATCATACACATGTCCAAATATTGAGATATTCCAAAGCATATACACATGTCCAAGCATTGTGTTGAGCATGATGTACTACTTTCAACTTGTTTGGATCATCACAAACCATCTAGTACAGTAGTACCAACTTGATAGCACTACAAAGGGGACAATTTGCAATGGCAGCAGCACAAATTGCAAATGGAAGGGCTTTCTGTTAACAAAGTACAAGCTGTCCATGTGTGTACAGCGCGTGCTCACCACGAGCTACGGGCGCGACGGCGCGGCGACCTACAGCTGGGATTCAAGGGGGGAAGAGGGGGGAAACTGATGGGGGCCTCACCGCGGTGCTCGATGACGAGGTTGGGGCGGCCGGGGATGAGTCGGAGAGGCGGGACGACGGCGTGGGCGATGGGGTCGATCCGGTCAGGGGCTCGGGCGGGGTCGAGTGGGGAGCGGCGACGAGGCAGGGGCACCGGTGGCGACGAGGCAGGGGCACCGGGGCTCGGGCGACGGCGAGGGCGCGGGGTCCGGTGACGGCGGCGGCGATCAAGAGAGGGAGAGGGATCGAGTGAGGAAAGGGAGTGGGAATGGGGGGAGGAAGGAGGGGGCCGTGCTATACTAAGTGAAACTTAGTAGTAGCGCGGGGTCTCCTGAGCCGTGCTACAGCTACATTAGCTGTAGCGTGGGTGAGGGTACCCCGCGCTACTACTAGGTTTGTTTTTTCTTTTTATTATTTTTCATTACTAAGTTTACACTTAGTAGTAGCGCGGGTCAGGCACCACGCGATACAGCTAAGTTAGCTGTAGCGTGGATGGGGTTACCCCGCGCTACTACTAAGTTTCACTCTGTTTCTTTTTATTATTTTTTATTTTTCTGAAATGTATTTTTCTTTTTATTCTGTTTTTTTCTGAAATGTACTTTTCTTTTTATTCTGTTTTTTTTAACAAAGTACAATCGAAGTCGCTCACATACACGAGCATATATACACTCACCCCCTATGAGCACCTCCGAAAGACTGAGCCGGCATAGCATCTTGAGATTAGTGCATAATATATATTACATCATTTGACCGATAAGGGTTAAGTGAGTATACAAAATAGATACATATATAAATGATAGTTTCTCAGCGTTGACGACGTTTCACAGTGCTCTTCTTTCCTTTTTTGTTCGCTGTTGAATAATTTAGCCCCTCGTCGTGACTTTTTCTTTTCCACGGAGTACGATCTTTCTTAGGTAATGTAGTCTTGCTTCTTCTTTTGACGTATGCTTCATCGTCATCGTCATCTTCCCTCATCGGGTCGCCGTACTGGTCGTAGTCTTCCTCGTTGGCGACTCCATCCATTCCGACGATGCTCCTTTTGCCTCTCCTCACGACAACACGACTGGGATTGCTCGGGTCGGTTTTGAAGAAGCATTGGGTCACGTGCTTAGCGTGTACCCATGGCTCATTTTTGGCGGTGACGTTCACGGTAGCGCTCTTGGCGTCGGGTATAGACATGGTAGTGAAATACCGGTTTTCTCTTTGGACGCCCTTAGCCCATCTGACATGGAACATCGTCGCGTTGGGCTGTCCAGAGTAGTCAAGCTCCCAGATCTCATCGAGCCTTCCGTAGTATCTTTCAATTACGTCGTCGACGCCGGTCATTGATTCCATTGTCACCCATGAGTTCTGATAATCACTGTTTTTATCTTTGGCCTCCGTGTAGAATTTGTATCCATTGATATCGTATGCCTGATAAGTCGCGAGGTTGACCATGGGGCCATGTGCTAAGGCGTATATGAGCTTTCCGCCCTTACAACCCTCTTCTGGGGGATTAGCCAGAACTCGCTCTTTGAACCAACGCAAGAAAGAGGAGTTGTGCTCTCTAATAACTTCGGCGTCCGTCTTGCGCAGCCCCCGGTCATGGTACTTCTTTGCAATGATGTCTTTGTGCAGTGTCAACAAAGGATCTAGCACCTGTAGGTGTTGTAGCACTACTAAGTTTGCTTTGTCAAAGTCGTTGCGTCGACCCGAGTGGTCCACATGCAATTCCCTCCGGCCAGTGCTGTGACCTGCTCCTTCGAGCCTGCCAAGGTACTTGTTGACGGGCAAACCAACAACAGGGTTTCCGATGCCTAGATAATTCTCGCAGAAAGAGATGCATTCTTGGGTCAGATAGCCCTGGACGATGCTTCCATCCGGACGGGACATGTTACGAACGAATCCTTTGATGACCCCATTCATCCTTTCGAACGGCATCATGCTGTGCAGGAATGTCGGCCCGAGGTCGATGATGTCGTCCACAATATGGACACACAGATGCACCATGACGTCAAAGAATGCGGGCGGGAAGTACATCTCAAGCTCACACAGTATGACAATGATCTCTTCCTGTAGCCTTCCGAGCTGCTTCACGTTGATCGACTTTCGAGAGATAACGTCGAAACAATTGCAGAGACCAATAAGCGTATCACGGACGTGCTGGTCCATTATCCCTCTAAGTGCAACCGGGAGTATCTGCGTCATCATCACATGACAGTCATGAGACTTCATCCCGCTGAACCTTTTCTTCTTGGTGTCTAGATATCTGCTTATCTTGCCACAGTAACCGGAACTAACTTTGATTCCGGCAAGGCACTTGAAGAATTGATCGGTCTCCTTCTCACTTAAGGTGAAGCAAGAGGGGGGGCAATAATGTTCTTGCTTCTTGTTGACGTTTTTGCCCCTGTCTCCCGTCTCCGTCTCCATCTCCTCCGACGACTTAGGGGGTCGACCTCCGTGAAGATCTTTCCTGATACCCAAAAATTGCAAGTCGCTTCTTGCCTTCGGCCCATCTTTGGTCTTCTCCGGCATGTTCATCAGTGTGCCAAGCAAGCTCTCGGTAACATTCTTCGTGATATGCATGACATCAAGGCTATGAGGCGTGTCGAGGATGGGACAGTACGGCAAATCCCAAAAAACAGACCTTGTTTTCCATACCTTCAGCAGCGGCTCCGGCGCCTTTTTCTTCTTTCCTGACGCGGGGCACTGTTCCCAATTTTTCAACAACGTATCGATTTTGACGCCGCTCCTCTTACGTGGAGGTCCTCGATGCTCAACCTCACCATTGAACAGATCTCCACGCTTTCTCCACGCGTCATCCTCCTTCTCAAGCCATCTTCGATGCCCCATGTACATGGTTTTCGAAGACCCGCCATCTTTCGGTAGCTGCAGAGACGTTGTATCATCCATGCACCTGGTGCATCCGCAATATCTGTGGCACACCTGGCCTGAGACATATCCGTAATCGAGATAGTCATGCACCATCGTGATCCTGCGGCTCTCATAGGGAAATAATCTCCTGCGCTGGCGTCCCATGTCCTGACCCCTGGTGTCCATAGCGTGTGTAGCTCCTCTTTCAGTAGTTGGAGATACAGATTAATATCGTTTTCCGGTTGTTTCGGCCCTTGAATCAGCATACTCATGTGTATGTACTTTGACTTCATGCACTTCCAGGGGGGGGGGGGTTGTACATCCATACAAACACGGTCCATTTGCTATGGTTGGTGTTCTGGTTGCCAAACGGATTCATGCCATCAGTACTCGCACCAAGCACGATGTTTCTTGGATCATCTGCGAAACCTAGATATCCAGCGTTTAATGCTCTCCACTGGCTGGCATCTACGAGGTGTCTCAGCTTCGGATCATCTCCATCGTTTGGCTTCACCCTGTCCGTGTGCCAGCGCATGAGCTTTGCTTCCTTAGGATCAACGAAATACTGCTGCAGACGGGGAGTAATCAGAAAGTACCATACAACTTTCTGAGGAGCTTTCTTTCCAGCCTGCTTGTATCGAGAAGCATTGCACACTGGACAGTTGGTTTTTCCGCGTGCTCGTTCCGATAAATGATGCAATCGTTGATGCATGCGTGGTATCTAATGTGCGGCAAATCAAGAGGGCACACGATTTTCTTGGCCTCCTCGACACTAGTAGGACATAGGTTCCCCGCGGGAGGAACTTTCTGTAGATACTTCAAATGCTCATCGAGGCTTGCGTCGGTCCATTTGTTTTTTGCCTTCGTCTTTAAAAGATTGAGCGTGAAACTCAAGTGGGTCTCCTCGGGATCGCAACCATCATACAATGGAATCTTCGAGTCTAACTCCAGTTGCACCAGCTTGGCCTCCTCTCTAGAAGTAGCTCTGTCGCTAGTCGTCTTCTTGCGAAGTAGTTCTCAAACATGAGGGTCCTGCACGACTGAACTTAGTAGCGACGAAAACTGCGGCGTGTCCGCGTCTTCTCCATGTCCGGCCTCTTCTTCATGTCCGGCGCCCTCTTCTTCAGGTCCGTCGGTCATCTCTTCGTCTGGCCCCATGTCGTTACTGGCTGCCCCGTCGACGTCCTCATCATCATCTTCACTTATCCACCGAGTATAGCCATCCATGAAACCATGCATGAGCAGGTGCGCCTTCAAACGGCCACCCGAAAAGGGGTCGATCCACACTCCTTCTTTGCATTTTCGACACGAACATTTTATCTCGTTGCGGTTATTTTGAAACATGTCGGCCACCGCGGATCGCAAGTATCTATCCACCATCCTTCCACTAACCTTCATCATCGCCTGCGCGGTATAAGCAAAAGAATTATAACCATGCATGCATGCATCAAGGTCATACAAAAATTCGGCATGACATTCCCTAAAAGTAGGACATATCGAGTTTGCCCGAAATTCGCCGAAACGGAAATAAATCGACATTTCGGCAAAACATAGGCAACTCATGTCACGCACAAGTACTCAAGTTCATCATGGTCATGCGCAATTCGGCAAATATATAGGCAACTCATGTCACGCACAAGTACGCAATTTCATCATGGTCACGCACAATTCGGTCATATCGCACACACACAAATCCTTTCTTGCACAACAATATCTTTTACTCACCTATCTCGAGAGAGAACACGGTGATGAGGCCGGTGTCGCTTGGGATCGAAGTGGACAAAGATATTTAATGGTCCTTCATTAATGAGGGAGGTAGCTAGCTTAGTTTATTTAATGAGTGGGAGAGGTAGGTGATTAAGTAGTAGATCTACTACTTGGAGGAGATGAGTCTAACTAGCTAGTGAAGAGGGGGAGAGAGCTAGTGAGTGAATGGAGTGGAGGGGCAAGAGATATGGGGAGAAGGGAGAGAAAGAAGAAAGCAAGAGAGAGGAAGGGGGCATTAATGGAGATGGTGGAGGGACAAAGAAGAGAGAGGGGGGAGGGGGAGAAGGAAGAGAGAAGAAAGCAAGTGTGAGAAGAAAGCAAGGGGATAAGGAAGGGGGGGAGAGGGAGGGGGAGGGGAGGGTCAAAAGGTGGTTGTTGCGCTTAGTAGTAGCGCGGGGTACAGGGACCGCGCTACTACTAATACCATTAGTTGTAGCGCGGGGTACGGAGGCAGCGCTACTACTACGTGGGGCCCACCAGCTGGCACTGTTTATCCACCAGCGCTACTACTACTATACGGCCTGTCCCGGGGTGCACGATGGGGACCACTTAGTAGTAACGCGGGTGTCGATGACCCGCGCTACTACTATATTCTAGTAGTAGCGCACTTCTCACCCACGCTACTACTATGTAGTAGTAGCGCGGGCCGTCTAACCCGTGCCACTATTATGTGGTTGCCTATATGGGTTTTCGTAGTAGTGTTACAGTGACAACACAATTGTATAATATAAAGGCCAGGGTGTATTGCGGAAGCTTCAGGTGCTTAACAATCAAATGATCTAACTAATGCAAAGCTGAAATTAAGAGCACATAGCCTTCTATATCTAAATAGCTACCTCACATTAATCTATTTCTCTCAACATGCAAGCATGTCACCTCAGCATGCAACATGCACGCGAAAAGTCACACCTCAACATTGAACCATGCATGAAAAAACACACCTAAACATGGAAACATTCAGGATAATTTTCACTCTTTTATGCTATTTATGTTTAATAAATATTATCCATTTATAGCCATGTGTTAAAAAAAGAATGAGAAAAAGAAAGGAAAAATGTTCGGGTAGTTTAAAAAAAAATTATTGCCATTAAAAAATGTTCAACATGTATTTTATATATGTTAAACATGTATTCAAAAAAAATGTTCAAAACATGTATTTAAAGAAATGTACATCGTGTATTTGAAAAATGATTAACATGTATCAAAAAAATGTTCCACGTGTATGATCAAAATGTACATTGTGTAAAAGTATACATGTGTAGAAAAAAAGAAACAAAAATACCAAAAAACTAGTGAAGAAATACCAAAAAACCAAAAAACCTAAGAAAACCAGAAAAAACATGTGAAAAAATGAAATAAAAAAAGAAAACAAAAGAGAAAACGAAGGAAAAACCCCGACGAAAAACTACAGAAGACCGTTCAAAACAGTTGAAATAGAAAACACTGATGTACAGTAATGGGCCGGCCCAAGACCCCGTTAGCCAGAGGCGAGGCCAGGGTATATCCCACAACAAGCGAGACATAGCCCTGGCGTGGCTTGTCGCTACCACACCACGAGCTATTCGGTTCTAAAAAAAATAGTCGAAAACTAGGCTGCTCCGGTGATGTGGCCCTTTTTGGCTAATAGTTTTTTTATATACTTTTATATTTGGGAAAAAAATATTAAAAGATATACAATATATGGGCAAAGCATATTTAAATTTGAAAATTATATAACGCGTAAATAAAAATGTTTGTATTGATCGATTGAAATATATAATATTCATCTCATATTTCAAAATTATTTTTGTAACAAAAAATTATGTTCATGTAAGAAAAAAAACTTGTATTTGAAAACAAGTTCGTAGACTTGAAAACAAATGTTCATGCGCGTCCTGATATATGTTCATATAGTTTGAAAAATACTCACGTATTTCCCTAATAGATAAATAAAAAAAACTAGAGGGAATATAGAAAAGTTGAAAAGAGAAAATAAATAAAAAAGAAACATAAAAAAGAAAAAAAGAAAAGCGATACATGAAAAAATAGTATGAATAGTCCGGCATTTAAAAAAAATAGGCAAAAGGCATCTTATATCTAATATTCATTAATGAAAACAATAGCCGGTACAATAAGAGATAAGTGGACCAACCAATAAAAAAATAAAATTACGTTGCAAAACATACAAGCTTTTTTCTTCCTCCAATGGTATGTTGTCCGTGAGAGGTTGAAATTGCACTAAATCATCAATAAAATAGAGGGACACCTATAAACGCCCTCGCTATAGCATGCTTTAAAGACAGTAATTTCTTGTGGGGACAGGATCCGAACTTCCCCTAATTTGCTATTATTCCACTAAACACACCATATTTGTGCATGAAGCGGAAGCGGCGAATGAAGGGGATAAGGTTGCACGGGAGGGTCGATAGACCGAGCAGTGCAACTTAGGATCCAAGGAAGCGTACGTTACCCGTTACGTGAGCTAATTATTCTAGTCTAGTAGGAGTAGTAGTGTGGTGGTAAACTATAAACCGTGGGCGGTTGGCACGCCACGTACGGTCCCGAAGCCGCTGGAAGCATCGGCCAACGGCTAGCTACGACTGGAAGAAGCAGCGGCAGCTGGGTGTAAAGCCCATGCCCCTACCGCTCACCACGCGTCGCGGCAGCTGGGTGTAAAGCCCCTGCCGCTCACCACGCGTCGCACCACACGTGTCCCGCCACTCCCTTCCTCCTATGCATCTATATATCCCACTACACTCCACCCCGGCACCTCATCCACAAATCCACATCCAATCCCTCCCCGATCACACTCCCATCCTTCTCAATTCGATCTGTTCCACAAAGCCACTTCAGTACTCGATCCAAGCCTGTGAAAGTGAATCAGTGAGTGCTAGGCAGAGAGCTAGACCAAGAAGAAGAAGAAAGAAGCAAGGCAGTAGCAATGGCAGGCGTGGGTCGTACCATAGTGGCGCCGCTGCTGGTGCTGAACCTCATCATGTACATCATCGTCATCGGCTTCGCCAGCTGGAACCTCAACCACTTCATCAACGGCCTCACCAACCGCCCCGGCGTCGGCGGCAACGGCGCCACCTTCTACTTCCTCCTCTTCGCCATCCTCGCCGGCGTCGTCGGCGCCGCCTCCAAGCTCGCCGGCGTGCACCACGTGCGCACCTGGCGCGGCGACAGCCTCGCCACCGCCGCCTCCTCGGCGCTGGTGGCGTGGGCCATCACGGCGCTGGCGTTCGGGCTGGCGTGCAAGGAGATCCGTATTGGTGGGTACCGCGGGTGGCGCCTGAGGGTGCTGGAGGCGTTCGTGACTATCCTGGCCTTCACGCAGCTGCTGTATGTGTTGGCGCTGCACTCCGGACTGTTCGGGAACCAGTTCGGTGGTCACCATGGTGGTGCTGGCGGGTACGGCGCGGAGCATGGCGACCCGCACAACAAGGGCATGGGCACCGGCGGCGTCGCCAGGGTGTGAATCGGGTACATCTCTCGCCGTGCTCGATCGCCTTGGCAGTGACGTTGGGCGGGTATTCAATAAGTTGTATGTATGTATGTATGTATGTGTGTGTCACGGTGTGTCACGGTGTCACGTAAGGTGTGAGCTATTGTAAGCTTATGGTGGGGTGTGTGTGTGTGTGTGGTAGACATTAAGTACTACTCTTCTTTTTTTAGGGACCAGCTACGTACGTACATGTTGTACTACTGGCTGGTTCGTTCTTCTTGTTTCGATCGATGCTTTTGTTCTCCTACATGGGTGGGTGGATGAATGAATGAATGCTTGTTAAGTAAAGTACGATGATCAATTTCATTTGCTTCGATTGCGCGCCCGTGTCATCTGTGTTCCTCTTCTCTTTTCTTGGCAGCGCGCATGCAGAGTATATTGTGCACTGTACGTTTGAATGTGCGCTCAGCAATTCCCAAGTTACACCTCTGCTGCTTCTGCAAATTTGCTTCATACTGTGATATATCATCCTCCTTCCTAATCCTATGCTAGCTATCTCTGTGGCTCAACATATTAATTAGTAAGAGTACAAGTTAACCCTAACTACTGCACCTCCTTTGAGTAATTACGATTATTATTAATGCTATACTTTCTTACGAAATAAAGGCCTTTTTTTATATTTCTTACTTCTTAGTACATCATTTTATGACTTGTAGCACCAAAAAATATAACAGAGGAAACATGCATGTTGGCTGCCTGAGCAGAGCAGAGCAGGATTGACCACAAGGAGGATACTGCCTCTTTTCAACCAATGCAAGTAATACATATTGTATTATCACACAAGTTATGCCGTTAGAAAATATATAACATCTAAAAAGTTTAATGGTATACTTTTTGTGATATATAACATCTGTAGTTTCTAAATTTCTAATGATGTACTCCCTCCGTTGACAAATATAAGATATTTCGATATGGACTACAGACTGAAATGAGCGAACAAACACATTAAAATACGTCTATATACATTCGAATCAAGAAAAAGTTAGAACATCTTATATCTGTGAACGGAGGAAGTAATTGTATGGAACAATAAACACTCAACCTTTTGCTTTTCAAACACCAACCAAATCCACACAAACAATCAACTCCTCGTGGAGGACAGTCAAATGTGATGTGATGATTTATATGCATATGGATGATCAGAAAGGGGGACTGCGCCGTGTTGTCTGCCTCAACACAACACAACACAACAGGGTTGGTTGACCAAAAGGTTAGTTGGTGAAGTGAAGAATAAACACAATCGACCTCTTGCTTGTCAAACACCAAACCTACACAAAAGAATAAACTCATGGAGTATACTATGGACCAGAGCTACCTTTCACGAGACTCATTCGACAACAATTTCTAATAGCACCATCCATAGCAGCCGCAAAGAATAGATGCTACCATAATATATTGTTTTTCCAACTAGCTGTAAATGTCATCTTTGTTACTAATTTAATTTAACTCTACGGATATTATCCGAGTCCTTTTCATCCACAAACAAGTAGTGATCTAAAAGATCTTATATTAGTTTACAGAGGGAGTATCATGGATCATATACATTTCACATGATTTAAATGTGATGTGATAGTTCATATGGATATGGATGATCACACCCCACAATTTTGTCATTCTCATTCATACTATTATCTATGTACCCCGACAATTTTCCAATTCTCATTGATACTATTACTGTATAACTATAAATTTGCTACAAAGAATGGATTTTTTGATACCGCTACATACATATATGATGTATCTACCTTGACTATAAAGAAAGAATGGGTATGAATGACCTCCTGCCAGCCGTGTGCTCTCTTCCCAACCCAGCCGGCAGCCATAAACAAAAAAAGCTATGACATCTTACACCAACCAGCCTAAGACTACGAAAACGGAATAATCTACAAGGCCCGGCCGGGGGAGTGAAAAGAAAGACAAAAAACCTATATGAACTGAGAAATTTACAACATTCTATCCTCCAGAGGCTACCGTCTTCTCTGCCCTCGCGCAGAACCCATTCAGCTCTTCAAGAACTGGAACGCCGCGTTGTCCAGGAGCTCTTGCGGCGGAGACACGTTCTGGAACTCCTTGGTGTCCAAGGAATTGCCTATCTCCTCGAGTGACAACGGCATGCTGCAAGCAGGGCACATGGAGCGTTCGAAATCAGGATCGTCAGATGTGATCCACCACGTACGACTATTAGTTTCTAAGACAGTGCATTCGTGGATATTCGGTGTACACGTACCTTGTTTCTTCATCTAGTAAATAGGCGCCCGAGCCAGATCCCTCATTCACCAATGTTTTCATCTCATTAAGGACCTACAATCATTAGGAATGTATCAGCCCAGAAACCTTGGCTTGGTACAGAATGCAGGGAAAGGTGCTTGATTAGCCCTCTGAAGTTAGATTTGGTGCTTACCTCTTCAGATACACTTTCAGTATTATATTTGTCATCCCAGTACTGCGTGCATATCCTGTAAAGTTGGTGGACACTCAATACCTGCATAATGGCAAACAGAAATAGGTGTTTAGCTACTCATCTTCTGGATGCTGAGTTGGGTTTGGGGGTGGGAGGTTTTACTGGGCAGAGATCACTCATTATTTCATCATATGATACCCTGAATTTTTTGAAGATGACCTGCATCACCGCACAAGATGGTCAGACCTACCTAATAGGGCCACAATTTTCATAAAGGTTTAGGCAATTTTGCCTATGAAGGCTACCATAGTAAACATCACAGCAGCAGTCTTTGACAGCAAACATATGCACAGCTAAACTTTTCCCCAGTATGTGATTCAAAATTGATTGATATGCTCCACAAATTTTTATAGTTAGAGCACTAACGAATGTTGTTAAGCTAATGGAAAGAATCCATGCCAAAATACAAAATACATGCTGAAGTTTTCTAGTTACATACCAGGAAACCAACAGCCTGGCTTATGTGCTTAAGTTCATCCCATGCAGCTCCTGCGTACTGTTGGTATTTCACGGTTAGGCAGAAGGTAAATAAAGTGAAGATATTAGTACTGGTGTTACACTATAATTACAATTGAGTGCCTTTATTACGCAAAACAGTACATCTATGCAGCTTGGTCCATACACTAATTCTGACATAATATAAAGTTCTCCCATAAAGTTATTAGACTACAATGTTGGCTGCAAGCATTTAACAATCATAATATAAAGTACGCATCTTTAGAAAGAATAGCAAAATCGCATATATGTTCACCTCTGGCTTGGCTTGTGTGCACCATGCCTCCAGTTCTTCCAGCCCTTGTTTCACATATTCTCCATTGCTGAAAGAACAGCACTCTCACCGTACAAGAAGACTGGGACATAGTAACATCAGAAGAGGGAGAATTAGGAACTGGGGAAGTTGAAGGCAGGCAAGGCAAGTCCAGACACAAAAGAAGTTACCTATTGAAGAGTTGAGCATTGATGAATGCAAAAATCTGTGTAAAGATCTTCCGAGCAAAAATTGTTGGGACCTGAAATTTCAGAATTATGGCCAGAAGTCAGAACACCATGCAGCCAAATGCAATGCAGATTTGAAGGTTTAAACTTACACAATTTTCTTGCAAGATTTTCAGTAGGTCATTCAAATGGCCGACTATCGCTTTCCAATAGCTATCTTGATCTGTTATCAAACCAGCCTTTGCAGTTCTTGGCGCCTTTGAGTATCAATGTGTATACAGGAATGAGCATTAGACCAGCAGCAGAAAATTATTGCCAAATTCGAGGGCAGTTACAGAATTAGCGTGAAGTGTTAACATAAATTATATAGCCTAGTCATCAGCCAATAGAAATTCCTCATAGTACAAAGGTACTAGTGATATAAAGAACAGTCTAATTTTTTCTAACCAAGTTTGCAAAAGGGTTCCAGTGTTATGCCAAGTTACCAACTGAGAGGAACTAGCCAAAAAATATGAAAGTGTGGGTCAAAGTTAACTTAGTATCCCTTGATTTCTACTTACGACGGTAGCTTGTGCATCAAGGTTGCTGAGGTGTCTCATGCTTATTTCTAAAATTATATTAATCCAGCAAGAATCTTCTAAAGTATGAAATAATAATTAACCTGAGGACTCGTGATAGATGGGGTAACCTGAATAACATGTGAGAGTACTGAAGATACTTATCTCTTCACATTGTCACGGATCATTCCATATAAACCTTCCACAAAGGCTGTAAGCTGTTGCTTAAAAAGGAATGCAGGATACTTGCCCTCAACTTCAAAGCACAAGATCCATATCAACAGTAATGCTTGAAGCCCGAAATACCTGTGGATCATATAACACCAAGAGATTAAGAAATGAGTCAAGATAACCTCGTCTAGCCTATCATACAATTTTGACAAAATACAACTGCTAGAACTCAGAGAACCCTTGTTAATCATTTTGTTAAAAAAAAAGTGACAACCACTTTGTTAAAAAAAAGGATGATTATTCGTTCTCTTTCTTTTTTTTGTTTCTCGTTCCCTCTTTTGGCTTTTCTGGTTCTCCTTATGCGAGTTCAAGAAAAGAAAAGGATATATATATAACATACCATCCTCCCAAGGAAAGACGTCTGAGTCGTTGTTCTTTTCAGTGGTGTTGTTACACCTGAGCCAGCAGGTTTCAGACTCTTTTGTAGTATAATCAATAATGATGATGCATTTGATAGCCAGTATGCAAGATCGGCGTTGCTGTCTTGTTTCTGTGATACAAATTGTGCAAATTTGAAAAGGCCAACAACATAAATTGAATACGCCTGACAGAATCACGCTATGATGGACATAACTAAGTAAATCATAGAATGAAAACAAGAACAAGAATTGTTTAAGGCTTGAACACTAGCAATACCTGCATGGCTGAACTAAATATCTGAATAAGCCGATCAAAAATATTAGTTTTTTCCGCCTCGAAAGTTCTCCAATGAAGAAGACATTTGTATATGGTTATTGCTGTTGGAAATTTGCCCTAGAGGCAATAATAAATTGGTTATTATTATATTTCCTTGTTCATGATAATCGTTTATTATCCATGCTATAATTGTATTGATTGGAAACTCAAATACATGTGTGGGTACATAGACAACACTGTGTCCCTAGTAAGCCTCTAGTTAACTAGCTCGTTGATCAAAAGATGGTGAAAGGTTTCCTAGCCATGGACATGAGATGTCATTTGATAACGGGATCACATCATTAGGAGAATGATGTGATGGACAAGACCCAAACTACGAACGTAGCATATGATCGTGTCAGTTTATTGCTATTGTTCTCTGCATGTCAATTATCTGTTCCTATGACCATGAGATCATGCAACTCCCTGACATCGGAGGAGTACCTTGTGTGTATCAAACGTCGCAACGTAACTGGGTGACTATAAAGGTGCTCTACAGGTATCTCCGAGGGTGTCTGTTGGGTTGGCATGGATCAAGACTGGGATTTGTTACTCCGTGTGACGGAGAGGTATCTCAGGGCCCACTCGGTAATACAACATCACAATGAGCCTTGCAAGCAATGTGACTAAAGTGTTAGCCACGAGATCTTGTATTACGGAACGAGTAAAGAGACTTGCCAGTAACGAGATTGAACTAGGTATAGAGATGCCAACGATCGAATCTCGGGCAAGTAACATACCGAAGAACAAAGGGAACAGCATACGGGATTAACTGAATCCTTGACATAGAGGTTCGACCGATAAAGATCTTCGTAGAATATGAAGGAGCCAATATGGGCATCTAGGTCCCGCTATTGGTTATTGATCGTGGAGGTGTCTCGGTCATGTCTACATAGTTCTCGAACCCGCAGGGTCTACACACTTAACGTTTGGTGACGATTAGTATAGTTGAGTTATTTTGTTGGTGACCGAAGGTTGTTCGGAGTCCCGGATAAGATCCCGGACATGACGAGGATCTCCGGAAGAGTCCGGAGGTAAAGATTGATATATGTGATAATAGTGTTTCGATCTCCGGAAGGGTTCCGGAATTCACCGGAAGGTGTTCCGGATGTTTACCGAAGTGTTCGGGTGCAGCAACACTTTATATGAGCCAAAGGGGTAAAGCCCACGAGGTATTGGAAAGTGCAAAAGGAAGTTTTGCTGCTGCCTTAAGCGGTACTACCGCTGGTAAGGCAGTACTACCGCGTAAGCGGTACTACCGCTTGTGTGAAGCGGTACTATCGATTGTGTGAAGCGGTACTACCGCTCAAGCGGTACTACCGCTCATGCGCGGTACTGCAGGGATCCGAGTTGGACTCTTTTCCTGCGGGCCAAACCGACCTTGTGCGGGCAAAACCGACCTGGAGGAGGCTTTTACTCCAAGTTTAGACCCCAAGGCTCAACATATAAATAGAGGGGCAGGGCTAGCACACGGGACACATTAAGACTTCCCAAGCCGTGTGTCGGCAACCCTAACCCTCTAGTTCTCCCGTCATAATCTCCGTAGTGCTTGGCGAAGCCCTGCAGAGATTGTTCCTCACCACCATCACCACGCCGTCGTGCTGCCGGAACTCATCTACTACTTCACCATCGCTCGCTGGATCGAGGAGGTGAAGGCGTCATCAAGCCGTACGTGTGTTGAACGCGGAGGTGCCGTCCGTTCGGCACTAGTTCGTGATCGGATCGAGGGACGACTTGCGATTTGGATCGCGGAGACGTTCGACTACATCAACCGCGTTTCTTAACGCTTCCGCTTAGCGATCTACAAGGGTATGTAGATTCACTCTCCCTCTCGTAGATGCTCATCACCATGGATAGATCTTGCGTGTGCGTAGGAAAAATTTTGTTTCCCATGCAACGTTCCCCAACAGTGGTATCAGAGCTAGGTCTATGCGTAGATGAGATCTCGAGTAGAACACAAACGAGTTGTGGGCGTGGGTGTATACATATTTCTTGCCGTTACTAGTTGATACTTGATTCGGCGGTATTGTGAGATGAAGCGGCCCGGACCAACATTACTCGTACGCTTACGAGAGACCGGTTCCTTCAACTGACATGTAACTTCGTTGCATAAAGATGGCTAGCGGGTGTCTGTCTCTCTCACTTTAGTTGAATTGATTTCAATGAAGAGGGTTCTTTTAGAAGATCAAAAAGCAATCACTACACCACGTTGTGGTTTTGCGTAGGTAAGAACGGTTCTTGCAAACCCGTAGCAGCCACGTAAAATTTGCAACAACAATTAGAGGACGTCTAACTTGTTTTTGCAGGGTATGTTGTGATGTGATATGGCCAAATACATGATGAGATATATGTGATGTATGAGATGATCATGTGTTGTATAGAATATCACGACTTGCATGTCGATGAGTACGGCAACTGGCAGGAGCCATAGAGTTGTCTTTAATTATTGTATGACCTGCGTGTCAATCTTTAAGCGCTATGTAATGCTTTACTTTATCGCTAAACGTTAGCAATAGTCGTGGAAGCAACAGTCGGCGCGACAACCTCATGGCGACACGTTGATGGAGATCAAGATGATGGAGATCATGGTGTCATGCCAGTGACGATGGAGATCATGCCGGTGCTTTGGAGATGGAGATCAAAAGCACGAGTTCATGGCCATATCATGTCACTTATGATTTGCATGTGATGTTAATCCTTTTATGCATCTTATTTTGCTTAGGACGACGGTAGCATTATAAGGTGATCCCTCACTTAAATTTCAAGATAAATTGTGTTCTCCCTGAGTGTGCACCATTGCGAAAGTTCGTCGTTTCGAGACACGCCGTGATGATCGGGTGTGATAGACTCTACGTTCACATACAACGGGTGTAAGCCATGTTGCACGTGCGGAACACTCGGGTTAAACTTGACGAGCCTAGCATGTACAGACATGGCCTCGGAACACAAGAGACCGAAAGGTCGAACATGAGTCATATAGTAGATATGATCAACATGAAGATGTTCACCATTGAAACCACCTCAACTCACGTGATGATCGGACTTGAGTTGGTGGATTTGGATCATGTTACACTCGAATGACCGGAGGGATGTCAATTTGAGTGGGAGTTTTTAAGTAATATGATTAACTAAACTCATTATCTTGAACAATAGTCTAAGTTTTCTTTGCAATATTTATGTTGTAGATCATGGCTCGCGCAGTAGCATCCCTGAATTTTAATGCGTTCCTAGAGAAAGCTAAATTGAAAGATGATGGAAGTAACTTTGTGGACTGGGCCCATAATCTAAGGATTATCCTTACGGTTTCCCAGAAGGCTTATGTCCTTGATGCACCGCTTGGTGATCCACCCGCTCCAGTTGAGTCTCTAGACGTTGTGAACGCCTGGCAGGCTTGTTCTGAAGATTACTCAATAGTTCAATGTGCAATATTGTATGGCTTAGAACCGGGACTTCAAAGACGTTTTGAACGTCATGGAGCATATGAGATGTTCCAGGAGTTGAAGTTTATCTTTCATAAGAATGCCCGAATCGAGAGATATGAGATCTCCGATAAGTTCTATGCTTGCAAGATGGAGGAGAACGGGTCTATCAGTGATCACGTACTCAGAATGTCTGGGTACTCCACCCGTCTGGCTGAATTGGGGATGCCCCTTCCGCCAGAGGCTATCACTGACGGAGTTCTTCAATCATTGCCACCTAGCTACAAGAGCTTCGTGTTGAACTATAACATGCACGGGATGAACAAGTCAATCGCCGAGCTGTTTGCGATGCTGAAAGCCGCTGAGTCTGAAATTCAGAAGGAGCATCAAGTGTTGATGGTCAATAAAACCACTAGTTTCAAGAAAAATGGCAAGGGTAAGAAGGGTAACTCCAAGAAGAGTGGCAAAGCAGTTGCTCCTCTCGTGAAGAAACCCAAGGCTGGACCCAAACCAGAAACTTTGTGCTTTCATTGCAAGGGAACTGGACACTGGAAGCAGAATTGCCCCAAGTATTTGGCTGACAAGAAGGCGGCCAACAACAAACAAGGTATATATGATATACATGTTATTGATGTGTACCTTACCAACTCTCGTTGTAGTGCCTGGGTATTTGATACCGGTGCGGTTGCTCACATTGGCAACTCAAAACAGGAACTGCGGAATAGACGGAGGCTGGCAAAGGACGAAGTGACGATGCGCGTGGGAAATGGTTCCAAGGTTGATGTGATCGCCGTCGGCACGCTCGCTCTTCGATTACCATCGGGATTAGTGACGAACCTGAATAATTGTTATTTAGTGCCTGCGTTAAGTATGAACATTATATCTGGATCTTGTTTATTGCGAGACGGTTACTCATTTAAATCAGAGAATAATGGTTGTTCTATTTATATGAGTAATATCTTTTATGGTCATGCACCCAATGTAAGGGGTTTATTCTTATTGAATCTCGATAGTAATGATACACATGTTCATAACATTGATGCCAAAAGATGTAGGATTGATAATGATAATACCACTTTCTTGTGGCACTGCCGTTTAGGTCATATTGGCGTAAAACGCATGAGGAAGCTCCATGCTGATGGACTTTTGGAGTCACTTGATTTTGAATCACTTGACACATGTGAGCCATGCCTCATGGGCAAGATGACTAAAACGCCGTTCTCTAGAACAATGGAACGGGCAAGTGACTTATTGGAAATCATACATACTGATGTGTGCGGTCCGATGAGTATTGAGGCGCGCGGTGGTTATCGTTACTTTCTCACCTTCACTGATGACTTAAGTAGATATGGGTATATTTACTTAATGAAACTCAAGTCTGAAACATTTGAAAAGTTCAAACAATTTCAGAGTGAAGTTGAGAATCATCGTAACAAGAAGATTAAATTCCTACGATCTGATCGAGGAGGAGAATATCTGAGTTATGAGTTTGGCAGTCACTTAAGACAGTGTGGAATTGTTTCACAATTGACACCGCCTGGAACACCACAGCGTAATGGTGTGTCCGAACGTCGTAATCGAACCTTATTGGATATGGTGCGATCTATGATGTCTCTTGCCGATTTGCCACTATCGTTTTGGGGTTATGCATTAGAGATAGCTGCATTCACTTTAAATAGGGCACCATCGAAATCCGTTGAGACAACGCCATATGAACTTTGGTTTGGCAAGAAGCCAAAGCTGTCGTTTCTTAAAGTTTGGGGATGTGATGCTTATGTCAAAAAGCTTCAGCCTGAAAAGCTGGAACCCAAAGCGGAGAAATGCGTCTTCATAGGATACCCAAAAGAGACAGTTGGGTATACCTTCTACTTAAAATCCGAAGGCAAAGTGTTTGTCGCTAAAAACGGAACATTTCTTGAGAAAGAGTTTCTCTCGAAAGAATTGAGTGGGAGGAAGATAGAACTTGATGAGGTTGTTGAACCTTTACTTCAACCTGAGAGTAGCGCAGCGCAGAAAGATGTTTCTGTAGAGCCTACATCAGCTGAAGAGGAAGTTAATGATGATGATCATGAAGCTTTGGATCAAGTTGCTATCGAACCTCGTAGGTCGACAAGGACGCGTACTGCTCCTGAGTGGTACGGCAACCCTGTCTTATGTAGGGTAACGCAACAGAAAACAAAAAAATTCCGACCTACGTACCAGCCCAGGATCACTATGGAGACTGCATACAAGGTTTGATCTGTTTCGTTACCGACTCGTAGCGCAGCGGAAGTAGAGTCGATGACGATCGGCGGTGCAGATCCCCGCAGCTAGGATTTACAACCTCCCAACCGCGAGGATGTATACCCTCATCCGCCCCCGGACAGCCCTCCGGGAGGCGGTCGGACAGTCCCTCGGACGGTGTCACGGACAGCCCTTCGGGAGGACCATCGAAACTCGGACAGTCACTCGGACAGCCCTTCGGGAGGACCATCGAAACTCGGACAGTCACTCGGACAGCCCTTCGGGAGGCACTCTCAAACTAAGACCGAAACTACGATCTCTCTACAGAGTTGCACACATACGGTGTCATCTATCCGGCAGGGCTTCGCCGTCCAGAACTAGTTCCCACCGGAACCCAGACAGCCTTTCGGCTCTACGAAACTATTTCGCTGGGAGGGAGAGAGAAGCCAGAAATGTCATGGCATTTGTATGTGAGAAGGAGTGAGTGTGGAGGCAGCCCCTCCACCTCTATTTATAGGAAATCCAAGGGGTAGGGTTGCTTGGCCCCCAAGCCTTCTAGAAACCTTTTGGGAAAATATCCAAAAAGGTGACTTTTCCATAAATATCCCAAAAAGCACTTTCACTATTCATGACGACATTTTTCAGCGTCTGATCGAACTGAAAATATTCATGTGGGCTTAGAACATTTCCAGTACCCACCAAAATAATTTTCAACGCGAGCCGGAACAATTCCGGTTTAGTGATTTTCATCTACGAAAAGCATCTGAAGCGGTTCCGGCAACTCCGGAACATTTCCGGTTTTCATCCCAGAAAATTCCAGAAAGTTTCCAGAACGATTCTGGCACCCTCCAAGAATTATCAGGCATGTGCCGAAAACATTTTGACTTTATGGTGCACTCAGAAACAACTTTTCGGTTTTAGTGATTTTCATCTATGAAAAGCAACTAAAGCGGTTCCGGCAGTCCGGAACATTTCCGGTTTTTGTCTCTGAAAAATCTCAGAAGTTACCGGAACAATTCTGGTACCTTCCAATAATTTCCAGGCATGTGCCGAAACCAATTTGACTTTATGGAATACCCTGAAACAACTTTTCAGTTTCACCGGAACTATTCCGATATCCTCTCCGGAACGTTTCCGTTTCGCCCGAAACTTTTTCGGTGATTTTCTCTCAGACTCCCCGTCTAGTATTCAGCAGATAGATGACCCTTAAGCGTGCGACCCTATAGGTTCGGTGAAGCATAGACATGACCCGGAACCCCTTCCGATCATTGATCAACATCGGAGCCGTGGACACCCATATTTACCCCTATACCCACACGAATGAATATTCGAGTGAACCTCCAGTTGCCGTGTGCTATTCCTGTTGCTTCGCGATATGTTACAAATACCCGAGGTGAGACATGTAGGCATCCCCGTGGATCAACAACTTGTCCACTATGCCAGTTACCTCGTTACCGGTATTGTTCTCTTTTCTCGTTCCCGTGTTCCGGCATCCCCGTGATCAAATCACAAAGTGTCTGGCCAAACGATGATGGATACCGTAACACCGAGAGGGCCCAGAGATATCTCTCCATCGTCGGAGGAGCAAATCCCAATCTTGAGCTATCAAGTTACTTGACATACTTTTCCATGAACCCGTAAGCCGCCGTAATAGCAAATCCCCAAAGTTCATGAAGCAAGCATGAAGAAGCTCGATACTCTCATGGTCTAAGGAATCATGCAAACATTAACCATCTCTGTGTTATTAACCATTAACTAATGACGAATGTATCTCATAGCATAACATCAATTCGGGTCGATTCAACACAAGTGTTCTACCAACAATTGTGCCCTCAAAATTGCCGGCATAGTCATGCCCATGATCAGGAAAACAGGATCATCATGCAATACTTGAGCCAGTCATAGAGGCTTGACTAGGAATACTTTTTACCGTTTATTATCCCACACGTGCACATGAGTTTCCCTCCAAGCCTCGTTTTATTTGCAGACTCGAGAATCATTGCAGTTATAGCATGGAACATAAACATAATTATGAACAGGGAGATAATCAATAACATTTATTATTGCCTCTAGGGCATATCTCCTACAGACTCCCACTTGCACTAGAGTCAATAATCTAGTCAATGCTAATGCACTTTACACCTATGGCATACTGGTGTAAAATATGCTTCGCATGTGGTATAGCCTGATGTCCAACGGATCTGACGACTTCAGCTCCGTGTGTAACTTTGCATATCCCCGCGTTTTCACGCTTTCACAAAATTCATATTTTGTGTGGACTTGGCTTTACATATGTGTGAATCATTGGTCGAAACCTGATTCCTCAGACTGAGCTATGGAGCAACTATCTGCAATAGTGTCCCATAGACCAAAGCCATCTTGGAACCATACTAAGTTCATGAATGAACTATATGATTCAACAACTTCTTTGTCACTTCTTAAGCGTCAACATACTTAGCCTTTGTTATAGAATTCGCCACAGTATCTTGTTTGGAACAATTTCCAACTACCGTGCCACCATATTGTGTATTACACAAAACCCTTAACTTAAATCGAAAATTGCATGGAGCATTGATGAAGACTGTATCGATGTAATTACTTACAACGAGTACTTCATAATCTCCGCTTGCGAGAAAACATGTCATCACTACTACTCTAGTACTCAATGACATCTTTCACTGTTGTCCTATGATCAGTACTTTGATCACTTTGGTATCTATACTCGCAACAACTTTGGAGTATTGGACATATCTGGTTGTTTTTACATACCATGGAATACATGATTAATCCAAACACAAGAGTGTGTGGAATCACCATCATGTATTTTGCTCATCAGTGTTTTGGGACACCGAGTCTTCCAAAAACTCTTTCCATGTGACTTCGGCAAGAATCACTCCTTGACGGTTTTCAATGCTAAAAGGTTTTAGCATCTTGTCAATATGTATTCATAGCTTAGCCCCATTAGGTAAATCTATCTCCATAGATCATCATGCCTAATATTGAGGCTATTTAGCCTAAGCACTTCATCGAAAAACTATTTTCAAATGAAGTCCTAATTCGTGTCAAGATATTAATTTCCAATTCACAATGTGTCAAGTACACAAGGTTTCTAGAAATATTATTATGCTCCCACTTACTTTCTTGAATCACAAGCATCTTCGATACCCATTTGATGAAGTCAAACCCCTTTGACCATTCCATCAAAAACGAAGATTCCAACTCCACTTTGCTCTCTTCTGTCCATCGCTGGAACTCTGAAGTTTGCATACTTACTAGCATCCTCTGGATCGACAATTACTTTGGACTGTATCACATACAAGTCCTAGGTTTCATTTCCATCACATGGAAATCCTTTTGTCATCCATGTTTCATATCTCATGATTGAAATATGTATTAATTGCTAGTTCAACCCGAACCGACTTTAAGCATCGCTACGGTCAGACAATCTCATCGTAGTCAACTCCTTGAACTTGTTATTGCAACAAGTCGAGCTTTATGGATAAAACATTTTATTCGTATCAGTTTTTAGTTCCATAAATATTCGTTAGACTCTAAGTCTTCCGAAAGGTGTATCAAGATCTTAATCTTGAATCACTTATATGGAAACTATCTCGGATTGTATTGGCTTTTAGCCAATTCCGGAGTCAGGGCCCATCAACGCTTCCTTGTGAATCGTAGGTATACTGTTGTCTAACAACAATATCTCGTTTGCGCACCTGATAGGTTTGCACGAGCTTTGCCTACGTGGTTCAGCTGCAAGTTCGACCGAAGTCCATACATTTTATTGTAGAGACTTCCGTATCAGTCGCAGTAGGAAACTCCGGAATTACTTCCAATGTCTCTTTCCTTTGATCTGATGACGATGATACTGTTTATCTCGTCGAGTTGCACTGTTCTCCCACTCACCTTTTTGAAAGAACCATTTTCTTCAAAAAAGCATACCGTTCTTTGTGGCAAACCTATTTGCCTCGGTATTGTGGTGGGGAAATACCCAATGACTTGGGATAACCTACAAAGTAGCACTTGTCTGATTTGGAATAGGTTTGTAACCTTTTACACAAGCCCCATATTCCAAATGTTAAGAAAAGATATAATATGGTTGGGCGTACCATACCATGGCGTCATTTCAACAGACCCGATGGAGCTCTTTTCAGTGTAAAAGCCACAGTCTCTAAAGCATCACTTTAAAAGGGATAATGGCAAATTTATTTATGTCATCTTTGATCATACCATGTCATGAATGGTTCGATTACATCTACACGGACTCTCCACTTGCAGTGGTGCTCCGGGAGGTGCAAGTTATGAAACCCCTTTCACAACTCATCATACATTCGCTAAACTTGTAACTCAAATATTCCTTTCTGCAATCGAATTGTAGAAACATAATTTTCTTGTTACAACAATTTCTACTTCATTTTTGAAAACCTTATGAATGAATTCAAAAGATCCAGACTTACGTCTCATCAAGTAAATATCAATATATCTACTTGAGTCATTTATGAAGATAGATAAATCCACTACTTGCAACAACATTTATTGAACTACACACATCAAAATGTATGATCACCAATATGTTTGTTGCTCGTTCCTTATGGCCTGTGAACGGTATTTCAGTCACTTCACTTTTCAGAGGAAAGTTGCAAGTGTCAGATGATTCAAAATCAAATGACTTTAAAATCCATCATAATGGAATTTTCCATGCGGGTTTCTCCAATGTGACCAAATGCAGTGCCACACATATGTGGTATTCTTTTAGTCTTGCGACATTTAGCGTCAGTGTTATGGATGTATCATATTACCATCAATATTCATAACATACATCCCATCCTGGATGGAAGCACGGCCCTTCATGTTATTCATAACACCGAACATCAAAAGTTCTCTTATGAATAACCTCCTTGCAAGATACCTTATGCAAAGGGCTAGAGTGTATGAAACTCTAAATGAATTATGAAAGTAAATACAGAGATAATGTATTATTATCAATATTCATAACATACTTCTCATTCATAATGAAAGTATGGCTCTTTTGTTATTCATAACTCCGAACATTAAAAGTTCTCTTATGAACAACCTTCTTGCAAGATACTTTATGCAAAGGGCTAGAGTGTGAAACTCTAAAATGAATTATGAAAGTAAATACATAGGGAACACACCGATGGAAGGCATAGTAACATTTACTATGTTCCCTGCGTGTATCTAAATCTCATTCCTGGCTAGTCTTTCAGGCCATAGTAGTTCTTACATCGAGTTGCAACAGAATGCAATCGAGCGGGTATCTTTGTGATTAACTCACAATACCCAAGAATTAGTGATTAACATGTTTAACCATAATTCCCAAGAACTATATCTCTGACCAGCCTTCTATACATCAAAAAACTTGTATGACATTCATACATGAGCTGGATATTCCAGTCTTCTTTCCTTTTGCCTTTATACTTCTAACAGTTTAACTTCTAGTATTTCTCCTACTCTCAGAAGAAGCATCCAACTTAAGAGTGGCGTTAGCCCCGGACTTCCTAGGCGTGAAAGTTTCACTAACACCCTTCCGGATACTTCCTTTCTCTTTAAGTTGTTGTTTTATTCACCATCATCATATGACAGGCGTTCTTCTGGATCCCTCTCTTATCAGTCTAATGCATAGTAAACTCCTTTACTAACAGTTTGCAAACAAACATTGCTTTGGATATCTCATATCTTTTAGCCTTTGTCTGTCTCTGAAAATGATTTTCAGATTCCATGAATATCACATAACTATCCAAACTTTCGAAGTTTGGGTCTCATGAAAGCAAACGTATTGCACTTGACTGAAACAGAATTCTAGCTTTTGGATCGAAGGACGAGAGTCACATGATCCATAGCATTAGCGGGAGAATACCGAAAGTATGCGATAGGACAAAGTCCTTCTCGGCACTATTGAGGACAATCCTCACATTACGTTACCAACCGTAAAGTTTTAACCAGATATTTAATAGCTATTCAATTTTAATAGGGAAGGTGGAAACGCGAGCCATTATTCTACAACTATTATGCAAACCACACTTAGACAGTGTTCAAAATTAATTGCACTGAGAATTAAACAAGTTAATTCAATAGTGCGCTCCCACTCAAATCAATATCTCTCATAATTGATTATGAATGATTCAAGACACGAATTTCAATTCAACGCCATTGATGGTGAGCATCACTGATGACGAGAACTTCAATCGTTAGGCAAACTTGCCGATCACATCTCTATGTGACTCTTGTTCATCTTTCGATGCGTGTGTTCCGAGCTCATGACTTTCATGCCTGAGCGTCAAGACAACCAAGTGATCTCGCTGCGAGGTCTTAACTCACCCGCCTCACACATCCCTAATCGTTCGTACCCATGTCAGCATGGCGCACCCCGAAAAGTTAGGTGCCGTGACGGTGCTACACTTGGGAGAACACTAACTACTTGATATTTTTGTGAGAGATCACCCTAATAAAAAGCGACTACCGCGCAATCAAGAAGGGTGCATCATAAGGGATAAACATCTCAGGCAATTCATAATAGCAAGATATGGTATAGCCCTTTCTGACGGAGAAGTCTTTCATTTCTTCGTCTTCGGCATTCGCGTCGGTGTTCACCTTCGCGAAGATTGCCACCACCAAGTCGATGCACCAGATAATATTGCTATCTCTATAGCTAATAAAATAAGTGCATTACATAAGGTTGACACGCAGGTCATTAAAGTGCAATCATATGGCTCCAGCCATCATGCCGAATCATGACACGCAGGTCATGTTAATCAATTTACATCATATAGCCATCTCATACATAATCAAATTATTATGAACACTGCTATACCACATCACATGCACATGCAAACCATCCTGCAAAACCAAGTTAGACGCCTCTAATCGGTTCATGCAAAATTTTATTTTACGTGGCTTCTAAGGTTTCGAAACAAACCGAAGCTACCAACGTCCATCATCAAGCATGATAATCCAAGTCGCTAGATTAACATTGCGGGGTGTATGAAACACGAGATAATAAAATCTCGAGCCCCATACTAAACTTCGTCATACGCGTGACCCCCGTGCAGATCATATCTGCATTGCCCTTTCGTCTGCGAAATTTCATCTTTCTTTTTAACTACGGTGGAATTCAAAGAACTGTTAGCACTTCGTTGATCAATCAGGATCGCGGATTGCCAGAACTTTGAAACTCCACCATACCGTTATCAAGATCAGAAATATGCAAATTCCAGGGAAGCAACAAGAACATCGGGTAACAGATTTCATCTGCTACCCCCACAAATAATTTTCAGCAATAGAACACATCTACTACCTAATTATATTGTGCAACACCCATACATCTCTATGTATTCTAGATCGCAACCTGCATCTACGCATAGCACGGCTCTTGATGCCACTGTAGGGTAACGCAACAGAAAACAAAATTTTTCCGACCTACGTACCAGCCCAGGATCACTATGGAGACTGCATACAAGGTTTGATCTGTTTCGTTACCGACTCGTAGCGCAGCGGAAGTAGAGTCGATGACGATCGGCGGTGCAGATCCCCGCAGCTAGGATTTACAACCTCCCAACCGCGAGGATGTATACCCTCATCCGCCCCCGGACAGCCCTCCGGGAGGCGGTCGGACAGTCCCTCGGACGGTGTCACGGACAGCCCTTCGGGAGGACCATCGAAACTCGGACAGTCACTCGGACAGCCCTTCGGGAGGACCATCGAAACTCGGACAGTCACTCGGACAGCCCTTCGGGAGGCACTCTCAAACTAAGACCGAAACTACGATCTCTCTACAGAGTTGCACACATACAGTGTCATCTATCCGGCAGGGCTTCGCCGTCCAGAACTAGTTCCCACCGGAACCCAGACAGCCTTTCGGCTCTACGAAACTATTTCGCTGGGAGGGAGAGAGAAGCCAGAAATGTCATGGCATTTGTATGTGAGAAGGAGTGAGTGTGGAGGCAGCCCCTCCACCTCTATTTATAGGAAATCCAAGGGGTAGGGTTGCTTGGCCCCCAAGCCTTCTAGAAACCTTTTGGGAAAATATCCCAAAAGGTGACTTTTCCATAAATATCCCAAAAACCACTTTCACTATTCACGACGACATTTTTCAGCGTCTGATCGAACTGAAAATATTCATGTGGGCTTAGAACATTTCCAGTACCCACCAAAATAATTTTCAACGTGAGCCGGAACAATTCCGGTTTAGTGATTTTCATCTGCGAAAAGCATCTGAAGCGGTTCCGGCAGCTCCGGAACATTTCCGGTTTTCATCCCGGAAAATTCCAGAAAGTTTCCAGAACGATTCTGGCACCCTCCAAGAATTATCAGGCATGTGCCGAAAACATTTTGACTTTATGGTGCACTCCGAAACAACTTTTCGGTTTTAGTGATTTTCATTTGTGAAAAGCAACTAAAGCGGTTCCGGCAGTCCGGAACATTTCCGGTTTTTGTCTCTGAAAAATCTCAGAAGTTACCGGAACAATTCTGGTACCTTCCAATAATTTCCAGGCATGTGCCGAAACCAATTTGACTTTATGGAATACCCTGAAACAACTTTTCAGTTTCACCGGAACTATTCCGATATCCTCTCCGGAACGTTTCCGTTTCGCCCGAAACTTTTTCGGTGATTTTCTCTCAGACTCCCCGTCTAGTATTCAGCAGATAGATGACCCTTAAGCGTGTGACCCTATAGGTTCGGTGAAGCATAGACATGACCCGGAACCCCTTCCGATCAATGATCAACATCGGAGCCGTGGACACCCATATTTACCCCTATACCCACACGAATGAATATTCGAGTGAACCTCCAGTTGCCGTGTGCTATTCCTGTTGCTTCGTGATATGTTACAAATACCCGAGGTGAGACATGTAGGCATCCCCGTGGATCAACAACTTGTCCACTATGCCAGTTACCTCGTTACCGGTATTGTTCTCTTTTCTCGTTCCCGTGTTCCGGCATCCCCGTGATCAAATCACAAAGTGTCTGGCCAAACGATGATGGATACCGTAACACCGAGAGGGCCCAGAGATATCTCTCCATCGTCGGAGGAGCAAATCCCAATCTTGAGCTATCAAGTTACTTGACATACTTTTCCATGAACCCGTAAGCCGCCGTAATAGCCACCCATTTACGGATGACGTTTAATAAACCCCAAAGTTCATGAAGCAAGCATGAAGAAACTCGATACTCTCATGGTCTAAGGAATCATGCAAACATTAACCATCTCTGTGTTATTAACCATTAAATAATGACGAATGTATCTCATAGCATAACATCAATTCGGGTCGATTCAACACAAGTGTTCTACCAACAATTGTGCCCTCAAAATTGCCGGCATAGTCAGGCCCATGATCAGGAAAACAGGATCATCATGCAATACTTGAGCCAGTCATAGAGGCTTGACTAGGAATACTTTTTACCGTTTATTATCCCACACGTGCACATGAGTTTCCCTCCAAGCCTCGTTTTATTTGCAGACTCGAGAATCATTGCAGTTATAGCATGGAACATAAACACAATTATGAACAGTGAGATAATCAATAACATTTATTATTGCCCCTAGGGCATATCTCCTACATCTTAGAGGTCATGTTGTTGGACAACGATGAACCTACGAGCTATGGAGAAGCGATGATGGGCCCGGATTCTGAAAAATGGTTAGAGGCCATGAAATCCGAGATGGGATCCATGTATGAAAACAAAGTGTGGACTTTGGAAGTATTACCTGAAGGGCGTAAGGCCATTCAGAACAAATGGATTTTTAAGAGGAAGACGGACGCGGACGGTAATGTCACCGTCTATAAAGCTCGACTTGTGGCAAACGGTTTTTCACAAGTTCAAGGAGTTGACTATGATGAGACCTTCTCACCCGTAGCGATGCTTAAGTCCGTCAGAATCATGTTAGCAATAGCTGCCTTTTTCGATTATGAAATTTGGCAGATGGATGTCAAAACAGCGTTCCTTAACGGTTTCCTTAAGGAAGAGTTGTATATGATGCAACCAGAAGGTTTTGTCGATCCAGAGAATGCTGACAAAGTTTGCAAACTCCAGCGATCCATTTATGGACTGGTGCAAGCATCTCGGAGTTGGAATCTTCGCTTTGATGAGGTGATCAAAGCGTTCGAGTTTATACAAGTTTACGGAGAAGCTTGTATTTACAAGAAAGTGAGTGGGAGCTCTATAGCGTTTCTAATATTATATGTGGATGACATATTACTGATTGGAAACAATATAGAAATGTTGGAAGGCGTGAAGGAATATTTGAACAAGAGTTTTTCAATGAAGGACCTAGGAGAAGCTGCTTTCATATTAGGCATCAAGATCTATAGAGATAGATCGAGACGCTTAATAGGATTTTCACAAAGCACATACCTTGACAAAGTTTTGAAGAAGTTCAAAATGGATCAGTCCAAGAAGGGGTTCTTGCCTGTATTGCAAGGTGTGAAGTTGAGTAAGACTCAATGCCCAGTGACTGCAGAAGATAGAGAAAAGATGAGTGTCATCCCCTATGCTTCAGCCATAGGCTCTATTATGTATGCAATGCTGTGCACAAGACCCGATGTCAGCCTTGCCATAAGTTTGGTCGGAAGGTTTCAAAGTGATCCAGGAATGGAACACTGGACGGCGGTCAAGAATATCCTGAAGTACCTGAAAAGGACTAAGGACATGTTTCTCGTTTATGGAGGTGATCAAGAGCTCGTCGTAAAGGGTTACGTCGATGCAAGCTTTGACACTGATCCGGATGACTCTAAGTCACAAACCGGATACGTATTTATTCTTAATGGGGGTGCGGTTAGCTGGTGCAGTTCCAAGCAAAGCGTGGTAGCTGATTATACATGCGAAGCGGAGTACATCGCTGCCTCGGAGGCGGCGAAGGAAGGTGTCTGGATGAAGGAGTTCATGACAGATCTTGGAGTAGTGCCTAGTGCGCTTAACCCAATGACTCTGTTTTGTGATAATACTGGTGCCATTGCTCTAGCCAAGGAACCAAGATTTCACAAGAGGACCAGACACATAAAGCGACGTTTCAATTCCATCCGCGATTACATCAAGGAGGACGACATAAATATTTGCAAAGTACACACGGATCTGAATGTTGCAGATCCGATGACTAAACCTCTTCCAAGGGCTAAACATGAACAACACCAGAACTGCATGGGTGTTCGATTCATTACAATGTAAATCACATAGTGATGTGAACTAGATTATTGACTCTAGTGCAAGTGGGAGACTGTTGGAAATATGCCCTAGAGGCAATAATAAATTGGTTATTATTATATTTCCTTGTTCATGATAATCGTTTATTATCCATGCTATAATTGTATTGATTGGAAACTCAAATACATGTGTGGGTACATAGACAACACTGTGTCCCTAGTAAGCCTCTAGTTAACTAGCTCGTTGATCAAAAGATGGTGAAAGGTTTCCTAGCCATGGACATGAGATGTCATTTGATAATAGGATCACATCATTAGGAGAATGATGTGATGGACAAGACCCAAACTACGAACGTAGCATATGATCGTGTCAGTTTATTGCTATTGTTTTCTGCATGTCAAGTATCTGTTCCTATGACCATGAGATCATGCAACTCCCTGACATCGGAGGAGTACCTTGTGTGTATCAAACGTCGCAACGTAACTGGGTGACTATAAAGGTGCTCTACAGGTATCTCCGAGGGTGTCTGTTGGGTTGGCATGGATCAAGACTGGGATTTGTTACTCCGTGTGACGGAGAGGTATCTCAGGGCCCACTCGGTAATACAACATCACAATGAGCCTTGCAAGCAATGTGACTAAAGTGTTAGCCACGAGATCTTGTATTACAGAACGAGTAAAGAGACTTGACAGTAACAAGATTGAACTAGGTATAGAGATGCCGACGATCGATCTCGGGCAAGTAACATACCGAAGAACAAAGGGAACAGCATACGGGATTAACTGAATCCTTGACATAGAGGTTCGACCGATAAAGATCTTCGTAGAATATGAAGGAGACAATATGGGCATCCAGGTCCCGCTATTGGTTATTGATCGTGGACGTGTCTCGGTCATGTCTACATAGTTCTCGAACCCGCAGGGTCTACACACTTAACGTTTGGTGACGATTAGTATAGTTGAGTTATTTTGTTGGTGACCGAAGGTTGTTCGGAGTCCCGGATAAGATCCCGGACATGACGAGGATCTCCGGAAGAGTCCGGAGGTAAAGATTGATATATGTGATAATAGTGTTTCGATCTCCGGAAGGGTTCCGGAATTCACCGGAAGGTGTTCCGGATGTTTACCGAAGTGTTCGGGTGCAGCAACACTTTATATGAGCCAAAGGGGTAAAGCCCACGAGGTATTGGAAAGTGCAAAAGGAAGTTTTGTTGCTGCCTTAAGCGGTACTACCGCTGGTAAGGCAGTACTACCGCGTAAGCGGTACTACCGCTTGTGTGAAGCGGTACTACCGCATAAGCGGTACTACCGCTTGTGTGAAGCGGTACTACCGCTCGTGAGCGGTACTACCGCTTGTGCGCGGTACTGCAGGGATCCGAGTTGGACTCTTTTCCTGCGGGCCAAACCGACCTTGTGCGGGCAAAACCGACCTGGAGGAGGCTTTTACTCCAAGTTTAGACCCCAAGGCTCAACATATAAATAGAGGGGCAGGGCTAGCACACGGGACACATTAAGATTTCCCAAGCCGTGTGTCGGCAACCCTAACCCTCTAGTTCTCCCGTCATAATCTCCGTAGTGCTTGGCGAAGCCCTGCAGAGATTGTTCCTCACCACCATCACCACGCTGTCGTGCTGCCGGAACTCATCTACTACTTCACCATCGCTCGCTGGATCGAGGAGGTGAAGGCGTCATCAAGCCGTACGTGTGTTGAAGGCGGAGGTGCCGTCCGTTCGGCACTAGTTCGTGATCGTATCGAGGGACGACTTGCGATTTGGATCGCGGAGACGTTCGACTACATCAACCGCGTTTCTTAACGCTTCCGCTTAGCGATCTACAAGGGTATGTAGATTCACTCTCCCTCTCGTAGATGCTCATCACCATGGATAGATCTTGCGTGTGCGTAGGAAAAATTTTGTTTCCCATGCAACGTTCCCCAACAGTGGTATCAGAGCTAGGTCTATGCGTAGATGATATCTCGAGTAGAACACAAACGAGTTGTGGGCGTGGGTGTATACATATTGCTTGCCGTTACTAGTTGATACTTGATTCGGCGGTATTGTGAGATGAAGCGGCTCGGACCAACATTACTCGTACGCTTACGAGAGACCGGTTCCTTCAACTGACATGTAACTTCGTTGCATAAAGATGGCTAGCGGGTGTCTGTCTCTCTCACTTTAGTTGAATTGATTTCAATGAAGAGGGTTCTTTTAGAAGATCAAAAAGCAATCACTACACCACGTTGTGGTTTTGCGTAGGTAAGAACGGTTCTTGCAAACCCGTAGCAGCCACGTAAAATTTGCAACAACAATTAGAGGACGTCTAACTTGTTTTTGCAGGGTATGTTGTGATGTGATATGGCCAAATACATGATGAGATATATGTGATGTATGAGATGATCATGTGTTGTATAGAATATCACGACTTGCATGTCGATGAGTACGGCAACTGGCAGGAGCCATAGAGTTGTCTTTAATTATTGTATGACCTGCGTGTCAATCTTTAAGCTCTATGTAATGCTTTACTTTATCGCTAAACGTTAGCAATAGTCGTGGAAGCAACAGTCGGCGCGACAACCTCATGGCGACACGTTGATGGAGATCAAGATGATGGAGATCATGGTGTCATGCCAGTGACGATGGAGATCATGCCGGTGCTTTGGAGATGGAGATCAAAAGCACGAGTTCATGGCCATATCATGTCACTTATGATTTGCATGTGATGTTAATCCTTTTATGCATCTTATTTTGCTTAGGACGACGGTAGCATTATAAGGTGATCCCTCACTTAAATTTCAAGATAAATTGTGTTCTCCCTGAGTGTGCACCATTGCGAAAGTTCGTCGTTTCGAGACACGCCGTGATGATCGGGTGTGATAGACTCTACGTTCACATACAACGGGTGTAAGCCATGTTGCACGTGCGGAACACTCGGGTTAAACTTGACGAGCCTAGCATGTACAGACATGGCCTCGGAACACAAGAGACCGAAAGGTCGAACATGAGTCATATAGTAGATATGATCAACATGAAGATGTTCACCATTGAAACCACCTAAACTCACGTGATGATCGGACTTGAGTTGGTGGATTTGGATCATGTTACACTCGAATGACCGGAGGGATGTCAATTTGAGTGGGAGTTTTTAAGTAATATGATTAACTAAACTCATTATCTTGAACAATAGTCTAAGTTGTCTTTGCAATATTTATGTTGTAGATCATGGCTCGCGTAGTAGCATCCCTAAATTTTAATGCGTTCCTAGAGAAAGCTAAATTGAAAGATGATGGAAGTAACTTTGTGGACTGGGCCCGTAATCTAAGGATTATCCTTACGGCTTCCCAGAAGGCCTATGTCCTTGATGCACCGCTTGGTGATCCACCCGCTCCAGTTGAGTCTCTAGACGTTGTGAACGCCTGGCAGGCTCGTTCTGAAGATTACTCAATAGTTCAATGTGCAATATTGTATGGCTTAGAACCGGGACTTCAAAGACGTTTTGAACGTCATGGAGCATATGAGATGTTCCAGGAGTTGAAGTTTATCTTTCAGAAGAATGCCCGGATCGAGAGATATGAGATCTCCGATAAGTTCTATGCTTGCAAGATGGAGGAGAACGGGTCTATCAGTGATCACGTACTCAAAATGTCTGGGTACTCCACCCGTCTGGCTGAATTGGGGATGCCCCTTCCGCCAGAGGCTATCACTGACAGAGTTCTTCAATCATTGCACCTAGCTACAAGAGCTTCGTGTTGAACTATAACATGCACGGGATGAACAAGTCAATCGCCGAGCTGTTTGCGATGCTGAAAGCCGCTGAGTCTGAAATTCAGAAGGAGCATCAAGTGTTGATGGTCAATAAAACCACTAGTTTCAAGAAAAATGGCAAGGGTAAGAAGGGTAACTCCAAGAAGAGTGGCAAAGCAGTTGCTCCTCTCGTGAAGAAACCCAAGGCTGGACCCAAACCAGAAACTGTGTGCTTTCATTGCAAGGGAACTGGACACTGGAAGCGGAATTGCCCCAAGTATTTGGCTGACAAGAAGGCGGCCAACAACAAACAAGGTATATATGATATACATGTTATTGATGTGTACCTTACCAACTCTCGTTGTAGTGCCTGGGTATTTGATACCGGTGCGGTTGCTCACATTTGCAACTCAAAGCAGGAACTGCGGAATAGACGGAGGCTGGCAAAGGACGAAGTGACGATGCGCGTGGGAAATGGTTCCAAGGTTGATGTGATCGCCGTCGACACGCTCGCTCTTCGATTACCATCGGGATTAGTGATGAACCTGAATAATTGTTATTTAGTGCCTGCGTTAAGCATGAACATTATATCTGGATCTTGTTTATTGCGAGACGGTTACTCATTTAAATCAGAGAATAATGGTTGTTCTATTTATATGAGTAATATCTTTTATGGTCATGCACCCAATGTAAGGGGTTTATTCTTATTGAATCTCGATAGTAATGATACACATGTTCATAACATTGATGCCAAAAGATGTAGGATTGATAATGATAATACCACTTTCTTGTGGCACTGCCGTTTAGGTCATATTGGCGTAAAACGCATGAGGAAGCTCCATGCTGATGGACTTTTGGAGTCACTTGATTTTGAATCACTTGACACATGTGAGCCATGCCTCATGGGCAAGATGACTAAAACGCCGTTCTCTGGAACAATGGAACGGGCAAGTGACTTATTGGAAATCATACATACTGATGTGTGCGGTCCGATAAGTATTGAGGCGCGCGGTGGTTATCGTTACTTTCTCACCTTCACTGATGACTTAAGTAGATATGGGTATATTTACTTCATGAAACACAAGTCTGAAACATTTGAAAAGTTCAAACAATTTCAGAGTGAAGTTGAGAATCATCGTAACAAGAAGATTAAATTCCTACGATCTGATCGAGGAGGAGAATATCTGAGTTATGAGTTTGGCAGTCACTTAAGACAGTGTGGAATTGTTTCACAATTGACACCGCCTGGAACACCACAGCGTAATGGTGTGTCCGAACGTCGTAATCGAACCTTATTGGATATGGTGCGATCTATGATGTCTCTTGCCGATTTGCCACTATCGTTTTGGGGTTATGCATTAGAGACAGCTGCATTCACTTTAAATAGGGCACCATCGAAATCCGTTGAGACAACGCCATATGAACTTTGGTTTGGCAAGAAGCCAAAGCTGTCGTTTCTTAAAGTTTGGGGATGTGATGCTTATGTCAAAAAGCTTCAGCCTGAAAAGCTGGAACCCAAAGCGGAGAAATGCGTCTTCATAGGATACCCAAAAGAGACAGTTGGGTATACCTTCTACTTAAAATCCGAAGGCAAAGTGTTTGTCGCTAAAAACGGAACATTTCTTGAGAGAGAGTTTCTCTCGAAAGAATTGAGTGGGAGGAAGATAGAACTTGATGAGGTTGTTGAACCTTTACTTCAACCTGAGAGTAGCGCAGCGCTGAAAGATGTTTCTGTAGAGCCTACATCAGCTGAAGAGGAAGTTAATGATGATGATCATGAAGCTTTGGATCAAGTTGCTATCGAACCTCGTAGGTCGACAAGGACGCGTACTGCTCCTGAGTGGTACGGCAACCCTGTCTTAGAGGTCATGTTGTTGGACAACGATGAACCTACGAGCTATGGAGAAGCGATGATGGGCCCGGATTCCGAAAAATGGTTAGAGGCCATGAAATCCGAGATGGGATCCATGTATGAAAACAAAGTGTGGACTTTGGAAGTATTACCTGAAGGGCGTAAGGCCATTCAGAACAAATGGATTTTTAAGAGGAAGACGGACGCGGACGGTAATGTCACCGTCTATAAAGCTTGACTTGTGGCAAAGGGTTTTTCACAAGTTCAAGGAGTTGACTACGATGAGACCTTCTCACCCGTAGCGATGCTTAAGTCCGTCAGAATCATGTTAGCAATAGCTGCCTTTTTCGATTATGAAATTTGGCAGATGGATGTCAAAACAGCGTTCCTTAACGGTTTCCTTAAGGAAGAGTTGTATATGATGCAACCAGAAGGTTTTGTCGATCCAGAGAATGTTGACAAAGTTTGCAAACTCCAGCGATCCATTTATGGACTGGTGCAAGCATCTCGGAGTTGGAATCTTCGCTTTGATGAGGTGATCAAAGCGTTCGAGTTTATACAAGTTTACGGAGAAGCTTGTATTTACAAGAAAGTGAGTGGGAGCTCTATAGCGTTTCTAATATTATATGTGGATGACATATTACTGATTGGAAACAATATAGAAATGTTGGAAGGCGTGAAGGAATATTTGAACAAGAGTTTTTCAATGAAGGACCTAGGAGAAGCTGCTTTCATATTAGGCATCAAGATCTATAGAGATAGATCGAGACGCTTAATAGGATTTTCACAAAGCACATACCTTGACAAAGTTTTGAAGAAGTTCAAAATGGATCAGTCCAAGAAGGGGTTCTTGCCTGTATTGCAAGGTGTGAAGTTGAGTAAGACTCAATGCCCAGTGACTGCAGAAGATAGAGAAAAGATGAGTGTCATCCCCTATGCTTCAGCCATAGGCTCTATTATGTATACAATGCTGTGCACAAGACCCGATGTCAGCCTTGCCATAAGTATGGTCGGAAGGTTTCAAAGTGATCCAGGAATGGAACACTGGACGGCGGTCAAGAATATCCTGAAGTACCTGAAAAGGACTAAGGACATGTTTCTCGTTTATGGAGGTGATCAAGAGCTCGTCGTAAAGGGTTACGTCGATGCAAGCTTTGACACTGATCCGGATGACTCTAAGTCACAAACCGGATACGTATTTATTCTTAATGGGGGTGCGGTTAGCTGGTGCAGTTCCAAGCAAAGCGTGGTAGCTGATTCTACATGCGAAGCGGAGTACATCGCTGCCTCGGAGGCGGCGAAGGAAGGTGTCTGGATGAAGGAGTTCATGACAGATCTTGGAGTAGTGCCTAGTGCGCTTAACCCAATGACTCTGTTTTGTGATAATACTGTGCCATTGCTCTAGCCAAGGAACCAAGATTTCACAAGAGGACCAGACACATAAAGCGACGTTTCAATTCCATCCGCGATTACATCAAGGAGGACGACATAAATATTTGCAAAGTACACACGGATCTGAATGTTGCAGATCCGATGACTAAACCTCTTCCAAGGGCTAAACATGAACAACACCAGAACTGCATGGGTGTTCGATTCATTACAATGTAAATCACATAGTGATGTGAACTAGATTATTGACTCTAGTGCAAGTGGGAGACTGTTGGAAATATGCCCTAGAGGCAATAATAAATTGGTTATTATTATATTTCCTTGTTCATGATAATCGTTTATTATCCATGCTATAATTGTATTGATTGGAAACTCAAATACATGTGTGGGTACATAGACAACACTGTGTCCCTAGTAAGCCTCTAGTTAACTAGCTCGTTGATCAAAAGATGGTGAAAGGTTTCCTAGCCATGGACATGAGATGTCATTTGATAACGGGATCACATCATTAGGAGAATGATGTGATGGACAAGACCCAAACTACGAACGTAGCATATGATCGTGTCAGTTTATTGCTATTGTTTTCTGCATGTCAAGTATCCGTTCCTATGACCATGAGATCATGCAACTCCCTCACATCGGAGGAGTACCTTGTGTGTATCAAACGTCGCAACGTAACTGGGTGACTATAAAGGTGCTCTACAGGTATCTCCGAGGGTGTCTGTTGGGTTGGCATGGATCAAGACTGGGATTTGTTACTCCGTGTGACGGAGAGGTATCTCAGGGCCCACTCGGTAATACAACATCACAATGAGCCTTGCAAGCAATGTGACTAAAGTGTTAGCCACGAGATCTTGTATTACAGAATGAGTAAAGAGACTTGCCAGTAACGAGATTGAACTAGGTATAGAGATGCCGACGATCGAATCTCGGGCAAGTAACATACCGAAGAACAAAGGGAACAGTATACGGGATTAACTGAATCCTTGACATAGAGGTTCGACCGATAAAGATCTTCGTAGAATATGAAGGAGCCAATATGGGCATCCAGGTCCCGCTATTGGTTATTGATCGTGGAGGTGTCTCGGTCATGTCTACATAGTTCTCGAACCCGCAGGGTCTACACACTTAACGTTTGGTGACGATTAGTATAGTTGAGTTATTTTGTTGGTGACCGAAGGTTGTTCGGAGTCCCGGATAAGATCCCGGACATGACGAGGATCTCCGGAAGAGTCCGGAGCTAAAGATTGATATATGTGATAATAGTGTTTCGATCTCCGGAAGGGTTCCAGAATTCACCGGAAGGTGTTCCGGATGTTTACCGAAGTGTTCGGGTGCAGCAACACTTTATATGAGCCAAAGGGGTAAAGCCCACGAGGTATTGGAAAGTGCAAAAGGAAGTTTTGCTGCTGCCTTAAGCGGTACTACCGCTGGTAAGGCAGTACTACCGCGTAAGCGGTACTACCGCTTGTGTGAAGCGGTACTACCGCATAAGCGGTACTACCGCTTGTGTGAAGCGGTACTACCGCTCAAGCGGTACTACCGCTCGTGAGAGGTACTACCGCTTGTGCGCGGTACTGCAGGGATCCGAGTTGGACTCTTTTCCTGCAGGCCAAACCGACCTTGTGCGGGCAAAACCGACCTGGAGGAGGCTTTTACTCCAAGTTTAGACCCCAAGGCTCAACATATAAATAGAGGGGCAGGGCTAGCACACGGGACACATTAAGATTTCCCAAGCCGTGTGTCGGCAACCCTAACCCTCTAGTTCTCCCGTCATAATCTCCGTAGTGCTTGGCGAAGCCCTGCAGAGATTGTTCCTCACCACCATCACCACGCCGTCGTGCTGCCGGAACTCATCTACTACTTCACCATCGCTCGCTGGATCGAGGAGGTGAAGGCGTCATCAAGCCGTACGTGTGTTGAACGCGGAGGTGCCGTCCGTTCGGCACTAGTTCGTGATCGGATCGAGGGACGACTTGCGATTTGGATTGCGGAGACGTTCGACTATATCAACCGCGTTTCTTAACGCTTCCGCTCAGCGATCTACAAGGGTATGTAGATTCACTCTCCCTCTCGTAGATGCTCATCACCATGGATAGATCTTGTGTGTGCGTAGGAAAATTTTTGTTTCCCATGCAACGTTCCCCAACAATTGCAGCAGCTGGTTTTCCATCGCTAAATCCAATGTTTTCATTAACACAGTTTATCAGTGCTTCAACACTCTCCTGCAAGGAAAAGGTGAATTAATTTGCCTTTTCCATTAAATTTGTGGTGTGGTTTCACCATATGTTTGACGGTTTTGTAATCATAGGCACGATGTTTGTATAACCACACATTTGACAAACTTGAGAGTTGTCTTTGTGATCGTTTTTGTGAAAATGATTTATTCCCTATCAAGAGATAATTCTGCCTTTGGTTGTCTTTTAGCCTCCACTTTACTTTGAATTCCTCATGGTTCTATTTTGTGACCACTAAGTTGCACAAAATACTAAGTACCAGCAAGGTTTCAAATAATGGAATAGCACCCGTTGGGTGAATATGATGATTTTAAGAAATTCCATGTGTCTTCATCATAAAAATGGTAGTACCATCATAAGAGGATGTAAAGTGTATTCAGTGCTTTTCAACTGTATCTGCATATGAAAATATTTGATCACGAGATCTTAACATGAAGTTGATTAAGTGACAAAATTGTGAGTTCTGATAGACTTGAAGTCTTGAAAAATGAATGTTTCGCAGAACCCCCCCCCCCCCCCCCCCCCCCGACTTTGGTAGGTAACTAAATACGAAAAATATAATTGACTGATTGCCGCAATTATGCACGATTTTTTCTTCTACACCCACAATTCGCTGATGTTGGTAGATCTTAATTGTTACAATGAAATTCAAAATTTCATCACAATGCTATAAAAATGAGGTTTTCTAGCATATATATTCATTCTTATTAGAAAAGGAAAGCTTTATTACCTCACCAGCTGCGTTGAAAATCAAGGATACGCACTAGCATCGGTATCAACACAACTGTTTCATACTACATCATGACACAATATATTTATAGTCATGAAGACCATACGGGCTAGATAAATGAGTAATACAATGAGGCATGACTTTACTTTTTCTAATTCCTCTTTTTCCGGCTTGGACTGCCTGCATACTTTTAGCCCATAAGAATTATGTTATGCCAGAGAGAAAATAATTATTCTCCTTGATTTCTAAGGGGCATAAATATTTAATATGCAATCGTCATAATTCACATGTCATTTTCTTGTTAAGATTACATAATAATACGTAGAGCTATATCTTATGTAGTTTTCTTTCCTTGGCATTCCCGTGTCTTGTGTGTTGTGATATTTTAGTACGATGGTCAGTGATTTTTTTTCCTCCCGTTAAAACGCATGGCACAATTTGCTAGTCTAGACTAAAGGAACGAAGGAGAGCGAGCCTTCCAGAAAAAACTTCTTCTCTCTCACCTGTGACTTTGCTTTCCATTGTGAGATCCACCCAAAATTCGACTACATTTATGACATTTCCTGGAACACCAAAGGAATTGCTCACAACCCCCCGCGTAGCAATGGATTAGCAAAGCGCGGACGCCGGAGCTGGCCCCTCCCGGCCGGCACGCAGCTCCGCAAGGGCTACTCAGTCCGCCCCCCCCCCCCCCCCCCCCATCATCCACCTCCCCCGCCGTCTGCTGCTCCGCAACGGTAGCGGTGGGTGCTAGTGCCAACGAGGAGGAGCGGCTCCTCGCTTGTGTCTACCGTCGTTCGCTTACAACGGCGGAGACGGACGCGTGCAGGCTCCGGAGGAAGAACGCCAAGGCGCTCCGGCTAGCCATTGAGCAGTTGAAGCGTGAGACGGTGGAGGCAGTGGTGAGGGTGGCCAAGCTCAAGCGGCAGCATGACCGGGTCGTTCGGCGGATGAAGGGCCTCATTGTCATCTTCAATTCCTCCTCCGACTCAGACGATCCACCACCTGCCGCGGACGCCTACAGCTGCGTCGGCGACCGGAAGGGCAAAGGGCCGGCGAGGAAATGGTGAAGACGCTCCTCCCCCATTTAAAATTATCGTTTTTTCGTTGTTCTAGTTTAAAACATATCCGACGATGAAATGTGGTGATCTTTTGGATGATGTAAAGTGGATTATGTGCATTTCGGTATCCGTTTGCTGCCGATTTCTATGTCCATTATTTGATCTACTTAGACTAGTTTCATGTTGCATGTGTAGTATAAATTTAAGGTGTTGAATATGACATCACCGTGGGAACGAGAATTTGAGGCCTGACCAGTCGTTGTCCACAGACGCGTCTCGTCCGCGTACGTATAGCGCGCCGGATTTCATAATCGTGACTGTAGACGCTCTTGCAAACAAAGCGTACCCACCCACGTGAGCTGATTCTATATCTAGTGGCCAGGAACGCTTCTGGCCAAGCGGAACCATCCGTACGATGCCAACGGCTACTGGAAGCAGCTATTCCCTTCGTTCCATAATGTAGTGTCTATAGATTTTTTTTAAAGTCAAACTTTGCCAACTTTGACAAGTGTATAGAGAAAACTGTCTACATCTATAATACCAAACATGTACATTCTGAAAATATAAGTCATGATGTATCCAATGATGTGTATTTGGTATTCTAGATGTGCCCATTTTTCTCTATGAATATGGTCAAAGCTTGTAATGTTTGACTTTTAAAAAAATCTATAGGCATTACGTTATGGAACGGAGGGAGTAGTACCGTGTAAAGCCCATGCGGCACGTGTCATCCCACCCGTAAGCGGCGCATCACGCGTGTCCCCTCCCTCGCGTCCTCTAGCAGCACAACTACCTATATACCTATATATATATTATCCACTCGATCAGCTACCTCATCCAGAAATCATCGCCTTCCATTCGATTTTTCCTCCTCGGTACGCATCTAATAATCATCAGTGGACCAAAGCCAATCCAGTGAGTTACAAAGCTCCAGCTCCAGCTCGATCTCGACCAAGAAGAAGCAGCTAGCAGTAGCAGTAGCAGAATCGCAATGGCGGGCGTTGGTCGTAACATGGTGGACACTCAATACCTGCATAATGGCAAACAGAAATAGGTGTTTAGCTACTCATCTTCTGGATGCTGAGTTGGGTTTGGGGGTGGGAGGTCTTACTGGGCAGAGATCACTCATTATTTCATCATATGATACCCTGAATTTTTTGAAGATGACCTGCATCACCGCACAAGATGGTCAGACCTACCTAATAGGGCCACAATTTTCATAAAGGTTTAGGCAATTTTGCCTATGAAGGCTACCATAGTAAACATCACAGCAGCAGTCTTTGACAGCAAACATATGCACAGCTAAACTTTTCCCCAGTATGTGATTCAAAATTGATTGATATGCTCCACAAATTTTTATAGTTAGAGCACTAACGAATGTTGTTAAGCTAATGGAAAGAATCCATGCCAAAATACAAAATACATGCTGAAGTTTTCTAGTTACATACCAGGAAACCAACAGCCTGGCTTATGTGCTTAAGTTCATCCCATGCAGCTCCTGCGTACTGTTGGTATTTCACGGTTAGGCAGAAGGTAAATAAAGTGAAGATATTAGTACTGGTGTTACACTATAATTACAATTGAGTGCCTTTATTACGCAAAACAGTACATCTATGCAGTTTGGTCCATACACTAATTCTGACATAATATAAAGTTCTCCCATAAAGTTATTAGACTACAATGTTGGCTGCAAGCATTTAACAATCATAATATAAAGTACGCATCTTTAGAAAGAATAGCAAAATCGCATATATGTTCACCTCTGGCTTGGCTTGTGTGCACCATGCCTCCAGTTCTTCCAGCCCTTGTTTCACATATTCTCCATTGCTGAAAGAACAGCACTCTCGCCGTACAAGAAGACTGGGACATAGTAACATCAGAAGAGGGAGAATTAGGAACTGGGGAAGTTGAAGGCAGGCAAGGCAAGTCCAGACACAAAAGAAGTTACCTATTGAAGAGTTGAGCATTGATGAATGCAAAAATCTGTGTAAAGATCTTCCGAGCAAAAATTGTTGGGACCTGAAATTTCAGAATTATGGCCAGAAGTCAGAACACCATGCAGCCAAATGCAATGCAGATTTGAAGGTTTAAACTTACACAATTTTCTTGCAAGATTTTCAGTAGGTCATTCAAATGGCCGACTATCGCTTTCCAATAGCTATCTTGATCTGTTATCAAACCAGCCTTTGCAGTTCTTGGCGCCTTTGAGTATCAATGTGTATACAGGAATGAGCATTAGACCAGCAGCAGAAAATTATTGCCAAATTCGAGGGCAGTTACAGAATTAGCGTGAAGTGTTAACATAAATTATATAGCCTAGTCATCAGCCAATAGAAATTCCTCATAGTACAAAGGTACTAGTGATATAAAGAACAGTCTAATTTTTTCTAACCAAGTTTGCAAAAGGGTTCCAGTGTTATGCCAAGTTACCAACTGAGAGGAACTAGCCAAAAAATATGAAAGTGTGGGTCAAAGTTAACTTAGTATCCCTTGATTTCTACTTACGACGGTAGCTTGTGCATCAAGGTTGCTGAGGTGTCTCATGCTTATTTCTAAAATTATATTAATCCAGCAAGAATCTTCTAAAGTATGAAATAATAATTAACCTGAGGACTCGTGATAGATGGGGTAACCTGAATAACATGTGAGAGTACTGAAGATACTTATCTCTTCACATTGTCACGGATCATTCCATATAAACCTTCCACAAAGGCTGTAAGCTGTTGCTTAAAAAGGAATGCAGGATACTTGCCCTCAACTTCAAAGCACAAGATCCATATCAACAGTAATGCTTGAAGCCCGAAATACCTGTGGATCATATAACACCAAGAGATTAAGAAATGAGTCAAGATAACCTCGTCTAGCCTATCATACAATTTTGACAAAATACAACTGCTAGAACTCAGAGAACCCTTGTTAATCATTTTGTTAAAAAAAAAGTGACAACCACTTTGTTAAAAAAAAGGATGATTATTCGTTCTCTTTCTTTTTTTTGTTTCTCGTTCCCTCTTTTGGCTTTTCTGGTTCTCCTTATGCGAGTTCAAGAAAAGAAAAGGATATATATATAACATACCATCCTCCCAAGGAAAGACGTCTGAGTCGTTGTTCTTTTCAGTGGTGTTGTTACACCTGAGCCAGCAGGTTTCAGACTCTTTTGTAGTATAATCAATAATGATGATGCATTTGATAGCCAGTATGCAAGATCGGCGTTGCTGTCTTGTTTCTGTGATACAAATTGTGCAAATTTGAAAAGGCCAACAACATAAATTGAATACGCCTGACAGAATCACGCTATGATGGACATAACTAAGTAAATCATAGAATGAAAACAAGAACAAGAATTGTTTAAGGCTTGAACACTAGCAATACCTGCATGGCTGAACTAAATATCTGAATAAGCCGATCAAAAATATTAGTTTTTTCCGCCTCGAAAGTTCTCCAATGAAGAAGACATTTGTATATGGTTATTGCTGTTGGAAATTTGCCCTAGAGGCAATAATAAATTGGTTATTATTATATTTCCTTGTTCATGATAATCGTTTATTATCCATGCTATAATTGTATTGATTGGAAACTCAAATACATGTGTGGGTACATAGACAACACTGTGTCCCTAGTAAGCCTCTAGTTAACTAGCTCGTTGATCAAAAGATGGTGAAAGGTTTCCTAGCCATGGACATGAGATGTCATTTGATAACGGGATCACATCATTAGGAGAATGATGTGATGGACAAGACCCAAACTACGAACGTAGCATATGATCGTGTCAGTTTATTGCTATTGTTCTCTGCATGTCAATTATCTGTTCCTATGACCATGAGATCATGCAACTCCCTGACATCGGAGGAGTACCTTGTGTGTATCAAACGTCGCAACGTAACTGGGTGACTATAAAGGTGCTCTACAGGTATCTCCGAGGGTGTCTGTTGGGTTGGCATGGATCAAGACTGGGATTTGTTACTCCGTGTGACGGAGAGGTATCTCAGGGCCCACTCGGTAATACAACATCACAATGAGCCTTGCAAGCAATGTGACTAAAGTGTTAGCCACGAGATCTTGTATTACGGAACGAGTAAAGAGACTTGCCAGTAACGAGATTGAACTAGGTATAGAGATGCCAACGATCGAATCTCGGGCAAGTAACATACCGAAGAACAAAGGGAACAGCATACGGGATTAACTGAATCCTTGACATAGAGGTTCGACCGATAAAGATCTTCGTAGAATATGAAGGAGCCAATATGGGCATCTAGGTCCCGCTATTGGTTATTGATCGTGGAGGTGTCTCGGTCATGTCTACATAGTTCTCGAACCCGCAGGGTCTACACACTTAACGTTTGGTGACGATTAGTATAGTTGAGTTATTTTGTTGGTGACCGAAGGTTGTTCGGAGTCCCGGATAAGATCCCGGACATGACGAGGATCTCCGGAAGAGTCCGGAGGTAAAGATTGATATATGTGATAATAGTGTTTCGATCTCCGGAAGGGTTCCGGAATTCACCGGAAGGTGTTCCGGATGTTTACCGAAGTGTTCGGGTGCAGCAACACTTTATATGAGCCAAAGGGGTAAAGCCCACGAGGTATTGGAAAGTGCAAAAGGAAGTTTTGCTGCTGCCTTAAGCGGTACTACCGCTGGTAAGGCAGTACTACCGCGTAAGCGGTACTACCGCTTGTGTGAAGCGGTACTATCGATTGTGTGAAGCGGTACTACCGCTCAAGCGGTACTACCGCTCATGCGCGGTACTGCAGGGATCCGAGTTGGACTCTTTTCCTGCGGGCCAAACCGACCTTGTGCGGGCAAAACCGACCTGGAGGAGGCTTTTACTCCAAGTTTAGACCCCAAGGCTCAACATATAAATAGAGGGGCAGGGCTAGCACACGGGACACATTAAGACTTCCCAAGCCGTGTGTCGGCAACCCTAACCCTCTAGTTCTCCCGTCATAATCTCCGTAGTGCTTGGCGAAGCCCTGCAGAGATTGTTCCTCACCACCATCACCACGCCGTCGTGCTGCCGGAACTCATCTACTACTTCACCATCGCTCGCTGGATCGAGGAGGTGAAGGCGTCATCAAGCCGTACGTGTGTTGAACGCGGAGGTGCCGTCCGTTCGGCACTAGTTCGTGATCGGATCGAGGGACGACTTGCGATTTGGATCGCGGAGACGTTCGACTACATCAACCGCGTTTCTTAACGCTTCCGCTTAGCGATCTACAAGGGTATGTAGATTCACTCTCCCTCTCGTAGATGCTCATCACCATGGATAGATCTTGCGTGTGCGTAGGAAAAATTTTGTTTCCCATGCAACGTTCCCCAACAGTGGTATCAGAGCTAGGTCTATGCGTAGATGAGATCTCGAGTAGAACACAAACGAGTTGTGGGCGTGGGTGTATACATATTTCTTGCCGTTACTAGTTGATACTTGATTCGGCGGTATTGTGAGATGAAGCGGCCCGGACCAACATTACTCGTACGCTTACGAGAGACCGGTTCCTTCAACTGACATGTAACTTCGTTGCATAAAGATGGCTAGCGGGTGTCTGTCTCTCTCACTTTAGTTGAATTGATTTCAATGAAGAGGGTTCTTTTAGAAGATCAAAAAGCAATCACTACACCACGTTGTGGTTTTGCGTAGGTAAGAACGGTTCTTGCAAACCCGTAGCAGCCACGTAAAATTTGCAACAACAATTAGAGGACGTCTAACTTGTTTTTGCAGGGTATGTTGTGATGTGATATGGCCAAATACATGATGAGATATATGTGATGTATGAGATGATCATGTGTTGTATAGAATATCACGACTTGCATGTCGATGAGTACGGCAACTGGCAGGAGCCATAGAGTTGTCTTTAATTATTGTATGACCTGCGTGTCAATCTTTAAGCGCTATGTAATGCTTTACTTTATCGCTAAACGTTAGCAATAGTCGTGGAAGCAACAGTCGGCGCGACAACCTCATGGCGACACGTTGATGGAGATCAAGATGATGGAGATCATGGTGTCATGCCAGTGACGATGGAGATCATGCCGGTGCTTTGGAGATGGAGATCAAAAGCACGAGTTCATGGCCATATCATGTCACTTATGATTTGCATGTGATGTTAATCCTTTTATGCATCTTATTTTGCTTAGGACGACGGTAGCATTATAAGGTGATCCCTCACTTAAATTTCAAGATAAATTGTGTTCTCCCTGAGTGTGCACCATTGCGAAAGTTCGTCGTTTCGAGACACGCCGTGATGATCGGGTGTGATAGACTCTACGTTCACATACAACGGGTGTAAGCCATGTTGCACGTGCGGAACACTCGGGTTAAACTTGACGAGCCTAGCATGTACAGACATGGCCTCGGAACACAAGAGACCGAAAGGTCGAACATGAGTCATATAGTAGATATGATCAACATGAAGATGTTCACCATTGAAACCACCTCAACTCACGTGATGATCGGACTTGAGTTGGTGGATTTGGATCATGTTACACTCGAATGACCGGAGGGATGTCAATTTGAGTGGGAGTTTTTAAGTAATATGATTAACTAAACTCATTATCTTGAACAATAGTCTAAGTTTTCTTTGCAATATTTATGTTGTAGATCATGGCTCGCGCAGTAGCATCCCTGAATTTTAATGCGTTCCTAGAGAAAGCTAAATTGAAAGATGATGGAAGTAACTTTGTGGACTGGGCCCATAATCTAAGGATTATCCTTACGGTTTCCCAGAAGGCTTATGTCCTTGATGCACCGCTTGGTGATCCACCCGCTCCAGTTGAGTCTCTAGACGTTGTGAACGCCTGGCAGGCTTGTTCTGAAGATTACTCAATAGTTCAATGTGCAATATTGTATGGCTTAGAACCGGGACTTCAAAGACGTTTTGAACGTCATGGAGCATATGAGATGTTCCAGGAGTTGAAGTTTATCTTTCATAAGAATGCCCGAATCGAGAGATATGAGATCTCCGATAAGTTCTATGCTTGCAAGATGGAGGAGAACGGGTCTATCAGTGATCACGTACTCAGAATGTCTGGGTACTCCACCCGTCTGGCTGAATTGGGGATGCCCCTTCCGCCAGAGGCTATCACTGACGGAGTTCTTCAATCATTGCCACCTAGCTACAAGAGCTTCGTGTTGAACTATAACATGCACGGGATGAACAAGTCAATCGCCGAGCTGTTTGCGATGCTGAAAGCCGCTGAGTCTGAAATTCAGAAGGAGCATCAAGTGTTGATGGTCAATAAAACCACTAGTTTCAAGAAAAATGGCAAGGGTAAGAAGGGTAACTCCAAGAAGAGTGGCAAAGCAGTTGCTCCTCTCGTGAAGAAACCCAAGGCTGGACCCAAACCAGAAACTTTGTGCTTTCATTGCAAGGGAACTGGACACTGGAAGCAGAATTGCCCCAAGTATTTGGCTGACAAGAAGGCGGCCAACAACAAACAAGGTATATATGATATACATGTTATTGATGTGTACCTTACCAACTCTCGTTGTAGTGCCTGGGTATTTGATACCGGTGCGGTTGCTCACATTGGCAACTCAAAACAGGAACTGCGGAATAGACGGAGGCTGGCAAAGGACGAAGTGACGATGCGCGTGGGAAATGGTTCCAAGGTTGATGTGATCGCCGTCGGCACGCTCGCTCTTCGATTACCATCGGGATTAGTGACGAACCTGAATAATTGTTATTTAGTGCCTGCGTTAAGTATGAACATTATATCTGGATCTTGTTTATTGCGAGACGGTTACTCATTTAAATCAGAGAATAATGGTTGTTCTATTTATATGAGTAATATCTTTTATGGTCATGCACCCAATGTAAGGGGTTTATTCTTATTGAATCTCGATAGTAATGATACACATGTTCATAACATTGATGCCAAAAGATGTAGGATTGATAATGATAATACCACTTTCTTGTGGCACTGCCGTTTAGGTCATATTGGCGTAAAACGCATGAGGAAGCTCCATGCTGATGGACTTTTGGAGTCACTTGATTTTGAATCACTTGACACATGTGAGCCATGCCTCATGGGCAAGATGACTAAAACGCCGTTCTCTAGAACAATGGAACGGGCAAGTGACTTATTGGAAATCATACATACTGATGTGTGCGGTCCGATGAGTATTGAGGCGCGCGGTGGTTATCGTTACTTTCTCACCTTCACTGATGACTTAAGTAGATATGGGTATATTTACTTAATGAAACTCAAGTCTGAAACATTTGAAAAGTTCAAACAATTTCAGAGTGAAGTTGAGAATCATCGTAACAAGAAGATTAAATTCCTACGATCTGATCGAGGAGGAGAATATCTGAGTTATGAGTTTGGCAGTCACTTAAGACAGTGTGGAATTGTTTCACAATTGACACCGCCTGGAACACCACAGCGTAATGGTGTGTCCGAACGTCGTAATCGAACCTTATTGGATATGGTGCGATCTATGATGTCTCTTGCCGATTTGCCACTATCGTTTTGGGGTTATGCATTAGAGATAGCTGCATTCACTTTAAATAGGGCACCATCGAAATCCGTTGAGACAACGCCATATGAACTTTGGTTTGGCAAGAAGCCAAAGCTGTCGTTTCTTAAAGTTTGGGGATGTGATGCTTATGTCAAAAAGCTTCAGCCTGAAAAGCTGGAACCCAAAGCGGAGAAATGCGTCTTCATAGGATACCCAAAAGAGACAGTTGGGTATACCTTCTACTTAAAATCCGAAGGCAAAGTGTTTGTCGCTAAAAACGGAACATTTCTTGAGAAAGAGTTTCTCTCGAAAGAATTGAGTGGGAGGAAGATAGAACTTGATGAGGTTGTTGAACCTTTACTTCAACCTGAGAGTAGCGCAGCGCAGAAAGATGTTTCTGTAGAGCCTACATCAGCTGAAGAGGAAGTTAATGATGATGATCATGAAGCTTTGGATCAAGTTGCTATCGAACCTCGTAGGTCGACAAGGACGCGTACTGCTCCTGAGTGGTACGGCAACCCTGTCTTATGTAGGGTAACGCAACAGAAAACAAAAAAATTCCGACCTACGTACCAGCCCAGGATCACTATGGAGACTGCATACAAGGTTTGATCTGTTTCGTTACCGACTCGTAGCGCAGCGGAAGTAGAGTCGATGACGATCGGCGGTGCAGATCCCCGCAGCTAGGATTTACAACCTCCCAACCGCGAGGATGTATACCCTCATCCGCCCCCGGACAGCCCTCCGGGAGGCGGTCGGACAGTCCCTCGGACGGTGTCACGGACAGCCCTTCGGGAGGACCATCGAAACTCGGACAGTCACTCGGACAGCCCTTCGGGAGGACCATCGAAACTCGGACAGTCACTCGGACAGCCCTTCGGGAGGCACTCTCAAACTAAGACCGAAACTACGATCTCTCTACAGAGTTGCACACATACGGTGTCATCTATCCGGCAGGGCTTCGCCGTCCAGAACTAGTTCCCACCGGAACCCAGACAGCCTTTCGGCTCTACGAAACTATTTCGCTGGGAGGGAGAGAGAAGCCAGAAATGTCATGGCATTTGTATGTGAGAAGGAGTGAGTGTGGAGGCAGCCCCTCCACCTCTATTTATAGGAAATCCAAGGGGTAGGGTTGCTTGGCCCCCAAGCCTTCTAGAAACCTTTTGGGAAAATATCCAAAAAGGTGACTTTTCCATAAATATCCCAAAAAGCACTTTCACTATTCATGACGACATTTTTCAGCGTCTGATCGAACTGAAAATATTCATGTGGGCTTAGAACATTTCCAGTACCCACCAAAATAATTTTCAACGCGAGCCGGAACAATTCCGGTTTAGTGATTTTCATCTACGAAAAGCATCTGAAGCGGTTCCGGCAACTCCGGAACATTTCCGGTTTTCATCCCAGAAAATTCCAGAAAGTTTCCAGAACGATTCTGGCACCCTCCAAGAATTATCAGGCATGTGCCGAAAACATTTTGACTTTATGGTGCACTCAGAAACAACTTTTCGGTTTTAGTGATTTTCATCTATGAAAAGCAACTAAAGCGGTTCCGGCAGTCCGGAACATTTCCGGTTTTTGTCTCTGAAAAATCTCAGAAGTTACCGGAACAATTCTGGTACCTTCCAATAATTTCCAGGCATGTGCCGAAACCAATTTGACTTTATGGAATACCCTGAAACAACTTTTCAGTTTCACCGGAACTATTCCGATATCCTCTCCGGAACGTTTCCGTTTCGCCCGAAACTTTTTCGGTGATTTTCTCTCAGACTCCCCGTCTAGTATTCAGCAGATAGATGACCCTTAAGCGTGCGACCCTATAGGTTCGGTGAAGCATAGACATGACCCGGAACCCCTTCCGATCATTGATCAACATCGGAGCCGTGGACACCCATATTTACCCCTATACCCACACGAATGAATATTCGAGTGAACCTCCAGTTGCCGTGTGCTATTCCTGTTGCTTCGCGATATGTTACAAATACCCGAGGTGAGACATGTAGGCATCCCCGTGGATCAACAACTTGTCCACTATGCCAGTTACCTCGTTACCGGTATTGTTCTCTTTTCTCGTTCCCGTGTTCCGGCATCCCCGTGATCAAATCACAAAGTGTCTGGCCAAACGATGATGGATACCGTAACACCGAGAGGGCCCAGAGATATCTCTCCATCGTCGGAGGAGCAAATCCCAATCTTGAGCTATCAAGTTACTTGACATACTTTTCCATGAACCCGTAAGCCGCCGTAATAGCAAATCCCCAAAGTTCATGAAGCAAGCATGAAGAAGCTCGATACTCTCATGGTCTAAGGAATCATGCAAACATTAACCATCTCTGTGTTATTAACCATTAACTAATGACGAATGTATCTCATAGCATAACATCAATTCGGGTCGATTCAACACAAGTGTTCTACCAACAATTGTGCCCTCAAAATTGCCGGCATAGTCATGCCCATGATCAGGAAAACAGGATCATCATGCAATACTTGAGCCAGTCATAGAGGCTTGACTAGGAATACTTTTTACCGTTTATTATCCCACACGTGCACATGAGTTTCCCTCCAAGCCTCGTTTTATTTGCAGACTCGAGAATCATTGCAGTTATAGCATGGAACATAAACATAATTATGAACAGGGAGATAATCAATAACATTTATTATTGCCTCTAGGGCATATCTCCTACAGACTCCCACTTGCACTAGAGTCAATAATCTAGTCAATGCTAATGCACTTTACACCTATGGCATACTGGTGTAAAATATGCTTCGCATGTGGTATAGCCTGATGTCCAACGGATCTGACGACTTCAGCTCCGTGTGTAACTTTGCATATCCCCGCGTTTTCACGCTTTCACAAAATTCATATTTTGTGTGGACTTGGCTTTACATATGTGTGAATCATTGGTCGAAACCTGATTCCTCAGACTGAGCTATGGAGCAACTATCTGCAATAGTGTCCCATAGACCAAAGCCATCTTGGAACCATACTAAGTTCATGAATGAACTATATGATTCAACAACTTCTTTGTCACTTCTTAAGCGTCAACATACTTAGCCTTTGTTATAGAATTCGCCACAGTATCTTGTTTGGAACAATTTCCAACTACCGTGCCACCATATTGTGTATTACACAAAACCCTTAACTTAAATCGAAAATTGCATGGAGCATTGATGAAGACTGTATCGATGTAATTACTTACAACGAGTACTTCATAATCTCCGCTTGCGAGAAAACATGTCATCACTACTACTCTAGTACTCAATGACATCTTTCACTGTTGTCCTATGATCAGTACTTTGATCACTTTGGTATCTATACTCGCAACAACTTTGGAGTATTGGACATATCTGGTTGTTTTTACATACCATGGAATACATGATTAATCCAAACACAAGAGTGTGTGGAATCACCATCATGTATTTTGCTCATCAGTGTTTTGGGACACCGAGTCTTCCAAAAACTCTTTCCATGTGACTTCGGCAAGAATCACTCCTTGACGGTTTTCAATGCTAAAAGGTTTTAGCATCTTGTCAATATGTATTCATAGCTTAGCCCCATTAGGTAAATCTATCTCCATAGATCATCATGCCTAATATTGAGGCTATTTAGCCTAAGCACTTCATCGAAAAACTATTTTCAAATGAAGTCCTAATTCGTGTCAAGATATTAATTTCCAATTCACAATGTGTCAAGTACACAAGGTTTCTAGAAATATTATTATGCTCCCACTTACTTTCTTGAATCACAAGCATCTTCGATACCCATTTGATGAAGTCAAACCCCTTTGACCATTCCATCAAAAACGAAGATTCCAACTCCACTTTGCTCTCTTCTGTCCATCGCTGGAACTCTGAAGTTTGCATACTTACTAGCATCCTCTGGATCGACAATTACTTTGGACTGTATCACATACAAGTCCTAGGTTTCATTTCCATCACATGGAAATCCTTTTGTCATCCATGTTTCATATCTCATGATTGAAATATGTATTAATTGCTAGTTCAACCCGAACCGACTTTAAGCATCGCTACGGTCAGACAATCTCATCGTAGTCAACTCCTTGAACTTGTTATTGCAACAAGTCGAGCTTTATGGATAAAACATTTTATTCGTATCAGTTTTTAGTTCCATAAATATTCGTTAGACTCTAAGTCTTCCGAAAGGTGTATCAAGATCTTAATCTTGAATCACTTATATGGAAACTATCTCGGATTGTATTGGCTTTTAGCCAATTCCGGAGTCAGGGCCCATCAACGCTTCCTTGTGAATCGTAGGTATACTGTTGTCTAACAACAATATCTCGTTTGCGCACCTGATAGGTTTGCACGAGCTTTGCCTACGTGGTTCAGCTGCAAGTTCGACCGAAGTCCATACATTTTATTGTAGAGACTTCCGTATCAGTCGCAGTAGGAAACTCCGGAATTACTTCCAATGTCTCTTTCCTTTGATCTGATGACGATGATACTGTTTATCTCGTCGAGTTGCACTGTTCTCCCACTCACCTTTTTGAAAGAACCATTTTCTTCAAAAAAGCATACCGTTCTTTGTGGCAAACCTATTTGCCTCGGTATTGTGGTGGGGAAATACCCAATGACTTGGGATAACCTACAAAGTAGCACTTGTCTGATTTGGAATAGGTTTGTAACCTTTTACACAAGCCCCATATTCCAAATGTTAAGAAAAGATATAATATGGTTGGGCGTACCATACCATGGCGTCATTTCAACAGACCCGATGGAGCTCTTTTCAGTGTAAAAGCCACAGTCTCTAAAGCATCACTTTAAAAGGGATAATGGCAAATTTATTTATGTCATCTTTGATCATACCATGTCATGAATGGTTCGATTACATCTACACGGACTCTCCACTTGCAGTGGTGCTCCGGGAGGTGCAAGTTATGAAACCCCTTTCACAACTCATCATACATTCGCTAAACTTGTAACTCAAATATTCCTTTCTGCAATCGAATTGTAGAAACATAATTTTCTTGTTACAACAATTTCTACTTCATTTTTGAAAACCTTATGAATGAATTCAAAAGATCCAGACTTACGTCTCATCAAGTAAATATCAATATATCTACTTGAGTCATTTATGAAGATAGATAAATCCACTACTTGCAACAACATTTATTGAACTACACACATCAAAATGTATGATCACCAATATGTTTGTTGCTCGTTCCTTATGGCCTGTGAACGGTATTTCAGTCACTTCACTTTTCAGAGGAAAGTTGCAAGTGTCAGATGATTCAAAATCAAATGACTTTAAAATCCATCATAATGGAATTTTCCATGCGGGTTTCTCCAATGTGACCAAATGCAGTGCCACACATATGTGGTATTCTTTTAGTCTTGCGACATTTAGCGTCAGTGTTATGGATGTATCATATTACCATCAATATTCATAACATACATCCCATCCTGGATGGAAGCACGGCCCTTCATGTTATTCATAACACCGAACATCAAAAGTTCTCTTATGAATAACCTCCTTGCAAGATACCTTATGCAAAGGGCTAGAGTGTATGAAACTCTAAATGAATTATGAAAGTAAATACAGAGATAATGTATTATTATCAATATTCATAACATACTTCTCATTCATAATGAAAGTATGGCTCTTTTGTTATTCATAACTCCGAACATTAAAAGTTCTCTTATGAACAACCTTCTTGCAAGATACTTTATGCAAAGGGCTAGAGTGTGAAACTCTAAAATGAATTATGAAAGTAAATACATAGGGAACACACCGATGGAAGGCATAGTAACATTTACTATGTTCCCTGCGTGTATCTAAATCTCATTCCTGGCTAGTCTTTCAGGCCATAGTAGTTCTTACATCGAGTTGCAACAGAATGCAATCGAGCGGGTATCTTTGTGATTAACTCACAATACCCAAGAATTAGTGATTAACATGTTTAACCATAATTCCCAAGAACTATATCTCTGACCAGCCTTCTATACATCAAAAAACTTGTATGACATTCATACATGAGCTGGATATTCCAGTCTTCTTTCCTTTTGCCTTTATACTTCTAACAGTTTAACTTCTAGTATTTCTCCTACTCTCAGAAGAAGCATCCAACTTAAGAGTGGCGTTAGCCCCGGACTTCCTAGGCGTGAAAGTTTCACTAACACCCTTCCGGATACTTCCTTTCTCTTTAAGTTGTTGTTTTATTCACCATCATCATATGACAGGCGTTCTTCTGGATCCCTCTCTTATCAGTCTAATGCATAGTAAACTCCTTTACTAACAGTTTGCAAACAAACATTGCTTTGGATATCTCATATCTTTTAGCCTTTGTCTGTCTCTGAAAATGATTTTCAGATTCCATGAATATCACATAACTATCCAAACTTTCGAAGTTTGGGTCTCATGAAAGCAAACGTATTGCACTTGACTGAAACAGAATTCTAGCTTTTGGATCGAAGGACGAGAGTCACATGATCCATAGCATTAGCGGGAGAATACCGAAAGTATGCGATAGGACAAAGTCCTTCTCGGCACTATTGAGGACAATCCTCACATTACGTTACCAACCGTAAAGTTTTAACCAGATATTTAATAGCTATTCAATTTTAATAGGGAAGGTGGAAACGCGAGCCATTATTCTACAACTATTATGCAAACCACACTTAGACAGTGTTCAAAATTAATTGCACTGAGAATTAAACAAGTTAATTCAATAGTGCGCTCCCACTCAAATCAATATCTCTCATAATTGATTATGAATGATTCAAGACACGAATTTCAATTCAACGCCATTGATGGTGAGCATCACTGATGACGAGAACTTCAATCGTTAGGCAAACTTGCCGATCACATCTCTATGTGACTCTTGTTCATCTTTCGATGCGTGTGTTCCGAGCTCATGACTTTCATGCCTGAGCGTCAAGACAACCAAGTGATCTCGCTGCGAGGTCTTAACTCACCCGCCTCACACATCCCTAATCGTTCGTACCCATGTCAGCATGGCGCACCCCGAAAAGTTAGGTGCCGTGACGGTGCTACACTTGGGAGAACACTAACTACTTGATATTTTTGTGAGAGATCACCCTAATAAAAAGCGACTACCGCGCAATCAAGAAGGGTGCATCATAAGGGATAAACATCTCAGGCAATTCATAATAGCAAGATATGGTATAGCCCTTTCTGACGGAGAAGTCTTTCATTTCTTCGTCTTCGGCATTCGCGTCGGTGTTCACCTTCGCGAAGATTGCCACCACCAAGTCGATGCACCAGATAATATTGCTATCTCTATAGCTAATAAAATAAGTGCATTACATAAGGTTGACACGCAGGTCATTAAAGTGCAATCATATGGCTCCAGCCATCATGCCGAATCATGACACGCAGGTCATGTTAATCAATTTACATCATATAGCCATCTCATACATAATCAAATTATTATGAACACTGCTATACCACATCACATGCACATGCAAACCATCCTGCAAAACCAAGTTAGACGCCTCTAATCGGTTCATGCAAAATTTTATTTTACGTGGCTTCTAAGGTTTCGAAACAAACCGAAGCTACCAACGTCCATCATCAAGCATGATAATCCAAGTCGCTAGATTAACATTGCGGGGTGTATGAAACACGAGATAATAAAATCTCGAGCCCCATACTAAACTTCGTCATACGCGTGACCCCCGTGCAGATCATATCTGCATTGCCCTTTCGTCTGCGAAATTTCATCTTTCTTTTTAACTACGGTGGAATTCAAAGAACTGTTAGCACTTCGTTGATCAATCAGGATCGCGGATTGCCAGAACTTTGAAACTCCACCATACCGTTATCAAGATCAGAAATATGCAAATTCCAGGGAAGCAACAAGAACATCGGGTAACAGATTTCATCTGCTACCCCCACAAATAATTTTCAGCAATAGAACACATCTACTACCTAATTATATTGTGCAACACCCATACATCTCTATGTATTCTAGATCGCAACCTGCATCTACGCATAGCACGGCTCTTGATGCCACTGTAGGGTAACGCAACAGAAAACAAAATTTTTCCGACCTACGTACCAGCCCAGGATCACTATGGAGACTGCATACAAGGTTTGATCTGTTTCGTTACCGACTCGTAGCGCAGCGGAAGTAGAGTCGATGACGATCGGCGGTGCAGATCCCCGCAGCTAGGATTTACAACCTCCCAACCGCGAGGATGTATACCCTCATCCGCCCCCGGACAGCCCTCCGGGAGGCGGTCGGACAGTCCCTCGGACGGTGTCACGGACAGCCCTTCGGGAGGACCATCGAAACTCGGACAGTCACTCGGACAGCCCTTCGGGAGGACCATCGAAACTCGGACAGTCACTCGGACAGCCCTTCGGGAGGCACTCTCAAACTAAGACCGAAACTACGATCTCTCTACAGAGTTGCACACATACAGTGTCATCTATCCGGCAGGGCTTCGCCGTCCAGAACTAGTTCCCACCGGAACCCAGACAGCCTTTCGGCTCTACGAAACTATTTCGCTGGGAGGGAGAGAGAAGCCAGAAATGTCATGGCATTTGTATGTGAGAAGGAGTGAGTGTGGAGGCAGCCCCTCCACCTCTATTTATAGGAAATCCAAGGGGTAGGGTTGCTTGGCCCCCAAGCCTTCTAGAAACCTTTTGGGAAAATATCCCAAAAGGTGACTTTTCCATAAATATCCCAAAAACCACTTTCACTATTCACGACGACATTTTTCAGCGTCTGATCGAACTGAAAATATTCATGTGGGCTTAGAACATTTCCAGTACCCACCAAAATAATTTTCAACGTGAGCCGGAACAATTCCGGTTTAGTGATTTTCATCTGCGAAAAGCATCTGAAGCGGTTCCGGCAGCTCCGGAACATTTCCGGTTTTCATCCCGGAAAATTCCAGAAAGTTTCCAGAACGATTCTGGCACCCTCCAAGAATTATCAGGCATGTGCCGAAAACATTTTGACTTTATGGTGCACTCCGAAACAACTTTTCGGTTTTAGTGATTTTCATTTGTGAAAAGCAACTAAAGCGGTTCCGGCAGTCCGGAACATTTCCGGTTTTTGTCTCTGAAAAATCTCAGAAGTTACCGGAACAATTCTGGTACCTTCCAATAATTTCCAGGCATGTGCCGAAACCAATTTGACTTTATGGAATACCCTGAAACAACTTTTCAGTTTCACCGGAACTATTCCGATATCCTCTCCGGAACGTTTCCGTTTCGCCCGAAACTTTTTCGGTGATTTTCTCTCAGACTCCCCGTCTAGTATTCAGCAGATAGATGACCCTTAAGCGTGTGACCCTATAGGTTCGGTGAAGCATAGACATGACCCGGAACCCCTTCCGATCAATGATCAACATCGGAGCCGTGGACACCCATATTTACCCCTATACCCACACGAATGAATATTCGAGTGAACCTCCAGTTGCCGTGTGCTATTCCTGTTGCTTCGTGATATGTTACAAATACCCGAGGTGAGACATGTAGGCATCCCCGTGGATCAACAACTTGTCCACTATGCCAGTTACCTCGTTACCGGTATTGTTCTCTTTTCTCGTTCCCGTGTTCCGGCATCCCCGTGATCAAATCACAAAGTGTCTGGCCAAACGATGATGGATACCGTAACACCGAGAGGGCCCAGAGATATCTCTCCATCGTCGGAGGAGCAAATCCCAATCTTGAGCTATCAAGTTACTTGACATACTTTTCCATGAACCCGTAAGCCGCCGTAATAGCCACCCATTTACGGATGACGTTTAATAAACCCCAAAGTTCATGAAGCAAGCATGAAGAAACTCGATACTCTCATGGTCTAAGGAATCATGCAAACATTAACCATCTCTGTGTTATTAACCATTAAATAATGACGAATGTATCTCATAGCATAACATCAATTCGGGTCGATTCAACACAAGTGTTCTACCAACAATTGTGCCCTCAAAATTGCCGGCATAGTCAGGCCCATGATCAGGAAAACAGGATCATCATGCAATACTTGAGCCAGTCATAGAGGCTTGACTAGGAATACTTTTTACCGTTTATTATCCCACACGTGCACATGAGTTTCCCTCCAAGCCTCGTTTTATTTGCAGACTCGAGAATCATTGCAGTTATAGCATGGAACATAAACACAATTATGAACAGTGAGATAATCAATAACATTTATTATTGCCCCTAGGGCATATCTCCTACATCTTAGAGGTCATGTTGTTGGACAACGATGAACCTACGAGCTATGGAGAAGCGATGATGGGCCCGGATTCTGAAAAATGGTTAGAGGCCATGAAATCCGAGATGGGATCCATGTATGAAAACAAAGTGTGGACTTTGGAAGTATTACCTGAAGGGCGTAAGGCCATTCAGAACAAATGGATTTTTAAGAGGAAGACGGACGCGGACGGTAATGTCACCGTCTATAAAGCTCGACTTGTGGCAAACGGTTTTTCACAAGTTCAAGGAGTTGACTATGATGAGACCTTCTCACCCGTAGCGATGCTTAAGTCCGTCAGAATCATGTTAGCAATAGCTGCCTTTTTCGATTATGAAATTTGGCAGATGGATGTCAAAACAGCGTTCCTTAACGGTTTCCTTAAGGAAGAGTTGTATATGATGCAACCAGAAGGTTTTGTCGATCCAGAGAATGCTGACAAAGTTTGCAAACTCCAGCGATCCATTTATGGACTGGTGCAAGCATCTCGGAGTTGGAATCTTCGCTTTGATGAGGTGATCAAAGCGTTCGAGTTTATACAAGTTTACGGAGAAGCTTGTATTTACAAGAAAGTGAGTGGGAGCTCTATAGCGTTTCTAATATTATATGTGGATGACATATTACTGATTGGAAACAATATAGAAATGTTGGAAGGCGTGAAGGAATATTTGAACAAGAGTTTTTCAATGAAGGACCTAGGAGAAGCTGCTTTCATATTAGGCATCAAGATCTATAGAGATAGATCGAGACGCTTAATAGGATTTTCACAAAGCACATACCTTGACAAAGTTTTGAAGAAGTTCAAAATGGATCAGTCCAAGAAGGGGTTCTTGCCTGTATTGCAAGGTGTGAAGTTGAGTAAGACTCAATGCCCAGTGACTGCAGAAGATAGAGAAAAGATGAGTGTCATCCCCTATGCTTCAGCCATAGGCTCTATTATGTATGCAATGCTGTGCACAAGACCCGATGTCAGCCTTGCCATAAGTTTGGTCGGAAGGTTTCAAAGTGATCCAGGAATGGAACACTGGACGGCGGTCAAGAATATCCTGAAGTACCTGAAAAGGACTAAGGACATGTTTCTCGTTTATGGAGGTGATCAAGAGCTCGTCGTAAAGGGTTACGTCGATGCAAGCTTTGACACTGATCCGGATGACTCTAAGTCACAAACCGGATACGTATTTATTCTTAATGGGGGTGCGGTTAGCTGGTGCAGTTCCAAGCAAAGCGTGGTAGCTGATTATACATGCGAAGCGGAGTACATCGCTGCCTCGGAGGCGGCGAAGGAAGGTGTCTGGATGAAGGAGTTCATGACAGATCTTGGAGTAGTGCCTAGTGCGCTTAACCCAATGACTCTGTTTTGTGATAATACTGGTGCCATTGCTCTAGCCAAGGAACCAAGATTTCACAAGAGGACCAGACACATAAAGCGACGTTTCAATTCCATCCGCGATTACATCAAGGAGGACGACATAAATATTTGCAAAGTACACACGGATCTGAATGTTGCAGATCCGATGACTAAACCTCTTCCAAGGGCTAAACATGAACAACACCAGAACTGCATGGGTGTTCGATTCATTACAATGTAAATCACATAGTGATGTGAACTAGATTATTGACTCTAGTGCAAGTGGGAGACTGTTGGAAATATGCCCTAGAGGCAATAATAAATTGGTTATTATTATATTTCCTTGTTCATGATAATCGTTTATTATCCATGCTATAATTGTATTGATTGGAAACTCAAATACATGTGTGGGTACATAGACAACACTGTGTCCCTAGTAAGCCTCTAGTTAACTAGCTCGTTGATCAAAAGATGGTGAAAGGTTTCCTAGCCATGGACATGAGATGTCATTTGATAATAGGATCACATCATTAGGAGAATGATGTGATGGACAAGACCCAAACTACGAACGTAGCATATGATCGTGTCAGTTTATTGCTATTGTTTTCTGCATGTCAAGTATCTGTTCCTATGACCATGAGATCATGCAACTCCCTGACATCGGAGGAGTACCTTGTGTGTATCAAACGTCGCAACGTAACTGGGTGACTATAAAGGTGCTCTACAGGTATCTCCGAGGGTGTCTGTTGGGTTGGCATGGATCAAGACTGGGATTTGTTACTCCGTGTGACGGAGAGGTATCTCAGGGCCCACTCGGTAATACAACATCACAATGAGCCTTGCAAGCAATGTGACTAAAGTGTTAGCCACGAGATCTTGTATTACAGAACGAGTAAAGAGACTTGACAGTAACAAGATTGAACTAGGTATAGAGATGCCGACGATCGATCTCGGGCAAGTAACATACCGAAGAACAAAGGGAACAGCATACGGGATTAACTGAATCCTTGACATAGAGGTTCGACCGATAAAGATCTTCGTAGAATATGAAGGAGACAATATGGGCATCCAGGTCCCGCTATTGGTTATTGATCGTGGACGTGTCTCGGTCATGTCTACATAGTTCTCGAACCCGCAGGGTCTACACACTTAACGTTTGGTGACGATTAGTATAGTTGAGTTATTTTGTTGGTGACCGAAGGTTGTTCGGAGTCCCGGATAAGATCCCGGACATGACGAGGATCTCCGGAAGAGTCCGGAGGTAAAGATTGATATATGTGATAATAGTGTTTCGATCTCCGGAAGGGTTCCGGAATTCACCGGAAGGTGTTCCGGATGTTTACCGAAGTGTTCGGGTGCAGCAACACTTTATATGAGCCAAAGGGGTAAAGCCCACGAGGTATTGGAAAGTGCAAAAGGAAGTTTTGCTGCTGCCTTAAGCGGTACTACCGCTGGTAAGGCAGTACTACCGCGTAAGCGGTACTACCGCTTGTGTGAAGCGGTACTACCGCATAAGCGGTACTACCGCTTGTGTGAAGCGGTACTACCGCTCGTGAGCGGTACTACCGCTTGTGCGCGGTACTGCAGGGATCCGAGTTGGACTCTTTTCCTGCGGGCCAAACCGACCTTGTGCGGGCAAAACCGACCTGGAGGAGGCTTTTACTCCAAGTTTAGACCCCAAGGCTCAACATATAAATAGAGGGGCAGGGCTAGCACACGGGACACATTAAGATTTCCCAAGCCGTGTGTCGGCAACCCTAACCCTCTAGTTCTCCCGTCATAATCTCCGTAGTGCTTGGCGAAGCCCTGCAGAGATTGTTCCTCACCACCATCACCACGCTGTCGTGCTGCCGGAACTCATCTACTACTTCACCATCGCTCGCTGGATCGAGGAGGTGAAGGCGTCATCAAGCCGTACGTGTGTTGAAGGCGGAGGTGCCGTCCGTTCGGCACTAGTTCGTGATCGTATCGAGGGACGACTTGCGATTTGGATCGCGGAGACGTTCGACTACATCAACCGCGTTTCTTAACGCTTCCGCTTAGCGATCTACAAGGGTATGTAGATTCACTCTCCCTCTCGTAGATGCTCATCACCATGGATAGATCTTGCGTGTGCGTAGGAAAAATTTTGTTTCCCATGCAACGTTCCCCAACAGTGGTATCAGAGCTAGGTCTATGCGTAGATGATATCTCGAGTAGAACACAAACGAGTTGTGGGCGTGGGTGTATACATATTGCTTGCCGTTACTAGTTGATACTTGATTCGGCGGTATTGTGAGATGAAGCGGCTCGGACCAACATTACTCGTACGCTTACGAGAGACCGGTTCCTTCAACTGACATGTAACTTCGTTGCATAAAGATGGCTAGCGGGTGTCTGTCTCTCTCACTTTAGTTGAATTGATTTCAATGAAGAGGGTTCTTTTAGAAGATCAAAAAGCAATCACTACACCACGTTGTGGTTTTGCGTAGGTAAGAACGGTTCTTGCAAACCCGTAGCAGCCACGTAAAATTTGCAACAACAATTAGAGGACGTCTAACTTGTTTTTGCAGGGTATGTTGTGATGTGATATGGCCAAATACATGATGAGATATATGTGATGTATGAGATGATCATGTGTTGTATAGAATATCACGACTTGCATGTCGATGAGTACGGCAACTGGCAGGAGCCATAGAGTTGTCTTTAATTATTGTATGACCTGCGTGTCAATCTTTAAGCTCTATGTAATGCTTTACTTTATCGCTAAACGTTAGCAATAGTCGTGGAAGCAACAGTCGGCGCGACAACCTCATGGCGACACGTTGATGGAGATCAAGATGATGGAGATCATGGTGTCATGCCAGTGACGATGGAGATCATGCCGGTGCTTTGGAGATGGAGATCAAAAGCACGAGTTCATGGCCATATCATGTCACTTATGATTTGCATGTGATGTTAATCCTTTTATGCATCTTATTTTGCTTAGGACGACGGTAGCATTATAAGGTGATCCCTCACTTAAATTTCAAGATAAATTGTGTTCTCCCTGAGTGTGCACCATTGCGAAAGTTCGTCGTTTCGAGACACGCCGTGATGATCGGGTGTGATAGACTCTACGTTCACATACAACGGGTGTAAGCCATGTTGCACGTGCGGAACACTCGGGTTAAACTTGACGAGCCTAGCATGTACAGACATGGCCTCGGAACACAAGAGACCGAAAGGTCGAACATGAGTCATATAGTAGATATGATCAACATGAAGATGTTCACCATTGAAACCACCTCAACTCACGTGATGATCGGACTTGAGTTGGTGGATTTGGATCATGTTACACTCGAATGACCGGAGGGATGTCAATTTGAGTGGGAGTTTTTAAGTAATATGATTAACTAAACTCATTATCTTGAACAATAGTCTAAGTTGTCTTTGCAATATTTATGTTGTAGATCATGGCTCGCGTAGTAGCATCCCTAAATTTTAATGCGTTCCTAGAGAAAGCTAAATTGAAAGATGATGGAAGTAACTTTGTGGACTGGGCCCGTAATCTAAGGATTATCCTTACGGCTTCCCAGAAGGCCTATGTCCTTGATGCACCGCTTGGTGATCCACCCGCTCCAGTTGAGTCTCTAGACGTTGTGAACGCCTGGCAGGCTCGTTCTGAAGATTACTCAATAGTTCAATGTGCAATATTGTATGGCTTAGAACCGGGACTTCAAAGACGTTTTGAACGTCATGGAGCATATGAGATGTTCCAGGAGTTGAAGTTTATCTTTCAGAAGAATGCCCGGATCGAGAGATATGAGATCTCCGATAAGTTCTATGCTTGCAAGATGGAGGAGAACGGGTCTATCAGTGATCACGTACTCAAAATGTCTGGGTACTCCACCCGTCTGGCTGAATTGGGGATGCCCCTTCCGCCAGAGGCTATCACTGACAGAGTTCTTCAATCATTGCACCTAGCTACAAGAGCTTCGTGTTGAACTATAACATGCACGGGATGAACAAGTCAGTCGCCGAGCTGTTTGCGATGCTGAAAGCCGCTGAGTCTGAAATTCAGAAGGAGCATCAAGTGTTGATGGTCAATAAAACCACTAGTTTCAAGAAAAATGGCAAGGGTAAGAAGGGTAACTCCAAGAAGAGTGGCAAAGCAGTTGCTCCTCTCGTGAAGAAACCCAAGGCTGGACCCAAACCAGAAACTGTGTGCTTTCATTGCAAGGGAACTGGACACTGGAAGCGGAATTGCCCCAAGTATTTGGCTGACAAGAAGGCGGCCAACAACAAACAAGGTATATATGATATACATGTTATTGATGTGTACCTTACCAACTCTCGTTGTAGTGCCTGGGTATTTGATACCGGTGCGGTTGCTCACATTTGCAACTCAAAGCAGGAACTGCGGAATAGACGGAGGCTGGCAAAGGACGAAGTGACGATGCGCGTGGGAAATGGTTCCAAGGTTGATGTGATCGCCGTCGACACGCTCGCTCTTCGATTACCATCGGGATTAGTGATGAACCTGAATAATTGTTATTTAGTGCCTGCGTTAAGCATGAACATTATATCTGGATCTTGTTTATTGCGAGACGGTTACTCATTTAAATCAGAGAATAATGGTTGTTCTATTTATATGAGTAATATCTTTTATGGTCATGCACCCAATGTAAGGGGTTTATTCTTATTGAATCTCGATAGTAATGATACACATGTTCATAACATTGATGCCAAAAGATGTAGGATTGATAATGATAATACCACTTTCTTGTGGCACTGCCGTTTAGGTCATATTGGCGTAAAACGCATGAGGAAGCTCCATGCTGATGGACTTTTGGAGTCACTTGATTTTGAATCACTTGACACATGTGAGCCATGCCTCATGGGCAAGATGACTAAAACGCCGTTCTCTGGAACAATGGAACGGGCAAGTGACTTATTGGAAATCATACATACTGATGTGTGCGGTCCGATAAGTATTGAGGCGCGCGGTGGTTATCGTTACTTTCTCACCTTCACTGATGACTTAAGTAGATATGGGTATATTTACTTCATGAAACACAAGTCTGAAACATTTGAAAAGTTCAAACAATTTCAGAGTGAAGTTGAGAATCATCGTAACAAGAAGATTAAATTCCTACGATCTGATCGAGGAGGAGAATATCTGAGTTATGAGTTTGGCAGTCACTTAAGACAGTGTGGAATTGTTTCACAATTGACACCGCCTGGAACACCACAGCGTAATGGTGTGTCCGAACGTCGTAATCGAACCTTATTGGATATGGTGCGATCTATGATGTCTCTTGCCGATTTGCCACTATCGTTTTGGGGTTATGCATTAGAGACAGCTGCATTCACTTTAAATAGGGCACCATCGAAATCCGTTGAGACAACGCCATATGAACTTTGGTTTGGCAAGAAGCCAAAGCTGTCGTTTCTTAAAGTTTGGGGATGTGATGCTTATGTCAAAAAGCTTCAGCCTGAAAAGCTGGAACCCAAAGCGGAGAAATGCGTCTTCATAGGATACCCAAAAGAGACAGTTGGGTATACCTTCTACTTAAAATCCGAAGGCAAAGTGTTTGTCGCTAAAAACGGAACATTTCTTGAGAGAGAGTTTCTCTCGAAAGAATTGAGTGGGAGGAAGATAGAACTTGATGAGGTTGTTGAACCTTTACTTCAACCTGAGAGTAGCGCAGCGCTGAAAGATGTTTCTGTAGAGCCTACATCAGCTGAAGAGGAAGTTAATGATGATGATCATGAAGCTTTGGATCAAGTTGCTATCGAACCTCGTAGGTCGACAAGGACGCGTACTGCTCCTGAGTGGTACGGCAACCCTGTCTTAGAGGTCATGTTGTTGGACAACGATGAACCTACGAGCTATGGAGAAGCGATGATGGGCCCGGATTCCGAAAAATGGTTAGAGGCCATGAAATCCGAGATGGGATCCATGTATGAAAACAAAGTGTGGACTTTGGAAGTATTACCTGAAGGGCGTAAGGCCATTCAGAACAAATGGATTTTTAAGAGGAAGACGGACGCGGACGGTAATGTCACCGTCTATAAAGCTTGACTTGTGGCAAAGGGTTTTTCACAAGTTCAAGGAGTTGACTACGATGAGACCTTCTCACCCGTAGCGATGCTTAAGTCCGTCAGAATCATGTTAGCAATAGCTGCCTTTTTCGATTATGAAATTTGGCAGATGGATGTCAAAACAGCGTTCCTTAACGGTTTCCTTAAGGAAGAGTTGTATATGATGCAACCAGAAGGTTTTGTCGATCCAGAGAATGTTGACAAAGTTTGCAAACTCCAGCGATCCATTTATGGACTGGTGCAAGCATCTCGGAGTTGGAATCTTCGCTTTGATGAGGTGATCAAAGCGTTCGAGTTTATACAAGTTTACGGAGAAGCTTGTATTTACAAGAAAGTGAGTGGGAGCTCTATAGCGTTTCTAATATTATATGTGGATGACATATTACTGATTGGAAACAATATAGAAATGTTGGAAGGCGTGAAGGAATATTTGAACAAGAGTTTTTCAATGAAGGACCTAGGAGAAGCTGCTTTCATATTAGGCATCAAGATCTATAGAGATAGATCGAGACGCTTAATAGGATTTTCACAAAGCACATACCTTGACAAAGTTTTGAAGAAGTTCAAAATGGATCAGTCCAAGAAGGGGTTCTTGCCTGTATTGCAAGGTGTGAAGTTGAGTAAGACTCAATGCCCAGTGACTGCAGAAGATAGAGAAAAGATGAGTGTCATCCCCTATGCTTCAGCCATAGGCTCTATTATGTATACAATGCTGTGCACAAGACCCGATGTCAGCCTTGCCATAAGTATGGTCGGAAGGTTTCAAAGTGATCCAGGAATGGAACACTGGACGGCGGTCAAGAATATCCTGAAGTACCTGAAAAGGACTAAGGACATGTTTCTCGTTTATGGAGGTGATCAAGAGCTCGTCGTAAAGGGTTACGTCGATGCAAGCTTTGACACTGATCCGGATGACTCTAAGTCACAAACCGGATACGTATTTATTCTTAATGGGGGTGCGGTTAGCTGGTGCAGTTCCAAGCAAAGCGTGGTAGCTGATTCTACATGCGAAGCGGAGTACATCGCTGCCTCGGAGGCGGCGAAGGAAGGTGTCTGGATGAAGGAGTTCATGACAGATCTTGGAGTAGTGCCTAGTGCGCTTAACCCAATGACTCTGTTTTGTGATAATACTGTGCCATTGCTCTAGCCAAGGAACCAAGATTTCACAAGAGGACCAGACACATAAAGCGACGTTTCAATTCCATCCGCGATTACATCAAGGAGGACGACATAAATATTTGCAAAGTACACACGGATCTGAATGTTGCAGATCCGATGACTAAACCTCTTCCAAGGGCTAAACATGAACAACACCAGAACTGCATGGGTGTTCGATTCATTACAATGTAAATCACATAGTGATGTGAACTAGATTATTGACTCTAGTGCAAGTGGGAGACTGTTGGAAATATGCCCTAGAGGCAATAATAAATTGGTTATTATTATATTTCCTTGTTCATGATAATCGTTTATTATCCATGCTATAATTGTATTGATTGGAAACTCAAATACATGTGTGGGTACATAGACAACACTGTGTCCCTAGTAAGCCTCTAGTTAACTAGCTCGTTGATCAAAAGATGGTGAAAGGTTTCCTAGCCATGGACATGAGATGTCATTTGATAACGGGATCACATCATTAGGAGAATGATGTGATGGACAAGACCCAAACTACGAACGTAGCATATGATCGTGTCAGTTTATTGCTATTGTTTTCTGCATGTCAAGTATCCGTTCCTATGACCATGAGATCATGCAACTCCCTCACATCGGAGGAGTACCTTGTGTGTATCAAACGTCGCAACGTAACTGGGTGACTATAAAGGTGCTCTACAGGTATCTCCGAGGGTGTCTGTTGGGTTGGCATGGATCAAGACTGGGATTTGTTACTCCGTGTGACGGAGAGGTATCTCAGGGCCCACTCGGTAATACAACATCACAATGAGCCTTGCAAGCAATGTGACTAAAGTGTTAGCCACGAGATCTTGTATTACAGAATGAGTAAAGAGACTTGCCAGTAACGAGATTGAACTAGGTATAGAGATGCCGACGATCGAATCTCGGGCAAGTAACATACCGAAGAACAAAGGGAACAGTATACGGGATTAACTGAATCCTTGACATAGAGGTTCGACCGATAAAGATCTTCGTAGAATATGAAGGAGCCAATATGGGCATCCAGGTCCCGCTATTGGTTATTGATCGTGGAGGTGTCTCGGTCATGTCTACATAGTTCTCGAACCCGCAGGGTCTACACACTTAACGTTTGGTGACGATTAGTATAGTTGAGTTATTTTGTTGGTGACCGAAGGTTGTTCGGAGTCCCGGATAAGATCCCGGACATGACGAGGATCTCCGGAAGAGTCCGGAGCTAAAGATTGATATATGTGATAATAGTGTTTCGATCTCCGGAAGGGTTCCAGAATTCACCGGAAGGTGTTCCGGATGTTTACCGAAGTGTTCGGGTGCAGCAACACTTTATATGAGCCAAAGGGGTAAAGCCCACGAGGTATTGGAAAGTGCAAAAGGAAGTTTTGCTGCTGCCTTAAGCGGTACTACCGCTGGTAAGGCAGTACTACCGCGTAAGCGGTACTACCGCTTGTGTGAAGCGGTACTACCGCATAAGCGGTACTACCGCTTGTGTGAAGCGGTACTACCGCTCAAGCGGTACTACCGCTCGTGAGAGGTACTACCGCTTGTGCGCGGTACTGCAGGGATCCGAGTTGGACTCTTTTCCTGCAGGCCAAACCGACCTTGTGCGGGCAAAACCGACCTGGAGGAGGCTTTTACTCCAAGTTTAGACCCCAAGGCTCAACATATAAATAGAGGGGCAGGGCTAGCACACGGGACACATTAAGATTTCCCAAGCCGTGTGTCGGCAACCCTAACCCTCTAGTTCTCCCGTCATAATCTCCGTAGTGCTTGGCGAAGCCCTGCAGAGATTGTTCCTCACCACCATCACCACGCCGTCGTGCTGCCGGAACTCATCTACTACTTCACCATCGCTCGCTGGATCGAGGAGGTGAAGGCGTCATCAAGCCGTACGTGTGTTGAACGCGGAGGTGCCGTCCGTTCGGCACTAGTTCGTGATCGGATCGAGGGACGACTTGCGATTTGGATTGCGGAGACGTTCGACTATATCAACCGCGTTTCTTAACGCTTCCGCTCAGCGATCTACAAGGGTATGTAGATTCACTCTCCCTCTCGTAGATGCTCATCACCATGGATAGATCTTGTGTGTGCGTAGGAAAATTTTTGTTTCCCATGCAACGTTCCCCAACAATTGCAGCAGCTGGTTTTCCATCGCTAAATCCAATGTTTTCATTAACACAGTTTATCAGTGCTTCAACACTCTCCTGCAAGGAAAAGGTGAATTAATTTGCCTTTTCCATTAAATTTGTGGTGTGGTTTCACCATATGTTTGACGGTTTTGTAATCATAGGCACGATGTTTGTATAACCACACATTTGACAAACTTGAGAGTTGTCTTTGTGATCGTTTTTGTGAAAATGATTTATTCCCTATCAAGAGATAATTCTGCCTTTGGTTGTCTTTTAGCCTCCACTTTACTTTGAATTCCTCATGGTTCTATTTTGTGACCACTAAGTTGCACAAAATACTAAGTACCAGCAAGGTTTCAAATAATGGAATAGCACCCGTTGGGTGAATATGATGATTTTAAGAAATTCCATGTGTCTTCATCATAAAAATGGTAGTACCATCATAAGAGGATGTAAAGTGTATTCAGTGCTTTTCAACTGTATCTGCATATGAAAATATTTGATCACGAGATCTTAACATGAAGTTGATTAAGTGACAAAATTGTGAGTTCTGATAGACTTGAAGTCTTGAAAAATGAATGTTTCGCAGAACCCCCCCCCCCCCCCCCCCCCCCGACTTTGGTAGGTAACTAAATACGAAAAATATAATTGACTGATTGCCGCAATTATGCACGATTTTTTCTTCTACACCCACAATTCGCTGATGTTGGTAGATCTTAATTGTTACAATGAAATTCAAAATTTCATCACAATGCTATAAAAATGAGGTTTTCTAGCATATATATTCATTCTTATTAGAAAAGGAAAGCTTTATTACCTCACCAGCTGCGTTGAAAATCAAGGATACGCACTAGCATCGGTATCAACACAACTGTTTCATACTACATCATGACACAATATATTTATAGTCATGAAGACCATACGGGCTAGATAAATGAGTAATACAATGAGGCATGACTTTACTTTTTCTAATTCCTCTTTTTCCGGCTTGGACTGCCTGCATACTTTTAGCCCATAAGAATTATGTTATGCCAGAGAGAAAATAATTATTCTCCTTGATTTCTAAGGGGCATAAATATTTAATATGCAATCGTCATAATTCACATGTCATTTTCTTGTTAAGATTACATAATAATACGTAGAGCTATATCTTATGTAGTTTTCTTTCCTTGGCATTCCCGTGTCTTGTGTGTTGTGATATTTTAGTACGATGGTCAGTGATTTTTTTTCCTCCCGTTAAAACGCATGGCACAATTTGCTAGTCTAGACTAAAGGAACGAAGGAGAGCGAGCCTTCCAGAAAAAACTTCTTCTCTCTCACCTGTGACTTTGCTTTCCATTGTGAGATCCACCCAAAATTCGACTACATTTATGACATTTCCTGGAACACCAAAGGAATTGCTCACAACCCCCCGCGTAGCAATGGATTAGCAAAGCGCGGACGCCGGAGCTGGCCCCTCCCGGCCGGCACGCAGCTCCGCAAGGGCTACTCAGTCCGCCCCCCCCCCCCCCCCCCCCCATCATCCACCTCCCCCGCCGTCTGCTGCTCCGCAACGGTAGCGGTGGGTGCTAGTGCCAACGAGGAGGAGCGGCTCCTCGCTTGTGTCTACCGTCGTTCGCTTACAACGGCGGAGACGGACGCGTGCAGGCTCCGGAGGAAGAACGCCAAGGCGCTCCGGCTAGCCATTGAGCAGTTGAAGCGTGAGACGGTGGAGGCAGTGGTGAGGGTGGCCAAGCTCAAGCGGCAGCATGACCGGGTCGTTCGGCGGATGAAGGGCCTCATTGTCATCTTCAATTCCTCCTCCGACTCAGACGATCCACCACCTGCCGCGGACGCCTACAGCTGCGTCGGCGACCGGAAGGGCAAAGGGCCGGCGAGGAAATGGTGAAGACGCTCCTCCCCCATTTAAAATTATCGTTTTTTCGTTGTTCTAGTTTAAAACATATCCGACGATGAAATGTGGTGATCTTTTGGATGATGTAAAGTGGATTATGTGCATTTCGGTATCCGTTTGCTGCCGATTTCTATGTCCATTATTTGATCTACTTAGACTAGTTTCATGTTGCATGTGTAGTATAAATTTAAGGTGTTGAATATGACATCACCGTGGGAACGAGAATTTGAGGCCTGACCAGTCGTTGTCCACAGACGCGTCTCGTCCGCGTACGTATAGCGCGCCGGATTTCATAATCGTGACTGTAGACGCTCTTGCAAACAAAGCGTACCCACCCACGTGAGCTGATTCTATATCTAGTGGCCAGGAACGCTTCTGGCCAAGCGGAACCATCCGTACGATGCCAACGGCTACTGGAAGCAGCTATTCCCTTCGTTCCATAATGTAGTGTCTATAGATTTTTTTTAAAGTCAAACTTTGCCAACTTTGACAAGTGTATAGAGAAAACTGTCTACATCTATAATACCAAACATGTACATTCTGAAAATATAAGTCATGATGTATCCAATGATGTGTATTTGGTATTCTAGATGTGCCCATTTTTCTCTATGAATATGGTCAAAGCTTGTAATGTTTGACTTTTAAAAAAATCTATAGGCATTACGTTATGGAACGGAGGGAGTAGTACCGTGTAAAGCCCATGCGGCACGTGTCATCCCACCCGTAAGCGGCGCATCACGCGTGTCCCCTCCCTCGCGTCCTCTAGCAGCACAACTACCTATATACCTATATATATATTATCCACTCGATCAGCTACCTCATCCAGAAATCATCGCCTTCCATTCGATTTTTCCTCCTCGGTACGCATCTAATAATCATCAGTGGACCAAAGCCAATCCAGTGAGTTACAAAGCTCCAGCTCCAGCTCGATCTCGACCAAGAAGAAGCAGCTAGCAGTAGCAGTAGCAGAATCGCAATGGCGGGCGTTGGTCGTAACATGGTGGACACTCAATACCTGCATAATGGCAAACAGAAATAGGTGTTTAGCTACTCATCTTCTGGATGCTGAGTTGGGTTTGGGGGTGGGAGGTCTTACTGGGCAGAGATCACTCATTATTTCATCATATGATACCCTGAATTTTTTGAAGATGACCTGCATCACCGCACAAGATGGTCAGACCTACCTAATAGGGCCACAATTTTCATAAAGGTTTAGGCAATTTTGCCTATGAAGGCTACCATAGTAAACATCACAGCAGCAGTCTTTGACAGCAAACATATGCACAGCTAAACTTTTCCCCAGTATGTGATTCAAAATTGATTGATATGCTCCACAAATTTTTATAGTTAGAGCACTAACGAATGTTGTTAAGCTAATGGAAAGAATCCATGCCAAAATACAAAATACATGCTGAAGTTTTCTAGTTACATACCAGGAAACCAACAGCCTGGCTTATGTGCTTAAGTTCATCCCATGCAGCTCCTGCGTACTGTTGGTATTTCACGGTTAGGCAGAAGGTAAATAAAGTGAAGATATTAGTACTGGTGTTACACTATAATTACAATTGAGTGCCTTTATTACGCAAAACAGTACATCTATGCAGTTTGGTCCATACACTAATTCTGACATAATATAAAGTTCTCCCATAAAGTTATTAGACTACAATGTTGGCTGCAAGCATTTAACAATCATAATATAAAGTACGCATCTTTAGAAAGAATAGCAAAATCGCATATATGTTCACCTCTGGCTTGGCTTGTGTGCACCATGCCTCCAGTTCTTCCAGCCCTTGTTTCACATATTCTCCATTGCTGAAAGAACAGCACTCTCGCCGTACAAGAAGACTGGGACATAGTAACATCAGAAGAGGGAGAATTAGGAACTGGGGAAGTTGAAGGCAGGCAAGGCAAGTCCAGACACAAAAGAAGTTACCTATTGAAGAGTTGAGCATTGATGAATGCAAAAATCTGTGTAAAGATCTTCCAAGCAAAAATTGTTGGGACCTGAAATTTCAGAATTATGGCCAGAAGTCAGAACACCATGCAGCCAAATGCAATGCAGATTTGAAGGTTTAAACTTACACAATTTTCTTGCAAGATTTTCAGGAGATCATTCAAATGGCCGACTATCGCTTTCCAATAGCTATCTTGATCTGTTATCAAACCAGCCTTTGCAGTTCTTGGCGCCTTTGAGTATCAATGTGTATACAGGAATGAGCATTAGACCAGCAGCAGAAAATTATTGCCAAATTCGAGGGCAGTTACAGAATTAGCGTGAAGTGTTAACATAAATTATATAGCCTAGTCATCAGCCAATAGAAATTCCTCATAGTACAAAGGTACTAGTGATATAAAGAACAGTCTAATTTTTTCTAACCAAGTTTGCAAAAGGGTTCCAGTGTTATGCCAAGTTACCAACTGAGAGGAACTAGCCAAAAAATATGAAAGTGTGGGTCAAAGTTAACTTAGTATCCCTGGATTTCTACTTACGACGGTAGCTTGTGCATCAAGGTTGCTGAGGTGTCTCATGCTTATTTCTAAAATTATATTAATCCAGCAAGAATCTTCTAAAGTATGAAATAGATGGGGTAACCTGAATAACATGTGAGAGTACTGAAGATACTTCTCTCTTCACATTGGCACGGATCATTCCATATAAACCTTCCACAAAGGCTGTAAGCTGTTGCTTAAAAAGGAATGCAGGATACTTGCCCTCAACTTGGCGCACAAGATCCATATCAACAGTAATGCTTGAAGCCCGAAATACCTGTGGATCATATAACACCAAGAGATTAAGAAATGAGTCAAGATAACCTCGTCTAGCCTATCATACAATTTTGACAAAATACAACTGCTAGAACTCAGAGAACCCTTGTTAATCATTTTGTTAAAAAAAAGTGACAACCACTTTGTTAAAAAAAAGGATGATTATTCGTTCTCTTTCTTTTTTTTGTTTCTCGTTCCCTCTTTTGGCTTTTCTGGTTCTCCTTATGCGTGTTCAAGAAAAGAAAAGGATATATATATAACATACCATCCTCCCAAGGAAAGACGTCTGAGTCGTTGTTCTTTTCAGTGGTGTTGTTACACCTGAGCCAGCAGGTTTCAGACTCTTTTGTAGTATACTCAATAATGATGATGCATTTGATAGCCAGTATGCAAGATCGGCGTTGCTGTCTTGTTTCTGTGATACAAATTGTGCAAATTTGAAAAGGGCAACAACATAAATTGAATACGCCTGACAGAATCACGCTATGATGGACATAACTAAGTAAATCATAGAATGAAAACAAGAACAAGAATTGTTTAAGGCTTGAACACTAGCAATACCTGCATGGCTGAACTAAATATCTGAATAAGCCGATCAAAAATATTAGTTTTTTCCGCCTCGAAAGTTCTCCAATGAAGAAGACATTTTTATATGGTTATTGCAGCAACTGGTTTTCCATCGCTAAATCCAATGTTTTCATTAACACAGTTTATCAGTGCTTCAACACTCTCCTGCAAGGAAAAGGTGAATTAATTTGCCTTTTCCATTAAATTTGTGGTGTGGTTTCACCATATGTTTGACGGTTTTGTAATCATAGGCACGATGTTTGTATAACCACACATTTGACAAACTTGAGAGTTGTCTTTGTGATCGTTTTTGTGAAAATGATTTATTCCCTATCAAGAGATAATTCTGCCTTTGGTTGTCTTTTAGCCTCCACTTTACTTTGAATTCCTCATGGTTCTATTTTGTGACCACTAAGTTGCACAAAATACTAAGTACCAGCAAGGGTTTCAAATAATGGAATATCACCCGTTGGGTGAATATGATGATTTTAAGAAATTCCATGTTTCTTCATCATAAAAATGGTAGTACCATCATAAGAGGATGTAAAGTGTAATCAGTGCTTTTCAACTGTATCTGCATATGAAAATATTTGATCAAGAGATCTTAACTTGAAGTTGATTAAGTGACAAAATTGTGAGTTGTGATAGACTTGAAGTCTTGAAAAATGAATGTTTCGCGATGTGCTCATGGCAGCATGTTTCTCTTAAGGGAAATATTCAAGGTGAATAAATATTCATTGATTATGTTTGCCCCATAATGAGGGAGAGTGTTGGGAGTCCTGAGTTGTAATGTGCAAGTTGTAGAGGGGTTAAAATGTAAGAGAGACTTGAATATATCTATACCTACTAATAAAGTAAATAGATAATGATATTTTGCAGAACCCCCCCCCCCCCCCCCCCCGACTTTGGTAGGTAACTAAGTACGAAAAATATAATTGACCGATTGCCGCAATTACGCACGATTTTTTCTTCTACACCCACAATTCGCTGATGTTGGTAGATCTTAATTGTTACAATGAAATTCAAAATTTCATCACAATGCCTATAAAAATGAGGTTTTCTAGCGTATATATTCATTCTTATTAGAAAAGGAAAGCTTTATTACCTCACCATCTGCGTTGAAAATCTAGGATACGCACTAGCATCGGTATCAAGACAACTGTTTCATACTACATCATGACACAATATATTTATAGTCATGAAGACCATACGGGCTAGATAAATGAGTAATACAATGAGACATGACTTTACTTTTTCTAATTCCTCTTTTTCCGGTTTGGACTGCCTGCATACTTTTAGCCCATAAGAATTATGTTATGCCAGAGAGAAAATAATTATTCTCCTTGATTTCTAAGGGGCATAAATATTTAATATGCAATCGTCATAATTCACATGTCATTTTCTTGTTAAGATTACATAATAATACGTAGAGCTATATCTTATGTATTTTTCTTTCCTTGGCATTCCCGTGTCTTGTGTGTTGTGATATTTTAGTACGATGGTCAGTGATTTTTTTTCCTCCCGTTAAAACGCATGGCACAATTTGCTAGTCTAGACTAAAGGAACGAAGGAGGGCGAGCCTTCCAGAAAAAACTTCTTCTTCTCTCTCACCTGTGACTTTGCTTTCCATTGTGAGATCCACCCAAAATTCGACTACATTTATGACATTTCCTGGAACACCAAAGGAATTGCTCACAACCCCCCGCGTAGCAATGGATTAGCAAAGCGCGGACGCCGGAGCTGGCCCCTCCCGGCCGGCACGCAGCTCCGCAAGGGCTACTCAGTCCCCCCCCCCCCCCCCCCATCATCCACCTCCCCCGCCGTTCGCTGCTCCGCAACGGTAGCGGTGGGTGCTAGCACTAGTACAAAACAGGGCATCGGTCCACCCCTGAGAAGCCAATTAGTCCCGGTTCAGTCACGAATCGGGACCAATGGGATCAACGGTCCCGGTTCGTGAGGCCAGGGGGCCGGCCGGGCCTCGTGGGGCATTGGTCCCGGTTCGTCTGGACCCTTTAGTCCCGGTTCCAGACACGAACCGGGACCAATGTGCCTCGCTCCTGGCCCACAACCATTGGTCCCGGTTTGTGGCTGGAACCGGGACTAAAGGTGACCCCTTTTGTCCCGGTTCCAGCCACGAACCGGGACCAATGCGCCTCGCTCCTGGCCCACAACCATTGGTCCCGGTTTGTGGCTGGAACCGGGACCAATGGTTGGCCTATATATAGCCCCCGCCCGCGAGCAGAGCAATGCATTGCTCTGTTTTTTTGCCCGGCCGTGGGAGAGCTTTTGTGGTGCTCTAGCTCACCTTCTATGCACATGAGGTGTTCGATGAAATGCCCGAGCCACACTTAAGCTTTCTCCTCTCGAAGCTCCTTGTCCAAGCTCCATTTTCCTCAAGATTTGTCTAGGTTTGGCGGTACGTCCTGTCCCGTCCCCGTCCTCACCGCCGTCGATCGCCCGCGCCCATCTCGGCGCCGGCAACACCGTGGTTAGCCTCTTCTTCTTATCTTCTTTCTAAAAGAAAAAAGTTCTTATTTGTGTGTTTTAATTAGATGCTCTAGAGAGTTATATGTTGTTCAATAATAAGAACTATATAACGCACGCAGATGAACCGGCAATGGATGTACGGTGACCGACGCACCTCCGAGTATATTAAGGTCCTGCATAATTTTCTCGAAGCGGCTGAGGCAAACAAGCAGAATGGTTTTATGCATTGTCCATGTACTGTCTGTGAGAATACGAAGGCTTTCTCCAACTCTAAAACCCTTCACTTCCACCTGCTTGAGAAGGGTTTTATGCCACACTATAATGTTTGGACCAAGCACGGAGAAAGAGGGGTTATGATGGAAGACAACGAAGAAGAAGAGGATGATGACAACTACCCGCCCCCTGAATACGGTGATGCTGCAATGGGGGAAGCTGAAGATCAAGAGGAACCAGACGATGTGCCCGATGATGATCTTCGCCGGGTCATTGTTGATGCACAGAGAGAATGCGAAAGTGACAGGGAGAAGTTGAAGTTCGATCGCATGTTAGAGGATCACAAAAAAGGGTTGTACCCAAATTGCGAAGATGACAACAGAAAGCTCGGTACCACACTGGAATTGCTGCAATGGAAGGCAGACAATGGTGTATCTGACAAGGGATTTAGTTCGCTGCTGAAAATAATGAAGAAGAAGCTTCCAAAGGATAACGAATTGCCCAGCAGTACGTACGAAGCAAAGAAGGTTCTATGCCCTCTAGGATTGGAGGTGCAGAAGATACATGCATGCCCTAATGACTGCATCCTCTACCGCGGTGAGTACGAGGATTTGAACGCATGCCCGGTATGCGGTGCATTGCGGTATAAGATCAGACGAGATCACCCTGGTGATGTTGAGGGCGAGCGCCCCAGGAAGAGGGTTCCTGCCAAGGTGATGTGGTATGCTCCTATAATACCACGGCTAAAACGTCTGTTCAGAAACAAAGAGCATGCCAAGTTGATGCGATGGCACAAAGAAGACCGTAAGAAAGACGGGAAGTTGAGAGCACCCGCTGACGGGTCGCAGTGGAGAAAAATTGAGAGAAGGTGGGGGGACTTTGCAGGTGACGCAAGGAACGTATGGTTTGGTTTAAGTGCAGATGGCATTAATCCTTTTGGGGAGCAGAGCAGCAATCATAGCACCTGGCCCGTGACTCTATGTATCTATAACCTTCCTCCTTGGTTGTGCATGAAGCGGAAGTTCATTATGATGCCAGTGCTCATCCAAGGCCCTAAGCAACCCGGCAATGACATTGATGTGTACCTAAGTCCATTAGTTGAAGAACTTTTACAGCTGTGGAATGGAGAAGGTGTACGTGTGTGGGATGAGCACAAACAGGAGGAATTTAACCTACATGCGTTGCTGTTTGTAACCATCAACGATTGGCCTGCTCTCAGTAACCTTTCAGTACAGACAAACAAGGGATACCACGCATGCACACACTGTTTAGATGACACCGATAGTATATATTTGGACAAATGCAGGAAGAATGTGTACCTGGGGCATCGTCGATTTCTTCCGACCAACCATCAATGTCGAAAGAAAGGAAAGCATTTCAAAGGTGAGGCAGATCACCGGAAGAAGCCCGCCCTCCATACTGGTGATGACATACTTGATATGGTCAATGATTTACAAGTAATCTTTGGAAAGGGTCCTGGCGGACTATCTGTTCTGACTGACGATGCGGGACGCGCACCCATGTGGAAGAAGAAATCTATATTTTGGGACCTACCCTATTGGAAAGACCTAGAGGTCCGCTCTGCAATCGACGTGATGCACGTGACGAAGAATCTTTGCGTGAACCTGCTAGGCTTCTTGGGAGTGTATGGGAAGACAAAAGATACACCGGAGGCACGGGAGGAACAGCAACGTGTGCATGAAAAAGACGGCATGCATCCAAAGCAGTATGAAGGTCCTGCCAGCTACGCTCTTACCAAAGAAGAGAAGGAAATCTTCTTTGAATGCCTGCTCAGTATGAAGGTCCCGTCTGGCTTCTCGTCGAATATAAAGGGAATAATAAATATGGCAGAGAAAAAGTTCCAGAACCTAAAGTCTCATGACTGCCACGTGATTATGACGCAACTGCTTCCGGTTGCATTGAGGGGGCTTCTACCGGAAAACGTTCGATTAGCCATTGTGAGGCTATGTGCATTCCTCAATGCAATCTCTCAGAAGGTGATCGATCCAGAAATCCTGTCAAGGTTAAGGAGTGATTTGGTGCAATGTCTTGTTAGTTTCGAGCTGGTGTTCCCACCATCTTTCTTCAATATCATGACGCACGTCCTAGTTCATCTAGTCGACGAGATTGTCGTTCTGGGCCCTGTATTTCTACACAATATGTTCCCCTTTGAGAGGTTCATGGGAGTCTTAAAGAAATATGTTCGTAACCGCGCTAGGCCAGAAGCAAGCATCTCCATGGGCCATCAAACAGAGGATGTCATTGGGTTTTGTGTTGACTTCATTCCTGACCTTAAGAAGATTGGTCTCCCTCAATCGCGGTATGAGGGGAGACTGACTGGAAAAGGCACGCTAGGAGCGGACTCAATAATATGTAGGGACGGGCATTCTTGGTCTGAAGCACACTACACAGTTCTACAGAATTCTACCTTGGTGACCCCGTATGTCGATGAACACAAGAATATTCTGCGCTCCAAACACCCGGAGCAGTGTGACGACTGGATTACATATGAACACATCAGGACTTTCGGCAGTTGGTTGCAAACACGTCTCATGGGTGACAACACTGTTTCTGATGAGCTGTACTCGTTGGCCAGGGGACCATCTTCGACTGTATTGACTTACAAAGGGTACGAGATAAATGGGAATACATTTTACACGATCGCCCAAGATCAAAAGAGTACCAACCAAAACAGCGGTGTCCGCTTTGATGCAGCAACAAAGAGGGGAAAGGACACATATTATGGTTACATAGTGGACATATGCGAACTTGACTATGGACATGATTTCAAGGTCCCTTTGTTTCAGTGCAAATGGGTCAATCTGTCAGGAGGCGGGGTACAGGTAGACCCACAGTACGGAATGACAACAGTGGATCTCAACAATCTTGGGTACACAGACGAACCATTCGTCCTAGCCAATGATGTGGCGCAGGTTTTCTATGTGAAGGACATGTCTACCAAACCGAGAAAAAGAAAAGATAAGGAAGCGAATACATCATACGATGAGCCAAAGCGCCACATAGTTCTTTCAGGAAAAAGAGACATCGTGGGATTGGAGGGCAAGACAGACATGTCTGAAGATTATGAAAAGTTTCATGAAATTCCTCCCTTCAAAGTCAAGGCTGACCCAAGCACCCTGTTAAACGATGAAGATTATCCATGGTTACGGCGCAATAAGCAAAGGACACAAGCGAAGAAAAAGTGAAGACTTTCTCTCCACAACTATATCATTGCAGTTACATGTGAAGAAATTAAATGCCTTTTGTAACAGATGAGTTTTCGTCCGAAACCCTGATACTTCAAAAGAGATTGTCCGTTTTGTACACGAAGTGCATCCAGTTTTTGCCGTAACCCTCTCAACTTTTTAGCACATGCTATGTGGGTGAAATGATGATACCATGCCAACTTTCAACCTGTTCAGAGTTCATTTGTAGTGCTTTTCAATTTCAGGGTCATTTAGCTTAAAAAAATCAGTAAATGCATGAAAAATAGGAAATGAAGTCAGAAAGGGTTGAAAATTGATGATGTGGCTTTGAATGGTGCATTTTGAACACACAAAAAGTCTGGAGTTCAAATAAGTTCAAAAAAATGAAATCCCTTTGTAACAGATGAGTTTTCGTCCGAAACCCTGATACTTCGAAAGAGATTGTCCATTTTGTACATGAAGTGCATCCAGTTTTTGCCGTAACCCTCTCAACTTTTTAGAACATGCTATGTGGGTGTAATGATGATACCATGCCAACTTTCAACCTTTTCAGAGTTCATTTGAAGTGCTTTTCAATTTCAGGGTCATTTAGCTCAAAGAATGAACTAATAGCAAAAAGAATGAACTAGAAAACCTTTATGAAACTCTAATAGCAAAAATAATGAACTAAAAATAATTAATTAAAAAATTCTGTTATGATCAACTAAAATAAAACTATAATATTCTTCAATAGCAAAAAGAATCAACTAAAAAGTTTTTATAAAACTCTAATAGCAAAAGGAATCAACTAAAAATATTTTATAAACCTCTAGTATTTATGAAACTAAAATTATATAAAATTTATGCAACTAAAGTTATCAAAGTATTTTTTGTTCAAAACATTAATAGCAAAAAGAATTTTCATAAAGAATTTTTTTAGAAACTTTAATAGCAAACTAAAATATCAAAATCTGTTTTTGGTTAAAACAGACATTTAAAATTACCTAAAAATTACCAAATTGAATATAATGATAAAACACAGTAATATTAAATAGCAGGAAAAAGAATCACTCAAAAATCTATTTTTATAGTAAAGTTATTCACAAACTAATGATTCACACCAATTTAAAAGAATTCAAATTTAAACTATTCAAATTTGGAAACTAATGGCACTAACAGAAAGTTTATAATTTTTGTGACCTAAAAGCAAAAAGAATCACTGAAAAACTGTAAGTAGAAACAAAAGAAAATAAATAAAGCAAAAAAGAAAACAAAAAAAGTAGAAAAAAATTAAAAAAATGCCGCCTAGTGGGCCACCACGGCCTGAATACGACTAGAAACCCAACCATCTAGTTGGGCCAGGATTCAGGCCCGCAGAAGGCCCACAAGGTCCACAGGCAGAGGTGTGTGCGATTAGGCCCGTAAGCCTGCTGTTGAGAGGAGCTCGAGAGGGCTGGCGCAGCAGCGCTTATAAACCACTCTCGAGCCCTCTCAGCTAGCGAGGTGGGACTAAACTTTTGGCCCCGGGCAGCACCACCCTTTAGTCCCGGTTGGTGGCACCAACCGGGACCAATGCCCACCTTTGGTCCCGGTTGGTGGAACCAAACGGGACCAATGCAACCCTTTAGTCCCGGTTGGTGCCACCAACCGGGACCAAAGGTCTCTGCTTCCCGCCCTTTGGGCTGACGAAAAGAGACCTTTGGTCCCGGTTGGTGGCACCAACCGGGACTAAAGGGTGGCGTTGGTCCCGGTTGGTGCCACCAACCGGGACCAATGCTGAGTGTATATAAGCAGGACTTGTGAAAATTTTCATTTTCATCTCGCAGTTCCCCCCGATGACGCCGACCTCCTCGACGCCGCCAGGCTGCCCCGACGCCGTCGCCGTCGCCCGTGCCCCTGCCCCGCCGCCGAGCCCACACCGACGCCGTCCGCCGCCCACGCCGTCGCCGTCCGCCGCCCCCGAGCGCGCCCGGCCGCGACCCTGCGCCCCGACACGCCCCCACCGTCGCCGTCGTCGCCGGCTCCCTCGTGCGCTGCCCCCATCGTCGCCCTCGCCAGCCGACGCCGTCGCCGGCTCCCTCGCGCGCCGCCCCCGCCGTCGCCCTCGCCAGCCGACGCCGTCTGCCGCCCCCGAGCGCTCCCGGCCACGCCCCTGCCCCGGCCCGCCCCCACCGTCGCCGTCGCCGACGCCCTCGCCGCCCCCGCCGTCGCCCTCGCCGGCCGCCCCCGCTGTGAGCCGCCGCCGCCCCGGCTCTGTTCATATCATTTTTTTGTTTATTTTTTATATGATGAATTTTTTGTTCATATATATATAATGTATATATGTATGTGGCTATATGTATGTATGGATGTTCATATATGTATTAATTTTTTTGTTCAGAGCATTTTTTTTGTTCATATATGTATTTTTTTTGTTCATCTGTGTATTAATTATTTTTATTCATAGCATTTTTTTGTTCATATATGTATTTTTTTCATAGCATTTTTTTCCATGTATATATGTATGTGGCTATGTATGTATAGATGGATAGCATTTTTTTCCATGTATGTATGTCGTTGTCGATATACCCCCTCCCCGATAACTTCGACATGAGGGTGGGTCGATATACCCCCTCCCCGATAACATTTTTTTCCTAAGTTACTAAGGTAAAATGTTCAAGCCTCTCTCGATAAACCGGGCGACCAACTCTCGAGGCCACCCAAACCCTAGAAAAAAAAGCGTTGTCGATATACCCCCTCCCCGATAACATTTTTTTTCTAAGTTACTAAGGTAAAATGTTCACCCCCCTCTCGATATACCGGGCGACCAACTCTCGAGGCCACCCAAACCCTAGAAAAAAGCGTTGTCGATCTCCTACCCCCTCCCGCCCCTACCCGACAATCTCTCGAGGCCACCCAAACCACTAGAAGAAAACTCCGGTAACTTCGACATGAGGGGAGACGTCGATCAACCCCCTCTCGCCCGAACAAGTCTATGTATCATTTTATATCGCGGTGGACATATATCAAAGTTTGATCATATGTCAAAGTTTGAATTTTGACATATGCAACATTTGATCATATATCAAAGTTTGATCATATGTCAAAGTTTGAATTTTGACATAGATTTATCAAGAATGCCCCCATTATGGATGTGCACAAGTTGATCCAATTTTTTTCTGATCTCATCTATATATATATTCTTCTATATGTCACGTTGTCTGTGAAAGTATTGAAGAAATCCATGGCTTCATCATTAGCCGGAAGTAACATGCGTATGATGCTACGAAGCTCTTCAAAGTTGTTTTGGAACGGAGTTCCGGATAGAATAATTCACTTTTTGGTACGAATTTCAGCAAAGGCTGAACTTCGTACCAAAAAGCTAATTAATTTTCCTATCCGGGACTCCGTTCCAAAACAATTTTGGAGAGCTTCGTACCATTATGCGCCTGTTACTTCCGGCTAATGATGAAGCCATGGTTTTCTTGAATCCTTTGACACTAGACAACGTGACATATAGAAGGGTAGATGAGATCAGGAAAAATATGGACCATTTTATGCACATTCAGAATGGCGCCATTTTGTTAATTAAATTCCTTAAAGGTTAAAATGAGTTAAAAGTTACTTACTCCCGGTCCGCTCGCCCGACCAACTCTCGAGGCCACCTGTACCCCCTCCCCGATAACTTCGACATGAGGGGGGACGTCGGACATGAGGGGTGAGCGTCGTTGTCGTCTACCCCCTCCCCGATAACTTCGACATGAGGAGGGACGTCGGACACGACATGAGGGGTGAGCGTCGTTGTCGTCTACCCCCTCCGGTAACATAGATTTATCAAGAATACCCCCATTATGGATGTGCACAAGTTGATCCAATTTTTTTCTGATCTCATCTATATATATATTCTTCTATATTTGCAGAAACTATGGATCAAAGAGACTTGGAACAAGAACAGTTGTTGGGGGAGATAATCCTCGCCGGAGGTGATGCTGTCTTGTCGTTTCTCAACGACACCGATGGAACAATGGAGGAGGAAGGACATGATCATGATGGCTCCGGTGACATGATCATGATGGCTCCGGAGGTGCTGACTAGCTAATTGATGCATTAATTGTTTTGGTATGTACATATATATATTAACTCTTCTTTCTTCTTTTATAGCCCTCCGGATCGAGCCAAACTTCGGTAACGAGACGAGGCCCAAAGAAGAGGTTGCGCAAGGATGAAAGGTTCACGATCACAGCACTCGCGGACGATGGCCTACCGATTGAACCCAAGCGGACCAAGGACGCATTTTCTGCTCAGTGCGGAGCTATTGTTAGGGACAACATCCCGATCAGCATCAAGCAATGGAATAAGCCTAAGGACGACGCCCCTGAAGGTGATTATGTCACCGATAGACAGAAAGATGATCTTTGGACCTTGCTGAAGGCAAATTTCACCCTACCGCCAGAGGAGGATCCGAATAAGCCCGTTATAGAGCCACTGGTCAAGGCGTGTGCTCTTAAGAACATGGCAGATCTATTCAGGAGGTGGAAGAAGGAGTTGAAATCAAAGTTTGTCGACAAAGGTGAGACTCCAGAATTCATCGGCCGATTTGAGAAGATAAGAGATCACTGGCCCGCATTTGTGGCCTACAAGACATCAGACAAGAGTAAGAAAATGTCAGAGACAAACAAGAACAACGCTGCAAAGAAGCAGTATCACCATCACACGGGGTCAGGTGGCTACCTCAAAGCCCGGCCGTTGTGGGACAAAGCTGAGAATGACCTGATTGCTAAAGGGGTCGAACCAGAGACATTGAACTGGCCAGACCGTTCAAGGACTTGGTTCTTCGGGGTTGGGGGAACTTTGGACCCTAAAACAGGGATGTGCCGTTGGACGGACGAGCAAGTTGCAATACCCGTCACGAAGCTTCAGAAGTATATCACCGCAGCGCAGGAAGGGACGTTCATTCCCGATAGAGAGAAGGACGAGCTGACTGAGGCCCTAGGGAATGCTGAGCACCCTGGACGAACACGAGGCACACCAGGCTCCGTTCCGTGGAAGTTTGGGTTTCCCGACGCAGGCGGTTACAGAAGCCGGGAGAGAAAGAGGAAAGCGGAGCTGAGCGACATGCAGAAGATGAGTGCAAGACTACAAAAGCTAGAGGAAGCTGAGAGCCAGCGAGCTGCCGGCCAACTATCTCAGCGGCACGAAGCTACCCCAGAAGCTACCCCGCCATCTCAGCGGAGAAGCAGCGTGGCTTCCACGGAGCCCGTTCAGACTGACTTCACGGAGCCTATCTACCCCGTGGATACTATCACGGAGGCTCAAAATTGCGAGCTTATGACGAAATGCCATAACCTCACTTTCAAGGCGGCTCTCGGCTCTGTTGCACCTCCTCAACCCAACGGAACTTTTCACTGCCTTACGATTCCACATGGCTATGCTGTTGTGATGGTGGATGAAGTAATGGAGGGATTTGAGGAGCTCGAGCTTTACCACTCTACAGGTGAAGGGGAGAATCAGCTGGTTCGTGCTCTGAGGAGTACATGTCTATGTCAGAAAGAGTACATCAAGCTTCCAAACTGGACGCCTCCGCCTCCTCCTCCTCCTCCGGCGAGTCAGGGCACTCCGCCTCCTCCTCCTCCTCCTCCTCCTCCTCCTCCGGCGAGTGATCAGGGCACTCCGCCTCCTTCTCCGGCTCCTCCGACGCGTGAGGGCACTCCGCCTCCTCCTTCGCCTACTCCGGCGCGTCGGAGCACTCCGCCTCCTTCTCCGCCTCCTCAGCAACGACGGAAGAGAGACGCCGCCGCTCCGGCGGCTAGTAGTACAAGCAGAGGCGGGAGGCAATTCAGATACGGTCCATGTCTCAAGCCTGTGGAAAAGTTACCATATGAGAGGACCGAGCAGGAAAACGAGGACATATGTCGTGCCGAAGTGAGGGACCATTTTACAAACAAAACTCCACCTCCGAAGGAGAAGCTAGATCTGGTGAAAGTGAAGCGCACTATCGATGCCCTGAAGCGACCACCACCGCCTCCGCCGGATTCCAACTATGACCGCATAATTACTAAGACACATGCTGAAGCGCAGCAGTCGGGAAGTACTTCCAGTGCTGCAAGAGCGAAAAAACGAAGAAGTGGGAAAACAATTCCCCAGCTCGGCGAACAGGAGAAGCAATCGTGCCCCCCGCTCAAGGTGTCTAGCGATATCGCTAATCATCCGGTGCTACTGCCCGGTACCACTTTTGATGATTACCTGCCCGATGATGTACAGTTTGAAACGGCTGAGGTAGTAGACGTCTTTAGATACGAGCACGGGAAGCCTCTCGTCAAACCTGATCATCCTCATCTAACAACGATGATGCAAAAATTGCATGACTGGTACATGGAAACCTGCAGGAAGTCTGGGAAAGACAGTTTGTTAGTCGGAATTAAAAAAGAGCATGACTTCCCTGGAGTCGACCTGCTGCCTGTTGAATTTGTGGAGTTATTTCAATTATACAATCAAAAGGCCCTCGACAAACAACTCATGACTTGCTACTGTCTGTAAGTATTACTTCTATAATTAAGTCTCTAGCTCAGCTCGTTCATTGCATGTATATATAATTATCCTCACTATATTATGCAGATTGAAGATGGTCGAATGCCAAAAAATAGGAATCTTCGACGTTGGGTTCATTAGCCCAAATACCGTAAATGAATGGTCGGTACGAAAGGCGGCTGAAGATACCGAGAACAACTTACTACAAACGTTCCTTAAACATCAAAACAAAAGGGAAATACTCTTTCCTTACAACTTCAAGTGAGTGTTACTGTCTTCTGCATATTCGGTTCCGCTTACTCGTGGTTAAGTAATGTAATTGATGAGTTATGCGTGCGCAGCTTCCACTATATTCTGCTATCCATTAACCTTGACGGGGCATTAGTAACTGTCTTAGACTCGCTCCGTAAAGATCCCAAGTATTATGCGGACATGACTGCAATGCTCCAGAAGTAAGTTCAATCAATACCGGGACCATATCGGCAACTTTCGTTCATTTCCTGATATCAAGTAATCATTTTCTTTGCTTGCCAGGGTTTGGAAAACGTTCACCGCTAAGGTTCCGGGTCTGAAGAAGGAGCTGCGATTTACACACCCCAAAGTAAGTAGTACTAGCTAGTTTCGCGCATCTCTCATTGATTCTAGTTTCATCAATACCATTATCATGCTTGCTTATCAGTTTGATTGAACTCTATTCTCGTAAAGTGCTTGTTGCAGGCACCCAACACTCATTTATGTGGATACTACGTATGCGAGTTCATTCGCTACTATACCTCTGAACGGGCCTCCTCTGAGAAACAATTTGAAGTACGTAAACAATATTCACAATTTTATTTTATATATTACCATCAATTGTGTTGAGTTTCATTCATATATATGTATTGACCCCTTCTTTAAATTAGATCTGGCAGATGCGGGATGAACTCCTACCACATGATCGCATACGAGCAATTCAAGAGGAATTGGCGGGATTCTTTCTTGACCACGTCATACCTGAACAAGGAGAATACCATGTGAAATTGAAATTGTTGTAAGGGATGTTATATATTGTACATATGTAGTAGCGTCGGATAGATATACGAAAACTTGTTGTTCGACCAATCTCTCGGAGAAAGAGAGGTCGATCACTTCTCTCTGTATATGTTCATGACGATCTTATGTACTTAATGGTTCCTTCATTTGCTTACTAGCTAGCGTGTCGAGTTCTCTCTATAGTAGCTAGCGTCGACCAAGCACGGAGAAAAAGAGGACACTTCTCTCTATTAGCTAGCTAACACAATATGAAACCCCTAAATTAACCCTACAAAACCACCTAACCCCCCTCCCTTTCAAAAAAAAAACAAAACCCCAGCTCCTGACAGATGCCTTTTGGTCCCGGTTGGTGTTACCAACCGGGACTAAAGGTCCTGCCTTTTGGTCCCGGTTGGTGTTACCAACCGGGACTAAAGGTCCTGCCTTTTGGTCCCGGTTGGTGTTACCAACCGGGACTAAAGGTTTTGGGCTTTAGTCCCGACCCTTTAGTCCCGGTTCCAGAACCGGGACAAATGGGCCTTACGAACCGGGACAAATGGGCCCTTTTGTACTAGTGTAGTGCCCGCTTCGCCGGCCCCGCAGACGCGCACGCTGGAATCGAAGGCATGCGCCGCCCGTCGCGAGAGGCAGTAGGCAAGGGAGGGGGACGCGGCGAGCAATCCGTTCGGTGCCGCCGCGGGTTGCCGGCGGTGCCCAACGAGGAGGAGCGGCTCCTCGCTTGTGTCTACCGTCGTTCGCTTACAACGACGGAGACGGACGCGTGCAGGCTCCGGAGGAAGAACGCCAAGGCGCTCCGGCTAGCCATTGAGCAGTTGAAGCGTGAGACGGTGGAGGCAGTGGTGAGGGTGGCCAAGCTCAAGCGGCAGCATGACCGGGTCGTTCGGCGGATGAAGGGCCTCATTGTCATCTTCAATTCCTCCTCCGACTCCGACGATCCACCACCTGCCGTGGACGCCTACAGCTGCGTCGGCGACCGGAAGGGCAAAGGGCCGGCGAGGAAATGGTGAAGACGCTCCTCCCCCATTTAAAATTATCGTTTTTTAGTTGTTCTAGTTTAAAACATATCCGACGATGAAATGTGGTGATCTTTTGGATGATGTAAAGTGGATTATGTGCATTTCGGTATCCGTTTGTTGCCGATTTCTATGTCCATTATTTGATCTACTTAGACTATTTTCATGTTGCATGTGTAGTATAAATTTAAGGTGTTGAATATGACATCACCGTGCGAACGAGAATTTGAGGCCTGACCAGTCGTTGTCCACAGACGCGTCTCGTCCGCGTACGTATAGCGCGCCGGATTTCATAATCGTGACTGTAGACGCTCTTGCAAACAAAGCGTACCCACCCACGTGAGCTGATTCTATATCTAGTGGCCAGGAACGCTTCTGGCCAAGCGGAACCATCCGTACGATGCCAACGGCTACTGGAAGCAGCTACTCCCTTCATTCCATAATGTAGTGTCTATAGATTTTTTTTAAAGTCAAACTTTACCAACTTTGACAAGTGTATAGAGAAAACTGTCTACATCTATAATACCAAACATGTACATTCTGAAAATATAAGTCATGATGTATCCAATGATGTGTATTTGGTATTCTAGATGTGCCCATTTTTCTCTATGAATATGGTCAAAGCTTGTAATGTTTGACTTTTAAAAAAATCTATAGGCATTACGTTATGGAACGGAGGGAGTAGTACCGTGTAAAGCCCATGCGGCACGTGTCATCCCACCCGTAAGCGGCGCATCACGCGTGTCCCCTCCCTCGCGTCCTCTAGCAGCACAACTACCTATATACCTATATATATATTATCCACTCGATCAGCTACCTCATCCAGAAATCATCGCCTTCCATTCGATTTTTCCTCCTCGGTACGCATCTAATAATCATCAGTGGACCAAAGCCAATCCAGTGAGTTACAAAGCTCCAGCTCCAGCTCGATCTCGACCAAGAAGAAGCAGCTAGCAGTAGCAGTAGCAGAATCGCAATGGCGGGCGTTGGTCGTAACATGGTGGACACTCAATACCTGCATAATGGCAAACAGAAATAGGTGTTTAGCTACTCATCTTCTGGATGCTGAGTTGGGTTTGGGGGTGGGAGGTCTTACTGGGCAGAGATCACTCATTATTTCATCATATGATACCCTGAATTTTTTGAAGATGACCTGCATCACCGCACAAGATGGTCAGACCTACCTAATAGGGCCACAATTTTCATAAAGGTTTAGGCAATTTTGCCTATGAAGGCTACCATAGTAAACATCACAGCAGCAGTCTTTGACAGCAAACATATGCACAGCTAAACTTTTCCCCAGTATGTGATTCAAAATTGATTGATATGCTCCACAAATTTTTATAGTTAGAGCACTAACGAATGTTGTTAAGCTAATGGAAAGAATCCATGCCAAAATACAAAATACATGCTGAAGTTTTCTAGTTACATACCAGGAAACCAACAGCCTGGCTTATGTGCTTAAGTTCATCCCATGCAGCTCCTGCGTACTGTTGGTATTTCACGGTTAGGCAGAAGGTAAATAAAGTGAAGATATTAGTACTGGTGTTACACTATAATTACAATTGAGTGCCTTTATTACGCAAAACAGTACATCTATGTAGTTTGGTCCATACACTAATTCTGACATAATATAAAGTTCTCCCATAAAGTTATTAGACTACAATGTTGGCTGCAAGCATTTAACAATCATAATATAAAGTACGCATCTTTAGAAAGAATAGCAAAATCGCATATATGTTCACCTCTGGCTTGGCTTGTGTGCACCATGCCTCCAGTTCTTCCAGCCCTTGTTTCACATATTCTCCATTGCTGAAAGAACAGCACTCTCGCCGTACAAGAAGACTGGGACATAGTAACATCAGAAGAGGGAGAATTAGGAACTGGGGAAGTTGAAGGCAGGCAAGGCAAGTCCAGACACAAAAGAAGTTACCTATTGAAGAGTTGAGCATTGATGAATGCAAAAATCTGTGTAAAGATCTTCCAAGCAAAAATTGTTGGGACCTGAAATTTCAGAATTATGGCCAGAAGTCAGAACACCATGCAGCCAAATGCAATGCAGATTTGAAGGTTTAAACTTACACAATTTTCTTGCAAGATTTTCAGGAGATCATTCAAATGGCCGACTATCGCTTTCCAATAGCTATCTTGATCTGTTATCAAACCAGCCTTTGCAGTTCTTGGCGCCTTTGAGTATCAATGTGTATACAGGAATGAGCATTAGACCAGCAGCAGAAAATTATTGCCAAATTCGAGGGCAGTTACAGAATTAGCGTGAAGTGTTAACATAAATTATATAGCCTAGTCATCAGCCAATAGAAATTCCTCATAGTACAAAGGTACTAGTGATATAAAGAACAGTCTAATTTTTTCTAACCAAGTTTGCAAAAGGGTTCCAGTGTTATGCCAAGTTACCAACTGAGAGGAACTAGCCAAAAAATATGAAAGTGTGGGTCAAAGTTAACTTAGTATCCCTGGATTTCTACTTACGACGGTAGCTTGTGCATCAAGGTTGCTGAGGTGTCTCATGCTTATTTCTAAAATTATATTAATCCAGCAAGAATCTTCTAAAGTATGAAATAATAATTAACCTGACGACTCGTGATAGATGGGGTAACCTGAATAACATGTGAGAGTACTGAAGATACTTCTCTCTTCACATTGTCACGGATCATTCCATATAAACCTTCCACAAAGGCTGTAAGCTGTTGCTTAAAAAGGAATGCAGGATACTTGCCCTCAACTTGGCGCACAAGATCCATATCAACAGTAATGCTTGAAGCCCGAAATACCTGTGGATCATATAACACCAAGAGATTAAGAAATGAGTCAAGATAACCTCGTCTAGCCTATCATACAATTTTGACAAAATACAACTGCTAGAACTCAGAGAACCCTTGTTAATCATTTTGTTAAAAAAAAGTGACAACCACTTTGTTAAAAAAAAGGATGATTATTCGTTCTCTTTCTTTTTTTTGTTTCTCGTTCCCTCTTTTGGCTTTTCTGGTTCTCCTTATGCGTGTTCAAGAAAAGAAAAGGATATATATATAACATACCATCCTCCCAAGGAAAGACGTCTGAGTCGTTGTTCTTTTCAGTGGTGTTGTTACACCTGAGCCAGCAGGTTTCAGACTCTTTTGTAGTATACTCAATAATGATGATGCATTTGATAGCCAGTATGCAAGATCGGCGTTGCTGTCTTGTTTCTGTGATACAAATTGTGCAAATTTGAAAAGGGCAACAACATAAATTGAATACGCCTGACAGAATCACGCTATGATGGACATAACTAAGTAAATCATAGAATGAAAACAAGAACAAGAATTGTTTAAGGCTTGAACACTAGCAATACCTGCATGGCTGAACTAAATATCTGAATAAGCCGATCAAAAATATTAGTTTTTTCCGCCTCGAAAGTTCTCCAATGAAGAAGACATTTGTATATGGTTATTGCAGCAACTGGTTTTCCATCGCTAAATCCAATGTTTTCATTAACACAGTTTATCAGTGCTTCAACACTCTCCTGCAAGGAAAAGGTGAATTAATTTGCCTTTTCCATTAAATTTGTGGTGTGGTTTCACCATATGTTTGACGGTTTTGTAATCATAGGCACGATGTTTGTATAACCACACATTTGACAAACTTGAGAGTTGTCTTTGTGATCGTTTTTGTGAAAATGATTTATTCCCTATCAAGAGATAATTCTGCCTTTGGTTGTCTTTTAGCCTCCACTTTACTTTGAATTCCTCATGGTTCTATTTTGTGACCACTAAGTTGCACAAAATACTAAGTACCAGCAAGGGTTTCAAATAATGGAATAGCACCCGTTGGGTGAATATGATGATTTTAAGAAATTCCATGTTTCTTCATCATAAAAATGGTAGTACCATCATAAGAGGATGTAAAGTGTATTCAGTGCTTTTCAACTGTATCTGCATATGAAAATATTTGATCACGAGATCTTAACTTGAAGTTGATTAAGTGACAAAATTGTGAGTTGTGATAGACTTGAAGTCTTGAAAAATGAATGTTTCGCGATGTGCTCATGGCAGCATGTTTCTCTTAAGGGAAATATTCAAGGTGAATAAATATTCATTGATTATGTTTGCCCCATAATGAGGGAGAGTGTTGGGAGTCCTGAGTTGTAATGTGCAAGTTGTAGAGGGGTTAAAATGTAAGAGAGACTTGAATATATCTATACCTACTAATAAAGTAAATAGATAATGATATTTTGCAGAACCCCCCCCCCCCCCCCCCCCCGACTTTGGTAGGTAACTAAGTACGAAAAATATAATTGACCGATTGCCGCAATTACGCACGATTTTTTCTTCTACACCCACAATTCGCTGATGTTGGTAGATCTTAATTGTTACAATGAAATTCAAAATTTCATCACAATGCCTATAAAAATGAGGTTTTCTAGCGTATATATTCATTCTTATTAGAAAAGGAAAGCTTTATTACCTCACCATCTGCGTTGAAAATCTAGGATACGCACTAGCATCGGTATCAAGACAACTGTTTCATACTACATCATGACACAATATATTTATAGTCATGAAGACCATACGGGCTAGATAAATGAGTAATACAATGAGACATGACTTTACTTTTTCTAATTCCTCTTTTTCCGGCTTGGACTGCCTGCATACTTTTAGCCCATAAGAATTATGTTATGCCAGAGAGAAAATAATTATTCTCCTTGATTTCTAAGGGGCATAAATATTTAATATGCAATCGTCATAATTCACATGTCATTTTCTTGTTAAGATTACATAATAATACGTAGAGCTATATCTTATGTATTTTTCTTTCCTTGGCATTCCCGTGTCTTGTGTGTTGTGATATTTTAGTACGATGGTCAGTGATTTTTTTTCCTCCCGTTAAAACGCGTGGCACAATTTGCTAGTCTAGACTAAAGGAACGAAGGAGAGCGAGCCTTCCAGAAAAAACTTCTTCTTCTCTCTCACCTGTGACTTTGCTTTCCATTGTGAGATCCACCCAAAATTCGACTACATTTATGACATTTCCTGGAACACCAAAGGAATTGCTCACAACCCCCCGCGTAGCAATGGATTAGCAAAGCGCGGACGCCGGAGCTGGCCCCTCCCGGCCGGCACGCAGCTCCGCAAGGGCTACTCAGTCCGCGCCCCCCCCCCCCCCCCATCATCCACCTCCCCCGCCGTCCGCTGCTCCGCAACGGTAGCGGTGGGTGCTAGCACTAGTACAAAACAGGGCATCGGTCCACCCCTGAGAAGCCCATTAGTCCCGGTTCAGTCACGAACCGGGACCAATGGGATCAACGGTCCCGGTTCGTGAGGCCAGGGGGCCGGCCGGGCCTCGTGGGGCATTGGTCCCGGTTCGTCTGGACCCTTTAGTCCCGGTTCCAGACACGAACCGGGACCAATGTGTGGCTGGAACCGGGACTAAAGGTGACCCCTTTTGTCCCGGTTCCAGCCACGAACCGGGACCAATGCGCCTCGCTCCTGGCCCGCAACCATTGGTCCCGGTTTGTGGCTGGAACCGGGACCAATGGTTGGCCTATATATATATAGCCCCCGCCCGCGAGCAGAGCAATGCATTGCTCTGTTTTTTTGCCCGGCCGTGGGAGAGCTTTTGTGGTGCTCTAGCTCACCTTCTATGCACATGAGGTGTTCGATGAAATGCCCGAGCCACACTTAAGCTTTCTCCTCTCGAAGCTCCTTGTCCAAGCTCCATTTTCCTCAAGATTTGTCTAGGTTTGGCGGTCCGTCCTGTCCCGTCCCCGTCCTCACCGCCGTCGATCGCCCGCGCCCATCTCGGCGCCGGCAACACCGTGGTTAGCCTCTTCTTCTTATCATCTTTCTAAAAGAAAAATGTTCTTATTTGTGTGTTTTAATTAGATGCTCTAGAGAGTTATATGTTGTTCAATAATAAGAACTATATAACGCACGCAGATGAACCGGCAATGGATGTACGGTGACCGACGCACCTCCGAGTATATTAAGGGCCTGCATAATTTTCTCGAAGCGGCTGAGGCAAACAAGCAGAATGGTTTTATCCATTGTCCATGTACTGTCTGTGAGAATACGAAGGCTTTCTCCAACTCTAAAACCCTTCACTTCCACCTGCTTGAGAAGGGTATTATGCCACACTATAATGTTTGGACCAAGCACGGAGAAAGAGGGGTTATGATGGAAGACAACGAAGAAGAAGAGGATGATGACAACTACCCGCCCCCTGAATACGGTGATGCTGCAATGGGGGAAGCTGAAGATCAAGAGGAACCAGACGATGTGCCCGATGATGATCTTCGCCGGGTCATTGTTGATGCACAGAGAGAATGCGAAAGTGAAAGGGAGAAGTTGAAGTTCGATCGCATGTTAGAGGATCACAAAAAAGGGTTGTACCCAAATTGCGAAGATGACAACAGAAAGCTCGGTACCACACTGGAATTGCTGCAATGGAAGGCAGACAATGGTGTATCTGACAAGGGATTTAGTTCGCTGCTGAAAATAATGAAGAAGAAGCTTCCAAAGGATAACGAATTGCCCGGCAGTACGTACGAAGCAAAGAAGGTTCTAGGCCCTCTAGGATTGGAGGTGCAGAAGATACATGCATGCCCTAATGACTGCATCCTCTACCGCGGTGAGTACGAGGATTTGAACGCATGCCCGGTATGCGGTGCATTGCGGTATAAGATCAGACGAGATGACCCTGGTGATGTTGAGGGCGAGCGCCCCAGGAAGAGGGTTCCTGCCAAGGTGATGTGGTATGCTCCTATAATACCACGGCTAAAACGTCTGTTCAGAAACAAAGAGCATGCCAAGTTGATGCGATGGCACAAATAAGACCGTAAGAAAGACGGGAAGTTGAGAGCACCCGCTGACGGGTCGCAGTGGAGAAAAATCGAGAGAAGGTGGGGGGACTTTGCAGGTGACGCAAGGAACGTATGGTTTGGTTTAAGTGCAGATGGCATTAATCCTTTTGGGGAGCAGAGCAGCAATCATAGCACCTGGCCCGTGACTCTATGTATCTATAACCTTCCTCCTTGGTTGTGCATGAAGCGGAAGTTCATTATGATGCCAGTGCTCATCCAAGGCCCTAAGCAACCCGGCAATGACATTGATGTGTACCTAAGTCCATTAGTTGAAGAACTTTTACAGCTGTGGAATGGAGAAGGTGTACGTGTGTGGGATGAGCACAAACAGGAGGAATTTAACCTACATGCGTTGCTGTTTGTAACCATCAACGATTGGCCTGCTCTCAGTAACCTTTCAGGATAGACAAACAAGGGATACCACGCATGCACACACTGTTTAGATGACACCGACAGTATATATTTGGACAAATGCAGGAAGAATGTGTACCTGGGGCATCGTCGATTTCTTCCGACCAACCAACAATGTCGAAAGAAAGGAAAGCATTTCAAAGGTGAGGCAGATCACCGGAAGAAGCCCGCCCTCCATACTGGTGATCACATACTTGATATGGTCAATGATTTACAAGTAATCTTTGGAAAGGGTCCTGGCGGACTATCTGTTCTGACTGACGATGCGGGACGCGCACCCATGTGGAAGAAGAAATCTATATTTTGGGACCTACCCTATTGGAAAGACCTAGAGGTCCGCTCTGCAATCGACGTGATGCACGTGACGAAGAATCTTTGCGTGAACCTGCTAGGCTTCTTGGAAGTGTATGGGAAGACAAAAGATACACCGGAGGCACGGGAGGAACAGCAACGTGTGCATGAAAAAGACGGCATGCATCCAAAGCAGTATGAAGGTCCTGCCAGCTACGCTCTTACCAAAGAAGAGAAGGAAATCTTCTTTGAATGCCTGCTCAGTATGAAGGTCCCGTCTGGCTTCTCGTCGAATATAAAGGGAATAATAAATATGGCAGAGAAAAAGTTCCAGAACCTAAAGACTCATGACTGCCACGTGATTATGACGCAACTGCTTCCGGTTGCATTGAGGGGGCTTCTACCGGAAAACGTTCGATTAGCCATTGTGAGGCTATGTGCATTCCTCAATGCAATCTCTCAGAAGGTGATCGATCCAGAAATCCTGTCAAGGTTAAGGAGTGATTTGGTGCAATGTCTTGTTAGTTTCGAGCTGGTGTTCCCACCATCTTTCTTCAATATCATGACGCACGTCCTAGTTCATCTAGTCGACGAGATTGTCGTTCTGGGCCCTGTATTTCTACACAATATGTTCCCCTTTGAGAGGTTCATGGGAGTCTTAAAGAAATATGTTCGTAACCGCGCTAGGCCAGAAGCAAGCATCTCCATGGGCCATCAAACAGAGGATGTCATTGGGTTTTGTGTTGACTTCATTCCTGACCTTAAGAAGATTGGTCTCCCTCAATCGCGGTATGAGGGGAGACTGACTGGAAAAGGCACGCTAGGAGCGGACTCAATAATATGTAGGGACGGGCATTCTTGGTCTGAAGCACACTACACAGTTCTACAGAATTCTACCTTGGTGACCCCGTATGTCGATGAACACAAGAATATTCTGCGCTCCAAACACCCGGAGCAGTGTGACGACTGGATTACATATGAACACATCAGGACTTTCGGCAGTTGGTTGCAAACACGTCTCATGGGTGACAACACTGTTTCTGATGAGCTGTACTCGTTGGCCAGGGGACCATCTTCGACTGTATTGACTTACAAAGGGTACGAGATAAATGGGAATACATTTTACACGATCGCCCAAGATCAAAAGAGTACCAACCAAAACAGCGGTGTCCGCTTTGATGCAGCAACAAAGAGGGGAAAGGACACATATTATGGTTACATAGTGGACATATGCGAACTTGACTATGGACATGATTTCAAGGTCCCTTTGTTTCAGTGCAAATGGGTCAATCTGTCAGGAGGCGGGGTACAGGTAGACCCACAGTACGGAATGACAACAGTGGATCTCAACAATCTTGGGTACACAGACGAACCATTCGTCCTAGCCAATGATGTGGCGCAGGTTTTCTATGTGAAGGACATGTCTACCAAACCGAGAAAAAGAAAAGATAAGGAAGCGAATACATCATACGATGAGCCAAAGCGCCACATAGTTCTTTCAGGAAAAAGAGACATCGTGGGATTGGAGGGCAAGACAGACATGTCTGAAGATTATGAAAAGTTTCATGAAATTCCTCCCTTCAAAGTCAAGGCTGACCCAAGCACCCTGTTAAACGATGAAGATTATCCATGGTTACGGCGCAATAAGCAAAGGACACAAGCGAAGAAAAAGTGAAGACTTTCTCTCCACAACTATATCATTGCAGTTACATGTGAAGAAATTAAATGCCTTTTGTAACAGATGAGTTTTCGTCCGAAACCCTGATACTTCAAAAGAGATTGTCCGTTTTGTACACGAAGTGCATCCAGTTTTTGCCGTAACCCTCTCAACTTTTTAGCACATGCTATGTGGGTGAAATGATGATACCATGCCAACTTTCAACCTGTTCAGAGTTCATTTGTAGTGCTTTTCAATTTCAGGGTCATTTAGCTTAAAAAAATCAGTAAATGCATGAAAAATAGGAAATGAAGTCAGAAAGGGTTGAAAATTGATGATGTGGCTTTGAATGGTGCATTTTGAACACACAAAAAGTCTGGAGTTCAAATAAGTTCAAAAAAATGAAATCCCTTTGTAACAGATGAGTTTTCGTCCGAAACCCTGATACTTCGAAAGAGATTGTCCATTTTGTACATGAAGTGCATCCAGTTTTTGCCGTAACCCTCTCAACTTTTTAGAACATGCTATGTGGGTGTAATGATGATACCATGCCAACTTTCAACCTTTTCAGAGTTCATTTGAAGTGCTTTTCAATTTCAGGGTCATTTAGCTCAAAGAATGAACTAATAGCAAAAAGAATGAACTAGAAAACCTTTATGAAACTCTAATAGCAAAAATAATGAACTAAAAATAATTAATTAAAAAATTCTGTTATGATCAACTAAAATAAAACTATAATATTCTTCAATAGCAAAAAGAATCAACTAAAAAGTTTTTATAAAACTCTAATAGCAAAAGGAATCAACTAAAAATATTTTATAAACCTCTAGTATTTATGAAACTAAAATTATATAAAATTTATGCAACTAAAGTTATCAAAGTATTTTTTGTTCAAAACATTAATAGCAAAAAGAATTTTCATAAAGAATTTTTTTAGAAACTTTAATAGCAAACTAAAATAACAAAATCTGTTTTTGGTTAAAACAGACATTTAAATTTACCTAAAAATTACCAAATTGAATATAATGATAAAACACAGTAATATTAAATAGCAGGAAAAAGAATCACTCAAAAATCTATTTTTATAGTAAAGTTATTCACAAACTAATGATTCACACCAATTTAAAAGAATTCAAATTTAAACTATTCAAATTTGGAAACTAATGGCACTAACAGAAAGTTTATAATGTTTGTGACCTAAAAGCAAAAAGAATCACTGAAAAACTGTAAGTAGAAACAAAAGAAAATAAATAAAGCAAAAAAGAAAACAAAAAAAGTAGAAAAAAATTAAAAAAATGCCGCCTAGTGGGCCACCACGGCCTGAATACGACTAGAAACCCAACCATCTAGTTGGGCCAGGATTCAGGCCCGCAGAAGGCCCACAAGGTCCACAGGCAGAGGTGTGTGCGATTAGGCCCGTAAGCCTGCTGTTGAGAGGAGCTCGAGAGGGCTGGCGCAGCAGCGCTTATAAACCACTCTCGAGCCCTCTCAGCTAGCGAGGTGGGACTAAACTTTTGGCCCCGGGCAGCACCACCCTTTAGTCCCGGTTGGTGGCACCAACCGGGACCAATGCCCACCTTTGGTCCCGGTTGGTGGCACCAACCGGGACAAATGCAATCCTTTAGTCCCGGTTGGTGCCACCAACCGGGACCAAAGGTCTCTGCTTCCCGCCCTTTGGGCTGACGAAAAGAGACCTTTGGTCCCGGTTGGTGGCACCAACCGGGACTAAAGGGTGGCATTGGTCCCGGTTGGTGCCACCAACCGGGACCAATGCTGAGTGTATATAAGCAGGACTTGTGAAAATTTTCATTTTCATCTCGCAGTTCCCCCCGACGACGCCGACCTCCTCGACGCCGCCAGGCTGCCCCGACGCCGTCGCCGTCGCCCGTGCCCCTACCCCGCCCCCGAGCCCACACCGACGCCGTCCGCCGCCCACGCCGTCGCCGTCCACCGCCCCCGAGCGCGCCCGGCCGCGACCCTGCGCCCCGACCCGCCCCCACCGTCGCCGTCGTCGCCGGCTCCCTCGTGCGCTGCCCCCGCCGTCGCCCTCGCCAGCCGACGCCGTCGCCGGCTCCCTCGCGCGCCGCCCCCGCCGTCGCCCTCGCCAGCCGACGCCGTCCGCCGCCCCCGAGCGCGCCCGGCCACGCCCCTGCCCCGGCCCGCCCCCACCGTCGCCGTCGCCGACGCCCTCGCCGCCCCCGCCGTCGCCCTCGCCGGCCGCCCCCGCTGTGAGCCGCCGCCGCCCCGGCTCTGTTCATATCATTTTTTTGTTTTTTTTTATATGATGAATTTTTTGTTCATATATATATAATGTATATATGTATGTGGCTATATGTATGTATGGATGTTCATATATGTATTAATTTTTTTGTTCAGAGCATTTTTTTGTTCATATATGTATTTTTTTTGTTCATCTGTGTATTAATTATTTTTATTCATAGCATTTTTTTGTTCATATATGTATTTTTTTCATAGCATTTTTTTCCATGTATATATGTATGTGGCTATGTATGTATAGATGGATAGCATTTTTTTCCATGTATGTATGTCGTTGTCGATATACCCCCTCCCCGATAACTTCGACATGAGGGTGGGTCGATATACCCCCTCCCCGATAACATTTTTTTCCTAAGTTACTAAGGTAAAATGTTCAAGCCCCTCTCGATATACCGGGCGACCAACTCTCGAGGCCACCCAAACCCTAGAAAAAAAAGCGTTGTCGATATACCCCCTCCCCGATAACATTTTTTTTCTAAGTTACTAAGGTAAAATGTTCACCCCCCTCTCGATATACCGGGCGACCAACTCTCGAGGCCACCCAAACCCTAGAAAAAAGCGTTGTCGATCTCCTACCCCCTCCCGCCCCTACCCGACAATCTCTCGAGGCCACCCAAACCACTAGAAGAAAACTCCGGTAACTTCGACATGAGGGGAGACGTCGATCAACCCCCTCTCGCCCGAACAAGTCTATGTATCATTTTATATCGCGGTGGACATATATCAAAGTTTGATCATATGTCAAAGTTTGAATTTTGACATATGCAACATTTGATCATATATCAAAGTTTGATCATATGTCAAAGTTTGAATTTTGACATAGATTTATCAAGAATGCCCCCATTATGGATGTGCACAAGTTGATCCAATTTTTTTCTGATCTCATCTATATATATATTCTTCTATATGTCACGTTGTCTGTGAAAGTATTGAAGAAATCCATGGCTTCATCATTAGCCGGAAGTAACATGCGTATGATGCTACGAAGCTCTTCAAAGTTGTTTTGGAACGGAGTTCCGGATAGAATAATTCACTTTTTGGTACGAATTTCAGCAAAGGCTGAACTTCGTACCAAAAAGCTAATTAATTTTCCTATCCGGGACTCCGTTCCAAAACAATTTTGGAGAGCTTCGTACCATTATGCGCCTGTTACTTCCGGCTAATGATGAAGCCATGGTTTTCTTGAATCCTTTGACACTAGACAACGTGACATATAGAAGGGTAGATGAGATCAGGAAAAATATGGACCATTTTATGCACATTCAGAATGGCGCCATTTTGTTAATTAAATTCCTTAAAGGTTAAAATGAGTTAAAAGTTACTTACTCCCGGTCCGCTCGCCCGACCAACTCTCGAGGCCACCTGTACCCCCTCCCCGATAACTTCGACATGAGGGGGGACGTCGGACATGAGGGGTGAGCGTCGTTGTCGTCTACCCCCTCCCCGATAACTTCGACATGAGGAGGGACGTCGGACACGACATGAGGGGTGAGCGTCGTTGTCGTCTACCCCCTCCGGTAACATAGATTTATCAAGAATACCCCCATTATGGATGTGCACAAGTTGATCCAATTTTTTTCTGATCTCATCTATATATATATTCTTCTATATTTGCAGAAACTATGGATCAAAGAGACTTGGAACAAGAACAGTTGTTGGGGGAGATAATCCTCGCCGGAGGTGATGCTGTCTTGTCGTTTCTCAACGACACCGATGGAACAATGGAGGAGGAAGGACATGATCATGATGGCTCCGGTGACATGATCATGATGGCTCCGGAGGTGCTGACTAGCTAATTGATGCATTAATTGTTTTGGTATGTACATATATATATTAACTCTTCTTTCTTCTTTTATAGCCCTCCGGATCGAGCCAAACTTCGGTAACGAGACGAGGCCCAAAGAAGAGGTTGCGCAAGGATGAAAGGTTCACGATCACAGCACTCGCGGACGATGGCCTACCGATTGAACCCAAGCGGACCAAGGACGCATTTTCTGCTCAGTGCGGAGCTATTGTTAGGGACAACATCCCGATCAGCATCAAGCAATGGAATAAGCCTAAGGACGACGCCCCTGAAGGTGATTATGTCACCGATAGACAGAAAGATGATCTTTGGACCTTGCTGAAGGCAAATTTCACCCTACCGCCAGAGGAGGATCCGAATAAGCCCGTTATAGAGCCACTGGTCAAGGCGTGTGCTCTTAAGAACATGGCAGATCTATTCAGGAGGTGGAAGAAGGAGTTGAAATCAAAGTTTGTCGACAAAGGTGAGACTCCAGAATTCATCGGCCGATTTGAGAAGATAAGAGATCACTGGCCCGCATTTGTGGCCTACAAGACATCAGACAAGAGTAAGAAAATGTCAGAGACAAACAAGAACAACGCTGCAAAGAAGCAGTATCACCATCACACGGGGTCAGGTGGCTACCTCAAAGCCCGGCCGTTGTGGGACAAAGCTGAGAATGACCTGATTGCTAAAGGGGTCGAACCAGAGACATTGAACTGGCCAGACCGTTCAAGGACTTGGTTCTTCGGGGTTGGGGGAACTTTGGACCCTAAAACAGGGATGTGCCGTTGGACGGACGAGCAAGTTGCAATACCCGTCACGAAGCTTCAGAAGTATATCACCGCAGCGCAGGAAGGGACGTTCATTCCCGATAGAGAGAAGGACAAGCTGACTGAGGCCCTAGGGAATGCTGAGCACCCTGGACGAACACGAGGCACACCAGGCTCCGTTCCGTGGAAGTTTGGGTTTCCCGACGCAGGCGGTTACAGAAGCCGGGAGAGAAAGAGGAAAGCGGAGCTGAGCGACATGCAGAAGATGAGTGCAAGACTACAAAAGCTAGAGGAAGCTGAGAGCCAGCGAGCTGCCGGCCAACTATCTCAGCGGCACGAAGCTACCCCAGAAGCTACCCCGCCATCTCAGCGGAGAAGCAGCGTGGCTTCCACGGAGCCCGTTCAGACTGACTTCACGGAGCCTATCTACCCCGTGGATACTATCACGGAGGCTCAAAATTGCGAGCTTATGACGAAATGCCATAACCTCACTTTCAAGGCGGCTCTCGGCTCTGTTGCACCTCCTCAACCCAACGGAACTTTTCACTGCCTTACGATTCCACATGGCTATGCTGTTGTGATGGTGGATGAAGTAATGGAGGGATTTGAGGAGCTCGAGCTTTACCACTCTACAGGTGAAGGGGAGAATCAGCTGGTTCGTGCTCTGAGGAGTACATGTCTATGTCAGAAGGAGTACATCAAGCTTCCAAACTGGACGCCTCCGCCTCCTCCTCCTCCTCCGGCGAGTCAGGGCACTCCGCCTCCTCCTCCTCCTCCTCTTCCTCCGGCGAGTGATCAGGGCACTCCGCCTCCTTCTCCGGCTCCTCCGACGCGTGAGGGCACTCCGCCTCCTCCTTCGCCTACTCCGGCGCGTCGGAGCACTCCGCCTCCTTCTCCGCCTCCTCAGCAACGATGGAAGAGAGACGCCGCCGCTCCCGCGGCTAGTAGTACAAGCAGAGGCAGGAGGCAATTCAGATACGGTCCATGTCTCAAGCCTGTGGAAAAGTTACCATATGAGAGGACCGAGCAGGAAAACGAGGACATATGTCGTGCCGAAGTGAGGGACCATTTTACAAACAAAACTCCACCTCCGAAGGAGAAGCTAGATCTGGTGAAAGTGAAGCGCACTATCGATGCCCTGAAGCGACCACCACCGCCTCCGCCGGATTCCAACTATGACCGCATAATTACTAAGACACATGCTGAAGCGTAGCAGTCGGGAAGTACTTCCAGTGCTGCAAGAGCGAAAAAACGAAGAAGTGGGAAAACAATTCCCCAGCTCGGCGAACAGGAGAAGCAATCGTGCCCCCCGCTCAAGGTGTCTAGCGATATCGCTAATCATCCGGTGCTACTGCCCGGTACCACTCTTGATGATTACCTGCCCGATGATGTACAGTTTGAAACGGCTGAGGTAGTAGACGTCTTTAGATACGAGCACGGGAAGCCTCTCGTCAAACCTGATCATCCTCATCTAACAACGATGATGCAAAAATTGCATGACTGGTACATGGAAACCTGCAGGAAGTCTGGGAAAGACAGTTTGTTAGTCGGAATTAAAAAAGAGCATGACTTCCCTGGAGTCGACCTGCTGCCTGTTGAATTTGTGGAGTTATTTCAATTATACAATCAAAAGGCCCTCGACAAACAACTCATGACTTGCTACTGTCTGTAAGTATTACTTCTATAATTAAGTCTCTAGCTCAGCTCGTTCATTGCATGTATATATAATTATCCTCACTATATTATGCAGATTGAAGATGGTCGAATGCCAAAAAATAGGAATCTTCGACGTTGGGTTCATTAGCCCAAATACCGTAAATGAATGGTCGGTACGAAAGGCGGCTGAAGATACCGAGAACAACTTACTACAAACGTTCCTTAAACATCAAAACAAAAGGGAAATACTCTTTCCTTACAACTTCAAGTGAGTGTTACTGTCTTCTGCATATTCGGTTCCGCTTACTCGTGGTTAAGTAATGTAATTGATGAGTTATGCGTGCGCAGCTTCCACTATATTCTGCTATCCATTAACCTTGACGGGGCATTAGTAACTGTCTTAGACTCGCTCCGTAAAGATCCCAAGTATTATGCGGACATGACTGCAATGCTCCAGAAGTAAGTTCAATCAATACCGGGACCATATCGGCAACTTTCGTTCATTTCCTGATATCAAGTAATCATTTTCTTTGCCTGCCAGGGTTTGGAAAACGTTCACCGCTAAGGTTCCGGGTCTGAAGAAGGAGCTGCGATTTACACACCCCAAAGTAAGTAGTACTAGCTAGTTTCGCGCATCTCTCATTGATTCTAGTTTCATCAATACCATTATCATGCTTGCTTATCAGTTTGATTGAACTCTATTCTCGTAAAGTGCTTGTTGCAGGCACCCAACACTCATTTATGTGGATACTACGTATGCGAGTTCATTCGCTACTATACCTCTGAACGGGCCTCCTCTGAGAAACAATTTGAAGTACGTAAACAATATTCACAATTTTATTTTATATATTACCATCAATTGTGTTGAGTTTCATTCATATATATGTATTGACCCCTTCTTTAAATTAGATCTGGCAGATGCGGGATGAACTCCTACCACATGATCGCATACGAGCAATTCAAGAGGAATTGGCGGGATTCTTTCTTGACCACGTCATACCTGAACAAGGAGAATACCATGTGAAATTGAAATTGTTGTAAGGGATGTTATATATTGTACATATGTAGTAGCGTCGGATAGATATACGAAAACTTGTTGTTCGACCAATCTCTCGGAGAAAGAGAGGTCGATCACTTCTCTATGTATATGTTCATGACGATCTTATGTACTTAATGGTTCCTTCATTTGCTTACTAGCTAGCGTGTCGAGTTCTCTCTATAGTAGCTAGCGTCGACCAAGCACGGAGAAAAAGAGGACACTTCTCTCTATTAGCTAGCTAACACAATATGAAACCCCTAAATTAACCCTACAAAACCACCTAACCCCCCTCCCTTTCAAAAAAAAAACAAAACCCCAGCTCCTGACAGATGCCTTTTGGTCCCGGTTGGTGTTACCAACCGGGACTAAAGGTCCTGCCTTTTGGTCCCGGTTGGTGTTACCAACCGGGACTAAAGGTTTTGGGCTTTAGTCCCGACCCTTTAGTCCCGGTTCCAGAACCGGGACAAATGGGCCTTACGAACCGGGACAAATGAGCCCTTTTGTACTAGTGTAGTGCCCGCTTCGCCGGCCCCGCAGACGCGCACGCTGGAATCGAAGGCATGCGCCGCCCGTCGCGAGAGGCGGTAGGCAAGGGAGGGGGACGCGGCGAGCAATCCGTTCGGTGCCGCCGCGGGTTGCCGGCGGTGCCCAACGAGGAGGAGCGGCTCCTCGCTTGTGTCTACCGTCGTTCGCTTACAACGACGGAGACGGACGCGTGCAGGCTCCGGAGGAAGAACGCCAAGGCGCTCCGGCTAGCCATTGAGCAGTTGAAGCGTGAGACGGTGGAGGCAGTGGTGAGGGTGGCCAAGCTCAAGCGGCAGCATGACCGGGTCGTTCGGCGGATGAAGGGCCTCATTGTCATCTTCAATTCCTCCTCCGACTCCGACGATCCACCACCTGCCGTGGACGCCTACAGCTGCGTCGGCGACCGGAAGGGCAAAGGGCCGGCGAGGAAATGGTGAAGACGCTCCTCCCCCATTTAAAATTATCGTTTTTTAGTTGTTCTAGTTTAAAACATATCCGACGATGAAATGTGGTGATCTTTTGGATGATGTAAAGTGGATTATGTGCATTTCGGATACGGGTCTGGCAACGACATTTTCGGTGTTGTCGAGCGGCCATTTTCTCCTTGTGTGCTCTTCTTCAATGGTTTCTGGGGTTCTGTTGTAGACTTGGGTGTTTCTTTTTGGGTTGTCTTTTTTCCCTTATTTTTTCCATGTACTCTGGTTCACTTGAACTCATTTTCTAAGGAGCTGTGAGGCTTCTAGGCAATCCAACGAATATATTCAGTGAGATTCTGTAATAACCCGAATTTTTAAGGTTATTATTTTATGTTTCAAAGTTAGGATAAATAAATAAGTTGGATTATTTTTGTAAATAAATAATTGAGTAAATAAGATATGCTAGTTCATTTTTTTCAAAGGATTATAATTGAAATGTATTTTTTTTCTCATGAATAAAATATTAGATGAAAATAATGACACACTAAAATATATGCATTTGAGACTAGCATACATGCATCCACGTTGCATTAGAATGCAAAGAAATACTACTACTAACTGTAGGTAGTACAAGCTGGCTAAGTACTACTAGAAGATATGCATGCATGTAATGATGAGAGGGCACACGTATGTACTATCCTTCCAAGCTAAGTAAACATGTGTGTGCATGGATGTTGCGTTGGCATGCAGCTAGTGGCTTGGACAATTCTAGTCCCTTACGTGGACTTATTCACAGTAGTTAACCTATAACACGTGTGTGAGAGAGACTGGAAGAGCAACTCATTTTTACTAACCTACACGTAGTGCGGCAGGGCACGTTGCCTTTTACCAGCTCCAAGGGTCATGTCCGAAGAGTCACTACGGCTAAGATATTTTAGCTACCGACCGACCATCAGCTCCTATAAATAGAACCCTCCTACGGCTACTTCAAAGCACAACTCCAAGAGAAAGAAAGTGAGGACAGACAAGAAGAGAGAAGACACTAGTATAAAACAGGGCATCAGTACCGGTTTCTGAGGACCTTTAGTCCCGGTTCTGCAACCGGGACTAAACAATCGGGACTAAAGGCCTTTACTTTTAGTCCCGGTTGGGTTACGAATCGGGACTAAAGGAGCTTCACGTGGCCGCTGTGGGCGTCCAGGCAGGAGGACCTCTAGTCCCGGTTAGTAACACCAACCGGGACTAGAAGGCAGGCACGCGTCAGCACCTGTCAGGCGCTAGGGTTTTTGTTTTTTTTTTGAAGGAGGGGTTGAGGGTTTAGGGGTTTCATATTGTGTTTCCCCTTTTCTTTTTGCGTTTACCATTCAATTCCTTTACATTTAGGGTTTTTATTTTTATTTTATGCTTTTCATTCAACTCGACGCTAGCTACTACATATAGCAATGAAGGAACCATTACACAACATCGTCATGATCAATATAGAGAGAGAAGTGACCTCTCTTTCTCGGTGCTTGGTCGAACAACAAGTTTTCGTATATCTATTCGACGCTACTACATATAGTACACGTTCATGCATATATATAATATAACATCTCTTACGATCCCTAATATCTAATTACCACAATCGCTTTGCAAATCCCGATGGTATTCTCCGTCTGTAGGTATGACATGCTCAACAAAGAATCCCGCCAATTCCTCTTCAATTGCTCGTATGCGATCAGTTGTTAGGAGTTGGTCCCGCTTCCGCCAGATCTAATTTAAAGAAGGGGGTCAATATATATATATATATATATATATATATATATATATATATATATATATATATATATATATATATATATATATATATATATATATATGAATGAAACTCAACACAATTGATGGTAATAAAATAAAAATGTGAATATTGTTTACGTACTTCAAATTGTTCTTCAGATCTGCCCTGCTCAGAGATCTTGTGGCAAATGAACTTGCAAACGTAGTATCCACATAAATTATTTTCGGGTTCCTGCCACAAGCACTTTACGAGAATAGAGTTCAATCAAAATGATAATCAAGCATGATAATGGTATTGAAACTAGAATCAATGAGAGATGCGCGGAACTAGCTAGTAGTACTTACTAATTTGGGGCGTGAAAATCGCTGCTCCTTTTTCCATTCACCCCTAACCTGGTTGGTGAACTTTTTTCAAACCCTGCCCGGCAAAGAAAATGATTACTTGATATCAGGAAATGAACGAAAGTTGCCGATATGGTGCGATAATGATTGAACTTACTTCTGGAGCATTTGACTCATGTCCGCCCACTCCTTAGGCTCTTTACGTCTCGAGTCCAAGACATTTACTACTCCCGCGTCAAGCTGAATGGCTAGCAGAATATAGTGGAACCTGCGCACGCATAACTCATCAATTACACTTAACCTCGAGTAAGCGAAACAGAATGTGCACAAGACAGTAACACTCACTGGAAGTTGTAAGGAAATAGTATTTCCCTTTTGTTTTGTTGTCCAAGTAATGCCTTTAGCAAGTTTTCCTCTGTATCATCGGGATTTTTTTGTATCGTATATTCATTTACGGTATTTGGGTTAATTAATGAACCCAATGTCATAGATTTTTTCTCTGCATTTTCGGATCTTCAATCTGCATAATATAGTGTGAGGATAATTATACATGCAATGAACGAGCTGAGCTAGAGACTTAATTACAGAAAAAATATTTACAGACAATAGCAACTGACGATAGTTTTGTCGAGGGCGTCTTGATTGTATAACTGAAATAATTCTTCAAATTCAATGTACAACGCCTCGACTCCATTGAAGTAGTGCTCATCTTTAATTCCCAGGTAGATACTGTCGGTCCCTTCCTTGCAGGCTTTCAAGTACCAGTCATGCAATGTTCGCATCATCGTTGATAGATGCGGGAGCTGCTCAGGTCTGACGAGAGGCTTCCTGTGCTCGTATCTAAAGACTACCTCAGCCATTTCGAACTGTACCTCATCGCCTAAGTAATCACCAAGAGTGTAACCAGGATGAGCGGCCGCTACCCCCGGATCATTAGCGATATCGGGAAACACCTTGAGCGGGGGGCACGATTGTTTTTCCTGTTTGCCGAGCTGGGGAATTATTTTCCCACTTCTTGCAGCACTGCTAGTACTTCCCGACCTTTTCGCTTCATGAAATGTCTTTACAATACAGCGGTCATAGTGTGAGAGCAGCGGAGGAGGTGGTGGTCGCTTAAGGGCATCCAGACGGCGCTTCGCTTTTACCGGATCTATTTTCTCCTTTGGATCTGGACGTTTCGGTGCAAGCTGGCGTTTCACATCGGCAGCCACGATCTCGTTGTTTTCCTCCTCAGTCATGCCGTATGGTAACTTGGGAGGAGCCTTCTTGACGCTTGGACCTGCTCTGGATTTCTTCGTTGTTGTACTACTAGCCGCCAGAGCGGCGGCGGGTCTCTTCCGCCGTTGCTGAGGCGGTGGAGGAGGCGGAGTCAGCTGACGTGGCGGAGGAGGCGGAGTGCGCTGACGCGGCGAAGACAGCTGAGGCGGCGGAGGATTCTGCTGAGGGGCCTCCTCCGGCGGAGTCCGCTGACGCGGCGGAGACAGCTGAGGCGGCGGAGTGTGCTGACGCGGCGGAGACGACTGAGGCAGCGGAGATAGAGCTGGATTGTGAGGAGTCTGCTGAGGGGCCTCCTCCGGTTGAGTCTGCTGACGCGGCGTCCATTGTGGAAACACGATGTTTTCCTTTCTCCATAGAATGGTAGTCCTTACGGCATCTACCAGATGAGTCTCCCCTTCACCTGTAGGGTACTCAAGTTCCAGCCCCTCGAATCCATTGGTAACTTCATCCACCCCGACAATAGCAAAGCCATCTGGAATCGGATTGCAATGGAAAGTTCCATCAGGTCTAGGAGGTAAAACATAGCCGACCGCCACCTTCAAGGTTAGGTTGATGCATTTCGCCATTAGCTCACAATGTTCCATCTCCGTGATATAATCCACGGGGTAGCGAGGAGCCGTGATATCAGGCCGGACGAGCTCCGTGGAAGCCATGCTGCTTTTCCGCTGAGATGGTGGGGTAGCTTCGTGGGCAGTATCGAATGAAGGATCTTCGTGCTGCTGAGATGGTGGGTCGGTAGCTTGCTGACTGGTAAGTGCCTCTAGTTTCTTCTCCTGCAACGCTAATCTTTCTTCTACATTCTGCATCCGGTCTGCTTCCTCTTTCTTCTTTCTCCCTCGGCTTCTATAACCAGTGCTGTCGGGAAACCCATGCACCCACGGAACGGAGCCTGCTGTGCCTCGTGTTCGTCCAGGGTGTTCAGGATTCCCGAGGGCGCGTGACAGCACGTCCTTCTCTCTGTCGGGATGGAACCTCCCTTCCTGCACGTCCTTGATTGCTTCCTGAATCTTTGTGACGGGTGTTTCAAGTTGTTCTTTCGTGTAAACACACTTCCCTGTTTCTGGGCCCGAAGAACCAAGTCCTTGCCCGTTCGGGCCAGTTCGATGTCGCTGGTTGGATTCCTTTAGCAAGCAGGTCGTTCTCAGCTTTGTCCCACGTAAGCCGGGCAACCTTGTAGCCACCTGACCCAGTAACATGGTGATACTGCTTCTTTGCTGCATTTAGCTTATTTATCTGTGACCTGTTCTTAGCTTTCTCCGATTTCTTGTGCGCCACAAATGCGGGCCAGTGATCTTTTATCTTCGCATATTGACAGGTGAATTCTGGAGTCTTGTCTTTCTCGACACACTGTTCGTTCAATCTTTTCTTCCAATTCTTGAATTGTTCTGCCATCTTCTTAAGAGCCCATTTTTTTTGACTTTTTGCTGTATAACTGGGTTATTTGGATCCTCCTCTGGCGGTAGGCTGAAATTTATCATGAGCGAGTTCCAAAGCTGATCTTTGCATCTATCGTCGACATAAGAAACTCCATCGTCCTTCTTCTTATTCCATTCTTGGATGCTGATCGGGACGCTATCCCTAACAACAACTCCGCACTGATGTATAAATCGGTCTTGGGTCTGCTTGGGAACAGTCGGTTTGCCATCTGGATCGACTTCTTCGATCGTGAACCTTTCATTCTCGCCCAACCTTTTCTTCGGGCCTCGTCTCCTTATAGAAGTTTGGCTCGATCCGGAGGGCTAAAAGAAGAAAGAAGTGTTAATATATGTACATACAAAAAAAATTAATGCATCTAGTCAGCAGAGGCTTAATTAATATATATACCTCGCCGGACTTTGCAACAGTTAAGGCTCCAACACTGGCGGAGCCGTCATCTTCTCTTCCCTCACCATCGGAGTCGTTGAGAAACTGTGAGGTCATGATATCATCATCTCCCTCGCGGATTATTTCCTCCAACGCCTCTTCTTGTTCTAAGTCTCTGTCGTGTTCCTTAGTTTCTGCATATATTACAACATGGCAATATACAACCATGAGAGATGGATTAGTGGCAAACATAGACCTAATCACAACAAGGAATCATATGCATATGAGCAATGGATTAGTGGATTATCGGGGTTATGTTTTAACGACCCCCTCCCCCCTCATGTCGAAGTTATACCGAAATTATCGGGGTTATGTTTTAACGACCCTCCCCCCTCATGTCAAAGTCAATGAACAACATGAAAATTTGTAAGTGATTGCTAAACTTTTATGCTTCATTTATATGAAGATCAATTATCCAATATAACTATGTTCGCGATATGAGGCATTGGACATTATCTAGAATCATATCTGATGAGTCGTCCTATCTTTCGGGAGAGGATACTTTGCGGACCGCCTCTCTCATGCCTGCCCGACGTGTAAATCAGGTTTTTATATGCCTCAAAATCAAAGGGAAATCTCCTCTCACAACTCTCCGCGGTGCCCAACAATCTGAAATCATTCACTAATATTGATGTTGGACTCGACTAAATATGCACTCCAAAGTCCAATCAACTATATAAGCCCGCGGTGATCAAACACATACATGTTACAAAAATTTCTATGTTCACAAAAACCTAAAAAAAATTCTCTTCCATCTCATCTCATCTTCACAAAACATCTATCTATCACATTGAGTATATGTATCTAAAAACCTAGTAAAACTACACAAAACAAACAAAAAAATTCAGCCATCTCCATCTCATCTCATCCATCTCCATCTCATCTCATCTCAATGAACAAAAATTTATATTACACATGAAAATATCACAAATTCATTACATACGCTCGGAACAAAAATATCACAAATGAAATGACTTTGATCATGAATAATGCTATAAAACATTTGCATAAATATTACACATGAATAATATCAATGCCTTTGAGATCATGAATAATGCTATAACTCTTTTCCACCTTACAAAAATATTTCTACAATATTTACTAAAATTCCAAAGTTGGAATTTATTTTGTTCATGGTTTCTTTGGTTTACAAAGGAACCATATTTTCTACAAGTCTTCTGCTCCCACCAAAATTATCCTAGCAACTAGACGGTACCTACAACCCATTTCACCAAAGACTTTGGGTTCCACAGTTCAAAAAATTCAAATTTCCTTCAATTCAAATTTGGACCAGAAACAAACTCTCTGATACAAACTCAATTTTCATAGCTCCAAAAATTCTAAAACTTTGCCAAACTCTCTTATATACATCAACACCTCACCACAAAAATTCCTCAAAATTCCTAAAATGCCTAGACCTCTCTGTCATTTCATCATATAGGTTCTGTGCACACTGTTCACTGTCGAAAAATTCAGTTATCTGAATTTGGTTCAGAGAGAGGGGTCAGCGTCGGTCAGCAGTTCGGGCGGCGTCGGGGTCGGCCAGCAGCACGGCCGGTTGGCGGCGTCGGCGTCGGCGCCCAGCAGGGGGGGAATAGGAGGAGGAGGAGGGGATCGGGGCGGCGCTCACAGCGAGGAGGCGTCGGCGACGGCGTCGGGGCAGGGCTCGGGGACGGCATCGGGGCAGGGCTCGGTGACGGCGTCGGGGCAGGGCTCGACGACGGCGTCAGGGGCGGCGACGAGGAGTGGGCTCGGGGAGGAGGGTGAGGAGGTCCGGCGACGAGGAGGGCGGGGAGGTCCGGCGACGAGGAGCGGGCTCGGGGACGGCTCGGAGGTGACGGCGAGGTCCGACAGCCTAGCGGCGTTGAGGTGGTCTTCGGCGTCGGGGGAGAGGGAGATCAAAAACTGCAGATGGTGTTTGGAAAATTTTCCAAGTGCTGCTTATATACACAGAGTTTTAGTCCCGGTTGGTGGCTCCAATCGGGACTAAAGGCCCCCCTTTAGACCCGGTGCGAGGCACCAACCGGGACTAAAGCTCGTTTTCAGCAGCCCAAAGGGCGGGAAACCCAGGCCTTTAGTCCCGGTTGGTGGCTCGGATCGGGACTAAAGGGGGGCCTTTAGTCCCGGTTGGTGGCTCGGATCGGGACTAAAGGGGGGCCTTTAGTCCCGGTCCTAGCCACCAACCGGGACTAAAGGGTGGCACAGCCGTGGGGTGGTGAAAGTTTAGTCCCACCTCGCCAAGCGAGAGGAGATCGCACCGGTTTATATACGCGGCTGCGATCTCTCTCCCAAGCTCCTCTCTAAAGTAGGCAGTTAATTGCCTAACCTCTGCCCTGTTGGGCCTACTAGCCCCGTGGGCCTGCATCCTGGCCTATATATATTTGGGTTTCTAGTCGTATGCAGGCCATGGTGTCTGCTAGTAGGCGGGTATTTTTTTATTTTTTATGTTATTTTTTGCATATGTTATGTTTTTTTATTTTTTATGTTATTTTTTTGCATATGTTATGTCAATTTTAATATTCTTTCATAACCACTATAAAATATATGACACATGTTATGTCTTTTTATTTTTTATGTTATTTTTTATGTTATGGCAATTTTAATTTATTGCATATGTTATGTCTTTTTATTTTTTATGTTATTTTTTTGTTATGGCAATTTTAATTTTTTGCATATGTTATGTTTTGTTATTTTTTATGTTATTTTTTGCATATGTTATGTCAATTTTATTTTTTATTTTTAATGTTATTTTTTGCATATGTTATGTCAATTTTATAGAGAGGAGCGGGCTTGAGGTAAAGTCGGAGGTATGTACCTCATTTTTATATAATTTTAAGTTAATATTATTTTGATCATAACTAGAGTTTTATAAAAGCTTTTTAGTTGATTTTTTTTGCTTTTGAAGAATATTATAGTTCTGTTTTTAGTTGATCATAACTAGAATTTTATATAACTTTATTCTTTGACACATCATGTGGTGGTTTGTCAATATGTTTTTGAAAATATTGAGCAACCAACCAGTGCTCAGAAGACATTCATATTTTGTTTGGACATAATTGCATTGATTAACTCCTTTGTATAATTAAAATACTAAAAGGATATGAATAATTGAAATTTCATAACTTAATAAATAATTATTCTAAAATCATGTTTTAAATGCCAAAATTCCCAAGCTAGCTCTTACAAAGATTCCCTCCGGTTTGTCCGAAGTGGCACTTTCAAGCTATAAGTCCGGAAACTCACACTAGAGAGAAAGTGATGGCGGTGAAGCCGGTCACATCCCAGAGTGGGATCTTGGGGTATAAAACTATTTCTTCGCGTGTGTCCCTTGCTTATTGCACCGTAACCATGGATAATCTTCATCATTTAACAGGATGCTTGGGTCAGTCTTCACTCTGAAGGGAGAAATTTCATGAAACTTTTCATAATCTTCTGACATGTCTGTCTTGTCCTCCACTCCCACGATGTTTCTTTTCCCTGAAAGAACTATGTGGCGCTTTGGCTCATCGTATGATGTATTCGCTTCCTTATCTTTTCTTTTTCTCGGTTTGGTAGACATGTCCTTCACATAGAAAATCTGCGCCACATCATTGGCTAGGACGAATGGTTCGTCTGTGTACCCAAGATTGTTGAGATCCACTGTTGTCATTCCGTACTGCGGGTGTACCTGTACCCCGCCTCCTGACAGATTGACCCATTTGCACCGAAACAAAGGGACCTTAAAATCACGTCCATAGTCAAGTTCCCATATGTCCTCTATGTAACCATAATATGTGTCCTTTGCCCTATCGGTGTTTGCTGCATCAAAATGGACACCACTGTTTTGGTTGGTGCTCTTTTTATCTTGGGCGATCATGTAAAATGTATTCCCATTTATCTCGTACCCTTGGAAAGTCAATACAGTCAAAGATGGTGTCCTGGCCAACAAGTACAGCTCATCTCCAACAGTGGTGTTACCCATGAGATGTGTTTGCAACCAACCGTCTAAAGTACCCATGTGTTCACGTGTAATCCAGTCGTCAGACTGCTCCGGTGTTTGGAGCGTAAAATATTCTTGTGTTCATTGATATACGGGGCCACCAAGGTAGAATTCTGTAGAACTGTGTAGTGTGCTTGCGCCCAAGAATGCCCGTCCCAACATATTATTGATTTCGGTCCTAGCGTGCCTTTTCCACCCAGTCTCCCCTCATGCCGCGATTTAGGAACACCAATCGGCTTAAGGTCAGGAATAAAGTCAACACAAAACTCAATGACCTCCTCTGTTTGATGGCCCGTGGAGATGCTTCCTTCTGGCCTAGCACGGTTACGAACATATTTCTTTAAGACTCCCATGAACCTCTCAAAGGGGAACATATTGTGTAGAAATACAGGACCCAGAATTGCAATCTCATCGACTAGGTGAACTAGGACGTGCGTCATAATATTGAAGAAGGATGGTGGGAACACCAACTCGAAACTGACAAGACATTGGACCAAATCATTCTGTAACCTTGGTAGGATTTCTGGATCGATTACCTTTTGAGAAATTGCATTGAGGAATGCACATAGCTTCACAATGGCTAATCGAACATTTTCTGGTAGAAGCCCCCTCAATGCAACCGGAAGCAGTTGCGTCATAATCACGTGGCAGTCATGACACTTTAGGTTCTGGAATTTTTTTCTCTGCCATATTTATTATTCCCTTTATATTCGACAAGAAGCCAGACGGGACCTTGATACTGAGCAGGCATTCAAAAAAGATTTCCTTCTCTGCTTTGGTAAGAGCGTAGCTGGCAGGACCTTCATACTGCTTTGGATGCATGCCGCCTTTTTCGTTCATACGTTGCTGGTCCTCCTGTGCCTCCGGTGTATCTTTGGTCTTCCCATACACGCCCAAGAAGCCTAGGAGGTTCACGCAAAGATTCTTCGTCACGTGCATCACGTCGATTGCAGAGCGGACCTCTAGGTCTTTCCAATAGGGTAGGTCCCAAAATATAGATTTCTTCTTCCACATGGGTTCGTGTCCGTCAGCGTCATTCCGAACAGATTGTCCGCCAGGACCCTTTCCAAAGATTACTTGTAAATCCTTGACCATATCAAGTATATCATCACCAGTACGGAGGACAGGCTTCTTCCGGTGATCTGCCTCACCTTTGAAATGCTTGCCTTTCTTTCTTAAGGCATGCTTGGTCGGAAGAAATCGACGATGTCCCAGGTACACATTCTTCTTACATTTATCCAAATATATACTTTCGGTCTCATCTAAACAGTGCGTGCATGCGTGGTATCCCTTGTTTGTCTGTCCTGAAAGGTTACTAAGAGCAGGCCAATCATTCATGGTTACAAACAGCAACGCTCGTAGGTCAAATTCCTGCTCTTTGTGCTCATCCCACACACGTACACCTTTTATGTCCCAGAGCTGTAAAAGTCTTCAACTAATGTCCTTAGGTACACATCAATGCACTAGTAGAAAACAGGGCATCAGTCCCAGTTCCAGAGGGCCTTTAGTCCCGGTTCTGCAACCGGGACTGAACAATCGGGACTAAAGGCCCCCACTTTTAGTCCTGGTTGGGTTACGAGCCGGGACAAAAGGAGCTCCACGTGGCCGCCATGGGCGCCCAGGCAGGAGGACCTCTAGTCCCGGTTGGTAACACCAACCGGGACTAGAAGGCAGCCACGCGTCAGCACTGCCAGGCACTGGGGTTTTTTTTTTTGAAAGCAAGGGTTTAGGGGTTTTGGAGGGTTTAGGGGTTTCATATTGTGTTTCCCCTTTTCTTTTTATGTTTACCATTCAATTCCTTTACATTTAGGGTTTTCATTTTTATTTTATGCTTTTCATTCAACTCGACGCTAGCTACTACATATAGCAATGAAGGAACCATTACACAACATCGTCATGATCAATATATAGAGAGAAGTGACCTCTCTTTCTCGGTGCTTGGTCGAACAACAAGTTTTCGTATATCTATTCAACGCTACTACATATAGTACACGTTCATGCATATATACAATATAACATCTCTTACGATCCCTAATATCTAATTACCACAATCGCTTCGCAAATCCCGATGGTATTCTCCGTCTGTAGGTATGACATGCTCAACAAAGAATCCCGCCATTCCTCTTGAATTGCTCGTATGCGATCAGTTGGTAGGAGTTGGTCCCGCTTCCGCCAGATCTAATTTAAAGAAGGGGTCTCTCTCTCTCTCTCTCTCTCTCTCTCTCTCTCTCTCTCTCTATATATATATATATATATATATATATATATATATATGAATGAAACTCAACACAATTGATGGTAATAAAATAAAAATGTGAATATTGTTTACGTACTTCAAATTGTTCTTCAGATCTGCCCCGCTCAGAGATCTTGTGGTGAATGAACTCGCAAACGTAGTATCCACATAAATTATTCCCGGGTTCCTTCCACAAGCACTTTACGAGAATAGAGTTCAATCAAAATGATAATCAAGCATGATAATGGTATTGAAACTAGAATCAATGAGAGATGCGCGGAACTAGCTAGTAGTACTTACTAATTTGGGGCGTGAAAATCGCAGCTCCTTTTTCCATTCACCCCTAACCTGGTTGGTGAACTTTTTCCAAACCCTGCCTAGCAAAGAAAATGATTACTTGATATCAGAAAATGAACGAAAGTTGTCGATATGGTGCGATAATGATTGAACTTACTTCTGGAGCATTTGACTCATGTCCGCCCACTCCTTAGGCTCTTTACGTCTCGAGTCCAAGACATGTACTACTCCCGCGTCAAGCTGAATGGCTAGCAGAATATAGTGGAACCTGCGCACGCATAACTCATCAATTACACTTAACCTCGAGTAAGCGAAACAGAATGTGCACAAGACAGTAACACTCACTGGAAGTTGTAAGGAAATAGTATTTCCCTTTTGTTTTGTTGTCCAAGTAACGCCTTTAGCATGATTTCCTCTGTATCATCGGGGTTTCTTTGTATCGTATATTCATTTACGGTATTTGGGTTAATGAACCAAATGTCATAGATTTTTCCTCTGCATTCTCGGATCTTCAATCTGCATAATATAGTGTGAGGATAATTATACATGCAATGAACGAGCTGAGCTAGAGACATAATTACAGAAAAAATACTTACAGACAATAGCAACTGACAATAGTTTTGTCGAGGGCGTCTTGATTGTATAACTGAAAAAATTCCTCAAATTCAATGTACAACGCCTCGACTCCATTAAAGTAGTGCTCATCTTTAATTCCCACATAGATACTGTCGGTCCCTTCCTTGCAGGCTTTCAAGTACCAGTTATGCAATGTTCGCATCATCGTTGATAGACGCGGGAGATGCTTAGGTCTGACGAGAGGCTTCCCATGCTCGTATCTAAAGGCTACCTCAGCCATTTTGAACTGTACCTCATCGCCTAAGTAATCAGCAAGAGTGTAACTAGGATGAGCGGCCGCTACCCCCGGATCATTAGCGATATCGGGAAACACCTTGAGCAGGGGGCACGATTGTTATTCCTGTTCGCCGAGCTGGGGAATTGTTTTCCCACTTCTTGCAGCACTGCTAGTACTTCCCGACCTTTTCGCTTCATGAAATGTCTTTACAATACAGAGGTCATAGTGTGAGAGCAGCGGAGGAGGTGGTGGTCGCTGAAGGGCATCCAGACGGCGCTTCGCTTTTACCGGATCTATTTTCTCCTTTGGATCTGGACGTTTTGGTGCAAGCTGGCGTTTCACATCGGCAGCCACGATCTCGTTGTTTTCCTCCTCAGTCATGTCGTATGGTAACTTGGGAGGAGCCTTCTTGACGCTTGGACCTGCTCTGGATTTCTTCGTTGTTGTACTGCTTGCCGCCGGAGCGGCGGCGAGTCTCTTCCGCCGTTGCTGAGGTGGCGGAGGAGGTGGAGTCAGCTGACGCGGCGGAGGAGGCGGAGTCCGCTGACGCGGCGGAGACAGCTGAGGCGGCGGAGTGTGCTGACGCGGCGGAGACGACTAAGGCAGCGGAGATAGAGCTGGACTGTGAGGAGTCTGCTGAGGGGCCTCCTCCGGCTGAGTCTGCTGACGCGGCGTCCATTGTGGAAGCACGATGTTTTCCTTTCTCCATAGAATGGTAGTCCTTACGGCATCTTCCAGATGAGTCTCCCCTTCACCTGTAGGGTACTCAAGCTCCAGCCCCTCGAATCCGTTGGTAACTTCATCCACCCCGACAATAGCAAAGCCATCTGGAATCGGATTGCAATGGAAAGTTCCATCAGGTCTAGGAGGTAAGACATAGCCGACCGCCACCTTCAAGGTTAGGTTGATGCATTCCGCCATTAGCTCACAATGTTCCCTCTCCGTGATATAATCCACGGGGTAGCGAGGAGCCGTGATATCAGGCCGAACGAGCTCCGTGGAAGCCACGCTGCTTTTCCGCTGAGATGGTGGGGTAGCTTCATGGGCAGTATCGAATGAAGGATCTTCGTGCTGCTGAGATGGTGGATCGGTAGCTCGCTGACTCGTAAGTGCCTCTAGTTTCTTCTCCTGCAACGCTAATCTTTGTTCTACATTCTGCATCCGGTCTGCTTCCTCTTTCTTCTTTCTCCTTCGGCTTCTATAACCAGTGCTGTCGGGAAACCCATGCACCCACTGAACGGAGCCTGCTGTGCCTCGTGTTCGTCCAGGGTGTTCAGGATTCCCGAGGGCGCATGACAGCATGTCCTTCTCTCTGTCGGGATGGAACCTCCCTTCCTGCACGTCCTTGATTGCTTCCTGAATCTTTGTGACGGGTGTTTCAAGTTGTTCTTTCGTGTAAACACACTTCCCTATTTCTGGGTCCAAAGTTCCCCCATGCCCGAAGAACCAAGTCCTTGCCCGTTCGTGCCAGTTCGATGTCGCTAGTTGGATCCCTTTAGCAAGCAGGTCGTTCTCAGCTTTGTCCCACGTAGGCCGGGCAACCTTGTAGCCACCTGACCCCGTAACATGGTGATAGTGCTTCTTTGCAGCATTTAGCTTATTTGTCTGTGACCTGTTCTTAGCTTTCTCCGATTTCTTGTACGCCACAAATGCGGGCCAGTGATCTTTTATCTTCGCATATTGACCGGTGAATTCTGGAGTCTCGTCTTTCTCGACAAACTGTTCGTTCAATCTTTTCTTCCAGTTCTTGAATTGTTCTGCCATCTTCTTAAGAGCCCATTTTTTGACTTTTCGTTGTATAACTGGGTTATTTGGATCTTCCTCTGGTGGTAGGCTGAAAGTTATCATGAGCGAGTTCCAAAGATGATCTTTCCATCTATCGTCGACATAAGAAACTCCATCGTCCTTCTTCTTATTCCATTCTTAGATGCTGATCGGGACGCTGTCCCTAACAACAACTCCGCACTGATGTATAAATCGGTCTTGGGTCCGCTTGGGAACAGTCGGTTTGCCATCTGGATTGACTTTTTCGATCGTGAACCTATCATTCTCGCCCAACCTTTTCTTCGGGCCTCGTCTCCTTATAGAAGTTTGGCTCGATCCGGAGGGCTAAAAGAAGAAAGAAGTGTTAATATATGTACATACAAAACAATTAATGCATCTAGTCAGCAGAGGCTTAATTAATATATATATATACCTCGCCGGACTTTGCAACAGTTAAGGCTCCAACACTGGCGGAGCCGTCATCTTCTCTTCCCTCACCATCGGAGTCGTTGAGAAACTGTGAGGTCATGATATCATCATCTCCCTCGCGGATTATTTCCTCTAACGCCTTTTCTTGTTCTAAGTCTCTGTCGTGTTCCATAGTTTCTTCAAATATTACAACATGGCAATATACAACCATGAGAGATGGATTAGTGGCAAACATAGACCTAATCACAACAAGGAATCATATGCATATGAGCAATGGATTAGTGGATTATCGGGGTTATGTTTTAACGACCCCCTCCCCCCTCATGTCGAAGTTATACCGAAATTATCAGGGTTATGTTTTAACACGACCCCCCCCCCCCTCATGTCAAAGTCAATGAACACCATGAAAATTTGTAAGTGATTGCTAAACTTTTATGCTTCATTTATATGAAGATCAATTATCCAATATAACTATGTTCGCGATATGAGGCATTGGACATTATCTAGAATCATATCTGATGAGTTGTCCTATCTTTCGGGAGAGGATACTTTGCGGACCGCCTCTCTCATGCCTGTCCGACGTGCAAATCAGGTTTTCATATGCCTCAAAATCAAAGTTATCGGGGTTATGTTTTAACGACCCCCCCTCCCTCTCATGTCGAAGTTACGACGATATTTGTACAAGATGAATACAAGATTTATACACAAGATGAATACAAGATGAATACAAGATTTATACACAAGATGAATACACAACTCAACAAATGAACCAACCATCATCCTATGAACAAAACCCAACATACGACAAATGGACACCTTTTGTCGAACAGCGGAGGGACGATCAGGGACCAACTCCACGGAGATGCAACACCACAACCTGTAATTCCACCGAGTGAAAAAAAATTAGGCAAACCCAAGTATGCCACTGGATAGAATGGAAGATTTTAGTTGAAATGGACCTATAAAGATCATGGCAAACGGATGCACGGAACTCAAATGGTGATCAAAGCAATATGCAATGCAAATCTGTCCATTATAGCTAGATACCAATTTGAAAGCAAGATTTGAACATGCTACAGAATTTCTACATGGCAACAAATGGCATGACATGAATGTACATGTAACACATGGCAAAACATGCTTACTGAACTAATTCAAATGACCCCTAGATCAATGGCAATCATCATGACAAGTTGACAAGTATTAACAGATTTTCGGACTTAGTGATATTTGCATGGCATGGCAGAAATGAATAGATAGCAAGTTTACAAGCTTGTAGCACTCACTACAGGTCCTAACATGGCATGAACTAAAATGTACCAGCAAGATGACATCAAAATGCTCCTACTTCATGTTCAAAGATTGCCCAAAAGATGCTTGCATTAAAACATACAAAAAAGACAAAATGAACTCTAATGCAAAAATTTTGTTCTTTGATTTGCAAAGGAGCTATATTCTCCCCAATTCTTTTGCACCCACAAAAATTACTCCATCTATTTGACAGTACCCACAACCCATTCCACCAAAAACATTTGGTTCCATAGTTCAAATTTTTCAAATTTCATTCAGTTCAAATTTGGACCAGATTCAAACTCCATGGTCAAAGCCCAATTTAAATTGCTCCAAAAATTCTGAAACTTTGCCAGACTCTCTTTTGTGCATCAACACCTCACCACAAAAAATCTCAAAAATTCCTAAAATTCCTAGAGCCCTCTGGCATTTCATCATACACTTGATGTGCACTGTTTAGCACGGTAAAAATATTCAGTAAATTCAGAAAAATTCGGAGAGAGGGGGGAATCGGCGTCGGCGTCAGGGTCGGCGGCGTCGGCGTCCAGCAGGGGGGGAGGAGGAGGACGGGATCGGGGCGGCGCTCACAGCAAGGAGGCATCGGCGACGAGGGCTTGGGGGTGGCGGCGACGAGGAGCGGGCTCGGGGGCGGCGACGAGGAGCGGGCTCGGGGGCGGCGATGCACGGGGAGGAGGGCTCGGGGACGGCTCGGAGGCGACGGCGAGGTCCGGCAGCCTGGCGGCGTCGAGGTGGTCTTCGGCGTCGGGGGAGAGGGAGATCGAAATTGGATATGGTGTTTGGAAAAATTTCCTAAGTCCTGCTTATATACACACAGATTTAGTCCCGGTTGGTGGCTCCAACCGGGACTAAATGCCTACCTTTAGTCTCGGTTGGAGCCACCAACCGGGACTAAAGCTCGTTTTCGGCAGGCAAATGGGTGTGAAAGCTCAGGCCTTTAGTCCCTTTATATTCGACGAGAAGCCAGACGGGACCTTGATACTGAGCAGGCATTCAAAAAAGATTTCCTTCTCTGCTTTAGTAAGAGCATAGCTGGCAGGACCTTCATACTGCTTTGGATGCATGCCGTCTTTTTCATTCATACGTTGCTGGTCCTCCCGTGCCTCCGGTGTATCTTTGGTCTTCCCATACACGCCCAAGAAGCCTAGCAGGTTCACGCAAAGATTCTTCGTCACGTGCATCACGTCGATTGCAGAGCGGACCTCTAGGTCTTTCCAATAGGGTAGGTCCCAAAATATAGATTTCTTCTTCCACATGGGTGCGTGTCCGTCAGCGTCATTCGGAACAGATTGTCCGCCAGGACCCTTTCCAAAGCTTACTTGTAAATCCTTGACCATATCAAGTATATCATCACCAGTACGGAGGACAGGCTTCTTCCGGTGATCTGCCTCACCTTTGAAATGCTTGCCTTTCTTTCTTAAGGCATGCTTGGTCGGAAGAAATCGACGATGTCCCAGGTACACATTCATCTTACATTTATCCAAATATATACTTTCGGTCTCATCTAAACAGTGCGTGCATGCGTGGTATCCCTTGTTTGTCTGTCCTGAAAGATTACTAAGAGCAGGCCAATCATTGATGGTTACAAACAGCAACGCTCATAGGTCAAATTCCTGCTCTTTGTGCTCATCCCACACACGTACACCTTTTATGTCCCAGAGCTGTAAAAGTCTTCAACTAATGGCCTTAGGTACACATCAATGCACTAGTAGAAAACAGGGCATCAGTCCCAGTTCCAGAGGGCCTTTAGTCCCGGTTCTGCAACCGGGACTGAATAATCGGGACTAAAGGCCCCCACTTTTAGTCCTGGTTGGGTTACGAACCGGGACTAAAGGAGCTCCACGTGGCCGCTATGGGCGCCCAGGCAGGAGAACCTCTAGTTCTGGTTGGTAACACCAACCGGGACTAGAAGGCAGCCACGCGTCAGCACTGCCAGGCGCTGGGGTTTTTTTTTGAAAGGAGGGGTTTAGGGGTTTTGGAGGGTTTAGGGGTTTCATATTGTGTTTCCCCTTTTCTTTTTATGTTTACCATTCAATTCCTTTACATTTAGGGTTTTCATTTTTATTTTATGCTTTTCATTCAACTCGACGCTAGCTACTACATATAGCAATGAAGGAACCATTACACAACATCGTCATGATCAATATATAGAGAGAAGTGACCTCTCTTTCTCGGTGCTTGGTCGAACAGTAAGTTTTCGTATATCTATTCAACGCTACTACATATAGTACACGTTCATGCATATATACAATATAACATCTCTTACGATCCCTAATATCTAATTACCACAATCGCTTTGCAAATCCCGATGGTATTCTCCGTCTGTAGGTATGACATGCTCAACAAAGAATCCCGCCAATTCCTCTTGAATTGCTCGTATGCGATCAGTTGGTATGAGTTGGTCCCGCTTCCGCCAGATCTAATTTAAAGAAGGGGTCTATATATATATATATATATATATATATATATATATATATATATATATATATATATGAATGAAACTCAACACAATTGATGGTAATAAAATATAAATGTGAATATTGTTTACGTACTTCAAATTGTTCTTCAGACCTGCCCCGCTCAGAGATCTTGTGGCGAATGAACTCGCAAACGTAGTATCCACATAAATTATTCCCAGGTTCCTGCCACAAGCACTTTACGAGAATAGAGTTCAATCAAAATGATAATCAAGCATGATAATGGTATTGAAACTAGAATCAATGAGAGATGCGCGGAACTAGCTAGTAGTACTTACTAATTTGGGGCGTGAAAATCGCAGCTCCTTTTTCCATTCACCCCTAACCTGGTTGGTGAACTTTTTCCAAACCCTGCCCGGCAAAGAAAATGATTACTTGATATCAGAAAATGAACGAAAGTTGCCGATATGGTGCGATAATGATTGAACTTACTTCTGGACCATTTGACTCATGTCCGCCCACTCCTTAGGCTCTTTACGTCTCGAGTCCAAGACATGTACTACTCCCGCGTCAAGCTGAATGGCTAGCAGAATATAGTGGAACCTGCGCACGCATAACTCATCAATTACACTTAACCTCGAGTAAGCGAAACAGAATGTGCACAAGACAGTAACACTCACTGGAAGTTGTAAGGAAATAGTATTTCCCTTCTGTTTTGTTGTCCAAGTAACGCCTTTAGCAAGATTTCCTCTGTATCATCGGGGTTTTTTTGTATCGTATATTCATTTACGGTATTTGGGTTAATTAATGAACCCAATGTCATAGATTTTTCCTCTGCATTTTCGGATCTTCAATCTGCATAATATAGTGTGAGGATAATTATACATGCAATGAACGAGCTGAGCTAGAGACTTAATTACAGAAAAAATATTTACAGACAATAGCAACTGACGATAGTTTTGTCGAGGGCGTCTTGATTGTATAACTGAAATAATTCCTCAAATTCAATGTACAACGCCTCGACTCCATTAAAGTAGTGCTCATCTTTAATTCCCACATAGACACTGTCGGTCCCTTCCTTGCAGGCTTTCAAGTACCAGTTATGCAATGTTCGCATCATCGTTGATAGACGCGGGAGCTGCTTAGGTCTGACGAGAGGCTTCCCACGCTCGTATCTAAAGGCTACCTCAGCCATTTTGAACTGTACCTCATCGCCTAAGTAATCAGCAAGAGTGTAACTAGGATGAGGAGAGGGCTCGGGGGCGGCGATGCACGGGGAGGAGGGCTCGGGGACGGCTCGGAGGCGACGGCGAGGTCCGGCAGCCTGGCGGCGTCGAGGTGGTCTTCGGCGTCGGGGGAGAGGGAGATCGAAACTGGAAATGGTGTTTGGAAAAATTTCCTAAGTCCTGCTTATATACACACAGATTTAGTCCCGGTTGGTGGCTCCAACCGGGACTAAAGGCCTACCTTTAGTCTTGGTTGGAGCCACCAACCGGGACTAAAGCTCGTTTTCGGCAGCCAAATGGGCGTGAAAACTCAGGCCTTTAGTCCCGGTTGGTTCCACCAACCGGAACTAAAGGCCTGACCGGGCACAGCTGACGGGTGGTGGGAGTTTAGTCCCACCTCGCCAAGCGAGAGGCGCTCGCATCGGTTTATAAACCCGGCTGTGGGTGAGTTGGCAAGATCCTATCAATGCAGACAGCTCATCGTCTAACCTGGTGCCTCTCGGTCCTGTGGGGCCTACTGGCAAAAGAAATACATGTCCCACGGGCCTGCATCCTGGCCCATATGGTTGGGCTTCTAGTCGTATGCAGGCCGTGGAGTGTAATTTCTCCTGTTAGTAGGCAGGCTTTTTTTTCTTTTAATTTTTTTTGCATATGTTACATGTAAATTTTTGGACCTTCTCCAAATCACCTCTAAAATTTTGTACATGGTCACTTACATGTAATACACATGTAAATCAAAGGATATTTTAAATAGGTGTTTTAAATTTTTTTTAATGTTTTGATTTAATTCTTTTTGCTATTAAAGTTTTTAACAAAACATAATTTATGAAAATTTTAGTTGGATAAATTTTATATAACTTTAAGTTAATATTATTTTGATCATAACTAGAGTTTTATAAAAGATTTTTAGTTGATTCTTTTTGCTATTGAAGAATATTATAAAATACTTTTTGTTAACCTAATAATGTTATATTTTCTTTTCTGTTAAGGTATAAGTTTAGTATTTTGTTTTGTTTTCTATTTGCTTTGTTTAACTCCTCTGTATAATTAAAATACTAAAAGGATATGAATAATTGAAATTTCATAACTTAATAAATAATTATTCTAAAATCATGTTTCAAATGCCAAAATGCCCTAGCTAGCTCTTATAAAGATTCCCTCCGGTTTGTCCGAAGTGGCACTTTCCAGCTATAAGTCCGGAAACTCACAGTAGAGAGAAAGTGATGGCGGTGAAGCCGGTCACATCCCAGAGTGGGATCTTTTGGGGTATAAAACTATTTCTTCGCGTGTGTCCCTTGCTTATTGTGCAGTAACCATGGATAATCTTCATCATTTAACATTTTTATATAATTTTAAGTTAATATTATTTTGATCATAACTAGAGTTTTATAAAAGCTTTTTAGTTGATTCTTTTTGCTATTGAAGAATATTATAGTTCTGTTTTAGTTGATCATAACTAGAATTTTATATAACTTTATTCTTTGACACATCAGGTGGTGGTTTGTCAATATGTTTTTGAAAATATTGAGCAACCAACCGCTGCTCAGAAGACATTCATATTTTGTTTGGACATAATTGCATTGATTAACTCCTCTGTATAATTAAAATACTAAAAGGATATGAATAATTGAAATTTCATAACTTAATAAATAATTATTCTAAAATCATGTTTCAAATGCAAAAATGCCCTAGCTAGCTCTTACAAAGATTCCCTCCGGTTTGTCCGAAGTGGCACTTTCCAGCTATTAGTCCGGAAACTCACACTAGAGAGAAAGTGATGGCGGTGAAGCCGGTCACATCCCAGAGTGGGATCTTGGGGTATAAAACTATTTCTTCGCGTGTGTCCCTTGCTTATTGCGCCGTAACCATGGATAATCTTCATCATTTAACAGGATGCTTGGGTCAGTCTTCACTCTGAAGGGAGAAATTTCATGAAACTTTTCATAATCTTCTGACATGTCTGTCTTGTCCTCCACTCCCACGATGTTTCTTTTCCCTGAAAGAACTATGTGGCGCTTTGGCTCCTCGTATGATGTATTCACTTCCTTATCTTTTCTTTTTCTCGGTTTGGTAGACATGTCCTTCACATAGAAAACCTGCGCCACATCATTGGCTAGGACGAATGGTTCGTCTGTGTACCCAAGATTGTTGAGATCCACTGTTGTCATTCCGTACTGCGGGTGTACCTGTACCCCGCCTCCTGACAGATTGACCCATTTGCACCGAAACAAAGGGACCTTAAAATCACGTCCATAGTCAAGTTCCCATATGTCCTCTATGTAACCATAATATGTGTCATTTGCCCTATTGGTGTTTGCTGCATCAAAGCGGACACCACTATTTTGGTTGGTGCTCTTTTTATCTTGGGCGATCGTGTAAAATGTATTCCCATTTATCTCGTACCCTTGGAAAGTCAATACAGTCAAAGATGGTGTCCTGGCCAACAAGTAGAGCTCATCTCCAACAGTGCTGTTACCCATGAGATGTGTTTGCAACCAACCGCCGAAAGTCCCCATGTGTTCACATGTAATCCAGTCGTCAGACTGCTCCGAGTGTTTGGAGCGTAGAATATTCTTGTGTTCATTGATATATGGGGCCACCAAGGTAGAATTCTGTAGAACTGTGTAGTGTGCTTGCGCCCAAGAATGCCCGTCCCTACATATTATAGAGTTCGGTCCTAGCGTGCCTTTTCCACCCAGTCTCCCCTCATGCCGCGATTCAGGAACACCAATCGGCTTAAGGTCAGGAATAAAGTCAACACAAAACTCAATGACCTCCCCTGTTTGATGGCCCGTGGAGATGCTTCCTTCTGGCCTAGCACGGTTACGAACATATTTCTTTAAGACTCCCATGAACCTCTCAAAGGGGAACATATTGTGTAGAAATACAGGACCCAGAATTGCAATCTCGTCGACTAGGTGAACTAGGACGTGCGTCATAATATTGAAGAAGGATGGTGGGAACACCAACTCGAAACTCACAAGACATTGGACCAAATCATTATGTAACCTTGGTAGGATTTCTGGATCGATTACCTTCTGAGAAATTGCATTGAGGAATGCACATAGCTTCACAATGGCTAATCGAACATTTTCTGGTAGAAGCCCCCTCAATGCAACCGGAAGCAGTTGCGTCATAATCACGTGGCAGTCATGAGACTTTAGGTTCTGGAATTTTTTTTCTCTGCCATATTTATTATTCCCTTTATATTCGACGAGAAGCCAGACGGGACCTTGATACTGAGCAGGCATTCAAAAAAGATTTCCTTCTCTGCTTTGGTAAGAGCGTAGCTGGCAGGACCTTCATACTGCTTTGGATGCATGCCGTCTTTTTCGTTCATACGTTGCTGGTCCTCCCGTGCCTCCGGTGTATCTTTGGTCTTCCCATACACGCCCAAGAAGCCTAGCAGGTTCACGCAAAGATTCTTCGTCACGTGCATCACGTCGATTGCAGAGCGGACCTCTAGGTCTTTCCAATAGGGTAGGTCCCAAAATATAGATTAATTCTTCCACATGGGTGCGTGTCCGTCAGCGTCATTCGGAACAGATTGTCCGCCAGGACCCTTTCCAAAGATTACTTGTAAATCCTTGACCATATCAAGTATATCATCACCAGTTCGAAGGACAGTCTTCTTCCGGTGATCTGCCTCACCTTTGAAATGCTTGCCTTTCTTTCTTAAGGCATGCTTGGTCGGAAGAAATCGACGATGTCCCAGGTACACATTCTTCTTACATTTATCCAAATATATACTTTCGGTCTCATCTAAACAGTGCGTGCATGCGTGGTATCCCTTGTTTGTCTGTCCTGAAAGGTTACTAAGAGCAGGCCAATCATTGATGGTTACAAACAGCAACGCTCGTAGGTCAAATTCCTGCTGTTTGTGCTCATCCCACACACGTACACCTTTTATGTCCCACAGCTGTAAAAGTTCTTCAACTAATGTCCTTAGGTACACATCAATGTCGTTGCCGGGTTGCTTAGGGCCTTGGATGAGCACTCGCATCATAATGAACTTCCGCTTCATGCACAACCAAGGAGGATGGTTATAGATACATAGAGTCACAGGCCAGGTGCTATGATTGCTGCTCTGCTCCCCAAAAGGATTAATAACATCTGCACTTAAACCAAACCATAAGTTCCTTACGTCACCTGCAAAGTCCGGCCACTTTCTCTCGATTTTTCTCCACTGCGACCCATCAGCGGGTACTCTCAACTTCCCGTCTTTCTTACGGTCTTCTTTGTGCCATCGCAACAACTTGGCATGCTCTTTGTTTCTGAACAGACGTTTCAACGGTGGTATTATAGGAGCATACCACATCACCTTGGCAGGAACCCTCTTCCTGGGGCGCTCGCCCTCAACATCACCAGGGTCATCTCGTCTGATCTTATACCGCAATGCACCGCATACCGGGCATGCATTCAAATTCTCGTACTCCTCACCGCGGTAGAGGATGCAGTCATTTGGGCATGCATGTATCTTCTGCACCTCTAATCCTAGAGGGCAGAGAACCTTCTTTGCTTCGTACGTACTGTCAGGCAATTCGTTATCCTTTGGAAGCTTCTTCTTCATTATTTTCAGTAGCTTCCCAAATCCCTTGTCAGATACACCATTCTCTGCCTTCCATTGCAGCAATTCCAGTGCGGTACGGAGCTTTGTGTTGCCATCTTCGCAATTTGGGTACAACCCTTTTTTGTGATCCTCTAACATGCGATCGAACTTCAACTTCTCCCTTTCACTTTCGCATCCTCTCTGTGCATCAACAATGACCCGGCGAAGATCATCATCGGGCACATCTGGTGCCTCTTGATCTTCAGCTTCCCCCGTTGCAGTATCACCGTATTCAGGGAACATAGGATAGTTGTCATCATCCTCTTCTTCTTCGTTGTCTTCCATCATAACCCCTCTTTCTCCGTGCTTGGTCCAAACATTATAGTGTGGCATGAAACCGTTCTTAAGCAGGTGGAAGTGAAGGGTTTTCGAGTCAGAGTAATCCTTCGTATTCTCACAGATAGTACATGGACAATACATACAACCATTCTGCTTGTTTGCCTCAGCCACATCGAGAAAATTATGCAGGCCCGTAATGTAGTCGGAGGTGCGTCGGTCACTGTACATCCATTGCCGGTTCATCTGCGTGCATTATATAATTAAGTATATCAAAAACCATTACAGAACATCATGAATAGAGAAATGACCAAATTAATACAAGTTCATCATCACATTAAAACCAAAGTACAGTAGTGATCAAATGTTATTACTGGAAAAAAAAAGATAAGAACAAGAGGCTCACCATGGTGGTGCCGGCGACGAGATCGGCGAGGGCGATCGACCGCGGTGAGGACGGGGACGGGGACAGGACGGCACCCTACACATGTGCAAACTAAGAAGTTAATTTGAGCTCAAATTGTGCATCTAAATCAAATAAACTCACACATACACTCCTCCACTAAAACCCACAAACCACACTACTTCTAGAGCATTTGAAATGAGCTAAACTAGCAGTGAGAGATGAAAGGATGAAGTTGCTAACCTTTTTTAGAACACTTGGATAGTTGGTGCGCTGCCAAACCTAGACAAATCTTGGGGAAAATGGAGCTTGGAGGTCGAGCTTGGAGGAAGAACAGAGGAGAAAGCTTAAGTGTGGCTCCGGCATTTCATCGAACACCTCATGTGCATATATAGGCAAAAACAGAGTAGACCACACCTCCACCCTTCCACGGCCAAAAAACAGAGGAGATGGGGGGGCGTGGATATATATTGGCAAAATTTTAGTCCCGGTTTGTGTCTAAAACCGGGACTAATGGCCTACCCTTTAGTCCCGGTTCCAAACACCAACCGGGACTAAAGGGCAGCAACCCCTTTAGTCCCGGTCGGTGGATGGAACCGGGACTAAAGGTCCCAGCCGAACCGAGACTGATGCCTGCCGAGGCCCGGCCGGCGTCCTAGCCTCTCGAACCGGGACTGATGCTCCCATTAGTCCCGGTTCGTAACACGACCGGGGCTAATACTTTGATCTGGCCAGGACCAAAGCCCTGTTTTCTACTAGTGATGTCGTTGCCGGGTTGCTTAGGGCCTGGGATGAGCACTGGCATCATAATGAACTTCCGCTTCATGCACAACCAATGAGGATGGTTATAGATACATAGAGTCACAGGCCAGGTGCTATGGTTGCTGCTCTGCTCCCCAAAAGGATTAATGCCATCTGCACTTAAACCAAACCATAAGTTCCTTGCGTCACCTGCAAAGTCCGGCCACTTTCTCTCGATTTTTCTCCACTGCGACCCATCAGCGGGTACTCTCAACTTCCCGTCTTTCTTACGGTCTTCTTTGTGCCATCGCAACAACTTGGCATGCTCTTTGTTTCTGAACTGACGTTTCAACCGTGGTATTATAGGAGCATACCACATCACCTTGGCAGGAACCCTCTTCCTGGGGCGCTTGCCCTCAACATCACCAGGGTCATCTCGTCTGATCTTATACCGCAATGCACAGCATACCGGGCATGCATTCAAATTCTCGTACTCCTCACCGCGGTAGAGGATGCAGTCATTAGGGCATGCATGTATCTTCTGCACCTCTAATCCTAGAGGGCACAGAACCTTCTTTGCTTTGTATGTACTGTCAGGCAATTCGTTATCCTTTGGAAGCTTCTTCTTCATTATTTTCAGTAGCTTCTCAAATCCCTTGTCAGATACACCATTCTCTGCCTTCCATTGCAGCAATTCCAGTGCGGTACCGAGCTTTGTGTTGTCATCTTCGCAATTTGGGTACAACCCTTTTTTGTGATCCTCTAACATGCGATCGAACTTCAACTTCTCCCTTTCACTTTCGCATCCTCTCCGTGCATCAACAATGACCCGGCGAAGATCATCATCGGGCACATCTGGTGCCTCTTGATCTTCAGCTTCCCCCGTTGCAGTATCACCATATTCAGGGAACATAGGATAGTTGTCATCATCCTCTTCTTCTTCGTTGTCTTCCATCATAACCCCTCTTTCTCCGTGCTTGGTCCAAACATTATAGTGTGGCATGAAACCGTTCTTAAGCAGGTGGAAGTGAAGGGTTTTCGAGTCAGAGTAATCCTTCGTATTCTCACAGACAGTACATGGACAATACATAAAACCATTCTGCTTGTTTGCCTCAGCCACATCGAGAAAATTATGCAGGCCCGTAATGTAGTCGGAGGTGCGTCGGTCACCGTACATCCATTGCCGGTTCATCTGCGTGCATTATATAATTAAGTATATCAAAAACCATTACAGAACATCATGAATAGAGAAATGACCAAATTAATACAAGTTCATCATCACATTAAAACCAAAGTACAGTAGTGATCAAATGTTATTACTGAAAAAATAAATACATAAAGTTCATACATAGTTCTCATAGAACAACATACAGCTCTCTAGAGCATCTAATTAAAACATACATTGAAACTAACATACAACTATGTAAAACATTTAAAAGCAACAACAAATGCGATCAAAATCGCAACTAAGGTAATAATTGATCCAACAGCATAATGATACCAAGCCTCATTATCAATGGCATATTTTCTAATCTTTCTAATCTTCAAGCGCATTGCATCCATCTGGATCTTGTGTAGATCGACGACATCGGCAACATGCAACTCCAATTTCATCTTCTCTTCTTCAACTATTTTCATTTTTTCTTTCAAATAATTGTTTTCTTTTTCAACTAAATTTAACCTCTCGACAAGAAGGTCGGTTGGAATTTCTGGTTCACATACCTCCTAGATAAAGACATCCATGTCAAGTTGGTCGGCATAATTGTCATAAACACTAAATGAAACAAATAGTTATAAAAGATAATATACCACATCCGAATCATAGACCGGACGAGAGCCGACGGGGGCAGATACCAAAACCATGGCACTATATAATAACAAACAATAATACAAGTAAGAAAATTATACAAGTAGCTATATAAATCATACAAGTAAGAATTTTTTTTTCTTAAAAAAAAGATAAGAACAAGAGGCTCACCACGGTGGTGCCGGCGACGAGATCGGCGCGGGCGATCGACGGCGGTGAGGACGGGGACGGGGACGGGACGGCACCCTACACATGTGCAAACTAAGAAGTTAATTTGAGCTCAAATTGTGCATCTAAATCAAACAAACTCACACATACACTCCTCCACTAAAACCCACAAACCACACTACTTCTAGAGCATTTCAAATGAGCTAAACTAGCAGTGAGAGATGAAAGGATGAAGTTGCTAACCTTTTTAGAACACTTGGATAATTGGTGCACCGCCAAACCTAGACAAATCTTGGGGAAAATGGAGCTTGGATGTCGAGCTTGGAGGAAGAACAGAGGAGAAAGCTTAAGTGTGGCTCCGGCATTTCATCAAACACCTCATGTGCATATATATGCAAAAAACAGAGTAGCCCAGACCTCCACCCTTCCACGGCCAAAAAACAGAGGAGATGGGGGGCGTGGATATATATAGGCAAAACTTTAGTCCCGGTTTGTGTCTAAAACCGGGACTAATGGCCTACCCTTTAGTCCCGGTTCCAGACACCAACCGGGACTAAAGGGCAGCAACCCCTTTAGTCCCGGTTGGTGGATGGAACCGGGACTAAAGGTCCCAGCCGAACCGGGACTGATGCCTGCCGAGGCCCGGCCGGCGTCCTAGCCTCTCGAACCGGGACTGATGCTCCCATTAGTCCCGGTTCGTAACACGACCGGGACTAATGCTCTGATCTGGCCAGGACCAAAGCCCTGTTTTCTACTAGTGAGTGGTGCGCCAGTGGAGATGTTGATATGCATCCATGCAAGGAAATAAGAGGAGAGATGTTGCCTTGACGCAGACAAGAACCAAGCAGAATATGTAGATTATACAACATCGTTGTACCACGTTTATTCGAGGGCGAGCTTGGTCGGTGGGGATAATATTGAGAGCAAGGTTCTATCGAGGCAAGCAGTTGCTTTGCTAACTCCCTAATCCTACTTTATTGTTGTCTTCTTTGATTATCTGATTGTGCTGCTGCATCTTAATCTTGTTAATGCTTCATCGATCTCTACTATTTGAGAGAGACATGTTGTCTTCGTATCCATATGTTGATGGAATCAGTGTGTTTTGGGAGGAACTCATGTAAAGGCATGAGCGTATTGTCTTGACTGATATTCCAGTGATCCTATCGTTGATCCAGCCACATATATCATATTCTATCTATCTATATTGGTGTCACGATGGCAAACGTATTGTACCGGTCACAGTTCAGGTATGGAACTGACTGAGTTCGCCGATAGGAACGGCCCTTGTTCGGGAACGTGTCGGTGATGGATCCGTAGGAGCGATCGACATTAGTAGGTCAAGGTGTCTGGGTCTTAGTGGGTACAAAAGCTCTGCTCTTCTAGATCCTGTGTGGTTCTGGTCGAGGTTGTTGATGTCGGAGTACCCCCTCTTAAGAGCGTAAAAGTGTGAAATTTCACCCCTGTGACTCCCGGGTTGGGAAGCTTGCGGTCATGTGTGATGCCAATATTTTCCTTGTTCGTTTCCGGTTATGCTATTCATTTTAATATGTCCATTGAAATATGTTCCAATGACTATTACCTTATTTATCCTCTGGATTCAGTTCATCTATTGATCTACACCATCATACTTTTCTCCTTGTGGAATAGTAAAGTATCTGCTTGTTGAGTATGATCTGTCATACTCACCCTTGCTTCCTCTATTTTTTTTAATGCAGACGATGTAACTTAAGTATGCCCAGAAGATGTCATCCAAGAATAGGCTGGACCAGTGGGTGGGAAGCGACTACAGAATATGTATTTCGGCTATTTGTAAATGTAAAGAATTTATAAGGTTAATATATGAGCTTTTGTGATCCACTGCTGGTTTATGCCTGCTTAATCACGCTTTGCGTGACTATAGGGCTCTTGGTCTATAGGCGCGCGGCGGCTGTCACGCCTAGGCCCGGTCTCGGGGATTGACAGATTCACTCCACCCCAGTGAACATTCAAAAAAAAAAGGAAAAGAAAAAATACCCATGAATTTGAAAATATTAACACCGTATAAAAATGTTGATAGCATTCAAAAAAGATATTTCCTGACATGAAAAATGTTCCAGAATTTCAAAAGTGTGTATATGAAAAGTTTAGAAATTGTTTTCGCAATGTAGAAAAACGTTTTGTGTAGTACAAAAAAATGTTTTGTACTATTAAAAATGTATGCGACATTTGAAAGAAAATCACGTTTCAAACATTTCTGGCATTTAAAAAATATTTATACAATGTAAAAAATGTTCACATAGTTTAAAAATATATTTAATAGCATAAAAAGGTTCAACGTATATTTGAACAAATGTTAATCATGTATTAAAAATATATATTCAAAACATATATTAAAATAAAAAAGTACGTTGTGTATTGAAAAATGTTCATGGTGTATCAAAAAAACAATTACGTGTTCACTAGAAATGTGTATTGTGTACCCAAAAAAAGTAGACGTTAAAGAAACTAATTAAAGCCGACAAAGAAGTAAAAAAATAAAACCAAAAAACCTAAGACAAATAGAGAGAAAAAACTAGTTAAATCAAGAAAGAAACAAAGAAAACCAGGTAAAACAAAGAAAAATAGAAACAAAAAGAAAAAAAACCTAATAAAACCAAGAAAGAAACGAAGAACGCCGATGAAAAAATAAAGAAAAATAGAAAAACAAGAGAAAGCAGTGAAGAAATAGGAAAAAAACAAAATAAAAACCCTGACGAATGAAACCAGCGAACGTGAAGAAAAATATAAAAATGGGCCAGCCCAATAACTACACGCGGGGATAAAAACCATCAGCAGAGACGTATGTTAGTCTCGTTAGTCTCACAAAAGATATAGCATTTGCAGTCCAAAGAGAAGTATGTTATTTTTGGTCCAACTAGTTTGTATCTTTTTTGCCTTTTTTCATTTTCTTGTAAGCGCTTTAAATGTTTTTTCGTTCACGTTGTTATTTTTTTTTCAATTTTGTATTTGACCTTTCTTTTTTTTCTCGTTTTAAACCTTTTTTGATGATTGCTATATTTTTTAAGTTCTTATTTTTTATTTAACAATAATTTTTATTTTTGAAAATTTAAAATTTTGCCATCTGGTTGCACAATCACCCTCGACTGCAATTGTATGTCTTCGACGCGACTGTAACTTAGTGGTCTTTTGTCGAGGACGGGGCCAGTTGCATGTCTAGAACTAAGCACACAACTGTAAGTGTCATGCCCCGCTGCAACTTTGTGATGTTTTTTCGGGGAGGGGGCACTTGGATGTCTACCATCTTCAAAGAGCAAGACTCAATTCACCACAAATAGAATAGGGGGGGACATCATAAGACCCAACTATATTAACAAAGCCCGTGATACAATCAAGATCGGATAATCACATGAACATGGGAGAGAGAGGGAGAGAGAGGAAGAATACAGCTACTTGTACATACCCTTAGCCCCGAGGATGCACTACTAACACATCACCATGAGAAAGAAAGGAAGAGTTGTTGGTGATGGAGATGGCGGAGATGTCCCCGGCGACGTTCCGATGCCACCGGAGGAGAGGGGGAAGGCCCCCCCCCTCCACCTCCTCCTCCTCCTCCTCCATCTTTGGCCCTCCAGAGGGAGAGGGGGCTCTCCCCTAGGATCTCTATTTTCTATCTCCCGTTTTCGGTACTTTTCTGATGCAAATCACAGTTTCTTAAATATCCGGAGATGTATAACTCCAATTAGGATGAAATTGCATGGGGGTTCTTGATTCTTCAGGATATTTCTTGCGGTAAAAGGAGAGCCTCAACTAACCTCCACCCCCATCCGGTAGGCCCACGTGGCAGGGGGTGGGGATGGAGCCCTCGTGGTTCCCCTGACCTCCATCTTCTGGCCGGTGGAGTGTTTTGGTGTAAAATAATCCCTATTTTTTTAAGATTTTTCCAGCTTCATAAATTTTCACCTAAAAAGACAAAACAATAGAAAACATGAATAGGTCCCTGGCACCGGATTAATATGTTATTCAAAATAAATATGATATAAAATTGTGCCAAATGTATACTAATTTAATATAAATATGGCATGAAACAAGCAAAAGAATAGAGATACATTTGAGACGTATCAATGCTTCATAGAAACCAATGGTTTCAAAATGTTTAGTGGAGGCACCGACTCAAGTTTGTCTTGTCGACTTTATAGAAGGCAGTACCTCCATTCGATAAGACTAAACCAGTCTGTGAACTATTATGGGGATATGATACAAGAGAGGGGGATAATCGAAGTCTATTAGGATAAGCGAAGATTACCCCTTAATCAACATGTACTTAATTAAATCCTAACAAAATGGATAATATTTAGTGTTGTTTCCCATATGTTGTAGCCTACTCAACATGAACATAGTTGTGCTGATCAAATGAGTATTTACTGAAGACTGAATACCGCCGGATTCAGCACATCATCATCTGTCCCGACCACTCTTTTGAAATTGAAAGACTGAGCAAAATCTAAAGGAAGCTGGGCCAACTGTTTTTGCAAAGTTTGGTAGGAAGTGTTTCATTTAAAGAATTGAAAGGAAAAAATAATACAAAACATGTTTAGAAGTTATCAACAAAATTGAGAGCACATATGTATAACAAAAAAAAGGCAGGGAGGGCGTGGTCTGACTTATGGCATATGAACCACCCTTTAAGTCATCTAACTCAAGTAAGAGAATCCACACAAGTAAAAATGATCCCTTATTGGACGACTCTTTTGTGAAAGGCCTAAATAACATGCCATGGAAACAATGATCCAAAGTGGCATCTTTGTCCAAGTCTCAAATTCATTGCCCTTCTCGTGAAATATGGTCATGGAAGGTTCCAAGAATTTTGGACTCTGCATGAAGGACCCCAAACTAAGCAACAAAAGCATGATGGAGATCCAACTCGCCTTCGTCGGGGACTGGGCCACTTGGGACGACGGAGCTGCACTTCCTTCCTTCCTATCGACCTCTAGCGAGGAGGAAGAAAGGACTAGACGAACGAAGTCGTCCCAACACATGGCCACCTTTCAACCAGAAAAGCCACCGAAGCAGCAAAGACCACACATCGATTGCTCCAACACATGTCATCTTTGCATAATGATATGTGATGAAACCATCCATCAAATAGATTCTAGCTTGTTGAGCGATTTTCTGATGACGACGAGGTGACTGTGGTGATTTCGTTAAATCTGAAACTCCGCGACTCCTTAGGCCTTCGGGCAACAAAAAAATTGTGACCGAAAGCGGTGGTGAAAATAGTATTTCGGGATTGAGGAAAAGGGCCAGGGGAAGCCCCTAAAAGGTCTAAGATACTGGCCAAACCCGGCCACATGGGCCGGCCTGACCCGGCTTGGCTGTAAAATGGCATGGCACGACACGACCCGTGTCGGCCCTTATAACATGGTCGGGCCGTGCCGGCCCAGAGGCTTGGCCACGGGATCGGCCCGACACGCCAGTTATAAAGGCCGGCACCACTCGCGTTGCTTTTTAGCCTTGTGGGCATCTAGGGCCTTTTGTTTATTTTTTTTAGAAAAATCTAAAATTTTAAGAAAAAAATTAAGAATATATATATATATATATATATATATATATATATATATATATATATATATATATATTCTTAATTTTTTTCTTCAATTTTTAGAGGGATTGACTATTCGTCACCCTGGGTGAGGAATAGTTATTCTTTACCCCCCTCTATTTTAACGTCAATGCACCGTAATTTTACGTTCCGTAAATTTTGTCTTATTTTAGACGTAAAAAGAGAAGATAAGAAAATATATAATCGCCGTAAAAAATATTTTATGTTTCGTAAAATTACAAATGTAAAAACATAATTTAAAATGTACATAAAATGTAATTTTTTTGGTCTTATGACCTATATTTTTTTTTCCTTATGCCAAATTTTACGCAGTGAATTAATATGAATGTAATTATTTGTATTTCAAATGTAATTTATTTATGAAATGATCGTAAGATTACGTCGGGTGAAGAATAACTTATTCTGCACCCTGGGTGATATATATATATATATATATATATATATATATATATATATATATATATATATATATATATATATATATATATATATATATATATATATATAGGAAAATGGGATAGTACTCCTAGGAGTACGTACTCCTTCCTTCGTCTGTCGTTGATCGTCCACGTGTTCGGTCCTCTCTTGGGTTCACAAAAAAATCAGTTACGACTGACTATAAATAAATTAGTATAAACACACCAATTTTTCCGACGCTCTCGCATCTAATCCTTCCGTCCGCCTCGCACATCCCGAACTGCAGCAGCCGGCTCCCAAATACACGTCAGCGCCGAACTGAGGCGGCTGCCGCCATCACTCCCCGGCGACCGATCCAAATTACAGCTTCCATCGGCCAACGGATCGGAGAGCGCGAGACCGGCCGGACCTGAGGTTTATTGGAATCAAAGGTCAGTGATTTTTTTTGGACGTTCTCTGCATGTTGACTTCCTGTTCTAGATCCGTAGCATGTTCCAATCCATTAACCAAAATTGTCTTGCTTTCTTCTAGATCTGAAGAGGCGCATGCGGTTCCGTCCAGGATCTCATTGTTTGCTGACTAGTTAATTCTTGTGGACGAGAGAATTTTCTGTTGCTTTGTAGATGTTCCTGCTGGATGGATGCTGCGCGTCTCACGTGGAAGAATTGATTCATGTGGCTTCTGGGGGTCAATGGCGTAGCGTTCCATCGTCGATCTTCAGCGCAATCTGACGATCCTACCGCTAGGGGCGCCCAGCTAGACGTAAACAGATCAGCATGTTTCTTTAATTATGTTTCTTAGTGGACACATGATCAAATGGATTCACAAATAGTGATTCCAGCTGCTATTTCGTCTTTGGGAAAGTAGTATATACCCAGCAAAAAAACAGTAGGTCTGGTTTCTAGTTTAATCACTATGTATAAACCTTTGATTGAAGGATCAAGAACCGCACCTTGCTGGCATCTTCCTTTATATGTTCAGTATCGTCTCAATATGAAACTGCTGCTAGAATTTTCTATTTTGGAAAGGAACGTACATTTCCCACTTCAACAAGTGCTGTATTTTTCTGCGGAGAAGCCTTGTGTGTTTGGTGTGCCATACGACCACATTACAAAATGTATTACATATGTTGTTTCATCTAGCTTTTCATATACTCTTTTATTGTATAATTTTAATTTATCATAGTAATTTGAGCCACTGGACCGCTTTTTCTTATAACTCATTGCAGAGACTCGACTCATATAAAACCAGTATATACCCATGTAAAAAAACTAGTAGTATATTCTCCGTTACTAAAGAAAAAGTATATACTCCCCTACAAAAAAAAATTGTATACATTATTACTCCCTTAGTAAAAAACAAGAATATACCCCCCTACAAAAAACGAAGTATATACTTACATACAAAAGGTGGTATATACTCACATGCAAAAGGTGGTATGTACTTCTTCCCAAGAAGCAATATATACGCCTGTTGTCATACTTGTAGATAAATCTTTGGTGACATACATATTTCTTTGAATGAAAAAGTATGTGAAAAATAGTACTATATACCTTTTTGAATAAATAAGTATATATTTCTGGGAAAAAGACAACATCACATGTCCCATCAATGGAAAATAAGTTATAGGAGGTCCTGCTGAAGTATATACCACTTTTGTTATCGGAATATATACTTAACTTTTAAAATAGTACATACTGCTTTTGTAACAAGGAAAGCATATACTGCTTTCCTTAATATAATGAAGTATATTGTAATGCTTTTTTGCGAATGAAGTATAATGTACTTATCGCTCTATAAGGTGCGTAATGCCTTTTTATTTACAAGGAGTACTTATATATTTTTTTAAACAGAGAGAGCATGTAAAGTTCAACTATCGTCCAATAAAGCAAGGACTATATACGCCTTACCATCCAAGGCAGTATATACGCATTGTTGAGTTAGGTTAGATAGTTCAGAACTTGAATATTTAATTAACAGAGCCACCGTGCATGCAACATAGCCTTGCACCAGATCGCTCGTTTTTATAGGAGGTTGTTTCATAGCCACGGTCCTCATACAGAGTTATCCACAAATCCAGTAACCGATTAGACATGGGAGTACATACTCTTGGGAGTATAAAAGAGGAGTTATATATATATATATATATATATATAGGAAAATGGGATAGTACTCCTAGGAGTACGTACTCCTTCCTTCGTCTGTCCTTGATCGTCCACGTGTTCGGTCCTCTCTTGGGTTCACAAAAAAGTCTGTTACGACTGACTATAAATAAATTAGTATAAACACACCAATTTTTCCGACGCTCTCGCATCTAATCCTTCCGTCCGCCTCGCACATCCCGAACTGCAGCAGCCGGCTCCCAAATACACGTCAGCGCCGAACTGAGGCGGCTGCCGCCATCACTCCCCGGCGACCGATCCAAATTACAGCTTCCATCGGCCAACGGATCGGAGAGCGCGAGACCGGCCGGACCTGAGGTTTATTGGAATCAAAGGTCAGTGATTTTTCTTGGACGTTCTCTGCATGTTGATTTCCTGTTCTAGATCCGTAGCATGTTCCAATCCATTAACCAAAATTGTCTTGCTTTCTTCTAGATCTGAAGAGGCGCATGCGGTTCCATCCAGGATCTCATTGTTTGCTGACTAGTTAATTCTTGTGGACGAGAGAATTTTCTGTTGCTTTGTGGATGTTCCTGCTGGATGGATGTTGCGCGTCTCTCGTGGAAGAATTGATTCATGTGGCTTCTGGGGGTCAATGGCGTAGCGTTCCATCATCGATCTTCAGCGCAATCTGACGATCCTACCGCTAGGGGCGCCCAGCTAGACGTAAACAGATCAGCATGTTTCTTTAATTATGTTTCTTAGTGGACACATGATCAAATGGATTCACAAATAGTGATTCCAGCTGCTATTTCATCTTTGGGAAAGTAGTATATACCCAGCAAAAAAACAGTAGGTCTGGTTTCTAGTTTAATCACTATGTATAAACCTTTGATTGAAGGATCAAGAACCGCACCTTGCTGGCATCTTCCTTTATATGTTCAGTATCGTCTCAATATGAAACTGCTGCTAGAATTTTCTATTTTGGAAAGGAACGTACATTTCCCACTTCAACAAGTGCTGTATTTTTCTGCGGAGAAGCCTTGTGTGTTTGGTGTGCCATACGACCACATTACAAAATGTATTACATATGTTGTTTCATCTAGCTTTTCATATACTCTTTTATTGTATAATTTTAATTTATCATAGTAATTTGAGCCACTGGACCGCTTTTTCTTATAACTCATTGCAGAGACTCGACTCATATAAAACCAGTATATACCCATGTAAAAAAACTAGTAGTATATTCTCCGTTACTAAAGAAAAAGTATATGCTCCCCTACAAAAAAAAATTGTATACATTATTACTCCCTTAGTAAAAAACAAGAATATACCCCCCTACAAAAAACGAAGTATATACTTACATACAGAAGGTGGTATATACTCACATGCAAAAGGTGGTATGTACTTCTTCCCAAGAAGCAATATATACGCCTGTTGTCATACTTGTAGATAAATCTTTGGTGACATACATATTTCTTTGAATGAAAAAGTATGTGAAAAATAGTACTATATACCTTTTTGAATAAATAAGTATATATTTCTGGGAAAAAGACAACATCACATGTCCCATCAATGGAAAATAAGTTATAGGAGGTCCTGCTGAAGTATATACCACTTTTGTTATCGGAATATATACTTAACTTTTAAAATAGTACATACTGCTTTTGTAACAAGGAAAGCATATACTGCTTTCCTTAATATAATGAAGTATATTGTAATGCTTTTTTGCGAATGAAGTATAATGTACTTATCGCTCTATAAGGTGCGTAATGCCTTTTTATTTACAAGGAGTACTTATATATTTTTTTAAACAGAGAGAGCATGTAAAGTTCAACTATCGTCCAATAAAGCAAGGACTATATACGCCTTACCATCCAAGGCAGTATATACGCATTGTTGAGTTAGGTTAGATAGTTCAGAACTTGAATATTTAATTAACAGAGCCACCGTGCATGCAACATAGCCTTGCACCAGATCGCTCGTTTTTATAGGAGGTTGTTTGATAGCCACGGTCCTCATTCAGAGTTATCCACAAATCCAGTAACCGATTAGACTTGGGAGTACATACTCTTGGGAGTATAAAAGAGGAGTTTTATATATATATATATATATATATATAGGAAAATGGGATAGTACTCCTAGGAGTACGTACTCCTTCCTTCATTTGTCGTTGATCGTCCACGTGTTCGGTCCTCTCTTGGGTTCACAAAAAAATCTGTTACGACTGACTATAAATAAATTAGTATAAACACACCAATTTTTCCGACGCTCTCGCATCTAATCCTTCCGTCCGCCTCGCACATCCCGAACTGCAGCAGCCGGCTCACAAATACACGTCAGCGCCGAACTGAGGCGGCTGCCGCCATCACTCCCCGGCGACCGATCCAAATTACAGCTTCCATCGGCCAACGGATCGGAGAGCGCGAGACCGGCCGGACCTGAGGTTTATTGGAATCAAAGGTCAGTGATTTTTCTTGGACGTTCTCTGCATGTTGATTTCCTGTTCTAGATCCGTAGCATGTTCCAATCCATTAACCAAAATTGTCTTGCTTTCTTCTAGATCTGAAGAGGCGCATGCGGTTCCATCCAGGATCTCATTGTTTGCTGACTAGTTAATTCTTGTGGACGAGAGAATTTTCTGTTGCTTTGTGGATGTTCCTGCTGGATGGATGCTGCGCGTCTCACGTGGAAGAATTGATTCATGTGGCTTCTGGGGGTCAATGGCGTAGCGTTCCATCGTCGATCTTCAGCGCAATCTGACGATCCTACCGCTAGGGGCGCCCAGCTAGACGTAAACAGATCAGCATGTTTCTTTAATTATGTTTCTTAGTGGACACATGATCAAATGGATTCACAAATAGTGATTCCAGCTGCTATTTCGTCTTTGGGAAAGTAGTATATACCCAGCAAAAAAACAGTAGGTCTGGTTTCTAGTTTAATCACTATGTATAAACCTTTGATTGAAGGATCAAGAACCGCACCTTGCTGGCATCTTCCTTTATATGTTCAGTATCGTCTCAATATGAAACTGCTGCTAGAATTTTCTATTTTGGAAAGGAACGTACATTTCCCACTTCAACAAGTGCTGTATTTTTCTGCGGAGAAGCCTTGTGTGTTTGGTGTGCCATACGACCACATTACAAAATGTATTACATATGTTGTTTCATCTAGCTTTTCATATACTCTTTTATTGTATAATTTTAATTTATCATAGTAATTTGAGCCACTGGACCGCTTTTTCTTATAACTCATTGCAGAGACTCGACTCATATAAAACCAGTATATACCCATGTAAAAAAACTAGTAGTATATTCTCCGTTACTAAAGAAAAAGTATATACTCCCCTACAAAAAAAATTGTATACATTATTACTCCCTTAGTAAAAAACAAGAATATACCCCCCTACAAAAAACGAAGTATATACTTACATACAAAAGGTGGTATATACTCACATGCAAAAGGTGGTATGTACTTCTTCCCAAGAAGCAATATATACGCCTGTTGTCATACTTGTAGATAAATCTTTGGTGACATACATATTTCTTTGAATGAAAAAGTATGTGAAAAATAGTACTATATACCTTTTTGAATAAATAAGTATATATTTCTGGGAAAAAGACAACATCACATGTCCCATCAATGGAAAATAAGTTATAGGAGGTCCTGCTGAAGTATATATTTTGTTATCGGAATATATACTTAACTTTTAAAATAGTACATACTGCTTTTGTAACAAGGAAAGCATATACTGCTTTCCTTAATATAATGAAGTATATTGTAATGCTTTTTTGCGAATGAAGTATAATGTACTTATCGCTCTATAAGGTGCGTAATGCCTTTTTATTTACAAGGAGTACTTATATATTTTTTTAAACAGAGAGAGCATGTAAAATTCAACTATCTTCCAATAAAGCAAGGACTATATACGCCTTACCATCCAAGGCAGTATATACGCATTGTTGAGTTAGGTTAGATAGTTCAGAATTTGAATATTTAATTAACAGAGCCACCGTGCATGCAACATAGCCTTGCACCAGATCGCTCGTTTTTATAGGAGGTTGTTTGATAGCCACGGTCCTCATACAGAGTTATCCACAAATCCAGTAACCGATTAGACATGGGAGTACATACTCTTGGGAGTATAAAAGAGGAGTCCTATATATATATATATATATATATATATATATTTATATATATATATATATATATAAGCCTAGTTACAAGCCAGACGGGCCGCGTACCGCGCCAGGCCATGTGGTGCCGACCGAGAATTAAAAGGGTCGTGCCGTGCTCGACCTTAAGGCCTGGCTTTTGGGATCGGCCCAACCCTTTTAATTGCGTGCCAAGACGGGCCAAAACTCCGTGCCAGCGGGCCGGCCGCATGAGAGGGCCCATATGGCTAGCTTTAGTACTGGCCCACAGGTCCAGCGGCCCGGCCCAAGAGAACCCACCCATGGCAAGGAAATTGGCATGTGCTGGTTTGTGAGAGAAGAGCATCCCGCATTCTTCTCCGTGTGTGGCAATGGCAATGGCGCGCGGGGGCGGCTCCGCCATTCTTCCGTCCCATGACCACCACCACCACTTCCTCCTCCCCAAACTCGCTGCTAAAAAAAGTAAAGGAGCTCCACAACCAGAGCGAGCCCAAGGAAATCTCGCGACCTCCACCACCGCGTACGTCGACGATTGCTGTCGACGGACGGCAATGCTCGCTCGCCGTGGATTCGACCCTGATCCGTAGGAATCCGCCGGATTTCATTTCCCCCCATTCCCCGTCGCCGTCGCCGTCGCGTGCAAGAGGGCCTGCCTGCGGTGCGGTGGTGGTGCGGCCGCCGTTCGACCGGCACCGCTCGCATTCGGCCTGCCGCCGCGGGACGGAGTTGATGCGGCCGGCCTCCCTCTGATCTCTTCTCATCATCACCCCGTCGCCCAACAATGGTACCGTACCCTTCTTCCATTCAATCTGTCGGATCAAAATCGGTTCTTGGCCGCATTGCATGCTCCAAATGCGACCCCTTTGGTGTGGCCTCAACAACTGTTTGATGAAATGCGCAGACGCGATCAATGCTTGTTGGTTCTTTTCTTTCTTCAATTCAATGCTTGTCGGTTCTTTATTCGACAACGCACATTTGGAATATCAATTCATTTCTGGCGCAATTCATCAGCACACCATGCATGCCTTAATTCTACCATGTTTGTTCAAGGGAAACGTACATCCTTCGATGGGTTTCTGCATTTGGTACATCTTGTAATGCAGATTAATTTCAGCCATAACTGATAAAGGGAATGTAAATTAATTCCTACCATACATGCCAGCATCAACCAGAACTAATGTCAATCTTGTCGTCGTTGCTGCAGGCATCCAAAACCAAAAGCCGCTTTGTCGTGGGCTCTCATGTCTGGATCGAAGATGCAGACGAGGCATGGATGGATGGCCAGGTGGAGGAGGTCAACGGGGAGGACCTTGTCATAAACTGCACCAATGGAAAGAAGGCCACCGTTAATCTCTCGACTGCCTTTCCTAAGGACACGGAATCCCCGCGTGGTGGCGTCGAGGATATGACCAGGCTCGCCTATCTGCACGAACCAGGAGTGCTCCAGAACCTCAAGTCCAGATATGCCCTCAATGAGATATACGTAAGTTGAGTCCCTCAACAAATTAACATCCAGGTTAATTTTGTGCTCTTCCATGAGCTAGTGGAATTCGATCATGAATGCTCTGAGCAACTACCTTCTTCATGTGCACAAAAGTACCTTTTTCATTTGAGATGATCAAGACACCAACAGTATATGCTTACCGTCCAACAAGTACTGTACTAGTTAGCGGCTTGCTCTTCTTTTGGTGATACTATTCATCTTCTTGCAGCTTCTCTAATGGATTAAATTCTTCTTCCAGACTTATACTGGGAATATTTTGATAGCTGTGAATCCATTTCAAAGACTCCCCCACCTCTATAACAACCACATGATGGGAATTTACAAAGGAGCAGAATTCGGTGAGCTGAGTCCCCATCCATTTGCTATCACTGATCGTGCGTATAGGTGCGTTCGTCCCCCACTGCAGTTTCTCAGATTCAACATTTTACCTGACAATAATAACCAAGCACCCTATCTTTATTCTTCCCAGACTTATGATCAACGATCGTATCAGCCAAGCAATATTAGTGAGTGGAGAGAGTGGAGCTGGCAAGACAGAAAGCACTAAAAGTCTTATGCAGTATCTTGCTTTTATGGGTGGTAAAGCTAAAGCTGAAGGAAGGTCAGTGCAAGAACAAATCCTAGAGGTGCGTTTCTCAGTGCAACTTTGCACCCTTCTTTTGCTGGTAGCACAAGCACACCTGGCAAGCTAAGAACCACTAAAAAAGTGGTTAAGATGCACTAGTATGTAATTCACATTATGTTCTGACATGCTCTACTTACCTGACACAGTCCAACCCTGTTCTTGAGGCATTCGGCAATGCAAAAACAGTTAGGAATAATAATTCAAGGTAATGAACTAGTATTGATTTACTTTTTGGATGGCTATTAATTTATTTACACAACTTCAATGTATTATCTTCATAGGATTTTTGCTTTACATCTTACCTTTCTTGATTCTGCAGTCGGTTTGGCAAATTTGTTGAGATTCAGTTTGACCAGTATGGGAAGATTTCAGGAGCCGCCATAAGGACTTATCTTCTGGAAAGGTCACGTGTTTGTCAAATATCTGACCCAGAAAGGAACTATCACTGCTTTTACATGCTGTGCGCTGCACCACCAGAAGTAAGAGGATCTTCTTCTGAATTTTGTTGGAACCACATTATTTGTGAACTACTATATTTTATTGAAATTATATCTTGCTTACAAAAACACCCTATTCCGCACTGTAAAAATTGAAGAAATTTGCAAAAACCTCAGGGCATTCACACATAGAGGCTAACTGCTACCAGCTGAAATATACTGTATGTCTTTCCTGGATAATCATTGCTTCTGGAATCTGTAAAATAGGTCTAAACATAATTATCATCTCAAGAAAGATATAGTTTCTCATACATTTCTTGCAAGTAAATCTGTCTGTTAGAGATATGGATTTTCAAATTAGGACGACTAGAAACTGTAAGATTGAGCTAAGACATTAAGATGTTGATTAGCAACTGTAAATCATCTAATTAGCATTTGTGTTGGTTTGCTACATCCTCTGATCCGCCTTTTGTTGTAACCCTTTGTAACTTTGATTGTTTTATATAAAATCATATGTAGCGTACTAACCTATAGCTTTGATATGTGAATATGATTATCAGGACCGCGAGAAATATAAAGTGGGAGAGGCTAAAACATTTCACTATCTCAACCAGTCTAATTGCATTGATCTTAATGGGTTTGATGACTCCAAAGAGTATATCGAAACCAGAAGAGCTATGGGTATTGTAGGTATGAGTAATGATGAACAGGTACGGCCAATTTCACCGGCAACCAGTTTAGTACATCAGCAAGGGAGGAACAGTTTTTTTTACATACAATTTGACATTTCATTCAGGATGCAATATTCAAAGTTGTAGCTGCTATTCTCCATTTGGGGAATGTAGAGTTTGGAGAAGGAAGTGAACCAGATTCCTCTGCACCCAAAGATGAGAAATCTAAGTTCCATCTTAAGACAGCAGCTGAGCTTTTCATGTATATATTTCTTTATTAATGTTTTTTGAATATTTTCTGGAAGTTCCTTTTTCATTCTTTTTATGAACATGCACCGGCAACATTCTGCAGGTGCGATGCAAAGGGTCTTGAGGAATCTTTGTGCAAGCGTGTTATGGCAACACGTGGAGAGAGTATTACAAAAAATTTAGATGCAAAGGGTGCAGCTCTTAGCAGAGATGCATTGTCTAGGATTGTTTACTCACGCTTGTTTGATTGGTAAGTCTGGAAACCATCATTTTCGAAGGTTTCTTTGTGCTTCTGTATACTGTGCTATATCTGGCGCAGACAAGATTAGTTATGAATACTGTGTTCCCCACTGTTACAGGCTTGTAAATAAAATCAATAGTTCCATTGGTCAAGACCCAGATTCAAAGATTTTGATTGGTGTGCTGGACATATATGGTTTTGAGAGTTTCAAGACAAACAGGTGCTTAACTGGTATGCTTTTGCATTTAATCTAGTATTTATGTTCGTACACTTATAGAAGTCACATATGGAAGTCTTAGTAGATGGACTTCAGCACTAATGCACAACACACGTGCGCATGGGAGGATACGACAAGCTCCTTTATCCCGTATGCCTTAATTGTGGATCAGATGGAAATTAATCAAACTAGAACTATATGATATGAATATCAAATGATCAGATGATATCCTTAGCATAAATATGCTTCTCTAACCTATGCAAGTAGCTGTGTGGACCCAACACAACACTAACCAACCTTCCTGGGCCAAACTTGGACTGGGTATTACACCCTTCTGTTTTAATGGGATATGCCACTCCTTTCGTCACTACTAAAAGAATAGTAATATAGTATTGGTCAAGAAAGCCATAATATTAATATTTTCTTGCTAACCTTTTTTGTTGAAGAAAGCACAGAAGGATTGCGTCTCGATGCACTAAAATGAAAGTAGTTTATGTAAAAGCCTCAGGGAGGCACTACGCGCACACCACACTACGCATACAACACACTACACGGTAGCGGCGTCCGGCAGCAGCAGGGTTTCGCTTGCTAACTTTCTTGTTCACTGAAGTCCTTGATTATGTGTACTCTTAACTGGCAGTAGATGATAGTTCAACTTCTGCATATATAACTATCTGCTTATGCCAGGTTTGAAAGAAGGTAATTAGTATATGCTGACATTTTGATTGTTTGCAGCTTTGAGCAATTTTGTATCAATCTAACTAATGAGAAGCTCCAGCAACATTTTAATCAGGTTATAAAATGGAATTTCCTTCGCTCGACAAGTTTTGTGTTTAGGTCGTCCAACCGGTTTAACGTCGAGTCTTTTTCTAACTAAAACATGTCCCATCAACAGCATGTTTTTAAGATGGAACAAGAGGAATATACAAAGGAAGAAATTGACTGGAGTTACATCCAGTTTGTGGACAACCAAGAAATTCTTGATCTCATTGAAAAGGTATTGAAACTCAGATTCTAGTTACAGTGACATCTTTATTTGGAGGTGATGAGTTAGATACTTAGATGTAGTGGTACTAGTTTGTATTCCAGAATGTATACTGAGATGCCAATAATTTCCATCCGTAACGTCTGCACATGCCATATTAGCAATCCGGGTTAGCATAGCAGTATGTCATCTGTCCCCCCCCCCCCCCCCCCCCCCTCTTTTATCTCCATTAAATACATGATGATAGCATTATTTCCATCCATGATACGTATCTGCTGTCTGGTTGATTGTGTTTCGTGCATTTTTTTTTCTAGTTGTATGCTTTAGCCATGATATGTTCTAATAACCAATTAATTATGTCATCTTATTTCCTGTTTCTAATTTATTTGATGCAGAAACCAGGGGGGATAATTGCTCTGTTGGATGAGACATGGTATGAACATATAACCATAAACATATCCTTTTCCGTTAGAATCTCAAAAAATTATTAACAATTTGTTTTCTTATGATTCAGCATGTTACGGAATTCAACCCACGAAACATTTGCTGAGAAGCTATATCAAAAGTTCAAGGACAACCCGCACTTCAGTAAACCCAAATTTTCAAGATCTGATTTCACTGTCCATCATTATGCTGGAAATGTAGGTAACATATCATTGATGTACATGTAAATATTAAAGTTTATGTTTTCTGGCTATATGTTTTTGAGAGGTTACCAGTTGTCTGCCCACACTGGAAAATACATGTGATTGACATGTAATTATGATAAATATGGTGTACTTACCATACAAGATATTGCCATTCTAAGATCATGTTTAATGTACCCATCTGCACCTTGTTCCTTTGCAGTAAGCTGATTGTAGCTACCTTCTAGTATTCGACTACTTGGCATCTTATGATGCGGAGTCGAGGGGAGTTTATCTCTCCAGGGTATACAGCACTTGCTTTAACCAGGATATTATGTCTTCCCTTCATAACTGATAACTGCAGATAAATCGAAATTCCGCATCTAGGGGCAGGTGTTTAACTTACTAAAGAAACTAACAGGCCTGTGCTACACTTGGATAAAATACGGCGGTTAATTTTAGCACTAAAAGGCTTGATGTTAGATGGCCAAAATGTGTCCAAGTCTGCCAATCTATTAGCAGCTTTTGCTTAAATCAGCAAGCAACAGAGTAAAATACTTCCCAAATGTGCTAGATAGAAAATAATTGAAGCACAAGGAACAGAGTGTAATAATCTTGTTTCATGAATCGTTCAATAATCACCCAGTAACTGAGCCAACCTCGTGTGCATTACTGCATATGCATGCCCAAGTATTTTGCCTAGTCAGCTGACATTCCTTTGATCCTCCTGAAACACATGTAGCACATTCATTCACTATCTTAACAGTAGATAGTTTATTGCTCCTGCTAATCAGTCGGTTCTATTTGAACTGGCTGCTATTCACAAAGTTAAGATGTGCACACTAAATGATTGTCTCTGTCTGCTGCAGGTCACTTATCAAACAGATCTTTTCTTAGATAAAAACATAGATTATGCTGTAAATGAACATCAAATCCTATTGAATGCTTCAAAATGTCCATTTGTTTCAAGCCTTTTTCCACCTGTTGAAGAAGCAGCAAAGTCCACAAAGTTTACTTCAATAGGCTCAAGTTTCAAGGTACAACATTTGCTCTATTCCCTTCATATATTTTGTGTTTATTTACCCCTTTATTTTGGCATGATATTGCAGCAACAACTACAATCTCTGTTAGAAACGCTGAGTGCAACAGAACCACACTACATCCGCTGCATAAAACCTAACAATGTTCTCAAGCCAGCGATATTTGAGAACAGTAATGTTCTCCAGCAGCTTCGCTGTGGGGTGAGACCAATTTCTGTGCTGTTTCTTTTGCTCAACTTTTGCTGGTCTAAATGCATAAAGGTCAGAGAAAATAATACAATTTATCTGCATTCGAGTTGTGAAATGCCATCTGTCTTTTTGAACAGGGTGTTTTAGAGGCAATAAGGATAAGCTGTCTAGGATACCCCACTAGGCGAACCTTCTATGAATTTGTCAATCGATTTGGTATTCTGCACCCCAAAGCTCTGAGTAAAGGGTAAACTTACTATTTATTTGATTATTTCATTGTTTCTGTTCCATATGTTGTAAGTACTTATGTGTTTTTTCCTTTGGCAGTAATAGTGAAATTACTTCTACGAAGATGATTCTCGAGAAAGCTAACCTTGTAGGCTATCAGGTAATTATTAGAAGAAATATTAGTGCTTTGATGTTTCCAGTTTATTCATTTCTTGATCCTGATCTTAGTTTGGCAATCTTAAAAGAGTACCACAATTTCACAACAGGGACCACCAAGAGCCCATGATTGATCTAATGAATAGGCAGTGCTAAACAGAGTTGTGTTACGAAACTTCATTTTGATCTACACTGTTATTATCTGGATCCCCAAAAGAAGTTGTGTTCATATTTTATTTTTCTCGGGTTTTTAGTGGGAATTTTTAGTATTTGTGATCCACATACCCGGGACGGAGCCAAATAGGCCCTTGGGGGTGTACAGACCTGGCCCAAGAATAATTCACACTAGTCTCTTGTGCACCACCCTAACCTGATGGGCCAGAATACAGAAATCAAAGAAAGGCACAGCACCGAATGAACCCTTGTCGTTCTCAGTCTAGCTCTGCCTTTCCACGTGCCCCAAGGAAATTGTTTGCTAACAGACATTCTAGTCATATATAGCAATCCAAGACTTGAATGTGAATCGAAGTTTGACAAATCATTTTGTGTGAAACACTGATATGTTGTTTCGTTATTCTTGTATCAGCCTCACCTTCTGATTTCGAATTTTACAGATAGGGAAAACAAAAGTGTTTCTCCGTGCTGGTCAAATGGCTGAGTTAGATGCTCTAAGAACTGAGGTTTTGGGACTTTCTGCTAAAAAAATACAAACCAAAGTTCGTTCATTTCTGTGTCGCAAGAAGTACGTCCAGCTGCGAACATGTGCTACACAACTCGAGGCAGTATGCAGGGGTACATATATCTGTTTCCAGTTTAATTTTCTTCCACAAACCCTGCTTTAGCAGAGATAGTGACTCATATACTTTCATTATCGAAGGAACACTTGCTAGAAGGTTATATGAAAATCTTCGAAGACAGGCAGGTGCTTTGCGAATTCAGACGCGCTACCGTATGCGCCAAGAAATAAATAAATTTAGAGATCTGTGTTCCGCATCAACTACTATCCAATGTGGTCTACGTGGTATGGCTGCTCGCAACAAACTCCGTTTTTGCCGACAAACAAAAGCTGCAGTGATTATTCAGGTATTTCTGAGGCTTCATGTTTAATTCAATCAAAGTAGATCCACCAAATAGAATATGCAAGTGCTGATCATATATGAGATACTTGTGATGGATATTTATTGATTCTGTAATTTTGTGTTCGTCTTACACAAAAGTTTGATATATTCTGTATCGGCATAAACAAACCTATGTTTTCAGCATAGTGAAATGAGGTGCTAATAAGTATGATAGTAAAAAGTATCAGAAATATTTGTGTTTCTCATGATAACAAGAGGCTAAATCAGAAATATAGCATTATATCATACCTGGTCTAATACAATTTCATGCGTTGTAGAGTCGATGCCGCTGTCATTTAGCACGCTCAAGGTATGTGAGGATGTTGAAGGCCACACTCACCACTCAGTGTGCTTGGAGAGGAAGAATAGCCAGAAGAGAACTTCGACAACTCAAAATGGTAAGAGCCCTTGTAAACTTATCTTGACTTCCTCCTTTCTTCCCTTGATCAAGTTACAACATTGGTAGTTTCTTCAGGACAAAATCCCTTAAAATATTTCTTTTACAACCATGGTAGTAATGTAACTGCAAACTTGTGTTGTTACAACTATTTTCATCTTCCTTCAATTTTGTTGTTGTTAGGATACCACCCAGTTAGCTTGGAAAAAAAAATATCACTCAACTACCATGGTCTTACATTTCTATTTCTCTGTATCACGAAGCAAATCATATCGCTGAGTTCATTATAACTCTGGTTGATTCAGTTATCGAGAACTATTTTGATTTCTTTGGTGCCTGGCCACTTTTTCATTACTTTCAGGCTGCAAAGGAAACTGGCGCCCTACAGGCTGCCAAGAGTAAACTAGAGAAAGAAGTCGAGGAGCTTACTTGGCGGTTACAAGTGGAGAAACGCATCAGGGTAAACTAGCACAGAACCATGGCCACAATGTTCTCTAAAAATGTTGTTTATGCATGGTCCAAATGCATAGAGTAAATTCCTTTCAAAACTTTTGTAGAGGAGTAACATAACATTTGCTATTCAGCACAAACATATCTGCTGACATGGAATGTATTAATAGGCACTTCCTATGACCTATAATGTGCATTAGATTGCAAAACTTCTCTGGGCTGTCATGTAAATTAGCATCTTGTAGTGAATGTATAAAGAAGAGGGAAAATGATTGGACAATAAGAACAAAAACTCGCAGATATCATGTCAACAGTTGGCACATTTGCAAGGCTGCTATTGCTAGTATGATAGAGGAGCATTGTGCATCTCATAACATTATGAAGGAAACTTTTGATCATTTTGGAATTACATATGCATACTTTGTACTTGCAGTCTGATTTGGAAGAAGCCAAGGAAGCCAAGATTCAAGAAAATAAGAAGCTCCAATCACAATTGCAGGAATTGCAGCAACAGTTCAAGGACACAAAAGAATTGTTAAAGAAGGAACAGGAAACTGCCAAGGCAGCAACAGAGAAAGCTGCTTTAGTGCCAGAGATCCGTGTTGATGCAACTCAAGTCAATGAGCTCACTGCTGAAAATGAGAAGCTCAAGGTATTAACGCAAAAATACGAACAAATACAAAAGAAAATGTGATAACAAAATCTAGCGATGAATCTTGTGTAGCTTATATAGGTACCATTGAATCAGTGAACTCATCCTTTTTCTGGATATTCATGTGAAACCATAAATGAGGATGAATATCACTCAATTTTTTTTACAATCTACGTTATTGAACATCATAGATTTTGTTTAGTCTAGTAGCTTCGATGTTCAAATAAAAGTATTGATTGGTTAAACCATTTGCTTTAAATGGCCAGTCATAGGAGGGTGTGCATAACATGAATACACTTGCTATCCAATTATTATCTTTTGTACCCCTAGTGGAGTAATGGTGTGATACACTTTTGACTTGCAGACACTGGTGAACTCTCTTGAGACAAAAATTGAGGAAACGGAACAGAGGTTTAAAGAACAAGACCAAGTCAGAGAAGAGTCTCTGAAGAAAGCTACAGAGGCAGAATCACAGCTAAATCAACTAAAAAATGCATTTCTAAGGTTCTTCTTTCATGTTGTATTTGATATAAACTCATGATGCTGGTAAATGCTTCTATCCTTTATTAGCCAAGCCATCGTATGTTAAACGATTGCAATTATTTCCATGACCAGCCTTCGAGAGAAGTTGGCTAGTGCAGAAGCAGAGATCATTAATCTCCGACAACAGGCTATGAAACCAAGACCTGACCCTTTGCACATGCATCGAAAATCTGTAATCTCTCTCTCTCTCTCTCTCTCTCTTGTGCACACTCACATGGGTATTTGCTGCATGTATACCTTTATTGTCTGCCATTGCTGACAGAACTTGCTTTAGTATTCTTATTATGCTGCTGAGTGTTTGCAACTGTGCAGAATTTGGGTAGCAGCAGCGTACCTGGAGACGAACAACAGGTTTGGAACATCTTATACTGCTTGTTAATAACTCTTTAGATTTATTTTTGATGATTGAATCTAATATAATCATCCCTGCAGTCACCCCCGCCTATGGAATTCGGCAGGAGATCTTTAATTGAGAGACACCAAGTACTTATTTGGGCCGATATTCAATGATTAAAGCAGTTAGTCAAGTCATTAGAAAACAAATTAAACTATGGCTCCACCTTTTCCTTGCAGGAGAGTGTTGAAGCACTGATTAACTGTGTTAATGAAAACATTGGATTTAGCGATGGAAAACCAGTTGCTGCAATAACCATATACAAATGTCTTCTTCATTGGAGAACTTTCGAGGCGGAAAAGACTAATATTTTTGATCGGCTTATTCAGATATTTAGTTCAGCCATGCAGGTATTGCTAGTGTTCAAGCCTTAAACAATTCTTGTGTTTGTTATCATTCTATGATTTACTTAGTTATGTCCATCATAGCGTGATTCTATCAGGCGTATTCAGTTTATGTTGCACTTTTAAAATTTGCACAATTTGTATCACAGAAACAAGACAGCAACGCCGATCTTGCATACTGGCTATCAAATGCATCATCATTATTGATTATACTACAAAAGAGTCTGAAACCTGCTGGCTCAGGTGTAACAACACCACTGAAAAGAACAACGACTCAGACGTCTTTCCTTGGGAGGATGGTACGTTATATATATATCCTTTTCTTTTCTTGAACACGCATAAGGAGAACCAGAAAAGCCAAAAGAGGGAGCGAGAAACAAAGAGAACGAAAAATCATCCTTTTTTTTTAACAAAGTGGTTGTCACTTTTTTTAACAAAATGATTAACAAGGGTTCTCTGAGTTCTAGCAATTGTATTTTGTCAAAATTGTATGATAGGCTAGACGAGGTTATCTTGACTCATTTCTTAATCTCTTGGTGTTATATGATCCACAGGTATTTCGTGCTTCAAGCATTACTGTTGATATGGATCTTGTGCGCCAAGTTGAGGGCAAGTATCCTGCATTCCTTTTCAAGCAACAGCTTACAGCCTTTGTGGAAGGTTTATATGGAATGATCCGTGACAATGTGAAGAGAGAAGTATCTTCAGTACTCTCACATGTTATTCAGGTTACCCCATCTATCACGAGTCCTCAGGTTAATTATCATTTCATACTTTAGAAGATTCTTGCTGGATTAATATAATTTTAGGAATAAGCATGAGAAATCTCAGCAACCTTGATGCACAAGCTACCGTCGTAAGTAGAAATCCAGGGATACTAAGTTAGCTTATTTCTAAAACTTAACACTGGGCAACTGGGAATAACACTTGAACCCTTTTGCAAATTTAATGAGAAGAAATTAGACTGCTCTTTATATCACGAATACCTTTGTAGAGTAATGCTACACCTACGTAGGGATTCTTACGTACCTTACGTGATTGCTAATTTGTCACTTTTTAATTCGTCATTAGTTGGGGGCACGGGCCCACCCTAGAAATCAGGGGGGGGGGGGGGCGGTTTGATTAGTGGTTAAGGTAATTACGTATGTTAAGTAAGACCTGTTCATAGATGTAGCATTTCCCTACCTTTGTACTATGAGGAATTTCTATCGGCTGATGATTAGGCTATATAATTTATGTTAAGATTTCACGCTAACCCTGCACCTGCATGGCAAAAATTTGTTGCTGCTGGTCTAATGCTCATTCCTCTATACACATTGATACTCAAAGGCGCCAAGAACTGCGAAGGCTGGTTTGATAACAGATCAAGATAGCTATTGGAAAGCGATAGTTGGCCATTTGAATGATCTCCTGAAAATCTTGCAAGAAAATTGTGTAAGTTTAAACCTTCAAATCTGCATTGCATTTGGCTGCATGGTGTTCTGACTTTTGGCCATAATTCTGAAATTTCAGGTCCCAACAATTTTTTCTCGCAAGATCTTTACACAGATTTTTGCATACATCAATGCTCAACTCTTCAATAGGTAACTTCTTTTGTGTCTGGACTTGCCTTGCCTGCCTTCAAGTTCCCCAGTTCCTAATTCTCCCTCTTCTGATGTTACTATGTCCCAGTCTTCTTGTACGGCGAGAGTGCTGTTCTTTCAGCAATGGAGAATATGTGAAACAAGGGCTGGAAGAGCTGGAGGCATGGTGCACACAAGCCAAGCCAGAGGTAAACATATATGCGAGTTTGCTATTCTTTTTAAAGATGCATACTTTATATTACGATTGTTAAATGCTTGCAGCCAACATTGTAGTCTAATAACTTTATGGGAGAACTTTATATTATGTCAGAATTACAGTGTATGGACCAAACTGCATAGATGTACTGTTTTGCATAATAAAGGCGCTCAATTGTAATTATAGCGTAACACCAGTACTAATATCTTCACTTTATTTACCTTCTGCCTAACCGTGAAATACCAACAGTATGCAGGATCTGCATGGGATGAACTAAAGCACATAAGCCAGGCTGTTGGTTTCCTGGTATGTAACTAGAAAACTTCAGCATGTATTTTGTATTTTGGCATGGATTCTTTCCATTAGCTTAACAACATTCGTTAGTGCTTTAACTATAAAAATTTGTGGAGCATTTCAATCAATTTTGAATCACATACTGGGGAAAAGTTTAGTTGTGCATATGTTTGCTGTCAAAGACTGCTGCTGTGATGTTTACTATGGTAGCCTTCATAGGCAAAATTGCCTAAACCTTTATGAAAATCGTGACCCTATTAGGTAGGTCTGACCATCTTGTGCGGTGATGCAGGTCATCTTCAAAAAATTCAGGGTATCATATGATGAAATAATGAGTGATCTCTGCCCAGTAAGACCTCCCACCCCAAACCCAACTCAGCATCTAGAAGAAGGGTAGCTAAACACCTATTTCTGTTTGCCATTATGCAGGTATTGAGTGTCCACCAACTTTACAGGATATGCACGCAATACTGGGATGACAAATATAATACTGAAAGTGTATCTGAAGAGGTAAGCACCAAATCTAACTTCAGAGGGCTAATCGAGCACCTTTCCCTGCATTCTGTACCAAGCCGAGGTTTCAGGGCTGATACATTCCTAATGATTGTAGGTCCTTAATGAGATGAAAACGTTGGTGAACGAGGGAGCTGGCTCGGGCGCCTATTTACTAGATGAAGAGACAAGGTACGTGTACACCGAATATCCACGAATGCACTGTCTCAGAAACTAAAAGTCGTACGTGGTGGATCAGATATGACGATCTTGATTTCGAACGCTCCGTGTGCCCTGCTTGCAGCATGCCGTTGTCTCTCGAGGAGATAGGCAACTCCATGGACACCAAGGAGTTCCAGAACGTGGTCCCGCCGCAAGAGCTCCTGGACAATGCGTCGTTCCAGTTCTTGAAGAGCTGAATGGGTTCCACGCGAGGGCAGAAGACGGTAGCCTCCGGAGGATAGAATGTTGTAAATTTGTCAGTTGATATAGGTTTTTCTCTTCCTTTCTGCTCCCCCGGTCGGGCCTTGTAGATTATTCCATTTTCATAGTCATAGGCTGGTTGGTGTAAAATGTCATAGCTTTTTTGTTTTGTTTATGGCTGCCGGCTGGGTTGGGAAGAGAGCACAGGGCAGGCAGGAGGTCATTCACATCTATTCTTGATTCTTTCTTTCTAGTCAAGGTAGATATATCATATATGTATGTAGCAGTATCCAAAAATATCCATTCTGTGTAGCCAATGTATAGTTATATATACTTTTTTTTTAGGGAAATAGTTATATATACATTAGTATCAATGAGAATGACAGTTGTGGGAGAATGACAAAATTGTGGGGCTTGATGTAAGAAGGCTCCCTGTCTCATCATCCATATCCATATAAACTACTATCACATCACAATGTATATGATGCATGGTACTTGTTTGTGGCTGAAAAGGATTCGGATAATAGCCGTAGAGTTAAATTAAATTGGTAACAAAGATGGCATTTACAGCTAGTCTGAAAAGAAAAGAAAAAGTATTATAGTAGCATCTATTTTTTGCGGCTGCTTTGGAACGAGTCTCGTGAAAGGTAGCTATGGTCCATATGATACTCCATGAGTTGATTCTTTGTGTAGGTTTGGTGTTTCACAAGCAAGAGGTTGATTGTGTTTATTCTTCACACCACCAACCTAACCTTGTGGTCAATCAACCCAGTTGTGTTGTGTTTTGTTGAGGCAGACAACATGGAGCAGTCCCCCTTTGTTATCATCCATATGCATATAAATCATCACATCACATTTGACTCTACTCCATGAGGAGTTGATTGTTTGTGTGGATTTGGTTGGTGTTTGAAAAGCAAGAGGTTGAGGGTTTATTGTTCCATAATACTAGATCATTAGAACCTTAGAAAATTTAGGTGTTATATATCACAAAAAATACCATTAAAATCGTTATATGTTATATTTTCTAACGGCATAACTTGTGTGATAATACAATATGTATTACTTACATTGTTGAAAAGAGGTAGTATCCTCCTTGTGGTCAATTCTGCTCTTCTCTGCTCAGGTAGCCAACATGGATGTTTCCTCTGTAATATTTTTTGGGGTTACAAGTCACAAAATGATGTACAAAGAAATATAAAAAAGGCCTTTATTTTGTAAGAAAATATAGCATTAATAAATAATGGTAATTACTCAAAGGAGGTGCAGTAGTTAGGATTAACTTGTACTCTTGCTAATTACTCCCTCCTTCCCAAAAATATAAGGCACGATTGACTTTGCACGGTCTTTGATGCACGACTTTGATCACTAATATATATCAAAGTACATGGATTGAACATGTATAAATGGTATTGTCGTATTTGTCTTGCAAAACAATTTTATTTCAGATGTCTGTATACTAATTTTATAGACATACAATACGTGAAATTATAGTCAAAGTTGTGCAACGAAGACCAGAAAAGTCAACCGGCACCTAATATTTTGGGAAGGAGGGAGTAATATCTTGAGCCACAGAGATGGCTAGGAAGGAATAATTGGTTGCTTGTCTGCTGTGGGTGAATAGAAATAATAAAGAGCAGGACGGAATCTCCTCTTGCAGCAGAAGAAAAGAAAAGAAACGAAAATGACAGATGTTGAAGTGGTCAGCAGGTCCGAAAAGCATGGATGGAATCTCTCTCTCTCTCTGTGAATCATTATCTTTCAGTGGATTGATGCAATAGTATCTTTTTGTAGTACTACAAACTAGCAGTAGTACTAGCTAGTTGTGCGGCCTATACCTGGCCAAATGTCGGGCCGGGCCTAACAAAGCCCGCAGCAAAAAACCCAGACCCGGGCCCGGCTGTCGGGCCTAGAAATCAGGCCCAGGCCCGACCCATCAATGCAAAAGCCCATCGGGCCTCGGGCCGTCGGGCCGGGCCCTTTCTTAAATCACAAATATGACAGGCCCAGGCCCAGCCCGGCCTGGCCATCGGGCCTAGATCTTAGGCCCATGCCCGGCCCATGGGCACGACCGGGCCGGGTCGGGTCGGGTCGGGCCGGCCGGGCCGGGTATCCCATGGCCAGGGCTAGTTGTGCCCAACAAGCTAAGCTAGAGACGTATTATTTTTACTAAATGCCCCCTGGAGAAACTTAATTTGCACGCTGACCCCTGAAAAACTTATTTCAGCGTCTGGCCCCCGAATCCGCGCCTTACAACCAGACGCCTAAATTACACGTCAAACCGCCGTGCCCCAAGGCGTGTTTGACCAGTCGGCGAGGCTGCAAGGGGGTGGCGGACGAGGTTGCAAGAGGTGGTTCGGGATGGCGGTCGGCGATGACACGACCAGCGGGCGTGCGGACTTACAAGCTGAAACGCCTAATGGTCTGGCTCTATATAGTGCCATTAGATATACATCATACCGTCCGGCGTTTCTACAACTGATAAACGCCAAATTGATGACGCCTATTTATAAGGCGTTTCAGGCTTAAATCAGCTCATCCAGCAGGAAAACCAGATATGCTGAAAACTCTTGGGATGGTCGACCATCTAAAATCCAAGACTTTTAGGTAGTATCGCGTCTCTCCATCAGACGGGACAGGGAGGTGCCACGCCGCCATGGACCAGGCCGGTCAACACGTGTAATTTAGGCGTCCGATGGCGTGGGCCAGATTACGAAATAAGCTTTTCAAAGGGTCGGTGGGCGAATTAAGTTTCGTGAGGGATCATTTGGCAAAAATGATTTCCATGTCCAGAAAAAAGTAGTACAACAAGGCCCTGTCACGAGACTCATCCATCCATCCTCTACTACTAACAGCAAGTTGCACTTTGCGAACCAACGTGTGGCAGCTCATCAGGGTTCAAGTTCTGGTGCTCGCATTTATTCTGGATTTATTTCAGGATTTCGGTGATGCGCGTTCAGTGGGAGGAGACGTTCCCATCGACTACGAGACGTCTATGGTGACTTCGTAAAATGTCAAGAGGATATGCCGGCTCAGTCTTTCGAAGGTGCTCATACGGATAGGGTGTGCGTGCGTACGTTCATAGGGGTGGGTATATGCGCGTATATATGAGCGCTTGCGTCTGTACTGTGTTAAAAAAAAACAAGTTGCAGATAAAACTTAAAATAAAAAAATAAGTGCGTGATCATTGCTCTGTCTCCGTGGTGTGGACGAAACGTAACCATTTTATGTTCTTGGAGACGAGTGTACTCTTAAACTACGAGTACAACTCTATGCTTGCGGGCTACTTTCCCCTCCCCTTAGCACTGTTCACTCGGGAGGCGAAAGGGAGGCGGACAAATTTCCTCCGTTGGCCGCCGGCCAGGCCGTGGGCTCCTCATCTCTCCGGCTGCTGTGGCGGCGGCGGGAGAGATGGGGAGGCCCGGATCTGTGTCCCCGGCCTGTACAGCGTAGGAGTAGGGTTTCTGATGGCGCCGGTTTGGAGGTGGCGGCGGCGTCATGGCGAATAAGTTTACCTCGACCTCGGCCCCTTCTCGGCGTCTTCTTTCGAAGCGACGGTGAGGTTGGAGGTGTGGTGTCTCGCCGGTCCTCTGGATCGGGTGAGGTTTGGTGCTGGGGCGGAGGTGGCTGCTGCCTCTGGTGGAGCCGATCTGCTTCCGGCTTTTTGTGCTCGGGGATCCGTGGATCCGTCGAGCTGGCGTGCTCCAGGCGTGGCGTTCGTGGCGAAGGCGACGTCGTGCTGGTGAGCTTTTTGTCCCCCGTCTCCATCTTCGTCTTGGCGAGTTGTGCTCTGGTCTCGCCATGGAGGTGCTGGGGGTGCTGCGTTGCGGTGGCGTTCGTCGCTGGCTGGCTTCGTGGCGTGTACAGGAGCTTCTTGGCGGCCGGTGGGCGGTGCCTTGGGCGGCGTCGCCGGTGCGCGGGGGAAGACGTCGGTCCAGGAGAAGGATGGCGGCCCGACGGCGGCAGATCCAGTGTTCCTTCCCGACTTCGTCGGTGCGGGGGAATGGATCTGGGATCCGAGTTCCAGCACGGGGATGAGCCCCGGTCGACATGCCACAGGGTCAATGGTCTTGCTGCGTGCGGCGAGCCTCTCCATCGACTCACAAAGCCTACGACGGCGATGGTGCTGCCTCGGCTCCGGCGACGAAGGAAGTTTCTGGTTGCAGGGTTCCCCAAGCCCCTCGTTGTAATTTTCTTTCTTTTGGGGTGTTTCTTGCAATTTCTCCTAGACTCGTGGTCTTTCCCGATCTTTCTAGTGGTCTCTGCGTGCGTGGCTGTACTTCTCTGGCTTGGTTAATATATGCGCAGGTACTTTCTCAAAAAAAAAAACTCTGTGCTTGCTCCCATATCACACCACATGTCCCCTCTCTCCAGGGCAGGGGCGGAGCCAGGAATTCAACGCGGGGGGGGGGGGGGGGGGGGGGGGGCGAAGAACACATTAAAACACACAAAAGACATAACACAAAAATATTTGAAGTCTTGAATATTGTAGTGATATTAAACATGTAACAATATAAGCTTTACAACAAAAAAACTACATTTCTACTAGTTTGAACGAAGATCTACGCCCCCCAGCCGGTCGATCAAACAAATCAATAATCTCATTAACATTAAACTTTGCAGCTATTTCCTTCCCAATGTATACAACCATGTAATGTCGAAGAAAATCGTCACCCATTTTACTTCGGAGACGTGTCTTGATAACCTTCATTGCTGAAAAAGCTCTCTCCCCGCAGTTGCAGTTGACACGGGGAGAGTGATGATCAATCGCAATAATCTATCAACCATTGGATACACGGAAGCTTTATCTGTTTTATGCAATGCAACGGTCAAATCAGCAAGTGATGACGAAGATTTCAGTTCTGGATGGTTGTGAACATCTAACTGATAGTGTGGAAGTTGTGACTCCAGTTGAGCCTGCTCTTGACTAGAAAAATCTGCTGGATAAAATTTTTCCACAAGCCTGCAAATCTTTGACATGTCAAATAACTCATGCCTTGGATCCAAGGATGCGCAGAGTGTCATCAACTCTGTAGTCTGAACGCTAAAACGGCCATTTAGCTCAACCAATTGTTGATCGATCGCCACATTAAAGACATCTGCTTTGTAGTGGTGAAGCACTGTGATGTTATTATGTTTATTCCGAGACTTAGTCACATCAACATACCTGCAAATTACAAATACAATATATGTGTTAGAGTAAAGCAGATGTAATTAATATATTATTCTATTATACAAACAGAGGAAAGGGACGTACTTGCGACTCATATCGGGGATCTCAACTTCATGCTTCGTACAGAAGGTCTTAACCTCCTCTATGAGAGGTTCCCATCCTTCTTCTCTTAGATCAGCGAGGAGCAGCTTTGTGTTTGACAGTGTATCTAATGCATTCAAAATGTCCAAAGATTTCTTCTGGAGTGTTTGGCACAAGACATCTGTGATTTTCATAATCCTCTCCATGAGGTGTAAAATGAACACAAAATCAAAAGAAACAATTATCCTTAGGGCGCCTCCAGCATCTCCACGGGAATATTTTGTGACCGAACGATCATTCGCTATACTTCGCAGGACTGTAACTGTAGCACCAAACATCTTCCTTAAGCTCTGAATTGACTTAAAGTGTGAACTCCATCTAGTTTCTGCTGGTCTCTGTAAAGAGCCTATCTGGTTTGCCCCTTTTCCCGTATCAAGTTCCCCGAGTTCAATTTCACGTGCAATCTCGGCAGCTTGATTTGCGAGTAACTCGTCATTGCGTTTAGGTGAAGCACTAACAACATTTATGACAAAATTGGCATGTTGAAAAAAATTATGCACTTCATGTACCTCTCGAGAAGCTGCAACAAGGGCCAATTGAAGTTGATGCGCCATACAATGAATGTAATATGCATAAGGGCACTCCTTCAGAATTAAAGCCTTCAACCCATTCCACTCCCCCCGCATATTGCTCGCCCCGTCATAGGCTTGACCTCTGATATCTTCCACATTTAAATTATTATCTGCTAGGATAGTGCAAATTGTCTCCTTGAGAGTCAATGCAAGAGTGTCATTCACATGAATGGCATCAACGAAACGCTCATGTATGAACCCTTCAGTGTCGGGAAACCGGAGGACCAATGCCATTTGCTCTTTTTTGGATTCATCGCGAGCTTCGTCAACCATTATGCAAAATTTGCTATCACCAATTTCTTCTCTAATTGTTCTTTGCACCTTCCGAGAAAGTATACTAAGAATTTCCTGTTGAACAGGATGGGATGTGTACTTTGCATTTCCAGGAGCATTTTCCAAGACAACATCTTTCACCTCCTTGTTATAAGAAGCCAAAAGTTTTACCAGTTCAAGGAAATTACCCCGGTTAATGGATCCTGAAGATTCATCATGGCCTCTAAAAGCACAAGCCTGGAATGTTAACCACCTGCATCATATCATATAATTGTTTTGTTAGGATACTACAACATATACAATATTTTAAATATTGTAACAAAAGATGGAAGAAAAATATTGCTTACCGGATAGAATCAATTGTAACTTTGAGCCTTAGTCTTGCATCTACAATCGTTTTTGCGGATGCTTTCACAAACACCTTATCGATATGAGTCATGTTGTTTTTAAAATTTTCATAACAACGAACCGAGAAGTTATGGGCTGAACCAGCATTACCCATATGAGTTAAAAAAACACACTCTTTCCCGTTATTCACCTTCTTCCACCTATCAAAGCCCAGTACAGTAAATGTTTCTGAGCCACACTTCCCAATCGGCTTTCTTGAGAAGAGGAAACAATGGAAGCAATATGCACGCTTTGTGTAAGGTGAAAACTCAAGCCATTCAAAATCCTTGAACCAACTGTACTGGAAACGCCGACGATGTTTTGGTGGATCATCATTATATGGATACTCTCTCATGTATGGCTTGTATCGATCTACAGAAATATAGAATTGCCGTGCTTCATTTTGCTTCTCAAGAGGGAGTTCCCAAATCTGTTTGCGCTTTCCAGGGTCTCGCTCAAACGGTGTGCTTCCGATTCTTTGTTGTTCTAGAACTTCCACAGATGCCTCAATATTTTGCTCAGGGGGTGGCATATGAACTGAACTGAGATTGGGGGCATTATGACCAGTGGGTTGCCCTGTGGCATCTACCTCCACTGTTGCATTTGCATTTTCAGCTGCAGAGTTCATAGTAATTGGCTTGAAAAAATTACTTATCATCGGTGTCTTCCTCTTCCTCATGACCTATGGAGTTCTCACATTAGTAAAAAACAAATATATAATATGTAATTGACCTGAGTATCTGACAAGTGCCAAAGTATACTGACTAGTAAGTACTAACAGTTGATTAATTGATTTGTTGAATCAAACCGACGAGTGACAACTACAAATCTACAATAGTATGAACCTGTAGTCTGTAGACTTGTTACATTTACCTCCTTCTCTGAACACAGGACAGGATCGATCAGGTTTCAGTTAGGAATTGGGTGTGAACTTGTGGCAGCGCCGTCCGGCTGCCTGTACTCGATTGATGCGCGGTCGACCACAGCTTCGCGAATCACCACTCGACGACGGGCGGAACACGGCGGCGCGACGCGCGGCGGCCGGCGTCAATGAAACCCTAGCGACGAGCGCGTCGCGGAGGAAAGAGCTAGTCGTCTCAACTATGTTTGTACGTGCGTATGGTTGATCCTGAATCCGGGGATCGATTACCAAGTACGAGGATGCGTACAGCGTACATGCAGCCTTGCGGCTTGGCCCTTGTTGGCTGTTGCGTTTTGGGCTTGAGAGTAATTAAGCCCATACATATATTATGCCCAGCTAATTAAGCCTATAATATTACTAGTAGTTCCCGCTGAAGTTAGTTGGGGGGGGGGGGGGCGAACCATGGGGGGGGTCTGGCCCCGCTCGCCCCCCCACTGCCTCCGCCTCTGCCTCTCTCTCTCTGCAAAGAGAGGAAGAATCACCTACAAACAAACAGGAGGGAGGGAGAGACAGCAAGGAAGGAGGAAGAAGAAGTGAGCATCCATCCACCGGATGTCTTCCCCAAGCAAGCGCAGGGAGACGGATCTCATGAAGCTGTCTGTAGTCACTACCAAATCCATCCATCCTCCTATTTCATTCATTCATTGTTTCTGATGCTTTTGTTTTGACCCTCTTGATTCATTCATGTAATTGGTCAGGATGATGAGTGATTACAAGGTGGACATGATCAACGACGGGATGCAGGAGTTCTTGGTCCACTTCCACGGCCCCAGCGACAGTACTTAGCCCTCTCCCTCTCTCTGTCCCGTCCCTTCTCCTCCTGCTTAATTGTTGTTTTGCTTCTTTTGATTGATTCATTCATTGATTAGGTGCGTGATGATATCTGTTTGTTTCCTTGCTTTGTTCCCAATCAAATCTGTATGTTTGTTTGTTTGTTTGTTGCTGTTTCAAGTCCTTCCTATAACCTATAATGTATGGTGCTACTTGAGAGACAGAGATAGGTTAGCAGAGGAGGATGGATGAACTGTCCCCCTTATATTTCAGAACAAACAAACAAACAAACAAAAAGTTCAGACTTGAGACAGTAGCTTCTCTTTTCAGGGCTCTTCTTTCACCCAAACGGAAAGGATTCTGAACCGAAACGTGTCGAAAGATGGATGCCCTTCTACATCTACCTCCTCTTCTCTTTTCCTTTTTATTAAGAAACAAAAACAAAATCCACTTGTACAACACAGCTCTTTTATTTCAAGAAAATCAGCTCTGCAAAACTGTGCTGCTTATCCATGCCATTGTGATGGATGGGAAATGGCTTTCTTGCTTCACTTGCTTGTTTGTGTCAACATAATCAACGATTGTATTGTATTGTACCCCATCCATATCCATATGACCTCTGACTAGATGAGCATATATGGACTTATTATTATTAACCTCCATTATTATATGATATGGGTACGGTAGGCCTCTCTCTGCTCTGCTCTGCCCAACCCCAACCAACAAGTTGCCGGAAAAAAAAAAAGCATGCCCTTTGGCTGTCACTCATGCTTTCGCTGATTTATTCTTGCAAGCTTACTACACATTGGACTAGTAGTGCTTGTTTGGTCAGCTCAGCTGTCAACAACCTTCTTCTTTCTCCACTCGAGTATGTACTAGTGGAAGGCAATGATGCTGCATTACCATGCATTGTACTACAAATACGTATCACTTAAACTTTCTAGCCACAGATTCAACAATATTTCTATTTCTTACTCCCTCCAATCCGTATTACTTGAGGGAGTAACAAACTTAATAAACTCTCTAGCTACAGATGGAATTGTATGAACAAATTTAGTCCTTCAATCTGCTCTCTAGCACTTAAACTCATTTGGTACCTAATTAATTACAAGGGTTCTTCTATTTCCTCGCTGCAGGTATATACCAGGGTGGTGTGTGGAAGGTGAGGGTTGAGCTCACAGAAGCTTACCCTTACAAATCCCCTTCCATTGGGTTCACCAACAAGATCTATCACCCCAATGTCGACGAGATGTAAGCTTCTCTTCTTCATTCTACAAACCATTCTCTGCGCATACCGTCAGCTTCAGTTTCATCATGTATCCGTCCGTCGATTTGTTCAGGTCCGGTTCCGTCTGCTTGGATGTGATCAACCAGACCTGGAGCCCAATGTTTGGTAAATTCGATCGATATATCAAAACTAGCTACTACTCGTTAATAATTTTACGCGGCCCCGTTGATTTTGGGTTTTTTGTACTAACTTAAAGCAAGCACCACATTTCTGCTCTTGTTCTGTTGCTGCAGACCTTGTGAATATCTTTGAGGTGTTCCTGCCCCAGCTTCTCCTGTACCCTAACCCCTCGGACCCCTTGAACGGCGAGGCGGCTTCGCTCATGATGCGTGACAAGAATGCCTATGAACAGAAAGTCAAAGGTCTGTTTTGCACCACCACCTCTCTCTCAGTTGTGCATCTGTCTGATGCAGTCAGTGGATTAATTCAGAATACTGACCATCATTCAAAAAAAAAAAAATGTTCAGAATACTGTGAGAGATATGCCAAGCCTGAAGACATATCCCCAGAGGAGGAGGAGGAGGAGAGCGACGAGGAGCTGAGCGACGCCGAGGGCTACGACTCCGGCGACGAGGCCATCATGGGCCACGCAGACCCTTAACTGGTGGATGGATGGATGGTTAGCTCAGTCAGTAACTCAGCTGTCAGTCAGTCTGTCTGTACATAGTTGCGGCGCTCACTGATGCCGCCATGGCAGATGCTGAAGAAAGTCATCAGCCATCTCAAGTCAGTTTCAGTTCAACTAGCCCTTGTGTCGTCGTCGTCGTCGTCGCTGTGAATAACTTGCCATTTGTTTGTGTTGGTTCAAGCAGTTCATGTTCCATTGTAGGAGATGTCTCTTCTGTTCTGTTGATTTCATTTCCAGTTCATTGTACCTGTAAGCATCTCATGGAATTTAAATCTGCTCTGCATTTGCAACTGAATTCACCATTCAACCGTTCAGAAAGTACTACAGAGATTGCATCTTCCATAGCTAGCATGAATCTGAATCATGAACTCAAACCCAAACACGTCTCTGAATCATGAACAGAAGATTTTTTTTTTTTTTTTTTAAGATCTGAACATCAGAATTGACTTGGTAACATTCAGATTGGATGAGATAGATTCAGATCCTGACGCGCTGGAGCGCAGAGACGCCTTCCAGGCCCTTGGCGCCGTAGTGCCGGAGCATCTCCGGCACCGTCGTGCTCCTGTACCGCGCAGTGTCGCCGCCGGCGACGATGGGTGCGAGCAACCTCGTCGACGCGTCCGCCCGGAAGAAGCATGCCACGGAGACCCGGGGACCGGCGCCGTTGGCCACCACGCGGTGCTCCACGCTCCTGAACCTGTCGTTGGACAGGATCTGCAGGTAGTCGCCGACGTTGACCACCAGCGCTCCCGCCTCCGCCGGCACGTCCACCCACGCCGGCCGCCGCTCGTCGTCGTCCACGAGCACCTGGAGGCCGCCGACGGCGTCCTGGAGGAGCACGGTGAGGAAGCTGGGGTCGGAGTGCCTCGCGTTGCCCAGCGTCAGCCGCGGCTCCGGGCACGCCGGGTAGTAGTGGCAGCCCACGCTCAGCCCCTCCAGGCAGCCGGCCTCCTCCTCCAGGTAGCTTCGGTCCAGGCCCATCGCCTCCGACAGCAGCCCGAAGAGGGTGCGGCCAAGCCGCTGCACCAGCCCCGCGTACTCCGGCGCGACGGCCCTGCACGCCGGCGGGATCTCCTCGGGGGCCATCTCCATGTAGAGCGTGTCGCGCCAGCTGGCCGCCGGCGACCGGAACAGGTCGAAGTTGCACTGGTACCGCGCGCGCCGCTTCGGGTCACGCCGTCACGGCTGTAGTAGTGCGCCTTGGCCTCCGCCGGCTCCTCGTTGAAGCGCCGCACCGCCGTGAGGATCTCGGACATGGCCACCCCCGGCACGCCGTGGTTCGTCACCTGGAAGAAGCCCACGGTCGCCGCGGCCGCCCTTACCGCGCCGACCACAGAGGCTCGCCCCAACGGCGTCGCTAGGCCGGCAAGGTCGATGACCGGGATGGCGAACTGGTGGTGACCATGGTGATGGGGCGCGTCGGCTAGGGACTCCGGCGGGTGGTGGAAGATGGCGGGGATGGTGGTGACGCCCGCGTCGACGAGGCCCTTGACGCCGGCCTTGGTGTCGTTGAAGGCCTTGAGCGCGCGGAGGCGCTCATGGTCGAAGCAGGCCATGGATTATTGGAGCCCGCTCTCGTGCAGTGTGTGTGTGGGAGCGAATGAAGTAGTCGTGGCGCTCTACTGACCAGCCGTGTACACCTCAACGCCTGTATCACTCCCTCTGTCTCGTGATATATATGTTATTACATCCAATATAATAGAATGAAGAGAGTATATCAATAAAATTATCAAACAGAATCTGAAAAATTATAAAATTAAATAATTCTAAATAGTGAGGGTACAAATAACTGCAGTTTACCTAAAGAAGTTGCCTGATTTTTGAATTGGGTCGATTCGTGGGAGTAGGGGTGGGCACAAAAATCGACGAACCGAAGACCAAACCTAAGCCAACCCCCCCCCCCCCCCCCCCCCCCACCCCAAAAAAAATTCGGTTTCTTTTGCTGCTACAGTAAATTTGGTTTCATTTGTATTAACCGAAATTAATTCAGTCCATTCGGTTTTACACCGGTAACCGAAACAAAAACCGATGTAATGTGAACCAGTAGCACAAATCTACTAGCTTCTCCAAGTTTCCTTTTTGAGGGATAAACACACTCGCTTTATTACTCAAATGAACGTTTAAGAGGAATCACATTAGGGTCATATGGATTTAAAAACCAAACATGACGCCCTTGTGAAAGAGAAAGAGTGTGTTTAGCGAAAATATGCGCCTCTACATTAGATCAGCGCCCTTCATGAGCAAAAAAGCAAGAGTTAAAAGCAAGTGCTTGATATTTTATCTCTTGAATGATGATATCATTGTTTCCGGTGGACCCTTTCAGCAGATCACTGACCAAACCTTTGCAATCAGTGGCTACCTTCATCTGAGATAGATTAAGATCAGCCGCTAAAGTTAAACTCTCGCGGCAGGCCATAGTGTCAAGAATTTCAGGATCCTTTGTTGCCATCCCTTGAGACTGCTTCGTCAACATTGACTTTATATGTTCCTGGTTCAGGTGGTATCCATATAGGAGTATTTGCGGTAGCAATTTGGTGTTCCTGCCCATGCATCGTTGGTTTCTTTATCAATTCCAACTCATCAATAAATCTATTGCGATCCAAGTGCCCACGTCGCTAAGGACTTGATAGGTATTGTGGGGACTTGTTATTTGGCGACGTGCGAGCCGGAAAACGGGGAAATGTGCAACACCCCGCCCCCAGAGGCGCCCTTTTGGGCCGGCCCATGTGCGGGGCAGAACGACCCCTGTTTTTTCATTTCATTTTTTTTGCTTTCTGTTTTTGTCTTTTTTTTTCAAAATAATTCAGGATTTCAACAAGGTTCCAAATTTCTGAAAAATAATGATTTTAAAAAAAAAATCAAGAAATCACAAAATGTTTTTGAATTAAAAAAATGTTCATGATTTTGAAAAAAATGTACAGGAAATCAAAAAATGTTCATGTTTTGTATTGAAAAATATTCATGAATTTGAACAAAATATATGTGAATTGAAAAAATGTTCATAATGTTCTTAAAAATGTTTAACAAATTCAAAAATGTTAGGGAATTTCATAAGAGTTCCCAAATTTCAAAAAGTTCATCGATTCAAGAATTGTTCGCAAATTCAAAAAATGTTCAAGAATTGGAAAAATGTTTTTGCATTTCAAAAAACTGTTCGTTGAAAACCAAAAGCTGTTCTTGAATTTCAAAAATTGTATCCAAATTTCAAATAATGTTCGTCGATTTAAAAAAATGTTCACGAGTTTCAAAAAAACTGTTAACAATTTAAAAAAAAAATCGTGTATTCAAGAAAATGAAAAAGATAGAAATGAAAATTGTAAAAGAAAGAAAAAGTTGAAAGAAAAACCAAAGGAAAAATGAAAACCCTGTTAAGGGAAGGTTCTACAACCTTCCCAAAATCGGTGGGCATGAAACCCGGAATGGGCTGGCCCAAGCAGAAACCGGGGGCTCGATGGGGTACGCGCTAGGTCGCTAACGCATGACCTACGCGCCAAATAGGACTGGCAGGTATTGCGCCCGGCCGCATGCGAGTCTGGATGGCCTAGTCGCTCGCTTGGGCCGCCCACAAACAGCATGCCACTGTGAAAAGGCCCAAACTTATTTTGAATGGCTTCTTCCAGTACTGCATCCGCGTTGGTCACTCCCGTGAATTAGTATCACCTAGCCGGGTAGGTTGATTGGGACAGCGAGCTCGGCTACTTAAGAGGGCATGATGCATGAACTGAAAGGCACACAACTGCGCTGTGATTAACATGTGAGCTATTATTTCAGTATAAATTGAAAACCAAATCTAAATAGTCAGTTAGCCGAATTTTGATTATTCAAAATTTTAGCGTCTTTTTCAGTCAGCATTTTGCAAAATCTGGTGATGCACCCATTTAAACGGATGGTCGGCGGTGTCGCTAGCATGATGATGAAGGAAGGATGGCGTGGTGAGACTGGTGCGGAAGCGCCGTCGCCCACGGGCAGCAGAGGCAAACGCGGATCGACCAGTGGGTGAAGACGGCGGTAGAAGGATTAAAATAAATATTACGTATTGGTTCAAGGTTGAAGACGAAGCACCATATGTTGGATCTCGATCGGGAGTACACAATAATTAAGGAAAATCCAAAATATTTTTGGATGTTTGAAAAATGTTTTTTTGGTGATAATGAAGGTAAACATCGAGTATTTATATTAAAATTTTATACATTTTGTAGTATATTTTGAAACAAGAATATCAACATATTAACTAGTACTCCCTCCATTCCATAATGTTGTGCATATAATTTTTTCGCAAAGTCAAGCTTTGCAAACTTTGACCAAGTTTATAGAGAAAACTATTTATACCTACAATACCAAATATATAAATATGAAACTACATCTTATGATGAATCTAGTGGTATATGTTTGGCATTCTAGATTTAAATATTTTTGTCCACAAACTTGGTCAAAGTTTGTGAGGTTTGACTTAAAAAAAACTATATGCACTACATTATGGAACGGAGGGAGTATATTTTATTGTTTAGATAGGAGAACTAAGTAAACAATAATGATGCTAATTGTTAATATATTAATATTATAATATATTTGTTATGAAGTTCTCACATGCGTCATTTTATGCAGGTGTTAACATATAGAATTGAACAATACATATTTGTGTTGCACAAACTTTAACAAATATAGTTTGGAACTAGGTTACATTGCTTTTCTAAGGCATTGATATTTAGTTAAAATATCTCGGTGTAGATCTCTAAAGTGTAAGGTCATCAAAGAAACTTGACAGTGGTTCCTTGTGTATAACTAGGCATAATCTATTGGGAAGTTCTAGAGAATATAGGGTGTTTATGAGGAGCTTGATCTCGAATAGTCGTCATTGTTGTTTTATCAAGTTTTTTTCATGCTAAAATGTATTTTACATGTTCAAGTGGGTTTAATAATGTGCTCTATACCTTGTTTCGCGCTGAAACAACGTTTAAAAGTTGGAGGTGTAGTATCCGTACACATACATTTTAGTCTTGTTTTAGCAAATATAATAATACATTTTAGTCTGGAAATCAATTGTGTATTGAACTCGCAGTTCACTCAAAACCGGTCCAACTGATCAAGTTTGCATTGAAGTGCAGAATTGATCCAAAAATCACCTTTAAAAACTAACATTGGCAATAAAAGATTATGCATTCATGGCGATGCCGAGATCAAGATAGTTTTAGATATTCATAACAAGTAAAAACTAACATTGTCCATAAAAGATTATGCATTCATGGCGATGCCGAGATCAACATAGTTTTAGATATACATAACAATTATTGGTCGTAATTTTGACTCATGTTTTCAAGCAGTTTGAGCTAGAATGCTAAAAAAATACTCATTGGGACATGGTTCAATGCGATGATTAAATCAGGACCATTGATTTTATGCCTTGGGATAAGTATACTTAAAGCGCCATTTTGACCACCAGTATTTATTTCGTATTTCCATGTACTTTCAATAATAGGAGGGCCAACAAAGTTTGACGAACCGACCTAATTAACCAGCAAAACAAGCATTATTGTGTTGCTGAACAACGCATGAGCATGCGTGGGCTTCATTCAGTTTTTCAATCAACCAGGCCTGGAGCCAATGTTTGCTAATAATCGATTTCGAAACTCGTTACTAGTCCTTTATTCTACACGACCCTGTCTCGGCTTGGTTGTTTTCACTGACCAGAGCATCAAATTGTTGCTGTTGTGCAGCTGCAGACATGTGTTCCTGCCTCGGCTTCGTCTGTACCCTACCTAACCCCTCGGACTCCTTGAACGGCGAGGCGGCTTTGCTGACAACGCGCGACAAGAATGCCTATGACCAGAATGTGAAAGATCTGATTTGCACCAGCACCTCTGTACTCCATATCTATCTGGCCAAGTGGATTGTATTATCTTAACGACAATTTTTTTTTAAATGTCTGTTCAGAATATCTGATCAAGTAACTCAGAATGCAGGATGATCAGGTATCTCTGTCGGTGTGCCCGATCTACAATGGCGGGTGTACTCTGTCTGATCTGAACTGAAGTCCTGTTCTTTCAGTAAACATCTCAGGGGATTAACTTGCCATTTTGTTCTGTTCTTTCAGTAATGCCCTACAGTTCCGTCCTTGTTGCTGTTTGTTTTTGTACCTGTAAACATCTCAGGGGAATTTAAATCTGATCTGCGCGCATATGTCCAACCGGAATCCACAATTCCACCATTGGAAAGGTTCGAAGATGGCCCAAATTTGTGGTGTTTGTACCAGATCCGCTCGGATCCTGACTGCATATAGATGCAAACCAGCAGCAAGGAAGGAGAGCTCCTCTGATTTCGGACCTAATTAGTTGTGCGTTCCCAAACATAACAAATGATCCGATTTGCGTGGAAACAAATCCTCTAATTTTCAGATCGGTTTCCAACGTCTCGATTTTTTTGTAGTTTAAAATCCCGTCGGCATCTTCGTCCAGGCCCAACGTTCCTTTCATTTTCGTTCTCCTCCTCCTCCTCCCGTGTGTTGCTTGCAGCTCAACACCTCGATGGGATCCAGGCATCCGGCTAGCTATCTCCAACCAGCCATGGTGATCCTACTCCCATGGAAGGATCTCCAACCAGCAGCTACCTCGGATCCATGCACACGCATCGACGACGTAAGCACCATGCATCCACGCCTTCATTTGATTTCACTCGTTCATCTCATCTCTGCTTCATCTGGTCCTTAATTGTCTCGAGCCTTTGATCCTGCACAAAAAGGAGAGAAAAAATGATTTTGTTTTTTGTTTCCCCGGATACTTCTTGAATATCTTCTCATGTTGAGAGTTACTTGCATAACTAATGATGATTTCTCCGCCTATGGACTACCCCTCGCAGTCTTCCATGACCCATGATGATTTCCCAATACTCTCTTCGCTTGACAATGGCAGCGTCACTACCGCTGATGGGGGTTTACAGCCCATGGTGAGTAATTGACCATCAGATCTCACATCCTCTGCATTTTAGCCACTGGACTGGTCAGTTCTTCTGATAGATGACCCACATGCGCCATCAACTATTTTTTGAATGAAAGCTGTGGAAACCCACATGGTAACAAGAACTTAAATTTGTGTCGCAAGGATAGTTTCGTTAGCCTTTTCTCTGTTGTTTCTGAATGTTCCGCCATGCTTACCTTGTGGAAGTGGTAAAAAGTTATATGCTTATGTTTTTCCTGGTGGTACCTATTAATTAGCACTGTAGTGCTACTGCAAATGCACAATGATACTGCATCCATTCTCCTGGTTATTAATAATTAGAGACTGTGCGTTTATATATTGTTAATCTGTACTTCTTGTGATGCACAAAATGAAAATTTGGTGATCACAGGATGAGGAGGTGCCTGCTGTTGTTCATCGAAACTCTGGCCCAATTAACGATTCCGATGATCTAGAGAGCAAGGTCGATTATGTTCCTCTCAGAGTAAGTGTCCAATCGCTGTACTTTCCTACATCAAACAGAGCATAGTTGGTTCCATGCTGTGCATAACCACCTATGAAAAGAAACAGTATCTTCACATTGTTGCAATAGCTCATTATTCTCCTCATGTTGGTCATGATTTTATAAAGTATAAGCATGCAACTTCTTGATCTAAGCTACTTATGGCAGATCGTTAGGCCGGAGAGCACGGAGATCGAGGGGAAAAAGCGCCCTGATGTTCGTTTTAAACCCACGGCTCGGAAAACTACCACTTTCAAAGTAAGATTATTTGTTATCTTTATTTTGCTTTAGAGATTTCGAATGATTGAAAAATCTCACAAGCCACACTAGTTGTTATCTTTAGTTACATTAATAAAAAGATATTAAATTATCTACCCTGTGTTCATTGGTTGTGTTGCAGAAAAAGAGAGGATTCCCGGCATGTTTCAAGGTTGCCAACAGTGACAAGGATGATACTTTTGTCCCGACGGTAAGGTCCTGCAAGAAATGATTCCATATAGCTTCATCGATATATTTTTGCGACTAAAAAGTTTAAACAATCACACTTCCATAATCATGCTAAGTTCCACTGAAAACAGAAAATATGATAACATATTTGTTGGGACAAACCCTCCGGCGAACCCTATCTCTCGCACTCGCTCGGACAGAGGTGGAAGAAGGAGAGGTGGGCACTGTATTTTTTCAGCGACAAACGCCTCGCCGCACGAACGGCGCCACGCCGCACGAACGGCGCTTTTTTTTCTTAACCTGGGCACATACCACACATCAACCAATATATGGGGAGGGTCTTTATACGCGGGCTCACACATGCGGCCGCTGCGCACCTCGACCTGCCGTTCCGCATCGTGCGCGCGCAATCCGGCTGGCTCGGCCACGCCCACGCCGCGTCCAACTCGCGCGGCCGACGCGGGCTGGATTAAACCTGAGCAAACCCCGGGCCGGGCCGGGTTTCGGGCCGGGCTTTGTAAAGCCCGAAGCAAAAATCCCAAGCCCGGCCCGGCCCGAAGCACATGAACAGTGTCATTTTTTAATTAAAATAATTATATTCAGGGTATTAAAATAATAAACTATACCTATATTTCGAATAAAATATAGATTTATGGCCATTTCGGGCTTTTTTTGGGCTTTCGGGCCGGGCTTCGGGCGGGAAAATGGAGCCCGAGCCCGGCCCGGATGCCGGGCCGGGCTGCCCATGCACAGGTCTAGGCTGGATCCTACATGCATGCACGTTACACACAACTAACTAGCTAACTCACGTCATGCATGGACTAACCAACTCACGCACGCACATAGCTAGCTTATCCATGCAACCAGTCATGATTATCCTAACAATCTCTCTCTAATCTTGACTTGCATCGCCGAAGTTGATGACATTCAGCACTCAGATTTAACAGGCAATACAAAGACAAAGGTGAAATTGCCAGGAGAATATCCCAGCTTCACCAAGCGCATGGCAAAATCGCATGTAGTTCACGGCTTTTGGCTGGTAAGTCTTTGTTCTTTAGGTGTCTGAATGAATGAATGTATATTTCCTTACAACTTGCGGGTTACCTTTCTTTTTCTATCAGAAGATTAAACTAAAAGCAAAGTATAAAATACTGCCTTTGGTTCTCGTCTTGTAGAGTCTCCCGGGTAGCTTTTGCACAGAGCATCTTCCAAAGGAGAATCGTACAATAACATTAGAAGATGAGCATGGGGAGAGCTATGATACAAATTACCTACACGACAGGAAGGCGCTCAGCGGCGGGTGGGGAGAATTTGCGCGTAAGCACGGTATTAGTGTTGGCGATGATGTGGTCTTTCAATTCGACGGAACCAAAACATTCAAGGCAAGTCCTTCCCGGATGTTTCATCGATTTCTCCATCATTCCTTGGTGATATTTTTATCTTCCAAATGCACAGTAGGATCACTACCTTACTTTAGCGGTCTAATTTTTGATAGTGATATATTGTTTTTAGGTGCATATACTAAGAAATGGACCGCCAGATTTGGACACATCCAAGAAGAATAACATGTGGAGTGAGTCCAAAGTTCCATCTTGTTCATATTCTTGCACTTGTTCATCATTTATTAATTGCACACTGAAATAGCATACCTATCAAATCTGAATCTTCTGTATCATGTGTTGCACTGTCCACAATGCAGACGAGGCAGAAGGTTCCGAACATGGTGTCAATTCTAAAGATCATCTAGAGGTTACCACTGGAGACAACAGCTCAACATCCAGCATGACGGCAACGACCTTTGCAAGGGAAGAAACAGTAGGCATCGACGAACACGACGTGAGATCTCCAGATCCAGGTCTCGGCGACGTGAAGAACTTCCAAGTCGTCCTCCATGGCTCGATCATCGACCTCCCGGACGGCCTGCACAGGAGGTACTACGAGCTCTGCTGCGCCCGGAAGGCGGTCCTCCACAGGAACCTGCTCAAGACAGACCATATGCTGGCTCAAGGGGTGATCATGGAGACCAGCCACATCGCCGAGTGCGTCATGGCCCCCTTGCGTGCTGCTGTTGCTACTTCTTCTCGCGAGGTTCTCCTGGTGTGGAAGAAGACGCTGGGGTCATTGGAGCTTTTGGGAATGGAGGTGGCATTCCTGCGCAGACGCGTCGACGACCTTCTCGCCATCCACGCTGCTCGGTCATCGACAGTTCGAGTTTACAGCCGCCGCCGGTGGAGAAGATGAGAGCCTCAAGTTGAAGATGTCGACTCTAGGATGTTCTGGAGGCAATGGATGTAGAGATGGAGGAGTTTGGAGAGGAGTGTGAAAAGAATGCCAAGCATTGCAACTGAATTTTCGTCCGCATAATCAGTAACTATATATGATGCCGTATCAACTTCATCTTGTGCACAGCAACAACACTATAAAAAATGGGAGTCCCAGGCTCCCAGCTACTAATATTTTTACTCTCTTGTTAAATGGTTTCAGTTGTTTGACATACAGTTCATGTTGCTGTATCCTGTAGGTTTTACTTGAGGTTTTTAACATGTGACTATGTGATTATCTCGGGAAATTCAGTCTGCTATACAAAAATTCAGACTCCAATTACACTCACCATGCCATCACTAGAAGAGTAATACTTACGTCCACGTGTAGTGTTTGCGCAATGCGCGCAAAATTCAGTTTGACTTGCGGTCTTGCATCAAAACTTAAATTGTAGTACAAGACTCTGAAAATATGTATCTTTTTTTTTGACATAAAAAAAAACAATGGTCGAGATCAACGAGCTTTCTAGGTCAGCCGAAAATGAAGGACCTAACGAGATCAACGAGCTTCATGAAAAAACCCATCCATCTCTGGATGGACGCCCAACTCGCTCCTATAGGGGCTACCGGGTGGAACCCTAGCCCCTGCCCACCCGCCCCGTCTCCTCCAATACCTTAGCTGCCGCCACCGCCGCAACTGTGCTCGATTCGTACCCCTATGACGGCACAGCCCCACACGATCAGGGATGTGGCGCCACCTAGGAGCAGCTTTCCGGACGGCGTCGCCGGCCTGACATCGGCTCCGTCCTCCACAACATGACATGTGCGGCCATGCCTCGTTCCCGCCACTGACCTCCACCGCATCGGCGTCGCTGCTCCCGTGCGTACGAGATCATGGCTGTGGCCTGTTGACCAGGCGTCCTGGTTCGAATCAGAGGCCCCACACCCCCCCCCCCCTCTCTCTCTCTCCAGGGCTACATTTTTTTTACTACTAGTCTGAAGGCGCAACCCAACACAGGTTCGCAAGACACGCTGCCCAGCCCCCTCCCCCCTCCATTTACTTTCTAGATTCGCCACTGGTTCGAACTACTAGCACATCATGGTGATCGACCTGAGTAGGGGTGGACACGAGCCGAGCCAAGCCGGGTTGAGTTTGGTCCGAGCCATGCTTTGGCGAGCCGACTCAGCTCGGCTCGGCTGGGTGATGCACACGAGCCACATAGAGAGTCTCGGCTCGACTAGGCTCCAGCTTAGTCCAGCCCAAGCGGCTGTAAGCCCAGCTGCCAGAAATAGTGCATCTTTTACGGTCGGCGCTGCTATACACACGACGCCTGCACGATTCCACCGTGGCAACGCCAACAGCCAGCATGCTCGCAAGAGTGCTGTTGGGGAAGGAACATCGTTCGTAGGTCGTGCGGAGACTGTCGTGTGTGAAGCAATTTCCTTCACAGCTAAACTGTACTCTGTTTTCTTTTGTGTTTTTTGCTGTTTCCCGAGCAACTTAAGCCTATATATAGAACATTTAGCAACAAATAGTATCACGTGAGAAAAATAGGACATCATTTTCATTTCCTTTCTTCATATACAACGTTTCCGTGTAATTTTGGACAACAAAATATTGAACTTTTGCACAGCCAAACAACACAACATATACATCGGACACCCTTTGATGGTGCGTTTCAGTCAATTTAACAATACTAGTACAATGCCAATTCAATAAACCAGAGCATGGTGCATCAACGATCAATAAACCAGAGCAACTGAATTTTCGACAGCAAGAATCGATCAATACATCAGAGCCAGGGCAACTGAATTTTGGAGAGCAACTGCATTTTGGACCACACATAAGCATCATAGATCAAGAGAGAGAGAGAGAGAGAGAGAGAGAGAGAGAGAGATCAGGGATGGTTGGTCACCTACGTCGGGTGGAACGGCGTCGAATGATGTACTGATGTGGTTGGTGAAGCCTGGAGGTGAGCCTTGGATGCCTCGGATGGGAAGATTCGATGGGCTGAGCCATACTTTTTTTTCTTTTGTCTTTTCTGTTTATTTTATTTTCCATTTTCCATTTTCCATGTTTCTTTTTTTCTTTTCCTTTTTCCTTTTTTGGTTCTCTGTTCTTTCCTTTTCTTTTCCTTTATCTTTTTATTTTTTATATCGCGAATATTTTTTCAACTTCATGAACATTTTTATTAAACGTGAACATTTTTTGTTGATCAAATTCAAAAAATGATCATCTATTTAAAAAATATCAAATTTGAAAAATGTTCATCGAATTCAAATTCTGTTCAAAAAATACAAAAAAAATGTTGAACAAAATTTTAAAAATGCTCATCGAATTGAAATTTGTTCATCAGACACAGAAAATGTTCATCAAAATTCAAAAAATGTTCATCAAATTATTAGAAAAGAAACCGCCACCGCTTATATCTAAAAAACAAAGCCGCCGCTGTCATGACAAGATTGGCTTTCTTTCTTCCCTACGTGTTTTCAAATATCTCCATACATTTTTGTGCTAGTTTTCTGCCGACCGGAGCGGGGCATGGAGAGGTGGAGTAGAATGCTTTTCGCGCGCGCGGTGGCTGACCAAAACAAGTCATAACGTTTAATACTACGTACGTGTGGAAAAAATGTTCACGCGCACTAACTATCGCAGCATCGACGCCGGACGTCTCAGACACGGCCTGCCGTGAAGCCACCATAGATGCTCATGCACTCCGATCAAATAAGAGTATCTCCAATAGATGGTCCATATGTAAAAATAACCAACTTTTAGATCTTCTGAGGCAAAAAACAGCTCTTCAACAGATGGTCCGTATGGAAATTTTTTTACATCTCCGCCTCCCGAAGATGTAAAATACAACACCTCACGGTGCAAATTTACATCTCCGGAGGCAGGAGATGTAAAAACCGCGGCCGCGCGCCAACGCCCAACCGCCCTTCAGTTCATTTCCCCCCCTTCTTCCTCCCGCCCGTCGCCGCCCCGCCGCAGCTCCCCGCTCGGCCGCCGCCTCGCCGCAGCTCCCCAACGCCGCCCCGCCGCATATCCAGCCCCGCCCCTACCCCCGCCACCGATTCCACCCCGCCTGGGCCGCCGCTCGCCGTCGTACGGGAGGATCGGGCCGTCGCCACACCGCGCCGCCCCGGCCCCGTCCGCCTCCGCTCCGGCCGCCTCCGCCCCGCCCCGGCCCCGTCCGCCTCAGCCCCGCCCCGGCCCCGCCCGCCTCCGCCCCGGCCCGTCCGCCTCCGCCCTCCGCTCCGGCCTCCGCCCTCCGCTCCGGCCTCCGCCCGCCCCCGCCCGCACCGCACGCCGCCGCCGCCCGCCCTCGCCCGCACCGCACGCCGCCGCCCCGCTCCGTCCGCCTCCGCCCCGCGCCGCACGCCGCCGCCCGCTCCCCGCTCGGCCGCCGCCCCGACCTCTCTCCACCCGCCGCCGCCCCGACTCTCTCCGGCCGCCGCCGCCACCCGATGGCGCCGAAGAAGACGCCGAAGGGCAAGTTGGGTTTCTTCGGCGTGAGGGCGAAGCCCTCCGGGAACTTCGGAGTGATCCTCTATTATCCATGCTATAATTGTATTGGTAATCCTCTATTATCCATGCTATAATAATAAAATAGTTATTATTATATTTCCTTGTTCATGATAATCGTTTATTATCCATGCTATAATTGTATTGGTTGGAAACACAAATACATGTGTGGATACGTAGACAATAACATGTCCCTAGTGGGCCTCTACCGGACTAGCTCGTTGATCAAAGATGGCCATGGCGATCCCACGAGCTCATGTCGTCCCTGGGTTTCTCCACTCATTCCACAACCTGAGAGATCATCGTAACCTCTCCACGATACTGTTTTCCGGCAGGGCGCTTCCTCTGCTCGGCAACCTCTCCAAGCTGCACTACCTTCGCCTCTCACAACAGAGACACGATGACTACCTCCCATGTGGACATGGTGGTGCGCATTTGGACTCCACAGAAGATGTCTCATGGTCAACACGTTTGAGTTTGTTGCGGCTCCTCCACATGATTCGACTCAACTAGAAAATGTACGTTTGGGATGAAAGAGACGGGATGAATTCAGAGGTGTATGTGTGTATGTATGTGGATATATAGAGTGTTCCTTTCAGCTCCCAGGACTAGTCCTCATCCATCAGAAGCCTTAGTTCAACATCGTTCATCTGCTCCAAGGCTAATTTTTTAGCATTTTTATAAACAAATTAATTTTCAGTTTGGGAAAAATTAATTGTTATACAGATATTTTTGGCTTTAAGAAATAAAACAGATTTATTTTCTGTTTGGGAAAAATTAATTGTTATACAGATATTTTTGGCCTCTATATCCACATGGTATGATCATTGGTAAAGATTTGGGCCAAAGGATTGCAAGACGATAGCTAAAGGATTTTCTATGAATTAAGATCCAAGGGAACACCAATAAAACAAATAAAATGAACACTCATAATCAAACAAGGCAATACTAATTTGAGAAAAAACTCAAATAATTGCCTATACTAGTGGAAATTAAATCATGCAAATCACATGATGTGGCAACTTAACTACACACGATAGTCCCATGTAGATCTGTTTGGTAGTTCTTCGTATCAAAATGAACAAGGGGCACAAATTTTACCAAGGTTCGCACCCCAACTCTCCTCCTGCTTTTTTTTTTAAAAAAAACCCCCACTTTATTAATTGGAAATAATGGTTACAGCATCTATAAGAAGAGGTACAATATTCTCCATAGGCTCCTCAAACCAATCTCTAGTTACAGAAATTTTCGTTAGCCTAGCAAGCTCATGCGCGACCTTATTAGCTACTCTATTACAATGTTCAAATCTTGTCAAAGGAAAATCACATGCCATGAAGTAGCAATCATCGAAGACTGCCGCCGCCACTCCCGCAGATTGTCCTCCATTCTTCATTGTGTCAATGACTTCCATATTATCAGAGTTAATAACAAGACGATTAAATCCCGCCTTTTGTGCAAGAACTAAACCAAACCTAAGAGCCATCGCTTCTGCTTTTAGTACATCAGCACACCAATCGATCTTCCAGTTTCCGCCAACAATGAATTTTCCTTTGTCATCTCTAAGTACAGCACCAGCCGTGCCCCTGAGCAGATCATGGTCAAAAGAAGCATCAACATTCAGCTTAACAAAACCCATAGGAGGTCTGCTCCATCCTTCTTTTTTACTAGTCGCACTAGGGGAGTGGGCACTAACATAGTTTGCCGTTATAGCAGGAACCCCCACCGAGATCTGGTTTACATCTTGAGACTTTCCTTCATGAACCAACATGCGTCTAACCCACCATAAATACCAAGCGGTTATCGCGATTAATTCACGTGCATTCTGGCAACCCAATATAGATAGTTCTTGATGTGGCATAAGAAGTAAGAATTCAAGAACTGCCTCACCCGCTCGATCAATAGCACAAGCTTTCTTAATCACCTCGCACATCCCCAGCTTACCCCAAACCTCTTTTGCCTTCTGACACGGAAACAAAACGTGTTTTGTATCTTCTTGCACATTCGAGCATGATGGGTAGAGGGGCGAAACTTTCATGTGTCTATTGGCAAGCGTAACACGACACGGTAGAGTTCCATGCAACGTACGCCAATTTTTTTTTTTTACCTTTGCCGGACATGATAATTTCCAAATCTTACCCCAAATAGGATTGACACTGATTTGACCCATACCATTAGTATATTGCAATTTCCTTCCATGTTGTTGGTTCCATTCCTCCAAATAAGCTGATCGAACAGTGAATACACCATTTTTTGTATAGCTCCACACAACGAAATCCGACATATTATGCATAGGGAGGGGAATCGCGAGGATCCTTTGCACAAACTCTCCTCCTGCTTAGATGTAGACGTGCCCCATAATCCAAGCAAAACCTGATATGTAGTGAACGATACGGCTGCTCACTCACGTCCCTCCCTTCGTGGGCCGGCCCATCACCGACTAATAGGCGCCGGCGCGCCAACCCAAAGTTTTGGCCGGTCGCGCCATAGCCGCCCGATTGGCCCACCCCGAGCCGTTGGATCCTCATCCATCCTGGTCGCCTTCTTCCTTCCCCCCGCTCTGCTATTCCCGTCCTCCTCCACTCGTAGGTCCCCGCATGGTGGCCGCCCCTCTCCCCCGCGCCCCGTAGCGGGTCCTCGGGGTCGTCCCTCTCCTCTCGCAAACTCCATCTCAGCCCTCCGCGGACCAGCACCTCGCGTCTCCGGGAAGACCTCGCAGTGCGGCGCATCATCGTCCCCGTCGCAGCACAATGTGGTCGTCCCCAGTTCCAGTACGGGCGCGCGCCATCCCTGCGTCTGCGGTCCATCATGCACTTCTACAGAAAAGCCCCTCAACCTTTTAAAGTCAACCCGCAGCCCAGAGAAATCTTCGTGAATCCTAAAAAATTGTAAGTCAAACTGCTCCGCTCACACGCGAAAAAAAGACATTCCTAAAGTCAGAAACTAGTCGGGGCCAACAAGAACTCAAACTCCTATTTGATCTTGACTTCATGCTCTTCGACCTCCATGGATAAAGATGGGTCGCCAAAGATTTTCTCACCGTGACCTCGAGCAGTCGCCGACATCCCTCCCCGCATCCACCCCTACCCCATGCAGCCACCTGCACTATCCTTGCTCGTCGGGGAGGGCCACAATCTCCTCTACGATGGCCATGGCCAGATCCACGGGGAGGCCACAAACGATAAGTTGGCTACCAGGGTGATCATGGAGACCAACAACATCGCGGAGTGCATCATTGTCGGGGATATAACTCCACGATATGACCCGGCTCATGACGTTAAGTCTCCATGGACTTAAGTCATCTCTGGGCTTAAGTCACCCTGAGGATGAGACCCGGCCCCGGGGTATGACCCGGCTGCTACAGTGCCAGTGCCAGGCATGAAGTTAACCCGCCATGCTATAGTGACAGGCAAGAAGTTAACCCGGCCTGCTACAGTGCCAGGCAAGAAGTTAACCCGGCCTGCTACAGTGCCATGCCTGAAGTTAACCCGGCCTGCTACAGTGCCATGCCTGAAGTTGACCCGGTCTGCTACAGTGCCATGCCTGAAGTTAACCCGGACTGCTACAGTGACCCGGGCGAGGTTCCGTCAAGAAAGAGTCAAAATACAAGATGGAGACCCTTTAACTTGGAAGACACGGATGACTTAGAGTAGGATTCCAATCACGGGTATAACCCGGAATCTCATGTAAGCCGCCCCTTCAACTTATATAAGGAGGGGCAGGGCACCCCAAGAGGGACAAGTTTTTAGAGGTGAAGATAGACAGATAAGTTTGAAGACAGACGTTTTGATAGCTCTCGAGACAGAGTCAGGGAAATAGCACCCTTGTAATCGAGACTATGATGATCAATAGCAATCAAGCAGGATGTAGGCTTTTACCTCCACCGTGAGGGGCCGAACCTGGGTAAAACTCGTGTCTTCTCGTTTCCGATCAACCCCGTTCAAGCTACTACCTAGTTGCGATGGCCTCACGACTAAGTCCTTTCACGAGGACATCTGCCGTGACAAAACCACGACAGTTGGCGCCCACCGTGGGGCAGCGCACGGTGGTGTTATGTTCTTAGCGGGATCTCTCTCAGGGACCGAGAAGCTCGCGATCGGCCAAATTCAGATTTTAAAATTGATCCGATCTTCATCAGCAACGGTAACAACTCGCCGTACTAATACCCGCTGGTGCGTCATCAACATTGCATCATACGCGTGGTGGAAGAAAACACTGTCTCCATAAACGAGCAGTCATAAAAGGCAGTCAAATTAGGGTTGTACGGTGCACGTCCCTATGACCAGACGATCCGTTGAAATCGGATTGAAATCACAGTTGGAAGCCAAGGTGGAAAGAAAATTTTCCTGCTACAGTACCAGAGGAGGGCACGGACGTGGATTCGTCAAACGACCCGGAGGAAAGGATGGATGAGGGATAGACTCGGATTCTATCGTTTCAAGTCGCCGCCTCCGCTGCCGGGCCTCGCTCCGCCGGTCCGCCTCAATAAACCGTCGCCTCACCTCAGGCCGCCCACCTCTGGTGCTAATCCGGCCCCGCGTCAAGCCGTCATCATGCCTAGCGACCTCGCCCTCAAATTTACAAGAGTTTAAATTTTGGATAGCGACAGTGCTGATTGCGACAAGACATGAGATCAAAAGAAAAAGAAGAGAAGCGGACCACGACAGTTGACCCGGATTTCCCGCATCAGCCACCATGGCCTCTCCTGGCCTCGCTGACCTCCGCCGAGGCTCGCCTGGCAGCCTCCGCCGCTTTGGCCTCGCTTTCCCTCGAGCCGCCGGCCGTCTCACTAAACCGCCACCTCGGCGAGCCGCCCATCGCCGGGGTGCCTCCGCTCCGCCTCTGCTCAAAGTCGCGAGATCTGCCGCGGCCACGCTTCTGCTGGTGCGGCCTGCCTTCGACCCGCCGCCGCCGCGGTCTTGCAGCCGGCACCGCCTCCGCTGCCTCGGCCTCGGCTCAAGCCAGCCGCCTCATTGACCTGCCTCGCCGCCGCGGCCTTGAGCCGGCCTCGCCCCGAAGTGGCCTCGCATGGCCGCCTCGGCCGCGGGTCGCCGCCGTTGCTCGCCTTGAGCCGACCTCGCCTCAAAGTGGCCCCGCCTCACCGCCTCGGCCGCGGGTCGCCGCCGTGGCTCGCCTCCACCCCGCCTTGAGCCGGCCTCGCCTCGAAGTGGCCCCGCCTCACCGCCTCGGCCGCGGGTCGCCGCCTTGGCTCGCCTCCACCCCGCCTTGAGCCGGCCTCGCCTCGAAGTGGCCTCGCCTGGCCGCCTCCGCCGCGGGTCGCCGCCGTGGCTCGCCTCCACCCCGCCTTGAGCCGGCCTCGCCTCGAAGTGGCCTCGCCTGGCCGCCTCCGCCGCGGGCACCGCCGTGGCTCGCCTCCACCTCGCCTTGAGCCGGCCTCGCCTTGAAGTGGCCCCACCTCACCGCCTCCACCGCGGGTCGCCACCGTGGCTCGCCTCCACCTCGCCTTGAGCCGGCCTCGCCTTGAAGTCACCCCGCCTCACCGCCTCCAACGCGGGTCGCTGCCGTGGCTCGCCTCTGCCTCGGGCCAGACCGCCTCACCTTGCGCCGTGCCTCGAGCCGCTGCCGCGGCCTCCGCAGCAGCCGCCCACCTCGGCCTCGCACCGCCTCCGCCGCGGGCCGCCGCCGTGGCTCGCCCCTGCCTCGGGCCAGGCCGCCTCACCCCAACAGCCGCACCTCGAGCCGCCCCCGCGGCCTCACTCGCTGCCTCCTATGCGGTTCGGCCTTGCCCTCAAGCCACCAACGGGCCTCCCCTGCCGCACCCGAGCAGAGAAGCGCCGCGAGCCGCCGGTTCGTCTCACCTCACCAAGCCGGTTGCTGACCTCAAATCGCCCCTGTCTACACCCGCTCAGCTACCTCTACCGGGACAACTGGCTGAGAAAAGAAGTAAATGAAAAAGAGAGACTTCAGATGCAAAAAAAAAAGGTGGAAGGGTCAGCACGACCTGGAGGTGGACGCGGGATGTAGGCACGGACTTGACTCCGCTGCCCTGGTCTGCCCCGCCGGTCTGTTCCGAGCCGTCCAGCTCCGGTTCCGCTACGGTCGCGCTGCAAGCCGCCTTGCCTCCGCCGGAGAGAGTGGCTAAATCGCCGTTGGAATTACTGGAGGTTATCCACGGACGCTATATACGGATCATCTGTCGTCCAGACGAATCAGGTGAAATCTATCCGGTCTATTTTTATTGGTACATTTTTATTCTTCCGAGAACAATTACTCTGGCTGGCGATATTTTTTATGCAGGACAATTGATCACTGCAAGGGCGATCGTCGTGCCACGGATATAACGCTCGCGCTAAACACTATCATGCGCCAGCAACCGACCGTGCCATACTGCTCAATGAACATGTGTGCAAATTGCCGCCTATGCGGGTCGCTCTACATCAACACGCGGCCGACTCATCTGCTCATGCCGCGGCCGACTCGCCCGTCCGCGCCGACTTACAAGCCGCGGCCGACTCGCGCGTCCGTGCTTACAACGCCACGGGCGACCCCCGTGTCCGCGCCAGGTTACCGGCTGACTCCCATATCTACATCAACACACCGGATCCGCGCCCGTCTGCACGAACTGCTCAAACGGCCGCCGCCGCCCCCGTGGCCCGGTCTACTCCAACAACTCTGAAGCAAATAAAAACATATTATCAGCCTCCGCCTGCACCGGATGGTTCAATGGACAGGCGCACAAGTTGCTGCCGCTGCGGTTTGGTTAACTTCAACAAACAGCCGGGACAAACCATCGGCCGGATTACTGACACAACTTATACGGGATCATCTATGACTCGCCACGGTCGACCTCAACCTTCGACGGATTCACATCACGTTATCAATGCCAAGGACATACAACAAGCGTCGCGAAGATCATCAACTCGCCACACACTTCTGGCTTCAATAAATTTCAGCTATCAGCTGTCAACTATATGCCGGTTTATGTTACGGCCAAGTAGGAAGAATCTCAAGCCAACTCCTCGAGCCGACTTAAGACTCGGGGTTACACAGACATGATTCCGCAGACTCAGTCGGTTTCAACAAATACAAAACCCCTGGATCATTGCAAGGGAGACAACTTGGATCTGGGGGCTGCTGCCGTATTGGCGAAAGAATAAAGGTTGCCGAAGAGGACTAGTCGCCATGATGCGCTGTTTAAACATGGGTATCCTGCCTTATTGGCAAAAAGTCAGGTTACCAAAGAAGACAAGTCGCCATGATGCACAGTCTAAACATGGGTATCCTGTTCAATCTTGATGATTGGTCACTTGGTGGTTTCCAACTCACCGAGTTTAGCTTTCTCACCCTCTTGACCCGGCAATAAACGCCACATTATCTTGGTTAAACCTGCCTGTCTGCTTGATGCTACTCCGCTTAGGTGACCCGGTGTACTCTTGACAAGTCAATCATTTTTATGACCCTGAACTTGTCTTGGTTAAAACATCGGTTATGTCACGTGAGAGCCGGCTTACAGAGAGCGAGGATAAACCATGGGCTATCACGCCAGCTTCATTGAAGCAAGACTCGAGCCTCGAAAGCCGGTCTTATGTCGTGCCTCGAAAGCCGACGTTTTTATACTTTGTTATCATACACATACATCATCATACATTGCATCATCATTGCATCATCATAAAATGCATCATATATGCATATACATATTTGTTTATGTTGCAGGAGCCGGTTTTCAAACCGGGTTACATTATAACTCTGCAGGAACAAACAAATCTTTAATAGCCAAAATGGCTGGATCTTCATCATGGTTTATCATAACCAGTATTAAATGACTGAGATATCAATTCTCCTATTTTCCCGGGGTACAATTCCAGCCGGGTCACATATAATACCTGGTCATTTAATTGACCGGGGTTTTGGTTATTCAACATGTGCTTTGTAGAAGATTACATCACTTATGGATTTTCTCACACATATTTGCCGGGTTGCACTGCAACCACGGCCAAGGATTTCTTTCATCACAAAGGCATCATCAGTTCACAGACTGGATATGATTTTATTCTCCAATGAAAGAAAAAGTCCTGAGTCGCCGCAGGCACACGACCCGGCACTTGGGGGCTACATTATTCAAATTAAGATTACATCAAGTATGAAAGTTCCATGTCACTGCAAGCATGCACCACGGCACTTGGGGGCTAATGCATGGTCATTTTTACTAGTCTCATTGAAGACCCGGCCCATCACATAATGATAAGCCGGCCCTTGGGGGCTACCAATTGCTCCTATCAAAAATTCAAAGTACACAAGCCTTAATAGTGACCCGAAGCTTGGGGGCTACATCATATATGATCTTTTCAAAGGAGTACATGTAAGTTCCAAGTCGCTGCAAGCAAACGACCCGACACTTGGGGGCTACAACAGTCAGTTGTTTAAATAGATCAAAAGGTCCAAGTTGAAGACCCGACCGATCATATACTGATGAGCCGGCCCTTGGGGGCTACACATGTGAAGTGCAAAACTTTCAGTTCATGATTGAAGATTCAGACGGACAACCCGGATTTTCTCCAAAGTTGCAACATTTAAGCAAGTTTTAAGCTATCACTTTGTTCTACTCTTAAGGACTTGGGGGCTACAGGTTATCTCCTCCAAGGTATTCAGACAAGTCAGCTCAACATCATACAGATTTTTTATTCATAAAAGTCTGAAGCTTTGAACGTTGGTACAACATCAGACTGATTTTCTTTTTATCAAGCCATGGCATTTGAAGACAATTCAAAAATATCATAAGGGTTATTTTTTCTGCATGGAACCAGCATCAACATATTGATATGGAAGAAACTCAGGAGCTTAGCATGAATAAATCCAAACTAATCTGGGGGCTAATGTCGGGGATATAACTCCACGATATGACCCGGCTCATGACGTTAAGTCGCCATGGACTTAAGTCATCTCTGGGATTAAGTCACCCTGAGGATGAGACCCGGCCCCGGGGTATGACCCGGCTGCTACAGTGCCAGTGCCAGGCATGAAGTTAACCCGCCATGCTACAGTGACATGCAAGAAGTTAACCCGGCCTGCTACAGTGCCAGGCAAGAAGTTAACCCGGCCTGCTACAGTGCCATGCCTGAACTTAACCCGGCCTGCTACAGTGCCAGGCTTGAAGTTGACCCGGCCTGCTACAGTGCCAGGTCTGAAGTTAACCCGGCCTGCTACAGTGACCCAGGCGAGGTTCCGTCAAGAAAGAGTCAAAATACAAGATGAAGACCCTTTAACTTGGAAGACACGGATGACTTAGAGTAGGACTCCAATCACGGGTATAACCCGGAATCTCATGTAAGCAGCCCCTTCAACTTATATAAGGAGGGGCAGGGCACCCCAAGAGGGACAAGTTTTTAGAGGTGAAGATAGACAGATAAGTTTGAAGACAGACGTTTTGATAGCTCTCGAGACAGAGTCAAGGAAATAGCACCCTTGTAATCAAGACTATGATGATCAATAGCAATCAAGCAGGATGTAGGCTTTTACCTCCACCGCGAGGGGCCGAACCTGGGTAAAACTCGTGTCTTCTCGTTTCCGATCAACCCCGTTCAAGCTACTACCTAGTTGCGATGGCCTCACGACTAAGTCCTTTCACGAGGACATCTGCCGTGACAAAACCACGACAATCATGGCCCCCTTGCTTGCTGCTGTTTCTGCTTCATCTCGCGAGGACCTCATGGTGTGGAAGAAGACGCTCAAATTCTTGGAGCTCCTGGGAATGGAGGTGGCATTCCTGTGCAGACGCGTCGACGACCTTCTCGCTATCCACACTGCTCGGTTATTGATGGTTCGAGTTTACAGCCGCCGCCAGTGGAGAAGATGAGAGCCTCAAGTTGAAGATGGCCACTCTCAAGGATGTTCTGGAGGTAATGGATGTGGAGATGGAGGAGTTTGAATGAGAGTGTGAAAAGAATGCCCAATCATGCCAACTTATTTTTTGTGCACATCATTCATTGCTGTAAAAAATGGAGTCGCAGCTCAATATTTTTACTCTTTTACTAAATGGTTACACGGTGCTGTAGTAGTAGTAGTATGTTTTGTACGCATCCATGCAGTATTATTTTAGTTGTGATCGCCAGGCAAATGATGAACAAAGTCATCAGTCTGTCTCCGGAACGTCTGAAGTCAGTTTCAGTTCCACTCAATGTTGCTGTACGTTTTCCTTTCCTACCATTGACTATTTCCAGAACTCAATTAAATTCACAATTCCAGCATTGGAAGGGTAGTATGTACAAAGATTGCATATCTTTCATTTCAAGAGCACTTGAACATGTTGTCGGATGAATACATGGCTTTTCTGTGAACTGATCAGACCTTGGTTTAGTGTGAGACATGGTTTTTCTGGCATGCTCAAGTTTCCAACACTAATGCTCCAGTAATGATCTAGCGTCACTGCAACAGTCTTCGTGTTAACTGTGCAGTGAATAGTGCGAATTCTGCGAATCGACTTCAGTGAGTTCGATCTTGTTGTTCGGTAGATTCCTTGACATGCCTACCAAAAACTTGACCAGTATGTGTACAGAAGCATCAGCATCTTCGTATATGATTTCACTAAGCCTAAGGTTCGTGCACTTGAAATCCACCAGGTCCTCGGAAGATTTGTGAAGGCCTTCTGGCATCCCCATTTGAGGTCTATAATTCAAGACCTGTTGAATGGCATAAAAGGATTAGTACTACGGACTAAATTGAGTTTTGGTAATTAATACATAGTTGATGAAAGAAGTAGAGGCACCTTGCAGAGGCGCAAAATGAGCTTCTGTAGGTTAGGCAAGTTCCGCAGGTATGGCTCCAATCCCATGAAGTCGTCCGTGATATAACACTCGTCCAGGGACAAGGTCTTCAGGTTCTCGAATACAGGAAACTTAAAATAATCGGGGAGCACCTGTAATTTAACCTAGGCAGTCAGTTTATATATGTTCCATAAATAATTTACTAGATAAAGTGGATGCCAAAAAGAAGAACATACCATGACCCCGAAATGCGACAAGTGCAAGCTTGTCACATTGCACAGCGAGGCAAGAAGTCGTGATTCATACGCAGTTGTGGGGACATAGCAATCGATCTTAGGTAGATGAATGGATGCGTGGACAAGAGACGGCATGGCATGTGGTTCAGTAGCATCAACGATGAAATGGAGCATCTCGGCACCTAGGCGAAGAGACACAAGAGGAGGAGCTTCTATAATCAACCCAAAAACCTCATCATCAATTAAATCGTACTCGCCAACCACGACCAATTTCTTCAGTGAGGAGGAGACGATCCTAACGTTGCTGGTGAGCAGGAAGATGCAGTATTCCAGTTGCAAGTCCTCCAGGGCAGGGCGGCGAGAACTGACGTGGCTCGCGAGATCTGTCAATTTGAGTTTGTTAAGGTAGGAAAGGTGCAACCTTTTTATCCGGCAAGGCCATGCCTCCTCTTGACCTATGGCGTGGCGGACCCAACGGTCATACGTCGTCCATGCGCGCAGCCGGAAGTCCTCCAGGAGCGCCATGTCATAGCTGCGCAGAAGATTGCTGGTGAAGTTGTTGAAATAAGACGGCTTGCCGGTGAACCCCTGTTGGTCGATGTCCAGGCACGACACAGCACGCCAGAGGTGCCTCCACCTCGTGGACAGAACGCATGTCCGCACCATTTGCACGGCCTTGAGGCGCGAAAAGATGGCGTGGAGGAGGTCGTCTGGTCGCGCGCTCAGCCGGTCGCCACCCGCATCACCGGTGCTGCCGCCGCCGTCGTCACCCGCACCGTCGCCGCTGCCTGTGGAGCGCATCTCCCCAAGCATTTTCCTTGGTTTGGATTGCTGCAGTAGGGGAGTGGACGAGACGGTGGGCAGCGATGGTGGAGAAGAAAGCTGCTCGTGATGCGGAGGAGGCTATCACTACTCGCTACGCCGCCGGCGCCGCCATGTGGAGAATTTGGGGATCTCCACGAGAACGATGGGCAGGGGGTCGGGCATGTGCATAGTGGGCCTATACAACCGGCCCTTTATTTATTTGTAATCTAGTATTTCGTTTTTCTTGGAAATCAATAGTTAGATTGCCTAAAAAAAATAGTTCAATGATATTTTACTAAAAAAATAACTGGTTAGTGCGAACTCTTGCCAATGCCTCTAGTGTTTTGATGCAAAACAAAAACCCTCTAGTCATCTCTACTATTAAGGGGGAATACCTACATCGTCGTTCATCCGTCGTGCTTTTTGCACAAAACCCTATTATGTTTTGTGAAATCAACCCACAATTCTGATGAGAGATACCCCCCTCTCCCGATGTTCTCAAAATATCCCCCCCCCCCCCCCCCCAGACTGCCAAGATCCAGAAGGAGCTCATGAACACCATCCGGGTCGTCTCCAAGCTCGTGTCCTTTTCTGTTTTTGTGTTTGTTCTTAGGTGTTCACTAACTTTTTCTCAATAAAACAGGCAATGTTAGGTTTTTGGGTTCGTTTTTTCTAAACTGGATCATCTATCTTCTTCCTAATGAAACGGAGGAACCCCATGTACTCGCACAAGGTTCTTCAAAAACAAAATGACAGGAGGCACTCGCACAAGTGGCTTCACTCATTTGCTAGCAGGATGTTGCACATTAACAACCCGCGCAATTCCGAATGTCCCTGTAGGGGTAATTTTCAATTAGGTGCCCCATTTGTTTTAATTATTACTTACTCCTTGTCTCAAACATGATGCACGGAGGGCTGGTGGGACTGTTTATTAAAATCCATTGGTCATAACACATTGGATGATCAAATTAACGTTCAAACATGTTGCATTTTTATCAAAACGTCTAGCACATCCTTCTACTTTTAGCTCTATTATGCTTTTTAGTTTATAATTATGTGTTTTGAGTATATAATAGATTAGAAGATTTGGTTGTGTGCATCCTTGATGTCTTGAGCATCTCTTGAGATCATGTTAGTGCTAAGGCTGTGTGTGATTGATATCTTCTTAATATTATAATATATTCTTTTTTTACCAAACCAATGATAATGAAGGAAGTGTATAGGGCAATGTGATTCAAAATTCCGGGGGTTTACTTGCAGTCACATTTATGTGCCACGGCATCAAATTAAAATTAAAATTAAATATGAAACTAAACTATAGAAAAATACTAAATCTACACAATGGCGCTAATAGCCCCCCCCCCCCCCCCCCCCTCCACACCTCCTTTCCTAGCTGAGTAGTTGTTGCTTCTCCCATCTGCGATCAAACAGAAAACCAAAAAAGCTGCACCACATTCCAAAAAACAAAAATAGCTTCCGATCTATTTACCTCAGCTATCCTAAATGATTTCAATTCATACAACACCATCCTGCTACATTGCCTTATTCACATTAGTGGATTGGACTGGAGTTCTTCTCCACGTCCCATACTTGAAATGTAAAATTATGTGCCATTGAAAGTGACAAAAGAACTACACCGTTAACAATTTTTTTAGCCAAACTACACGCAAATCCCAAAGATCAGTCGACAACAAAAGTATCAATAGAAGTTTGCTGTTATATATGAACACATCAATGTATTTGTTCAACTGGGGGAAAAGTAACTGGAGGATTGAAATATGTTTTTCCACTACAAGGATACCTCGTATAAAGCAACATAAATCCTACAACATTATTATTATATGTTGTAAAATTTATGATAGATACGGATATAAAGGATGCAGCAAATGCGTTGTAGATTTTGTAACTCATGAAAAACAGAGGAAAAGGATAGAGAGACGCGCGAGAAACAGAGGCCCGATTCCCCTTATCTCTCCCAAATTGCCGCCAACAACCGCCTCGTCTGCCTCCTCCAACCCACCCCGTCGCAGGCCCTCCCCCTCCCCTCCTTTCATCTCGCTGCTCCGGAGGTTGCTAGATTCGCCGCATCTCCGCGCCACCTCCCCATCCGTCCCACCTCTCTCTCTCTCTCTTCACGAGGCTCCTCGTTGTGCCACCTCCGGCGGCTGATTCCGGCGAATCTGGCCACCACGAAGCGCAGCCCGAGCTCCCTATCACACCGCGGCACCGTCCTATCTGACTAGATCCGGCGCTCGCGGCCACCAAAGCCCACCGGCGACCCTGCCCCCATGGCTAGAGTTTCGGGCGTCGGCTCCAACGATGGTGGCCATGTCGCCCTCCTCTCGTCCGGTGAGTGCATCCCCTCCCCTGACTTCGTCTTCTCTCTCCCCCCCTTTCTCTAACCTATGCCCTTCACTTCTTCTTTAGAGGTGCAGATAGGAACGGCCAGTGGACAGCCTTGCTGCTGTTCTGGTTCAGGTGATTTTGTTTGCCGTGATCTATCAAACGGCCAGCGTGATGCCTTAGAAATTAGGGCAGGGCCTGCACAAGGTAGATCCTAAGCATCCATCTATTTTGCCATCCTGTACCTATTCTGATGTTGGATCGTTGTTGTGTTTCAGACTTTCAATAGCTAAGAAAGCAGAATAAAAGGGATATGTTCTCTGTATAGCAGCTGGACCTACATGTCTTTGTATGATACTTCGACAAAGAAAAGATCGTACTAAATCTACTACTCTGTGAGTTTGCCCATCGAACCAAAAATGTATGCACAATTTACCTTTTTCCTAACAAGTTCCGATCCTCATCCCTTCACTAGCTACTTATTTCTTGGTGCTGGTGAATGCATTCTATGTGGTAAACTGCTACAGGCTTTATTCTTTTTCTTCAGAATAAATGGCTTTAATTATAAGAGATGGAGTTTTTTCCAAGCAATACTTTACCACTATTTGGTTCAATCAGGTGTGGATACCATGAAAGTTAATAAGCAATCAATCTATTTCTAGATAGATGCACTGCAAACATTTCAACATCATTAGACCCTAAAGATAGAGATGTGCTTAATAATTACCCTTAGTGTCCTAATGATAGATTTCTCTGTTCTTGCAAGAGGTGCTTATTAACTGATGATCCACTGAAACCATAATAGAAGATGCAATTATTTTATCTCCTGAAAATGCATGAAGATTTGTTTCTTTTAGTAATTAATTGAAACCACCTGTAAGCCTGCAATGAAGCTTCTAATATTTGTCTCTAATCAATTCGATAACTATTTTATGCAAGTATGTTTTACTTAAATTTCAGCGGAATTTTATAGGGAACATGTATAATAAGACATATTTCAAGAAAAGGATACCTGTGAATACTCTCTCTACCTCCCAGAACCATGTGAGACATATATATCAAGTCCTCCAATATGGCAAGAGAGAACTTGAGAAATTTCAAAGTTATAACGGTGTAGATTAACCCATGTAATTTTCACCTTAAACCATTATATTTTTGTTATTATAGTTGGAAAATTTACCCACCTAAGCCTCCACATTAATCCACATCATATAACTAATTAGACTATAATTAATTGTTGTCTAAGATTAATAGTAGGAAATTGGTTTGGTAGGACGTGACTAATTGGCACGTACAATAGTAGTAGTGTAGGACGTGTGACACACATGTACAAGAGTACAAGCAATGAACCGGTTGTGATCTGGACTCTTTTTTCTTTTTTTGACGGGGCGCACCTGGGCTCTTAAACGGTATTCAACACCCCAGTCATATCCTCAAATTAAGCCGATCTCGCCATGGGTCTTATTCGCTGCAACCGCCGGCATGTTTCCAGCCGACCACCAAAAAAACACCAACTTCATGCAAAATCTCATTGCAGATCACAGGTGCATCAGACTCAGATTTGTCCGGTGGTAATCCATGTCGTTGTTAGCACGATGCCTTGCAAAGCGGGGATGGCCAGGGTAGCGCTTGTACAGGGTAGGTTATAAGCCTCTGCTTCTCTGTCGTGCAATCTATGCTTTTGCTGATGGTGTGTGTTTCACTTCCTAATATTTTTAATCAGCATATTCATCACGTCTTACACTACGGTGTTCGCAGGAAGTAGTATTTCATAACAAAGAGAAAACTTAAGATATGTTTTAAAGCAGGTGGTCATCATTTGCGAACAGGATCTGGGCGAGAGCGTGTAATCGATGATAGGCTGAGGAGGCTGTGCCGACATGCAGTGGCCAGTTCCTGCTGGATGTCATTGACGACTAAGTGCAACCTATGTCCCAAGACGCTGGCAAAGGGATTCTCAACACCTGCTAAACTGGCTAGGCAATTTGATTACTATTCTGCTTTAGTTACAGGTACTGCTCTCTTATCCAATTGAATGATTCTCACGTGATGCATGGTTGGGTGTTGGCTTCATATACTCCATATAGTTTGGGGAACGAGTTCCAATGGATATGCGGTTCGCAAGTGTAGGATAGCTGATGCTTGCCTTTATATATATACACAAGCATCGTTTCGCATTATGGTGTTGGTCTGATTGCTCCAGTTTTTACTTTTAGTACATGCATTAGCATCAAGTAACTAATTAACAACAAGTTATATCATAGGAGGTAATATTTGTTAATGCCATACTTATGAAAGCGATCTAAACAATTCATAGTTGTAATGACATCTAAATTTCTCAATTATGGCTAGGATCATGTCAATATGACACTTGTGAAAACTGAAGATTTGGTACCGTGTCGCAAAAACTGCAATGCTCCTGGATATGCAGAAAAACAAAGATTGCATGTCCTTCAACCTTTGTATGTGACTAATATCCTGCCTTTATCACTTCTTGCATCATCTCAATGCATTGTGTGTTAACAGTTCATTTTGTTATTTTCTTTGTAGATTCAAAAGATACATGGATGATTATGTACGTGCGTGGCAAGTATACTGCAATGATGATCATGTTCCAGTTCATGATGACGGCGATGGATGCTTTCAATTTTAGTTAAGTTGTAGGGACGTTGTTCCAATTGGATGTTGTTTCTCAGTTAAGTTGTAGTTAAGTTATAGGGATGTTCATGGATGCTTTCAGTTTAAGTTTCGTCGTCAAGAAAATATTTAGATTATGCATCATATTCGGATGATGTTCCTCCTGTAATATTCACTATTGTAACCCAACAGTTTTATCCAATATATGATTTCTTCCAATTCCGAGTATATTCTCTTAATATATGATTTCTTCCTCTTGTGAGTATATTCACTTATTTTTCCATCACTTGATGTACATAATTATCACCATTATGTGGAGCATTAATTTAATTGATGAATATTCTCTTTTATTTTCCTCACTTGTACATAATTAACATTATTACGTGGAGCATTTATTTAATTGCCGAAGCGTTGATTGCAAATTCTCTGTTGCCTAGGATTTGGATTCCTGTACATTAAGCACCAACATATAAAGGTGTTGTAACAGTCGGCTTTATGTGTTGTATTCTTGCAACGGTTCGTTTTACCAACAACAGTATAAGCGTTGCATTATACACTAGCAACATTGGATAAGGCTACGCATCCCAAACCGTTGGTAAAGGCACTAGCAACGCATATATGGACTTTTAGATACGGAAAAGAGCGTTGCAATAGGAGGGGTCATGTTGTAGTGTTCTTTCATCGATCAAAATAAGTACATCACGATATCAGTTGTGGACAAAATCTATAACCCATATACCCACTGAACTCATTTCTTCCTGGATCATGTATGGATTGTGATAAAAAACTTCTTGTGGACAAAACAAAAATCTACACAAGCACACGCTGCAAATCTACTTGGATTTCCATCAAATACATTGCCAGCATTAATAAAAATAATTATGTACAACTAGACTTTAGTAGGATAGATGGTTGAATTTAGCAAACCAATGCAGTCCGAGATGTTGTGGTAGTTGCCACGTAAATCAATAGAAAGAAGGACAGTATAGTATAGATCAGAACTTCGCCCGACAAAATTAGGTCGACATACAAAACCATTGAAGGGAATAGATTTGGGTTACTGAGAGAATAAGGAAGAATGAAGAGAGTGAAAGGAGCAAAACTCTATATGTAAGAATTAGTCCAAGGTGAGCGAAAGGAGTAAACCTCAGATTTTTGCCTAGGTATCAACGCTAAGATATAGCCGAAGATGGAGCACTTAGAATGGCCAAATATCCCTCTGCATACAGCGGCAGGGAGTAGAACAAGGCGGACGATCAGGGGTATAATTACCCAAATGACTAACATTAGAGGAATACATTGTATTGATGAGCTGACTAATATACCAGACTGTTAGGAGCGAGCTAGCCTCTCCCCTAGTCAAGATCTACGCGAGCTACAACAAGGAATTCATGGCGGAAATAGAAATAGTTTGTTGTTCCTCCCAACCTCCCTCACAGTGAGTCTGGATACATCGACCGAAAATAGTCGTTCGTTGGTTCTATCCCGATCCTCTCAGCCTAAGAGCTACGCTATATATTGGTTACAAGGACCAATGGGCCCATTCATGACCTGATAGCCATTTCGGGCTTCACCATCACCTGGTTCGCATGGGCCTTGTGTTCCCTTCCATCTCTCGGCCCGCGTCGCCTTCTCCTTTTGACGTTGTCTCCCGCCATGTCACTGGTGGATGATGAGGAAGGGCTGCTGACACCCCCGATCTTCAGAAACGGCTTGTCCCCAAGCCGGTGCCATGGGAAATGTTTTCCTCGAGGATTCGAGATCTTCCCAAGTCGCTGCGTCGTCGCCACCAGTACTCCATTCAACAAGGACTTGTTGGATTGTACGTTTCCCTTCTTGGCGCACACGCTTCTGGAGAACTTGAACGGGTATTGATAAGATGCCATTGGAAACAGGTAATTCAGAAAATACCTTGTGCTGAGGAGCAACATATTGTTTCAGCTGAGTGACATGAAAGACCGAATGAATTTTGCTGGAAGCAGGTAAAGCCAATCAATATGCCACTGTTCCAATCTTGTCAGTAATATAGTTGGGACAATAATATCTGAAAGTCAGCTTGTGGTGAGCTCGGTGAACAATAGAAGCTTGCACATAGGGCTGTAATTTTAGAAAGACCTTGTCATCAACTTGAAACTCATGCTCAGTTCTCTTCTTATCAGCCTAAACTTTCATACGTTTCTGAGTACGCAACAAATGCCGTCGCACAGATTCAGTCACAACAGCTTTCTCATCCAACCACTGATGTACATCAGTAGTAGCAACATTTTCTGAAGCTGATATGCCCAAATAGCATGGGTTGTGACCATACAAAACTTCAAACGAAGACTTGTTAAGAGAAGAATGCCAGTTAGTGTTATACAGCAGTTCACAGAGAGATAACCATTTGGCCCACTTTTTGGGATGAGCACTGATAAAACAGCGCAAATAATACTCAATCTGTTGATTGACTTGCTCAGTTTGACCATCACTCTGAGGATGATAAGCAGAACTCATCTTTAACTGACACCCAGCTCTAGTACTGAATGTTTTCCGGAAAGAACCGGCGAAAATGGGATCCCTATCAGAAACAACATACATGGGCATGTTGTGCAACTTGTATATATTATCCAGGAAAACATCTGCCACTTTGTGAGTTGTGAATGGATGATTTAAAGGAATAAAATGCCCATATTTGGTAAATTTGTCAATCGTCACTATGATGCAATCATAATTACCAGAGACAGGAAGACCAGAGATAAAATCCATAATCACCGTATGCCAAGCTCTAGTGGGAACAGGTAATGGGGCAAGCAATCCAGGGTAAGACACTCTCAGGTTTGGTCTGCTAACAAGTGATGACCCACAAGTATATGGGATCAATCGTAGTCCTTTCGATAAGTAAGAGTGTCGAATGTTGGGACAAACCCCGGATAGCTCTCTCTCTCTCTCTCACTCGCTCAGACGAAGGTGGAAGAAGGAGCACACTGTTTTTCCGATGCACATATGCCTCGCCGCACATACGGTCTATTCCGGCGCACAAACGCCATGCCGCACGAACGGCGCTTTCTTTTCAACCTGGGCACATACCTGGCTCGGTGGCACATACCACAACTCGGCAACACACCGTGGCTCGGCTCATACCGGCGCACTCGGCAATACATGAGAGGGGGGGTTTTATACCCGTGCACACACACACGCACGCATGACCAGGCCACTAACAGATGCACTAGCACACGTACAAAGCTAACCAACTAACCCGGCCGCACTACCAGCACGACTCACACGGTGCCAGGACTCAGCCGCTCCACTCACCACGGCCGCATCACATGCATGCACGCCATGCACTAACAACCCACACCGCAAGCACCCGATCAGCTTAGCCTTGTCCTGCACCTTGAGTCAAGATTAAGGCTAACATTATCGAATCCAACGAGGAGCGGAGGGAATTGATAGGCGGGTTTCAGCAAGGTATTCTCTGCAAGTGTTGTAAGATAGTTTTGATAGATAGTTAGATAGCAAGATAATCGGTAACAAATAACAAGTAACAAAAGTAGCAAGGTGCAGCAAGTGACCCCCAATCCTTAATTATGCTAAGGACAAGTCAGTGATATTTCTTATAGTGATCAAAACGTTCATGAGGACACACGGGAATATTATCGAGTTACTTTCACCACGATTCATCGACCTAGCATTCATTGTTTTGATTAGTGTTATGTGGGTGGACCGGAACTAAGGTACTGTTCTTACTTGAACAAACACATACTTATGATTATACCCTCCATGCAAGCATCCACAAATATAAGCACTAGTACAAAACAGGGCATCGGTCCACCCCTGAGAAGCCCATTAGTCCCGGTTCACTCACGAACCGGGACCCATGGGGGCATGGTCCCGGTTTGTGAGGCCAGGGCGCCGGCCGGGCCTCGTGGGCCATTGGTCCCGGTTCGTCTGACCCCTTTTGTCCCGGTTCTAGACACGAACCGGGACCAATGCGCCTCGCTCCTGGCCGATAACCATTGGTCCCGGTTTGTGGCTGGAACCGGGACTAAAGGTGACCCCTTTTGTCCCGGTTCCAGCCACGAACCGGGACCAATGCGCCTCGCTCCTGGCCCACAACCATTGGTCCTGGTTTGTGGCTGGAACCGGGACCAATGGTTGACCTATATATAGCCCCCGCCCGCGAGCAGAGCAATGCATTGCTCTGTTTTTTTGCCCGGCCGTGGGAGAGCTTTTGTGGTGCTCTAGCTCACCTCCTATGCACATGAGGTGTTCGATGAAATGCCCGAGCCACACTTAAGCTTTCTCCTCTCGAAGCTCCTTGTCCAAGCTCCATTTTCCTCAAGATTTGTCTAGGTTTGGCGGTCCGTCCTGTCCCGTCCCCGTCCTCACCGCCGTCGATCGCCCGCGCCCATCTCGGCGCCGGCAACACCGTGGTTAGCCTCTTCTTCTTATCTTCTTTCTAAAAGAAAAAAGTTCTTACTTGTGTGTTTTAATTAGATGCTCTAGAGAGTTATATGTTGTTCAATAATAAGAACTATATAACGCACGCAGATGAACCGGCAATGGATGTACGGTGACCGACGCACCTCTGAGTATATTAAGGGCCTGCATAATTTTCTCGAAGCGGCTGAGGCAAACAAGCAGAATGGTTTTATGCATTGTCCATGTACTGTCTGTGAGAATACGAAGGCTTTCTCCAACTCTAAAACCCTTCACTTCCACCTGCTTGAGAAGGGTTTTATGCCACACTATAATGTTTGGACCAAGCACGGAGAAAGAGGGGTTATGATGGAAGACAACAAAGAAGAAGAGGATGATGACAACTACCCGCCCCCTGAATACGGTGATGCTGCAATGGGGGAAGCTGAAGATCAAGAGGAACCAGACGATGTGCCCGATGATGATGTTCGCCGGGTCATTGTTGATGCACAGAGAGAATGCGAAAGTGAAAGGGAGAAGTTGAAGTTCGATCGCATGTTAGAGGATCACAAAAAAGGGTTGTACCCAAATTGCGAAGATGACAACAAAAAGCTCGGTACCACACTGGAATTGCTGCAATGGAAGGCAGACAATGGTGTATCTGACAAGGGATTTAGTTCGCTGCTGAAAATAATGAAGAAGAAGCTTCCAAAGGATAACGAATTGCCCGGCAGTACGTACGAAGCAAAGAAGGTTCTATGCCCTCTAGGATTGGAGGTGTAGAAGATACATGCATGCCCTAATGACTGCATCCTCTACCGCGGTGAGTACGAGGATTTGAACGCATGCCCGGTATGCGGTGCATTGCGGTATAAGATCAGACAAGATGACCCTGGTGATGTTGAGGGCGAGCGCCCCAGGAAGAGGGTTCCTGCCAAGGTGATGTGGTATGCTCCTATAATACCACGGCTGAAACGTCTGTTCAGAAACAAAGAGCATGCCAAGTTGATGCGATGGCACAAAGAAGACCGTAAGAAAGACGGGAAGTTGAGAGCACCCGCTGACGGGTCACAGTGGAGAAAAATCGAGAGAAGGTGGGGGGACTTTGCAGGTGACGCAAAGAACGTATGGTTTGGTTTAAGTGCAGATGGCATTAATCCTTTTGGGGAGCAGAGCAGCAATCATAGCACCTGGCCCGTGACTCTATGTATATATAACCTTCCTCCTTGGTTGTGCATGAAGCGGAAGTTCATTATGATGCCAGTGCTCATCCAAGGCCCTAAGCAACCCGGCAATGACATTGATGTGTACCTAAGGCCATTAGTTGAAGAACTTTTACAGCTGTGGAATGGAGAAGGTGTACGTGTGTGGGATGAGCACAAACAGGAGGAATTTGGCCTACATGCGTTGCTGTTTGTAACCATCAACGATTGGCCTGCTCTCAGTAACCTTTCAGGACAGACAAACAAGGGATACCACGCATGCACACACTGTTTAGATGACACCGACAGTATATATTTGGACAAATGCAGGAAGAATGTGTACCTGGGGCATCGTCGATTTCTTTCGACCAACCATCAATGTCGAAAGAAAGGAAAGCATTTCAAAGGTGAGGCAGATCACCGGAAGAAGCCCGCCCTCCGTACTGGTGATCACATACTTGATATGGTCAATGATTTACAAGTAATCTTTGGAAAGGGTCCTGGCGGACTATCTGTTCCGACTGACGATGCGGGACGCGCACCCATGTGGAAGAAGAAATCTATATTTTGGGACCTACCCTATTGGAAAGACCTAGAGGTCCGCTCTGCAATCGACGTGATGCACGTGACGAAGAATCTTTGCGTGAACCTGCTAGGCTTCTTGGGAGTGTATGGGAAGACAAAAGATACATCGGAGGCACGGGAGGAACAGCAACGTGTGCATGAAAAAGACGGCATGCATCCAAAGCAGTATGAAGGTCCTGCCAGCTACGCTCTTACCAAAGAAGAGAAGGAAATCTTCTTTGAATGCCTGCTCAGTATGAAGGTCCCGTCTGGCTTCTCGTCGAATATAAAGGGAATAATAAATATGGCAGAGAAAAAGTTCCAGAACCTAAAGTCTCATGACTGCCACGTGATTATGACGCAACTGCTTCCGGTTGCATTGAGGGGGCTTCTACCGGAAAACGTTCGATTAGCCATTGTGAAGCTATGTGCATTCCTCAATGCAATCTCTCAGAAGGTGATCGATCCAGAAATCCTGTCAAGGTTAAGGAGTGATTTGGTGCAATGTCTTGTTAGTTTCGAGCTGGTGTTCCCACCATCTTTCTTCAATATCATGACGCACGTCCTAGTTCATCTAGTCGACGAGATTGTCGTTCTGGGCCCTATATTTCTACACAATATGTTCCCCTTTGAGAGGTTCATGGGAGTCTTAAAGAAATATGTTCGTAACCGCGCTAGGCCAGAAGCAAGCATCTCCATGGGCCATCAAACAGAGGATGTCATTGGGTTTTGTGTTGACTTCATTCCTGACCTTAAGAAGATTGGTCTCCCTCAATCGCGGTATGAGGGGAGACTGACTGGAAAAGGCACGCTAGGAGTGGACTCAATAATATGTAGGGACGGGCATTCTTGGTCTCAAGCACACTACACAGTTCTACAGAATTCTACCTTGGTGACCCCGTATGTCGATGAACACAAGAATATTCTGCGCTCCAAACACCCGGAGCAGTGTGACGACTGGATTACATATGAACACATCAGGACTTTCGGCAGTTGGTTGCAAACACGTCTCATGGGTGACAACACTGTTTCTGATGAGCTGTACTCGTTGGCCAGGGGACCATCTTCGACTGTATTGACTTACAAAGGGTACGAGATAAATGGGAATACATTTTACACGATCGCCCAAGATCAAAAGAGCACCAACCAAAACAGCGGTGTCCGCTTTGATGCAGCAACCAAGAGGGGAAAGGACACATATTATGGTTACATAGTGGACATATGGGAACTTGACTATGGACATGATTTCAAGGTCCCTTTGTTTCAGTGCAAATGGGTCAATCTGTCAGGAGGCGGGGTACAGGTAGACCCACAGTACGGAATGATAACAGTGGATCTCAACAATCTTGGGTACACAGACGAACCATTCGTCCTAGCCAATGATGTGGCGCAAGTTTTCTATGTGAAGGACATGTCTACCAAACCGAGAAAAAGAAATGATAAGGAAGCGAATACATCATACGATGAGCCAAAGCGCCACATAGTTCTTTCAGGAAAAAGAGACATCGTGGGATTGGAGGGCAAGACAGACATGTCTGAAGATTATGAAAAGTTTCATGAAATTCCTCCCTTCAAAGTCAAGGCTGACCCAAGCACCCTGTTGAACGATGAAGATTATCCATGGTTACGGCGCAATAAGCAAAGGACACAAGCGAAGAAAAAGTGAAGACTTTCTCTCCACAACTATATCATTGCAGTTACATGTGAAGAAATTAAATGCCTTTTGTAACAGATGAGTTTTCGTCCGAAACCCTGATACTTCGAAAGAGATTGTCCGTTTTGTACACGAAGTGCATCCAGTTTTTGCCGTAACCCTATCAACTTTTTAGCACATGCTATGTGGATGAAATGATGATACCATGCCAACTTTCAACCTGTTCAGAGTTCATTTGTAGTGCTTTTCAATTTCAGGGTCATTTAGCTTAAAAAAATCAGTAAATGCATGAAAAATAGGAAATGAAGTCAGAAAGGGTTGAAAATTGATGATGTGGCTTTGAATGGTGCATTTTGAACACACAAAAATTCTGGAGTTCAAATAAGTTCAAAAAAATGAAATCCCTTTGTAACAGATGAGTTTTCGTCCGAAACCCTGATACTTCGAAAGAGATTGTCCATTTTGTACATGAAGTGCATCCAGTTTTTGCCGTAACCCTCTCAACTTTTTAGAACATGCTATGTGGGTGTAATGATGATACCATGCCAACTTTCAACCTTTTCAGAGTTCATTTGAAGTGCTTTTCAATTTCAGGGTCATTTAGCTCAAAGAATGAACTAATAGCAAAAAGAATGAACTAGAAAACCTTTATGAAACTCTAATAGCAAAAATAATGAACTAAAAATAATTAATTAAAAAATTCTGTTATGATCAACTAAAATAAAACTATAATATTCTTCAATAGCAAAAAGAATCAACTAAAAAGCTTTTATAAAACTCTAATAGCAAAAGGAATCAACTAAAAATATTTTATAAACCTCTAGTATTTATGAAACTAAAATTATATAAAATTTATGCAACTAAAGTTATCAAAGTATTTTTTGTTCAAAACATTAATAGCAAAAAGAATTTTCATAAAGAATTTTTTTAGAAACTTTAATAGCAAACTAAAATAACAAAATCTGTTTTTGGTTAAAACAGACATTTAAAATTACCTAGAAATTACCAAATTGAATATAATGATAAAACACAGTAATATTAAATAGCAGGAAAAAGAATCACTCAAAAATCTATTTTTATAGTAAAGTTATTCACAAACTAGTGATTCACACCAATTTAAAAGAATTCAAATTTAAACTATTCAAATTTGGAAACTAATGGCACTAACAGAAAGTTTATAATTTTTGTGACCTAAAAGCAAAAAGAATCACTGAAAAACTGTAAGTAGAAACAAAAGAAAATAAATAAAGCAAAAAAGAAAACAAAAAAAGTAGAAAAAAATTAAAAAAAATGCCGCCTAGTGGGCCACCACGGCCTGAATACGACTAGAAACCCAACCATCTAGTTGGGCCAGGATTCAGGCCCGCAGAAGGCCCAGAAGGTCCACACGCAGAGGTGTGTGCGATTAGGCCCGAAAGCCTGCAGTTGAGAGGAGCTCGAGAGGGCTGGCGCATCAGCGCTTATAAACCACTCTCGAGCCCTCTCAGCTAGCGAGGTGGGACTAAACTTTTGGCCCCGGGCAGCACCACCCTTTAGTCCCGGTTGGTGGCACCAACCGGGACCAATGCCCACCTTTGGTCCCGGTTGGTGGCACCAACCGGGACCAATGCCACCCTTTAGTCCCGGTTGGTGCCACCAACCGGGACCAAAGGTCTCTGCTTCCCGCCCTTTGGGCTGACGAAAAGAGACCTTTGGTCCCGGTTGGTGGCACCAACCGGGACTAAAGGTGGGCATTGGTCCCGGTTGGTGGCACCAACCGGGACCAAAGGTCTCCCTATATAAGCGGGAGTTGGGAAAATTTGCCAGTTTCCCCCGACGACGCCGAGCACATCGATGCCGCCAGGCTGCCCGAGCTCGCCGTCGACGCCCTCGCCGCCCTCTGCCCCGTCGACGCCGTCAGGCTGATCCTCGTCGCCATCACCGCCGAGCCCCCGCTGCCCCGACGCCCTTGACGCCCTCTGCCCCGACGCTGGCGCCGCTCCCCGCGCCCCTGCTGCCCCGATGCCGCCCGCCGTGCCCCCCTGCCCCTGCCCCGACGCCGCCCCCAGTGAGCCCCCCCTTCCCCCGCGCCGCCGCCACTGCTCTGCTTGCCGCGCCGTGCCCCTGCTCAGTTTGCCGCGCCGCCGCTGCCACTGCCGCCCCGGCCGGATCTGCCTTTTTTTTTGTATGTATATGCAGTATGTATGTATGTATGGATGCTGTATGTATGTATGGATGGATGATCCATAGAAAGTTTTTATATATGCATTGATACAATTTTATTTTTGTTCATAGATTTTTTTTTGTTCATAGATGTATGTTTTTTTTTTGTTTATAGAAAGTTTTTATATATGAGCAATGATTATCCATATAAAGTTTTTATATATGCATTGATATATGAGCAATGATGATCCATAGAAAGTTTTTATATATGCATTGATACAATTTTATTTTTGTTCATAGAATTTTTTTTGTTCATAGATGTATGCTTTTTTTTTATAGAAAGTTTTTGTCATGAGGGGGGACGTCGGACATGCATGAGAGAGAGGCGGTCCGCTCGTCGGACATGTCATGTGGATTTTTTTTGTTCATATAGAAAACTCCGGTAACTTCGACATGAGGGGGGGAGACGTCGATCAACCCCCTCCCGCCCCTACCCGTAAAAGTTAAAATGTTCATATATTCAAAATGAGTTAAAATGAGTTAAAAGTTACTTACTCCCGGTCCGCTCGCCCGACCAACTCTCGAGGCCACCTGTACCCCCTCCCCGATAACTTCGACATGAGGGGGGACGTCGGACATGAGGGGTGAGCGTCGTTGTGGTCTACCCCCTCCCCGATAACTTCGACATGAGGAGGGACGTCGGACATGACATGAGGGGTGAGCGTCGTTGTCGTCTACCCCCTCCGGTAACATAGATAACTCCGGTAACATAGATTTATCAAGAATACCCCCATTATGGATGTGCACAAGTTGATCCAGTTTTTTTCTGATCTCATCTATATATATATTCTTCTATATTTGCAGAAACTATGGATCAAAGAGACTTGGAACAAGAACAGTTGTTGGGGGAGATAATCCTCGCCGGAGGTGATGCTGTCTTGTCGTTTCTCAACGACACCGATGGAACAATGGAGGAGGAAGGACATGATCATGATGGCTCCGGTGACATGATCATGATGGCTCCGGAGGTGCTGACTAGCTAATTGATGCATTAATTGTTTTGGTATGTACATATATTAACTCTTTTTTCTTCTTTTATAGCCCTCCGGATCGAGCCAAACTTCGGTAACGAGACGAGTCCCGAAGAAGAGGTTGCGCAAGGATGAAAGCTTCACGATCACAGCACTCGCGGACGATGGCCTACCGATTGAACCCAAGCGGACCAAGGACGCATTTTCTGCTCAGTGCGGAGCTATTGTTAGGGACAACATCCCGATCAGCATCAAGCAATGGAATAAGCCTAAGGACGACGCCCCTGAAGGTGATTATGTCACCGATAGACAGAAAGATGATCTTTGGACCTTGCTGAAGGCAAATTTCACCCTACCGCCAGAGGAGGATCCGAATAAGCCCGTTATAGAGCCACTGGTCAAGGCGTGTGCTCTTAAGAAGATGGCAGATCTATTCAGGAGGTGGAAGAAGGAGTTGAAATCAAAGTTTGTCGACAAAGGTGAGACTCCAGAATTCATCGGCCGATTTGAGAAGATAAGAGATCACTGGCCCGCATTTGTGGCCTACAAGACATCAGACAAGAGTAAGAAAATGTCAGAGACAAACAAGAACAACGCTGCAAAGAAGAAGTATCACCATCACACGGGGTCAGGTGGCTACCTCAAAGCCCGGCCGTTGTGGGACAAAGCTGAGAATGACCTGATTGCTAAAGGGGTCGAACCAGAGACATTGAACTGGCCAGACCGTTCAAGGACTTGGTTCTTCGGGGTTGGGGGAACTTTGGACCCTGAAACAGGGAAGTGCCGTTGGACGGACGAGCAACTTGCAATACCCGTCACGAAGCTTCAGAAGTATATCACCGCAGCGCAGGAAGGGACGTTCATTCCCGACAGAGAGAAGGACGAGCTGACTGAGGCCCTAGGGAATGCTGAGCACCCTGGACGAACACGAGGCACACCAGGCTCCGTTCTGTGGAAGGTTGGGTTTCCCGACGCAGGCGGTTACAGAAGCCGGGAGAGAAAGAGGAAAGCGGAGCTGAGCGACATGCAGAAGATGAGTGCAAGACTACAAAAGCTAGAGGAAGCTGAGAGCCAGCGAGCTACCGGCCAACTATCTCAGCGGCACGAAGCTACCCCAGAAGCTACCCCGCCATCTCAGCGGAGAAGCAGCATGGCTTCCACGGAGCCCGTTCAGACTAACTTCACGGAGCCTATCTACCCCGTGGATACTATCACGGAAGCTCAAAATTGCGAGCTTATGACGAAATGCCATAACCTCACTTTCAAGGCGGCTCTCGGCTCTGTTGCACCTCCTCAACCCAACGGAACTTTTCACTGCCTTCCGATTCCACATGGCTATGCTGTTGTGATGGTGGATGAAGTAATGGAGGGATTTGAGGAGCTCGAGCTTTACCACTCTACAGGTGAAGGGGAGAATCAGCTGGTTCGTGCTCTGAGGAGTACATGTCTATGGCAGAAGGAGTACATCAAGCTTCCAAACTGGACGCCTCCGCCTCCTCCTCCTCCTCCTCCTCCGGCGAGTCAGGGCACTCCGCCTCCTCCTCCTCCTCCTCCTCCGGCGAGTGATCAGGGCACTCCGCCTCCTTCTCCGGCTCCTCCGACGCGTGAGGGCACTCCGCCTCCTCCTTCGCCTACTCCGGCGCGTCGGAGCACTCCGCCTCCTTCTCCGCCTCGTCAGCAACGACGGAAGAGAGACGCCGCCGCTCCGGCGACTAGCAGTACAAGCAGAGGCGGGAGGCAATTCAGATACGGTCCATCTCTCAAGCCTGTGGAAAAGTTACCATATGAGAGGACCGAGCAGGAAAACGAGGACATATGTCGTGCCCAAGTGAGGGACCATTTTGCAAAGAAAACTCCACCTCCGAAGGAGAAGCTAGATCCGGTGAAAGTGAAGCGCACTATCGATGCCCTGAAGCGACCACCACCGCCTCCGCCGGATTCCAACTATGTCCGCATTCTTAAAAAGACATATGAAGAAGCGCGGCGGTCGGGAAGTACTTCCAGTGATGCAAGGTTAGCAGAACGAAGAAGTGGGAAAACAATTCCCCAGCTCGGCGAACAGGAGAAGAAATCGTGCCCCCCGCTCAAGGTGTCTAGCGATATCGTCGCTAATCATCCGGGGATGGTGCCTGGTACCAATCCTGGTGATTACTTGGGGGGTGATGTAATTTTTCAAACGGCTGAGGTAACAAAAGAAGAATATAAATACGTGCACGGGAAGCCTCTCGTCAAACCTGATCATCCTCCTCTAACAACGATGATGTACAAATTGCATGAGTGGTACATGAAAACCTGCAGGGAGTCTGGGAGAGACACTATGTATATGGCAGTGAAACCAGAGCACGAATTCATTGGACTTGCCGTGATGCCTATTGAATTTGTGGAGTTATTTCAGTTATACAATCAACTGGCCCTCGACAAACAACTCATGACTTCCTACTGTCAGTAAGTATTACTTCTATAGTTAAGTCTCTAGCTCAGCTCGTTCATTGCATGTATATATAATTATCCTCACTATATTATGCAGATTGAAGATCTTCGAATGCAAAAAAGTAGGAATCTTCGACGTTGGGTTCATTAGCCCAGATGCCGTAAATGAATGGACGGTACAAAACTCAATCAAAGAGACCGAGGAGAACTTGCTACAGTCGTTCCTTATACATCAAAACAAAAGGGAAATACTCTTTCCTTACAACTTCAAGTGAGTATTGCTGTCTTCTCTGTATACTCAGTTTCGTTTACTCGAGGTTAAGTAATGTAATTGATGAGTTATATATGCGTGCGCAGTTTCCACTTTATTCTGCTATCCATTAAGCTTGACGGGGCATTAGTAACTGTCTTAGACTCGAGACGTAAAGATCCCGAGAATTATGCGGACATGACTGCAATGCTCAAGAAGTAAGTTCAGTCAATACCGGGACCATATCGGCCTGCAACTTTCGTTAATTTCCTGATATCAAGTAATCATTTTCTTTGCCTGGCAGGATTTGGAAGAAGTTCACCCGAAAGGTTCCCGGTCTAAACAAAGAGTTGCGATTTACGCACCCCAAAGTAAGTAGTACTAGCTAGTTCCGCGCATCTCTAATTGATTCAAATTTTCATCGATATATCATTACCATGCTTGCTTATCAGTTTGATTGAACTCTATTCTCGTAAAGTGCTTGTACCAGAAAGAAGGGACTGTTTTATGTGCATACTACGTATGCGAGTTCATTCGCCACTCGACCTCTGAGCGGGGCTTCTCTGACACACAATTTGAAGTACGTAAATAATATTCACAATTTTATTTTATATATTACCATCAATTGTGTTGAGTTTTATTCATATATATGCATGTATTGACCCCCTTCTTTAAATTAGATCTGGCAGATGCGGGATGAACTCCTACCACATGATCGCATACGAGCAATTCAAGAGGAATTGGCGGGATTCTTTCTTGACCACGTCATACCTAAAGACGGGGAATACCATGCGGATTTGTGATTGGATCTTAGGTAGATGATGTTAGGGATTGTAAAAGATATTATATTGTATATATGTAGTACCGTCGGATAGATATACGAAAACTTGTTGTTCGACCAAGCACGGAGAAAGAGATGTCACTTCTCTCTATATATGTTCAGCATGACGATCTTGTGTAATTAATGGTTTCCTTCATTTTCTTATTAGCTAGCATTGAGTTATCTCTATATGTATAGTAGCTACCGTCGACCGAGCACGGAGAAAGAGAGGACACTTCTCCCTATTAGCTAGCTAACACAATATGAAACCCCTAAATTAACCCTCCAAAACCCCCCAACCCCCCCCCCCCCCCCCCTTCAAAAAAAAACAAAAACCCCAGCTGCTGCCAGATGCTCACGCGTGGATGACCTTTGGTCCCGGTTGGTGTGACCAACCGGGACTAAAGGTTCTCCTGCCTGGGCTCCCCGCAGCAGCCACGTGGATGCCTTTTGGTCCCGGTTGGTGTTACCAACCGGGACTAAAGGTCCTCCTGCCTGGGCTTCCCGCAGCGGCCAAGTGGAGCCCCTTTGGTCCCGGTTCGTAAGCGAACCGGGACTAAAGGTTTTGGGCTTTAGTCCCGACCCTTTAGTCTCGGTTCCAGAACCGGGACTAAAGGCCCTCTGGAACCGGGACTAAAGGCCCTTTTTCTACTAGTGAAGAGAAGTAATTAAGATAAATCTAACCATAGCATTAAACATGTGGATCGAAAACTGCCCCTCGCAGAACAATTCATAAATAGGGGTTTAGGTTTTAATCACTCCCGCAACCTATCGTCTACAAACTAATTCCACGATGCCTTCCCTTAGGCCCAAAGATGGTGAAGTGTCATGTAGTCGACGTTCACATAACACCACTAGAGAAAGAACAACACAACATTGTTGGAAATATGCCCTAGAGGCAATAATAAAATGGTTATTATTATATTTCCTTGTTCATGATAATCGTTTATTATCCATGCTATAATTGTATTGGTTGGAAACACAAATACATGTGTGGATACATAGACAACAACATGTCCCTAGTGGGCCTCTACCGGACTAGCTCGTTGATCAAAGATGGCCATGGTTTCCGGGTCATAGACATGAGTTGTCATTTGATAACGGGATCACATCATTAGGAGAATCATGTGATGGACAAGACCCAAACTATGAACGTAGCATATGATCGTGTCAAGTTTATTGCTACCGTTTTCGCATGTCAAGTATCGGTTCCTATGACCATGAGATCATGCAACTCACTGACACCGGATGAGTACCTTGTGTGTATCAAACATCGCAACGTAACTGTGTGACTATAAAGATGCTCTACAGGTATCTCTGAGGGTGTCTGTTGAGTTGGCATGGATCAAGATTGGGAATTTATCACTCCGTATGACGGAAAGGTATCTCAGGGCCCACTCGGTAATACAGCATCACAATAAGCTTGCAAGCAATGTGACTAAAGAGTTAGCCACGGGATCTTGTATTACGGAACGAGTAAAGAGACTTGCCGGTAACGAGATTGAACTAGGTATGGAGATACCGACGATCGAATCTTGGGCAAGTAACATACCGATGGACAAAGGGAACTGCATACGGGATTGACTGAATCCTTGATATCGAGGTTCGACCGATAAAGATCTTCGTTGAATATGTAGGAACCAATATGGGCATCCAGGTCCCGCTATTGGTTATTGACGGTGGAGGTGTCTCGGTCATGTCTGCATATTCCCAAACCCGTAGGGTCGCACGCTTAACGTTCGGTAGCGCTAGGGTAGTATTGAGATATTAATAGTGGAAAGTCCGAAGGTTGTTCGGAGTCCCGGATGGGATTCGGGACATCACGAGGAGCTCCGGAATAGTCCGGAGGTAAAGATTTATATATGGAAAGTTGTTATCGGGTTCCGGAAAAAGTTCGAGTTTTTTCGGTATTGTACCGGGAAGGTTCTAGAAGGTTCCGGAGTGGGGCCCACCTACATGGGGGACCCAAATGAACGTGGGTAGTGGGGAAAATCCCCACAACCCTGGTCTAGGAGCACCAAGATCCTCCCTTAAAAGGAATAGTATCATATCCCAAAGGGATAAGATCAGGATCCCTAAAAAGGGGGGATAGCGATCGGTGGGGAAGGAAAGGAGGGATTTCCTTCCTCCCCCTTTGGCCAACGATCCTAGGGCCTTGGAGGGCAAGCCACCATTCCCCTCCACACCTATATAAAGGTGGGGAGGCATTGGGGGCAGCCAACCCTTGGACCCTTGCCCGTTACCTCTCCCAACTCCTCCCACGTTTCACCGGTACGCGCTTGGCGAAGCCCTGCCGGAATTCCGCTGCCACCACCACCACCATACCGTCGTGTTGGTCCCAATCTCATCTACCCCCTCTCTCTCGCTTTCTGGATCAAGAAGGAGAGGACGCCGCCGAGCCGCACGTGTGCTAAACTCGGAGGTGCCGTCCGTTCGGCACTTGATCGGGAGTTCGCGGGACGGATCGTGATTGGATCGCGAAGACGTTTGAATACATCAACCACGTTTCTTAACGCTTCTGCTTAGCGATCTACAAGGGTATGTAGATGCAATCTCTCCTCTCGTAGATGTTCATCTCCTAGATCGATCTTGGTGAGCGTAGGAAATTTTTTGTTTCCCATGCAACGTTCCCCAACAAACATATCATCAAAACATTGAACGGTGATCAACTTCACATAATTACTAATAACTGCAACGTTCCCCAACAGTGGTATCAGAGCTAGGTCTTTGCGTAGATGACATCACGAGTAGAACACAAAGGAGTTTGTGGGCGTTGATATTTAGATTGCTTCCTTCCTTGGCCTTTTCTTGATTCAGCGGTATTGTGGGATGAAGCGGCCCGGACCAACTTTACATGTCCACGTACATGAGACCGGTTCCATCGACTGACATGCGACTTTGTTGCATAAGATGGCTGGCGGGTGTCTGTCTCTCCCACCTTAGTTGAATCGGATTCGACAAAGGCGGTCCTTGTAGAAGGTTAAATAGCAATTTGCATATCACCGTTGTAGTTTTGCGTAGGTAAGTATCGTTCTTGCTAGATACCCATAGCAGCCACGTAAAACATGCAACAACAAATTAGAAGACGTCTAACTTGTTTTTGCAGGGTATGTTGTGATATGATATGGCCAAAGACATGATGAAATATATTTGATGTATGAGATGATCATATTTTGTAATAGTTTATCTCGGCTTGCATGTCGATGAATACGGCAACCGGCAGGAGCCATAGGGTTGTCTTTAATTATTGTATGACCTGCGTGTCAATCATTAAGCGCTATGTAATGCTTTACTTTATCGCTAAACGGTAGCAATAGTAGTAGAAGCATGGTTGGCGTGACAACCCCGATGGCGACGCGATGATGGAGATCATGATGATGGAGATCATGGTGTCATGCCGGTGACGATGGAAATCATGCCGGTGCTTTGGAGATGGAGATCAAAAGCACAAGTTCATGGCCATATCATGTCACTTATGATTTGCATGTGATGTTAATCCTTTTATGCATCTTATTTTGCTTAGGACGACGGTAGCATTATAAGGTGATCCCTCTCTAAAATTTCAAGATAAAATTGTGTTCTCCCCAAGTGTGCACCATTGCGAAAATTTGTCGTTTCGAAGCACCACGTGATGATCGGGTGTGATAGACTCTACGTTCACATACAACGGGTGCAAGCCAGTTTTGCACATGCGGAACACTTGGGTTAAACTTGACGAGCCTAGCATGTACAGACATGGCCTCGAAACACAAGAGACCGAAAGGTCGAACATGAGTCATATAGTAGATATGATCAACATGGAGATGTTCACCATTGAAACCACCTCATCTCAGGTGATGATTGGACTTGGGTTGGTGAATTTGGATCATGTTACACTCGGACGACCGGAGGGATGTCTATTTGAGTGGGAGTTCTTAAGTAATATGATTAATTGAACTCTTTATCATGAACAATAGTCTAAACTATCTTTGCAAATTATGTTGTAGATCAATGGCTCGCGCACTAGCTCCCCTGAATTTCAACGCGTTCCTAGAGAAAGCTAAGCTGAAAGATGATGGAAGTAACTTTGTAGACTGGGCCCGTAATCTGAGGATTATCCTCACGGCTGCCCAAAAGGCTTATGTCCTTGATGCACCGCTTGGTGAGCAACCCCCTCCGGCGTCTGTGGACGTTATGAACGCCTGGCAGGCGCGTGTTGATGACTACTCAATAGTTCAGTGCGCCATGTTGTATGGCTTAGAACCGGGACTTCAAAGGCGTTTTGAACGTCATGGAGCATATGAGATGTTCCAGGAGTTGAAGTTTATTTTTGAGAAAATGTCCGGATCGAGAGGTATGAGACCTCCGATAAGTTCTATGCTTGCAAGATGGAGGAGAACGGGTCTGTCAGTGAACACATACTCAAAATGTCTGGGTATTACAACCGTCTGGCTGAGTTGGGAGTTGTGCTCCTGCCAGAGGCGATCACTGACAGAGTTCTTCAATCGCTACCACCTAGCTACAAGAGCTTTGTGTTGAACTATAACATGCAAGGGATGAACAAGTCAGTCGCCTAGCTGTTTGCGATGCTGAAAGTCGCTGAGTCAGACATCCAGAAGGAGCATCAAGTGTTGATGGTCAATAAAACCACTAGTTTCAAGAAGAATGGCAAGGGAAAGAAGGGAAACTCCAAGAAGAGTGGCAAAGTAGTTGCCCCTCCCGTGAAGAAACCCAAGGCTGGGCCCAAGCCGGAAACTGAGTGCTTCTATTGCAAGGGACATGGCCACTGGAAGCAGAATTGCCCAAAGTATCTGGCCGACAAGAAGGGGGCCAACGCCAAACAAGGTATATATGATATACATGTTATTGATGTGTACCTTACCAACTCTCGTTGTAGTACCTGGGTATTTGATACCGGTGCGGTTGCTCACATTTGCAACTCAAAGCAGGAACTACGGAATAGACAGAGGCTGGCGAAGGACGAAGTGACGATGCGCGTGGGAAATGGTTCCAAGGTTGAATTGATCGCCGTCGGCACGCTCGCTCTTCGATTATCATCGGGATTAGTGATGAACCTGAATAATTGTTATTTAGTGCCTGCGTTGAGCATGAACATTATATCTGGATCTTGTTTAATGTGAGACGGTTACTCATTTAAATCCGAGAATAATGGTTGTTCTATTTATATGGGTAATATCTTTTATGGTCATGCACCCATTGTGAGGGGTTTATTCTTATTGAATCTCGATAGTGATACACATGTTCATAACATTGATGCCAAAAGATGTAGAGTTAATAATGATAGTACCACTTTCTTGTGGCACTGCCGCTTAGGTCATATTGGTGTAAAACGCATGAAGAAACTCCATGCTGATGGACTTTTGGAGTCACTTGATTTTGAATCACTTGACACATGCGAACCATGCCTCATGGGCAAGATGACTAAGACTCCGTTCTCCGGAACAATGGAACGGGCAAGTGACTTGTTGGAAATCATACATACTGATGTGTGCGGTCCAATGAGCATTGAGGCGCGCTGTGGATATCGTTACTTTCTTAGCTTCACCGACGATTTGAGTAGATATGGGTATGTTTACTTAATGAAACACAAGTCTGAAACATTTGAAAAGTTCAAGCAATTTCAGAGTGAAGTTGAGAATCATCGTAATAAGAAGATCAAATTCCTATGATCTGATCGAGGGGGAGAATATCTGAGTTATGAGTTTGTCCGTCACTTAAGACAATGTGGAATTGTTTCACAGTTGACGCCACCTGGAACACCACAGCGTAATGGTGTGTCCGAATGTCGTAATCGAACCTTATTGGATATGGTGCGTTCTATGATGTCTCTTGCTGATCTGCCACTATCATTTTGGGGTTATGCGTTAGAGACAGCTGCATTCACTTTAAATAGGGCACCATCTAAGTCCGTTGAGACGACGCCGTATGAACTGTGGTTTGGCAAGAAACCAAAGTTGTCGTTTCTTAAAGTTTGGGGATGCGATGCTTTTGTCAAAAAGCTTCAGCCAGAAAAGCTGGAACCCAAAGCGGACAAATGCGTCTTCATAGGATACCCAAAGGAGACGGTTGGGTATACCTTATATCTCAGATCCGAAGGCAAAGTGTTTGTCGCTAAGAACGGGTCCTTTCTCGAGAAAGAGTTTCTCTCGAAAGAATTGAGTGGGAGGAAGATAGAACTTGATGAGGTTGTTGAACCTTTACTTCAACCAGAGAGTAGCACTGCGGAGAAAGTTGTTTTTCTGGAACCTACGTCAGTTGAAGAGGAAGCTGATGATGGTGATCATGAAGCTTCGGATCAAGTTACTATCGAACCTCGTAGGTCGACAAGGATACGTACTGCTCCTGAGTGGTACGGTAACCCTGTCTTGAATGTCATGTTGTTGGACAACGATGAACCTACGAGCTATGGAGAAGCGATGGTGGGCCCGGATTCCGACAAATGGTTAGAGGCCATGAAATCCGAGATGGGATCCATGTATGAAAACAAAGTATGGACTTTGGAAGTATTACCTGAAGGGCGAAAGGCCATTCAGAATAAATGGATCTTCAAGAAGAAGACGGACGCAGACGGTAATGTCACCGTCTATAAAGCTCGACTACGATGAGACTTTCTCACCCGTAGCGATGCTTAAGTCCGTCAGAATCATGTTAGCAATAGCTGCATTTTTTGATTATGAAATTTGGCAGATGGATGTCAAAACAGCGTTCCTTAACGGTTTTCTTAAGGAAGAGTTGTATATGATGCAACCAGAAGGTTTTGTCGATCCAGAGAATGTTGACAAAGTTTGCAAACTCCAGCGATCCATTTATGGACTGGTGCAAGCGTCTCGGAGTTGGAATCTTCGCTTTGATGAGGTGATCAAAGCGTTTGGGTTTATACAAGTTTACGGAGAAGCTTGTGTTTACAAGAAAGTGAGTGGGAGCTCTATAGCGTTTCTAATATTATATGTGGATGACATATTGCTGATTGGAAACAATATAGAACTTTTGGAAAGCGTGAAGGAATATTTGAACAAGAGTTTTTCAATGAAGGACCTAGGAGAAGCTGCTTTCATATTAGGCATCAAGATCTATAGAGATAGATCGAGACGCTTAATAGGACTTTCACAGAGCACATACCTTGATAAAGTTTTGAAGAAGTTCAAAATGGATCAGTCCAAGAAGGGGTTCTTGCCTATTTTGCAAGGTGTGAAGTTGAGGAAGACTCAATGCCCAGCGACTACAGAGGATAGAGAAAAGATGAGTGTCATCCCCTATGCTTCTGCCATAGGCTCTATCATGTATGCGATGATGTGCACAAGACCAGATGTCAGCCTTGCCATAAGTATGGCCGGAAGGTTTCAAAGTGATCCAGGAGTGGAACACTGGACAACGGTCAAGACTATCCTTAAGTACCTGAAAAGGACTAAGGAAATGTTTCTCGTTTATGGAGGTGATCAAGAGCTCGTCGTAAAGGGTTACGTCGATGCAAGCTTTGACACTGATCCGGATGACTCTAAGTCTCAAAACGGATACGTATATATTCTAAATGGGGGAGCGGTAAGCTGGTGCAGTTCCAAGCAAAGCGTGGTAGCTGATTCTACATGCGAAGCGGAGTACATAGCTGCCTCGGAGGCGGCGAAGGAAGGTGTCTGGATGAAGCAGTTCATGACAGATCTTGGAGTTGTGCCCAGTGCACTGGACCCGATGACTCTGTTCTGTGACAACACTGGTGCCATTGCTCTAGCCAAGGAACAAAGGTTTCACAAGAGGACCAGACACATAAAGCGACGCTTCAATTCCATCCGCGATGCGATCAAGGAGGAGGACATAAACATTTGCAAAGTGCACACGGATCTGAATGTTGCAGATCCGTTGACTAAACCTCTTCCACGGGCAAAACATGATCAACACCAGAACTCTATGGGTGTTAGATTTATAACCATGTAATGCTAGATTATTGACTCTAGTGCAAGTGGGAGAATGTTGGAAATATGCCCTAGAGGCAATAATAAAATGGTTATTATTATATTTGCTTGTTCATGATAATCGTTTATTATCCATGCTATAATTGTAGTGGTTGGAAACACAAATACATGTGTGGATACGTAGACAACAACATGTCCCTAGTGAGCCTCTACCGGACTAGCTCGTTGATCAAAGATGGCCATGGTTTCCGGGTCATAGACATGAGTTGTCATTTGATAAAAGATCACATCATTAGGAGAATGATGTGATGGACAAGATCCAAACTATGAACGTAGCATATGATCATGTCAAGTTTATTGCTATCGTTTTCGCATGTCAAGTATCTGTTCCTATGACCATGAGATCATGCAACTCACTGACACCGGAGGAGTACCTTGTGTGTATCAAACGTCGCAACGTAACTGTGTGACTATAAAGATGCTCTACAGGTATCTCCGACGGTGTCTGTTGAGTTGGCATGGATCAAGACTGGGAATTTGTCACTCCGTATGACGGAAAGGTATCTCAGGGCCCAATCGGTAATACAACATCACAATAAGCTTGCAAGCAATGTGACTAAAGAGTTAGCCACGGGATCTTGTATTACGGAACGAGTAAAGAGACTTGCCGGTAACGAGATTGAACTAGGTATGGAGATACCGACGATCGAATCTCGGGCAAGTAACATACCGATGGACAAAGGGAACTGCATACGGGATTGACTGAATCCTTGACATCGAGGTTCAACCGATAAAGATCTGCGTTGAATATGTAGGAACCAATATGGGCATCCAGGTCCCGCTATTGGTTATTCACCGTGGAGGTGTCTCGGTCATGTCTGCATATTCCCGAACCCGTAGGGTCGCACGCTTAACGTTCGGTAGCGCTAGGGTAGTATTGAGATATTAATAGTGGAAAGTCCGAAGGTTGTTCAGAGTCTCGGATGGGATCCGGGACATCACGAGGAGCTCTGGAATAGTCCGGAGGTAAAGATTCATATATGGAAAGTTGTTATCAGGTTCCGGAAAAAGTTCGAGTTTTTTCGGTATTGTACCGGGAAGGTTCTAGAAGGTTCCGGAGTGGGGCCCACCTGCATGGGGGACCCACATGAACGTGGGTAGTGGGGAAAGTCCCCACAACCCTGGTCTAGGCGCACCAAGATCCTCTCGTAAAAGGAATAGTATCATATCCCAAAGGGATAACATCAGGATCCCTAAAAAGGGGGGATAACGATCGGTGGGGAAGGAAAGGAGGGATTTCCTTCCTCCCCCTTTGGCCAACGACCCTAGGGCCTTGGAGGGCAAGCCACCAGCCCCCTCCACGCCTATATAAAGGTGGGGAGGCGTTGGGGGCAGCCAATCCTTGGACCCTTGCCCGTTACCTCTCCCAACTCCTCTCACGTTTCACCGGTACACGCTTGGCGAAGCCCTGCCGGAATTCCGCTGCCACCACCACCACCATACCGTCGTGTTGGTCCCGATCTCATCTACCCCCTCTCTCTCGCTTGCTGGATCAAGAAGGAGAGGACGCCGCCGAGCCGCACGTGTGCTAAACTCGGAGGTGCCGTCCGTTCGGCACTTGATCGGGAGTTCGCGGGACGGATCGTGATTGGATCGCGAAGACGTTCGACTACATCAATCGCGTTTCTTAACGCTTCTGCCTAGCGATCTACAAGGGTATGTAGATGCAATCTCTCCTCTCGTAGATGTTCATCTCCTAGATCGATCTTGGTGAGCGTAGGAAATTTTTTGTTTCCCATGCAACGTTCCCCAACAAACATATCATCAAAACATTGAACGGTGATTAACTTCACATAATTACTAATAACAAGACTTCTCCCATGTCCTCAAGAACAAATAGAACCACTCACAACACATGATAATGAATATGTTCAGTAGGTATAAATATGCAATAAACAATTGGAACATAATAATCTTCCATCAAGTAAACTTCACCGTCTATGAGCCTTGAGTGATCTCTAATAAGTTCATGAAGAGACCAGGGAGCAGTCGGATTCTCTACAGTTGGTTGCACCCTAGGACACCCACGATCTCCATGATATATTAAATGTCTTAATGTTGTTCTATTGACTATGATTAGCAAAGATGTTGTCCTACAGAGCAATCTTGAAAGAACGCAACTACATGAGCCCAGACTGTAAACTTCACCGTCTACGAGAC